>CM064480.1:29905436-30287936 GCA_032716605.1 Paralithodes platypus
ATATATATATAATATATATATATATATATATATATATATATATATATATATATATTATATATAACCGTATATTGATATCATCATTTTTTATAGGCGTCTATATCACGGTGTAGGGTTGATTTCATACTATGAAATCAACCCTACACCGTGATATACGCCTATCAAATGATTGCAAGCACCATGGAGTCAAGCGAAGAAATGAATAAATACATGTAGGTAGAGAAATAATTCCTACTTGGTGGTACTGCCCGGGTGCTGTGAGGGTTGTTTTGAGGAGTGGCCTACAGTAATCAGTAAGTCACACAAACAGATGGGAAGAAGGAAAGAGAGAGAGAAAGAGAGAGAGAGAGAGAGAGAGAGAGAGAGAGAGAGAGAAAGTAAATTTATCCAAAATATCATATATAGAACAATAAATATACGTATATATATATATATATATATATATATATATATATATATATATATATATATATATATTATATATATATATAGACCGTATATTGAGATCATCATTTTTTATTGGCGTATATATCACGGTGTAGGGTTGATTTCATACTATGAAATCAATCCTGCACCGTGATATACGCCTATCAAATGATTGAAAACTCGCAAACACTAAATAATAATATCAATATCATCATTTGATAGGCGTATAATATCACGGTTTTCATACTATGAAATCAACCCTACACCGTGATATACGCCTATCAAATGATTGCAAGCAACATGGAGTCAAGCGAAGAAATGAATAAATACATGAAGGTAGAGAAAGAATATACTACAAGATGGTAGTGCCCGGGGCTAATTGTCAAGGTTATTCTGGGGATTGACCTGATAAACAGTGAGTCACACAAACAGATGGGAAGAAGGAAAGAGAGAGAGAAAGAGAGAGAGAGAGAGAGAGAGAGAGAGAGAGAGAGAGAGAGAAAGTAAATTTATCCAAAATATCATATATAGAACAATAAATATACGTATATATATATATATATATATATATATATATATATATATATATATACCGTATATTGAGATCATCATTTTTTATAGGCGTCTATATCACGGTGTAGGGTTGATTTCATACTATGAAATCAACCCTACACCGTGATATACGCCTATCAAATGATTGCAAGCAACATGGAGTCACGCGAAGAAATGAATAAATACATGAATACATGAAGGTAGAGAAATAAATTCCTACTTGGTGGTACTGCCCGGGTGGCTGTGAGGGTTGGTTGTTTGAGGAGTGTCCTACAGTAATCAGTCAGTAAGTCACACAAACACGATAGGAAGAAGGAAAGAGAAAGAGAGAAAGAGAGAGAGAGAGAGAAAGTAAATTTATCCAAAATATCATATATAGAACAATAAATATACGTATATATATATATATATATATATATATATATATATATATATATATATATATCGTATATTGATATCATCATTTTTTATAGGCGTATATATCACGGTGTAGGGTTGATTTCATAGTATGAAACAAAACCCTACACCGTGATATAGACGCCTATCAAATGATGGTATTGATATTATTATTTCGTGTTTGCGAGTTTTCATTCATTTGATAGGCGTATATCACGGTGTAGGGTTGATTTCATAGTATGAAATCAACCCTACACCGTGATATAGACGCCTATCAAATGATGGTATTGATATTATTATTTCGTGTTTGCGAGTTTTCATTCATTTGATAGGCGTATATCACGGTGTAGGATTGATTTCATAGTATGAAATCAACCCTACACCGTGATATAGACGCCTATCAAATGATGGTATTGATATTATTATTTCGTGTTTGCGAGTTTTCATTCATTTGATAGGCATATATCACGGTGTAGGATTGATTTCATAGTATGAAATCAACCCTACACCGTGATATAGACGCCTATCAAATGATGGTATTGATATTATTATTTCGTGTTTGCGAGTTTTCAATCATTTGATAGGCATATATCACGGTGTAGGGTTGATTTCATAGTATGAAATCAATCCTACACCGTGATATACGCCTATCAAATGATTGAAAACTCGCAAACACTAAATAATAATATCAATATCATCATTTGATAGGCGTATAATATCACGGTTTTTCATACTATGAAATCAACCCTACACCGTGATATACGCCTATCAAATGATTGCAAGCAACATGGAGTCAAGCGAAGAAATGAATAAATACATGAAGGTAGAGAAAGCATATACTACAAGATGGTAGTGCCCGGGGCTAATTGTCAAGGTTATTCTGGGGATTGACCTGATAAACAGTGAGTCACACAAACAGATGGGAAGAAGGAAAGAGAGAGAGAAAGAGAGAGAGAGAGAGAGAGAGAGAGAGAGAGAGAGAGAGAGGAGAGAGAGAGAGAGAGAAAGTAAATTTATCCAAAATATCATATATAGAACAATAAATATACGTATATATATATATATATATATATATATATATATATATATATATATATATATATATACCGTATATTGAGATCATCATTTTTTATAGGCGTCTATATCACGGTGTAGGGTTGATTTCATACTATGAAATCAACCCTACACCGTGATATACGCCTATCAAATGATTGCAAGCAACATGGAGTCACGCGAAGAAATGAATAAATACATGAATACATGAAGGTAGAGAAATAAATTCCTACTTGGTGGTACTGCCCGGGTGGCTGTGAGGGTTGGTTGTTTGAGGAGTGTCCTACAGTAATCAGTCAGTAAGTCACACAAACACGATAGGAAGAAGGAAAGAGAAAGAGAAAGAGAGAGAGAGAGAGAAAGTAAATTTATCCAAAATATCATATATAGAACAATAAATATACGTATATATATATATATATATATATATATATATATATATATATATATATATATATATATATATCGTATATTGATATCATCATTTTTTATAGGCGTATATATCACGGTGTAGGGTTGATTTCATAGTATGAAATCAACCCTACACCGTGATATAGACGCCTATCAAATGATGGTATTGATATTATTATTTCGTGTTTGCGAGTTTTCAATCATTTGATAGGCGTATATCACGGTGTAGGATTGATTTCATAGTATGAAATCAACCCTACACCGTGATATATGCCTATCAAATGAATGAAAACTCGCAAACACGAAATAATAATATCAATACCATCATTTGATAGGCGTCTATATCACGGTGTAGGGTTGATTTCATACTATGAAATCAATCCTACACCGTGATATACGCCTATCAAATGATTGAAAACTCGCAAACACGAAATAATAATATCAATACCATCATTTGATAGGCGTCTATATCACGGTGTAGGGTTGATTTCATACTATGAAATCAATCCTACACCGTGATATACGCCTATCAAATGATTGAAAACTCGCAAACACGAAATAATAATATCAATACCATCATTTGATAGGCGTCTATATCACGGTGTAGGGTTGATTTCATACTATGAAATCAATCCTACACCGTGATATACGCCTATCAAATGATTGAAAACTCGCAAACACGAAATAATAATATCAATACCATCATTTGATAGGCGTCTATATCACGGTGTAGGGTTGATTTCATACTATGAAATCAATCCTACACCGTGATATACGCCTATCAAATGATTGAAAACTCGCAAACACGAAATAATAATATCAATACCATCATTTGATAGGCGTCTATATCACGGTGTAGGGTTGATTTCATACTATGAAATCAATCCTACACCGTGATATACGCCTATCAAATGATTGAAAACTCGCAAACACGAAATAATAATATCAATACCATCATTTGATAGGCGTCTATATCACGGTGTAGGGTTGATTTCATACTATGAAATCAATCCTACACCGTGATATACGCCTATCAAATGATTGAAAACTCGCAAACACGAAATAATAATATCAATACCATCATTTGATAGGCGTCTATATCACGGTGTAGGGTTGATTTCATACTATGAAATCAATCCTACACCGTGATATACGCCTATCAAATGATTGAAAACTCGCAAACACGAAATAATAATATCAATACCATCATTTGATAGGCGTCTATATCACGGTGTAGGGTTGATTTCATACTATGAAATCAATCCTACACCGTGATATACGCCTATCAAATGATTGAAAACTCGCAAACACGAAATAATAATATCAATACCATCATTTGATAGGCGTCTATATCACGGTGTAGGGTTGATTTCATACTATGAAATCAATCCTACACCGTGATATACGCCTATCAAATGATTGAAAACTCGCAAACACGAAATAATAATATCAATACCATCATTTGATAGGCGTCTATATCACGGTGTAGGGTTGATTTCATACTATGAAATCAATCCTACACCGTGATATACGCCTATCAAATGATTGAAAACTCGCAAACACGAAATAATAATATCAATACCATCATTTGATAGGCGTCTATATCACGGTGTAGGGTTGATTTCATACTATGAAATCAATCCTACACCGTGATATACGCCTATCAAATGATTGAAAACTCGCAAACACGAAATAATAATATCAATACCATCATTTGATAGGCGTCTATATCACGGTGTAGGGTTGATTTCATACTATGAAATCAACCCTACACCGTGATATATGCCTATCAAATGATTGGAAACTCACAAACACGAAATAATATCAATACCATCATTTGATAGGCGTCTATATCACGGTGTAGGGTTGGTTTCATACTATGAAATCAATCCTACACCCTGATATACGCCTATCAAATGATTGAAAACTCGCAAACACGAAATAATAATATCAATACCATCATTTGATAGGCGTCTATATCACGGTGTAGGGTTGATTTCATACTATGAAATCAATCCTACACCGTGATATACGCCTATCAAATGATTGAAAACTCGCAAACACGAAATAATAATATCAATACCATCATTTGATAGGCGTCTATATCACGGTGTAGGGTTGATTTCATACTATGAAATCAACCCTACACCGTGATATACGCCTATCAAATGAATGGAAACGTAATATATGAAGACCAACACCACAATCTTCAATCGCTTGCAAAACTTTCAAGCAATTTCAGTCACATGCGTAAGGAATGTATTCTACTGTACACCGATATATATGTATTATATAGCCTACGCCTATAAGATAATAAGATAATGAATGGAAACGTAATATATGAAGACCAACACCACAATCTTCAATCGCTTGCAATAAAACTTTCAAGCAATTTCAGTCACATGCGTAAGGAAATAATGAATGGAAACGTAATATATGAAGACCAACACCACAATCTTCAATCGCTTGCAATCAAACTTGCAAACAATTTCAGTCACATGCGTAAGGAATGTATTCTACTGTACACCGATATATATATGTATTATATAGCCTACGCCTCTAAATAATGAATGGAAACGTAATATATGAAGACCAACACCACAATCTTCAATCGCTTGCAATCAAACTTGCAAACAATTTCAGTCACATGCGTAAGGAATGTATTCTACTGTACACCGATATATATATGTATTATATAGCCTACGCCTATAAATAATGAATGGAAACGTAATATATGAAGACCAACACCACAATCTTCAATCGCTTGCAATCAAACTTGCAAAACAATTTCAGTCACATGCGTAAGGAATGTATTCTACTGTACACCGATATATATATGTATTATATAGCCTACGCCTATAAATAATGAATGGAAACGTAATATATGAAGACCAACACCACAATCTTCAATCGCTTGCAATCAAACTTGCGAGCAATTGCAGTCACATGCGTAAGGAATGTATTCTACTGTACACCGATATATATAATATATATAATCTCTATCATCTCTCAAATAATATAAATGTACATTGTACTTACCAACACCAACACCAGTGTGTTCATCAAGCTCCTCGTCACTATCTTCACCATCTTCGCCCCGCAAGTTATGGCGTCTGTGAAAACCGATGACAGGGTTATCTTCCAGTTCTTCTTCCTCCTCACTTCCCCCACTGTCACCAAGCCCTTCCATGCTTTCATTCAACGATATTCTAGATACCGCTGAAGAGTTCATCAGCAGAACTAACTCCTGGGCTGAGAGCGGGACCCTACGCCTTGGCTGGCGCGACGTACTAGGGGCGGGCACCGAATCGAACACGGGCAAATCTTGTCTCTCCATTGTGGCGGCTAGAGCGGTACTGAGCCAAGCTCACGTGATGGGGATGTGTGGGTGGGACTTACTAGTGCACTGCCTGACCGCTAGATTTTGCTTTCCACTTAAATTACGGCGGGAAATACCAACTCGACCTATGTAGCGCGCCGCCACATAGTCCAGATTTATTATACTCGACTTATGTTGCGCGCCGCCATTTAAGGGTTAAGTGGGGTGCCTTCTTAACTAGCAGATATGTGCACAGAGTCTCAGAGTTAACCCTTTTTCAAGCAGGCTTCTTTGAAGCACGCTCCTGCTTGTACCCCTTTATGAAGATTTAGGCTGTATAAAGTTTATGCACCCGAATATCTCTTTTTTACAAAAGTAAGAATACTATGTGGTTGTTTGATTATCTGCTTTTCTAGAGTTATGATATGATTACGAATGTCCCCCTCCAGTCTTAGAAATCAGGCATGTTCGTCAATGATGGAGGGGCCACTAATAAATTATAGGTTTGACTCCTGTAAGGAGATAAAGAAAACCTAATATTTAGTACTGGCCCCGTAATCATTGACGACTGGGGCCCTCCCGAACATCCCCTTCCCATTCGTTGATGTATTAAGGATTTTGGTTTACTTGATATGTCAGTGAAGGAAGAATGACACCTGAATCAGCGTCTGCTCAAAGATCCACACAAGTACATCTACGATATGATGGAAAGCTTATTGGATAGTTATTCTTATTTTCTTTTTCTTTTTTTCTTTTTTACGAAGTGTTTTCGTAGTGAGAACCCAATTCATAATGACTGAAGCCATGAGTGAGATCGCGTGCGCTCATGATGAAGGCTCCTCAGATTTTAAATGCTCTGCGCGGTAGATTCAAACTACGGCGGATTAGTGTTTGAAGAGGATGCCTTATGTAATAGGCATGTTCGTCAATGATTACAGAGCCACTACTAAATATTAGGTTTTCTTTATCTCCTTACAGGAGTCAAACCTATAATATATACTCCTATCCAGCCTGCCTTCCCTTAAAGTAAGTGGTGAAAACTAAAAACTTATAAGTTTACATGTGCACATATAAACCCCATTAACTAGTGGATATATTCCTAAAAATATAACCAAACATAAATGAATTCTTGTACATTCGTAGAAGTACTGAACTCGTGTACTTATGCAGAAGTAATTACTGCAAAAGTAAAAGTCGTAGTTGCCACTACCAAGATTTCTCAAAAATCTATAGCTTCACAGCCAAAGCTACTTACAACAAGAATTGTCGTAACACTACTATTGGCCTTTAGCACAATTTCCTGCAATGAATACTACAGATAAATTTTATAATACAATGCCTACAACCAGTATCACAGCTCGTATGTTCCGAACACATACTCCGGAGGGGTCTAGGGTGTCCTATGTCACACTGACTGCACCGAGAGCGTTAGCAACGGAAAAATCAAGGATCTTCAAGAGGTATGAGAGAGAGGCTAGGTCGGACAGAGTCGAGAAGCGCGGGGTATTTTAATGAGAGGGGGGGGGGGGGGGGGGGGCTCAGGGGGCTACAGGGAAATTTGACCCTAAGGTCTCTGGGCGTGGGGTTGGCATTAGGCTACAATTGATATTGGAGTTTGAAAGGACAGTGAATTAAGTAGGTTAGCCAAATGCTACCGGGGGATGCAAATCCGGGGTGGTATATGAGTCTGGAAAAGATAGAATCATGTGGACTGTGGGGCGGTGGGGGAGAAGGAGGTTAACTGTAGGTGTGTGCTTGACTGTGGATAAAGTAAGGAAAAACATGGTGTATTATTTCTCGTACATACGAGGGGTTATGGACCTATTATTTGACACGCTTTTTTTGTACGTCTAGGTGTCCCTGGGAACTGCGTTTTCTATGAAATATAGACCAAAGGAAAGCGGCAGTTCGTAGGGGTACTGAGTTATTGTTTCGAGGTACTATGATAGATACTGGTAACAAAGCTTATCTATACAATCTCTGGTTGGAGTAAGGATTACGTTACAGTATGGTGGCTAACATCTGTAGTCATGGCTGTCTAAGTCTTATGGGGGCAATGGTTCCATATCTTGGTGTACCCGTGGGTATCTTTAATTTCTTATGAGTTTGGACATGTGGTTACGAAGGAGGTAAGTGGAAGACATATGACAATTGTGGAAAAGTAAATGGAAAAAGGTGAACACAATGGCGGATAAAGATACTTAACCTAAGGATTGAATACATAGATTTTATGGGCGATGAGTCTTCAGAAACTTAGTCTGGCAAGACAAGATATGTTAGGGAATGTTAACATTAATACTTAAACTAAGGATTAAATACATAGATTTTATGGGGCGATGGGTCTTCAGAAACTTAGTCTGGCAAGACAAGATATGTTAGGGAATGTTCATATTAATACTTAACCTAAGGATTGAATACATAGATTTTATGGGGCGATGGGTCTTCAGAAACTTAGTCTGGCAAGACAAGATGTTAGGGAATGTTAATATGAATATCTTAAACCTAGGGACAGCATGGGTGTATTAACTGCTACTAAGGTATATAACATCTACTTCTCGGATGTAAGAACATACATAGATATAATTATGGTTGTCTGTTTTGTTGGCATTGGCTCAACGTAGGGACAGGGCATGGGTGTTTTTAATATGAATGTATATTCCTGTTCATCATCATGGTAGTTAGAAGTGTAAGACATGAGGGGGTAGTGTACGTGAGGTGTGGAAAAATGGTCAGTTTAGAAGGGGTATGTAGGTGCGGCCTGGAGCTGCTTAGCCCTGCGGGCTTGGGCCTGTCTGAATTGGCTGGCTCGGTCAGCTGGTCCTTTCGTTCTGTAGACCTTCTTTCGGGTGTTTCTGTGTGGTGTTCGCTCATGGCTTCTGTGGTGGGCTTCTCGTTCTGGGGCATTTTACTTTCCTCTCCTTCATTATAGGCTCATCCCCGAGCCTCAAGGGTGAAGTAAAAAGAAGCATAGTTATGGTGGGTCATTTTGAGGGTGTTTAGAAGGTTCCACCAAGCAAGAGAGTGACGGTCAGGTTTCTTTTGTAGGTCAATGTATACCTGTAAGAATGTGTCATCTGTGTTGTGACGGGCGGTTGCCCGGGCTTGAGGTGGGCGTTGTAGACGTAAGTGTCCAGTGGGGGTTTTTACTTTAACCTTTCGTATGAATGGTTTGTAGTTTTCCCCCGTGGGGGTCGGAGTGAGGTGTGTGGGATTGACAGGAGGTCTGTTTAGTGTGGTGAATGGGTTACTAACCGAAGGGGAGGGATTACCGCGCGAAAACGGAGCTGGGGATGAAGGGGGAATATGAGTCTAGGTTTTTTTTTTTTTTTTTTTTTTTTTTTTTTTGGTTGTCTTGGGCGGTGTTGTAGGCTGGGAAAATATAGTGAGGCAATGCGCAAGATCGGTTTAGGTAAGGTGGGTGAAGGAGGTGTGTGAGAAGGAGGGGGTGTGTGTTGTGTGGCTTGGGTCTTTAGTGTCAGAACGGGGTGTTATTTTTGTATAACTGTCTTTAAATCTGATGGGTCTGTTGATTATTCTACCTCTGGCGGTCCTGGTGGGAAGGTAGATGTTTGTCGTGGGACTTGAGTCGCTCGACGATGTTTTATATTGAGGGGAAGAACGTTTTACAGGTGAAGGTAAAGTGTTTAACAATGTATAAAACAAATTTAAATTTAGTCAGAAAAGTGTAGGTTAACAAGAAAAGTAGTATGACTAAGGGAAAAAAAAAATATATATACAGTATATGGAAAACATGTAAATTTAAGAAAGAACAGATAATTAAGAACACAGGAAAATTAAGAAGAGGTAAAGTGTTTAACAATGTATAAAACAAATTTAAAAGATAGTCAGAAAAGTGTAGGTTAACAAGAAAAGTAGTATGACTAAGGGAAAACAAAATATAATATACAGTATATGGAAAACATGTAAATTTATAGAATCATGCCCAATCGCTTAGGAATTGAAAACAATAATTTTGTTTTTTGTTTTTTAAGAACAATAATATCCTCATCATCATCAGGGGGGGTTATTTAGGGTCGCCGTTAGTCTGGGTGACGGTCTGGTAATAGGGGTGGTGGTGGTGGTTGTGGCTTTGACCTTGGTGGTTCACTTTCACTTTGGAAGGGAGGGGTGGATATACCGTTAGGTCTGTCGTTAGGAATGTGGGTCTGGGTGCGAGCTGGCCCGGGGCCAGTTTTGGAGGGGGGTTTAAGTGGTTTCGGTCGGGGGTAGTGATAGGGGGGTTTAAAGATGAAACGGGCAGGTCGAGTCGGGGTTGTTGTTGCGGAAGAGGTTGGTGCTGGGGAGGGGTTGAATTGTGTAGAGAGTTGTGGTCGTGAGTGGGGTTTGGGGAAGGGTGAGTAAGGCTGAAGGTTGAGAGTTTACTATGATCGGGTGGTTTGGAGGTTTGGGGTGTGGGGATTTGATAGGGAGATGGTGGGGGGGGTCTGGGCAGGCAGGGTTGTGGTTTGAGAGGGGTTGAATTTGGACTGATTTTATTTTCGGGAGAGACATGGATGGGATTTCGAGGAGTGGTTGAAGTTGAGAGGTTGATTATGTTGTTTGGGGCGAGAGAGAGAGTAGTATTTTGGGGTTTAGCCAAGGTGGAAAAAGTTTTGTGGTTGGATTGGGATGGGCGTGGTATTTTGTCGAGCGGGATCTTTGAGGGTGGAATTTGGGGCGGGTGGGGTAACGGTGAAGAGGGGGGTAAGATAGGGGGGAAAGAGGAGGTAGGGGTTATGTACGGGGGTGATTGTTCGTTCTGAATGTGGTCGTGAGAGGTTAGGCTGGCAGGGTGGGAATTGGTGGAGGTTGAAAGTTTAGCTGGGCTCATGATGGTGGGGGACCGACTGGTGAGCAGGTGTTCGGTACGCATGAGGGGGGGGAAATCACTTTGGTGGGGGTCACGCATGAGGGGGGGATTAACGGCGCGTGTGGGAGGATCAGAGTGGTGGGGTGTGTCGGTGGCAGTGACGGTTTGTTTAGAGGTTATATGGGATTGGTGGGTTTGTCTGTCATGAGGGGGTGAGTCAAGTGTGGGGTTTTGAAGTTTATTAGGGGTGTGAATTGTGGGGGGGTGGAAGGGAGCTACTGACAGAAAACTGTCACAAGGGAAATTTTGTTGGTGGGGGAATAGCTGAGCATTTCTGGGGGAAGGGGGGGAACATGGTTGGGTCCCTAGGTCGTCACGCGTGAGGGGAGGATTAACGGCGCGTGTGGGAGGGTCAGGGTGGTGAGAGGTGAGCGAGTTAGAAAACGGGATTTGTTGGGGGGACTGCGGAGGGTTGGTGGGGGAAGAGTTAGGTGTAGAACAGGGGTTATTGGTAGAGGACTGATGTATTGATTTGGGGTTGTTAACAGGACGAATTTGGGGAATTTTCTTGGTGTCAGTCTCGGTCTGGTTAAAGGTTATGTGGGACTGGGGAGGATTGGTGGGGGCAGAGTTAGGCATAGGACATGGGTTATTGAGGGAGGACTGATGTACTGATTTGGGGTTGTTAACAGGACGAATTTGGGGAATTTTCTTGGTGACAGTCTTGGTCTGGTTAGAGGTTATCTGGGACTGGTGAGTTTGTTTGACATGAGAGGGCGAGTCAAGTGTGGGGTTTTGAAGTTTTCTAGGGGTGTGAATTGTGCGGGGGTGGAAGGGAGCTACTGACGGAAAACTGTCACAAGGGGAATTTTGTTGTTTGTGGAATAGCTGAACATTTCTGGGGGCATGGGGAAATTTTGTTTTGGTACATAGGTAGGCATAGCTAGAAAACGGGACTTGTTGGGGGGACTGCGGAGGGTTGGTGGGGAAGAGTTAGGTGTAAAAAAGGGGTTATTGGTAGAGGACTGATGTATTGATTTGGGGTTGTTAACAGGACGAATTTGGTGAATTTTCTTGGTGGCAGTCACGGTCTGGTTAGAGGTTATCTGGGACTGGTGAGTTTGTTTGACATGAGAGGGCGAGTCAAGTGTGGGGTTTTGAAGTTTTCTAGGGGTGTGTTTTGTGTGGGGGTGGAAGGGAGCTACTGACGGAAAACTGTCACAAGGGGAATTTTGTTGTTTGTGGAATAGCTGAACATTTCTGGGGGCATGGGGAAAACATTTTTTGGTACATAGGTCGGCATAGTTAGAAAACGGGACTTGTTGGGGGGACTGCGGAGGGTTGGTGGGGGAATAGGAGGTAGGCGGAGCTATAGCATTCCTGGTTGATGCGGGTGTTTGAAGGGGTTCACCGAGGTTGGGCAGGTGGGGAGATGATGGTGGGGGGTGTGTGGTTGACAGTTTTGAGGAGGGGACAGGTGATGAATATGAGGAAGGGAGAGGCGTGACAGGTTGTTGAGCAGCATTTGTTAGGGGTGAATTTGAAAAAGAATTGGTTACTGTGGGGGTGATTATTTGTATGTGCTGTGGTTTGTTGGCAGGCATAGAAAAAGGATGGGTTTATGGGGTAACACAATTGATGGATGATCGTTGGTGGATGGCTGGGCAGGGGAAAATTTAGGGATGGTCAGAGAGGATAGAGGCAAGGAAGAGTGCACTGGGGTTGGACTTTCACCGGAAGTCATTTTGGAAGGGTGCACAGAGTTTTCTTTAGGGGGATGGAGGGACTTATCAATGATAGTGTCCAGTGGAGGAATACATTTACTTTCTTGGATAGGGGCTGAAGGGTTGGATAGGGGATTCATCGAACTGAGTAGGCATTCTTCTCTGATGGAGAGCATATGTTCTTCGAATAAGCCGTACGGGTCGAGATGGGCGGTGATGTGGGGTGGGAGGATGTTTAATAATGCGGTGAATAAGAGTTCATTTTGTTGCTCGTCATCTTCAGAGCTATACGTGGTCCTCACGTATCTGTAGAGTTGTATGAGGGTCACATTTATATCCCCTTCATACTTGATCTCATCGACTTTTATTATTTTGTGGGCGACGGGGGAACCCAAAAGTGGATCTAAGGTCCAGATCACGAGGGATCGAAACTGGTTCCAGGTAAGCTTTTGCTTTACCTGTTTAGCAATTTGGCAAAGAGAATAGCTCCAGGTAATCTTATCAACAATTTGGGAAACGGCTTCTCCCAACTGTAGAATGTGCGATAATGGAACGGCGATTTTTTCGCGGTCATTTTGAAATGCCACATCGTACACTGGCTTTATTATGTCTAAGTAAGTGGCGATATCATACGTGTTTACATCATACTTGGGAATGTGTGTGAGGAGCTGCCATTTTTACGGTATTTTCATGCTTCTACTGTTCCAAACTTGCAGTGTAATGCAACCTTTTATCCGAATCAAGAACCACCGCTGCCGCCAATGTTATGCTAGGTTTTTCCAGGTTAAATAGGAAGGGAAATATCCCCAGGCTACCTTTAGGATCATCCTTTCCTGGTACCTGGCGCGGGGTACGTACCTCTGAAGGGAATTTAACCCTCCTAAAAACCCACAGGTTTTGAGATGCCTTGGGTGGGGTTCGAACCCTGGTTAGTGACGCACCACCATCACCACCAGGCCCGCGCGCTAACCCACTGTACTACCACGGACGTACTAAAAGTATAGCAACCTTAGTCCGATTTTTAAGAACCAGGTGATAGTCTCGTGGTGTTATCACGTGATGAGTTTATTGGACTTACCATCCACGACTATTTTACGCTATACCTGACGTCAACTCGGGTAGTACATTATTGTGGTTGCGGGACATTTTCGAGGGCATTACAATTATCTTTCCCGAGGATGTTGTGGGGCGAATCGTCTTACCCAGCGTGGGTGGAGATTCCTTCTTCTGAGTGACCTTCTTTAGCACAGCGATTCTTCTATTCTTGAGCTTTGCTACTGTTGTAGATCCTTGTGATATTGTGGTGGATGTTGGTGTCCCCGTCTTTGTCCTTTCCTTGCTCGGTTCTTTTCGTTCGTTTCTCTTGCTTGTTCTTCCTTCTCTTTCTACTGCTTCGGTCTCTGCTATTTGGGGGTCTCTCCTTTTCCGGGGTATTTTAGTAATCAAGAGTGCTAACAACAAATGTATGTCAAATCATTTCCAACAAAGTAATAACAACAGTAAGAAAATCAGCAGCAAAGGGACATGTACACTGATGTTTAGTGACAGTCTACTGCGGGGACAAGGTCGTGCTTTTTCCGCAAGGAACGCAAAGAAAAGGTCAGTGAAGGCTATCCCAGGAGGTAAGCTAGAGCACATCACCAATGACGTAACCAAAGCTCATATTCCTGCTAACGCCTGTGTTATGGTTATCGTGGGAAGCAACGATCGCTTTGATGGAGGTAAGGACCCAATAAGAGATATAGTAAATGCCAAACTCTAATCAAGGAAATGAAAAATAAGGCAAACAAATGTATAGTAAATGGCATGGTACCAAGTAAGACAGGGTCGTATAGTCTAAACCAAACCACTGAAATAAATTATGCATCCAGACTATGTGTGCAAGCGAAAAGGTGCATTTTGTACACAACTGGAAGAATTTCGAGGGAAAACCAGACTTGCACAAAAGGGATTGTGTTCATCTTTCAGACAAAGGAGTTGAGTATATGAGTGAAATATTAAACAAGGCAGTTTATGATGCCCATGAAAATATTGAGTTCAGAATTCACTCATCTGAGTATTGACATAGTCTATCAGCATCTCCCTCCCCTCGCCATATTACTTCTGTGACCCACAAAATTAAAACCTCAGTAAATTCCACCCAGACCAACGATAATTCCATTCTTAGCGGGAATAAACCTCACCCCACTTTCCCCCGCACAACTCTTTTAACGCCCCCCCCCCCCCCCCTGCAAAACGTTACAGGTCAACCCACCAATAATTACCCTCCAATTATCTCGAATGTTGCCCAACCATCAGCTAAGACCTCCGGTCAGGCTTTCAACCCGGGAACGGCGCAGAGACTTGTAAGAGGTTTTACTGGGCGAAGGCGACGAGACTCTTAAGATCCAAGGCCTAAAATAAAAGCATTTTAAAAGACCCCAGTGACACTCAAAACAAAGGAATATTTGATTAAGTGAGATAATTCCCCTCCATACCTCTCCTCCACATATGTCCAAACCCCCCCTTCAATTATCACCTATTTTTCCTCTTATTCCCTTGTTTATCGGTTTATTTTCCGCGCCAATATCCCCCACCCGGTGTCAAGGTTGAAGAGGAGGCATATAGAGGTCATAGCAAGAGAGAGATTTCACTAGCAAGACATCAGTGTCGATAGATATGTGAAAAGGGGAGGGTGTTTGCCGCGCCGGCTCTCCTCACATGAATGAACCGGTCGTCGACAATATTTAGTCATTTTCACTCCCAAAATACTATTCCAAATTGTTTTATTGTTGTTGCATATTAATATCTTTATATTAAACATAAAATAGGCACATATGAATAAGAAATAACTATATTTATGGTATAATGACGATTTTCGTCGGGAATGAACCAAAATCTCTTCGCCTGGCGGGCACTTTCAAATTCCATTAAAAATTCCATTAAGATAATGTCTTTCAATGCCTGCTCTACTAGATAATGTCTTTCAATGCCTGCTCTACTAGATAATGTCTTTCAATGCCTGCTCTACTAGATAATGTCTTTCAATGCCTGCTCTACTAGATAATGTCTTTCAATGCCTGCTCTACTAGATAATGTCTTTCAATGCCTGCTCTACTAGATAATGTCTTTCAATGCCTGCTCTACTAGAAATAAAATCAATGAATTACTGTGTCTCCTATTAACTGAACAAACTGATATTATAAGCATCACCGAAACTCGTCTTGATTTAAATAATACAGATCTAATATCCGAATACAATATTAATGGCTACAAATGTATTCATAAAGACCGTACAAATGGAAAGAAAGGAGGTGTGGCCATGTACATCTCATCTAAGTTGATGCCAGAAGAAATCATCCTCCCCCTTAGTAATCTAGATATAGTGTGTGCCCGAATTGTTATCAATAAAACGAAGATTCATATTACAACAGCTTACAGACCCCCTAGCTACAAAGATAGTGACGATGTAATATTTTACGATATGTTAAATAAAACTCTTTCGGATAAATGTATTCGTCTAGGGGATTATAATGTCCCTAATATAGAATGGAATCTTGTCACAGGAAATAACGCTAATTCAATCAAAATGATAGATTTCATAGAAGATAATTTCCTATATCAGTGTGTAAAGGCAGCAACGCGTGAACATAATTAACCCTCTCACGTTCTTGACGCAATTTTGAGCCTATTAGGGATACTTTAAATCCTTCATTACCATCAGGAGTATTTAGAAACCTTTAGTTTAGTTACTTTAACCTCTGCAGTTGTCTTTGAGTTAGCTGTGGGCAGAAAACTAATTTTGGAGAGGTAATTATAAGAGTGAGAGAACTCTATTTCTTATTGCTAATCTGGCAACCTCTGCGTCATATGGTCGTGAGAGGGTTAAGATACCAGCCCTCATTACTAGATGTGGAGGAGTGAGGGCTGCATAAACTATACTGTGTGTATGGGTGTCTTAACCCTTGTTTAGCGGGGCCGGACTCAAGTCAGTTTAGAGAAGAAAGGACTATGTGGCGGGGCCCGCCTTAAGTCGGTAGCAATTTTGAGCACATAATTGGCTCTGAGAGAGAGACGAGCGGTGGGAGGAGCGTAGGTTCACTCTGACCGCTCGGCACGGTCCCCGCGCCGCAACTAACCTCCCCTCCTCACTCATCCACACCCATTACCTCGCTACACAGGGAATTATGTAAGGAAATTACCATATTTTAGCGATTTTTCCTTCGTGTTGCACGATCGTTGCAAGAGAACCAGTGGTCGTAGATGGATGCTTCTGGTGTCATTGGAAAGCTCAATAAACGCCCTTTCAGGGATACATCATTGTATTACGCTCTGGCGTAAAGAGCACGGAAACAACGTCGTTTAGGGTAAAACTACCCGCTTGGCGGGTAGTAGAAGTTACTGATGGGCCCGCTCTTAGGGCGTTAAACTGCTAAAGGGAGAGGTATTGGAGTAAGTAGTCGAATTAGGTTTTCACACATTTATTGTAATTACGGTGATTGAAGATATAGGGCATAAGAGTCCCAACATGACATAACAATACTTATCAGGCAGTTTATTTACCTGGGATTCATCTTAAGGAGGTTACGCGTAGCAAGGTCAAATGGTAGCAATTAGGTATTCACTTTATTTTATATACCTGTACAAATCAGAACTACGACAATAATATATACACGACATACACAGAATTAGACAAAGAAGATATATGTCAAGTAAACAAGAATGATGCTCGTGTGTGGTTAGAATGAACGGGGGTCTCTAGCTGGACTCGAAGAAGATACAAGGTAAGGCAGAGTTTAGCTATCTATGAGTAGGCAGTAGCTAGATGAATGAGTGGTCATTCCGGCATGTGATAATCTACTCATAAGATGGCGATATTAATTATGATAGTGTACTGAAGGTTTGACTTAGAATTACGACTAATAGACTAAACGAATGCAAGTTAAGAGAGGGCCTAATAGACAAACCACGGATAATCTCAGCAGTGAGGCTGACCTAGATAAGAAAGTACTTTTACTTCCAACAACGAATGGCTTCAGCAGTGAAACTGACCGAGGGACCAGGAGATATTGAATACTCCTTATTTTCTACCACACTGACACTTCGGGCTTTCGGAGCACCTAGGGAGGTCATTGACACTCAGCTCAGGAGGAAGGGTGAGATACCTTTCCTAAACTGGTCTGAGTTCATGTTCAGTCCTTAGGTCTTCCTAGGCCTGGGTTGGCTACATAGAAAAAGAGCGCCCTTGGCCCTTCCTAGCATTGACATAGGTCCTTGTCACTCCGGTGATGGGGGGACGGGGGATAACAATGGTAGGGCCTTCAGTATTTGTTTACATATCCCCTCCCACGTCCCTTCTACAGGTGATGCTCCTTCCTGATTGGCGGGGTTGACCTGGCCGTCGGCCAACCCTGGGTCGACTGGTAGTGGTGACGTCACTCCTGTAGATATGGGGCTGAGTGACCGCCCCCTGGTACTCCAAGAAATAGTTCCGGGGGGTTGGTACACCTGTCTTCGGGGGGACTTTTCTATATTTCCTCCGTTCCGCTTGAGAGAGAGCGGTTGAAGGACGGGCTTCGTTATTATGCAGCCCTAATGGTCGACGATGCCTCTGGTGATTCTGGTGCCATACGGGCTTGGATTTGGGTTGAGCGTGTCGTCTGTGCTCCTGGCTGTAGGTGTGTGTCCGGTTCTGGAGTGGAGGTCGGTTGGGGTCGCCCTGGTACTTCCCGAGGTCTGCGGGTGGCTGGTTACCATGGGCGGCTTCAGTTTCCCTCGGTATAACACCAATATTCTTGACCTTGTCATAATTACCCATGAAAATGTAGTTACTAATTTAGAAGTAGGTGAATATCTGTCAAATTCCGACCATAGAATAATTAGGTTTTATGTTAACTGCAGCTATACTATTGAGAAAAAAGAAATCCTGGTTCCAGATTTTAAAAATGCTGATTTTGACAAACTTGGCAAGCAATGCATAATTCACACTCACGGCTAGATATATTTAACGAAATAAATAAGATGTGAAAGTAGTTTGAGATTTTTTTTTATGATGGCACAGAACAAATATATACTGTATATACTAACAAAAGATAAACAAACGAGTGAAATAAAAAAAACCCCACCATGGTTCAACAGTGAAATCCATAATGCAATAATAAATAGACAGAAAATGCTCAAGCTTAAAAACAAATACTGTTCTAATGACCATGTAAAGGAATTATACAACCTTGCTAGAAGAAATTTTAAGTAACTGATTAGATCCGCTAAATGTGAGTATGAAGTATCTATAGCCAGAAAATGCACTGACAACCCAAAGTATTTTTATAGCAATGTAAATAACAACATATAAATAATAAGCGGAATACGTCCATTAACTAGAAATGATCAAATAGTGACTGCCGACATAGATATTGCAACGAAGTAAAGAATAATACAAAACATACAGCAGTAACAACGCAAGAAATAGTCAACTTTACTATCAGCGCAAGTAAAGTATTATGTAAATTAAATAAATTAAATATCAACAAGACTCCGGGGCCTGATAATTTCTATAATTGGATAGTAAAACAAGTAAAAGAAGAAATATGCGAATCCCTGATCATTATCTTTAACTCATCACAACAGCAGGGTTGCGTTCCTAATGATTGGAAAACAGCCAACATTACACCCATTCACAAAATGGGTAATCGAGCCAAAGCTAGTAATTACAGACCTATAAGCTTAACGTCAGTAATAGGAAAAATTCTTGAAACCATTTTAAGAGATAAAATAGTTGAGTACCTTGAATCAAATGAATTAATAAGAAGCAGCCAGCACGGATTTATAACCAGAAAATCGCGCCTAACAAACCTCCTCGAATTTTATAATAAATTGTATACTCTTAATGACTCAACTAAGGCACTTGACATAGTCTACCTAGACTTTCAAAGGGTGTCTGACAAGGTAACTCACAATACATTATTAGACAAATTAGAAATGCTCGGAATAAAGGGAAATATATATATATATATATATATATATATATATATATATATATATATATATATATATATATATATATATATATATATATATATATCAATGGATTAAAAGCTGGCTTGCAAACAGAAAGCAAAAAGTTGTTATTAATTGTGTAGAATCAGATTGGTGCCTATTACCAGTGGTGTGCCTCAAGGATCGGTCCTTGGTCCAGTTTTATTTATCAATTATATTGATGCAGGTCTGAATAACTTTATATCTTAATTTGCTGGCGATACAAAGATAGGGAACATAGTCTTGAGTGAGGAAGACAGAAATAGCCTACTTAAGTAAAATAGCGGATTGGTCAGAAAAGTGGCAAATGCCCTTTAAAATGTCAAATTCTGCACATTGGTTCAAAATACAAAAAGTATTATTATCAAATGGAAGGCCAACCAATAATAGCAAACTCTAAGGTTAAATATCTCAGGGTTATAATATCAGAAAACCTAAAATCCTCAGAGCAATGTGTGGCTGCAGCAAATAAAGCTAACACAGCCTTGGGATTTATCAAAAGAAATTTTACCTATAAAAACATTTTTTTTTTTTGCCGTTATTCAAAAACATTGTTAGACCCCATCTTGAATATGGCGTTCAGTTCTGGTCCCCGTATCTCAAGGAAGACATTAAATAACTCGAATTTGTGCAGCGTAGACCAACTAAACTAATTCCCTCTCTGAAAAACAAGCCATATTATGAAAGATTAAAGAAATTAAATTTGTTCTCGCTAAAGAAAAGGAGGTTGCAAGGCCAACTTATCGAGTGTTTTAATATACATGAAGGATTTGATAGAGTAGATATCAGTGCACTGTTCACGATAAATAACATTGCTGCAACCCGAGGTAATGAAATTAAATTAATTAGAAAAAGGCATGCTTAGATGTGACACAAAATGTTTTCACATACAATATGGTTAAAGAGTGGAATAGTTTACCAAGGGAGGTGGTCGACAGTAATTCTATTGATACGTTTAACCCTTCCAGCCCGGGTGTCCTTTTAAAAGGAAGGCGCGGCAGATGGGCCGGTACCCGGGTGTCCTTTTAAATTCCCTGTGCTTGAAAGCGTGCTTTGAAAAGCGCGCGGCCAAAACTTACTTTGTAGGGCCGATCGCAGCGCCACCAAGCCTCAATTACTACCGTTATCAGTTCCTACGTGGCCGCCATGGCGAGTTATAGTGAAATCATGAATTCCGACGCGTCCGATTCGGTGCAACCTCCCGCGCGCCCCACTGCTACCCCGCTCGCAACTTCGACGCTTGTTGCAACCAAGAAGAAAGCTCAACGAAAGAAAGTGAAACGTTTGTTGAGTGATAGTGCTATACAGCGAGAACTTTTTGACCTTGAATTGAGCAGTGGCGAAAGCTTGGTGGACAAAGAACAATTTATAAGTGCAAGCGAAAATGACGATTTTGTTGGTTTTGGAGACGACGACAATGTGGATTTATTTGAGGGGGGAGACAGTAGTGATGATCCTGATGTGGAAGTGTTTCAGGAAGGTGCTATTAAACTTCCAAGTGTGCTAGAACCTAGGCCTACCCCCTCACCTAGGCCTACCCCCTCACCTAGGCCTAGCCCTAGCCCGAGCCCAGGACCTTCCCCTTTGCCTGCCCGTACGCCCTTGAAAGTGGGCAAATACTTTTACAAACAATCTTTAGTGAAAAGTGCAGCCAAGAAAGCACGCAGGGCAGCAGAAAAAGCTAGGGAAGGCGAAGATAGTGAAAGTGACGCCGACCCTGGGCTAGCAACCACCCGCATTCTTTTGTCCCGACGCCTTGACCCGGGACGCCGCACGGGTCACCCACAGCCCTCGGCTTCATCTCGCCCTCAGGATGTGCAAAGGGCCTCTACAAGTGGTACTAGTGGGGCGGCATTGTCCTCCCACAGTGTGCCACCACGGGCCCCGCATCATAGAGCATTATTTGCTGCGGAGAAGCCCTCGGCTCGCCGCAAAAGGAGCCCAATTCCCGAGGCTGAGGCTCCCATTGTTGAACCTCCCGTAGCGTCCCACGCCCCAGACGCCCGGTCACTTCTTCACCCGAATTGTCTCCTGAAGAAGATGCTGATGACCCCAACATTGCCCCAGATGACCTGACGTCGCCTGAGGAGGAGGAGGACGACGAAGAGGATGTGGAAGAGGAGGAAGTCCCGACAAGACGAGTTCGAGGGCGAGGTCGTGGGCGTGGTCAGCCTGCCGACGCCGATGCCCCTGGGTGTGGGCGTGGGCGTGCAGGGCGTCCGCGTGGCCAAGGGCGTGTGCCAGGGCGTCCAGGGCGTGTGCCTGCTGCACCTGCAAGTGCTCGAGCATCCGACCTGTTTGTGTGGACAGATGGTGCTGATTTTGAGCCAGATTGTCCTGCCTTTGACGAGGTACAGATGGGTTCCGGGGTGTCACCAGCATATCCCTGTGGCCCAAATGCTACCCCCAGTGAACTTTTCTGTGGCTCCTATGACAATGAAGTCATGGAATACCTCGTCGAGGAGACCAACAACCATCATGACATCTGTGCCAACTTTCTTGGCAGGAAGACCAGTGCCAAGATGGTGGCATGAAAAGCTGTCACTGTGGCAGAACTATATGTGTTCTTGGCACTCACAATGCTGATGACACATATAAGGAAGCACGTTCTGGCCGACTACTGGATGACTGGTGACCTCATAACGACTCCAGCATTTGGCAAGTACATGTCCAGGGACAGGTACTTTGACATCCTCTCCTATCTCCACCTGACCAACAACATGCATGTCCACCTTACCGACACACTATGGAAGATGAGGAAGCTGTATGACATGATACGTCATCGGTTCACCACCTACCTGATTCCTTTCCAGAAGATGTGCCTCGACGAGTCTCTGGTCCTGTTCCGTGGTAGGCTGCACTTCCGACAGTATATCCCGTCCAAGAGACACCGCTTCGGCATCAAGCTCTTCGTCCTCTGCGACTGCAAGACGGGGTATGTGCGGGACCTTGTGGTCTACAGCGGCAGGGGTGGAGAAATTGAGACTGACCCCCTCATTGGTTTTGGCGGCGCTGTAGTAAAGAAGATGATGGAGAGGCACTTCCATAACAACCACATCCTCTACACAGATAACTACTACACGTTGCCTATCCTGACCAAGTACCTCCATGACCGCAAGACCGGAACTGTCGGCGCAGTCAAGGCCAAGAGGAAGGGCATGCCAGGCTACCCAACCAAGACGAAGAAGACGGACATCTTCCACAAGAAGAGTGGCCCCATCCTCTCCATCCACTGGCATGACCAGTGGAAGGTCAACCTCCTCACCACATGCCACAAGGCCGAGATGGTCGCCACAGGGAAGGTGGACCGAAGAACCAAGAACCCCGTCCAGAAACCAGCTGCTGTCCTGGATTACAACCTAAATATGCGCCTCGTCGACAAGTCCGACATGCAGATGGGCTTCATCGAATGCCTGCGAACATCTTGCAGGTGGTACAAGAAATTTATCCTGCATACGGTAGATATGTCGGTCCTCAATGCCTACAACATCTACCGTCTGAGGACTCCAAGAGCCCCGAAGTACAAGTCCCTGCGGAAGTTCCACAAGCAGGTGATACTTGAGCTCCTGGCTAAGCATGCGGAACCTGGGAGACTACTACAAGGACCAGGCCAGCTGGACAGAACGGGGTGTGCCGACTACTTCAGGAGGCACCAGCTCAACCCCCTTCTTTTCAATTCACCCGATAGTCGGGTTAGAAGCCAGAAGAGGTGCCATGTCTGCAGCCACACAACTCGCAGACCCCACAAAGTAAAAAAACCAACATGGCAATGCCTCGAGTGTGAAGTGGCACTGTGTGCTGGACGGTGCTTCAATGACTTTCACACTCTCCAACAATTTTGAAGTACCCGTGACAATAACAGTGAAAGTGACACTCTAAAATGTAGGCTAAGAATAATATAATATAAAAAATAAAAGTGAGAGACACAAATAACTAATAATATGTGCCCTCATAACAATATGAACAAGTGAAAGTGACACTATACTGTATATATTATTAGCTTACCTTACAATACATAAAAGTGAAAATGACACTATCAATTATCATAGTCCAGTGAAAGTAACACTATAATAATAATAAACTAAGTATAAGTGAAAGAGACACACATAAGTAATAATAAGTGCCTTCATAACAATATGAACAAGTGAAAGTGACTCTATATATATTATTAGCTTACCTAACAATACATACAAGTGAAAATGACACCATCAACTATCAAAGTCCAGTGAAAGTGACACTATAATCATAATAATAATAATAAAACTAAGTAATAAGTGACAGAGACACAAATAACTTCATGAAAATAACATAATATCTATAATAAATTGCATAATAAACCATAAAACACTATCAAATCGCTTCCCGGCATAATTGCGGGTGGAGCTACGAGTGGAACTGGGCGTCGTAACCAGGGCTGCGTTTGAGTGTTCGGACGCGCCGAGGTAAATACGCGGAAAAAGTTACCTCCACTTCCATCACCATAACTCCGGAACCAGTTGAGCTAGAGAGCTCTACTTAACACCATTCTACGCGGCAAGGTAAGGCGCACATACTGATATCTCTTTCATTAATCTAGGTAATATATTAAGCGAGATTAGCCTTAGTTTACCTTTGTTGACTTTCAGCCAGATTGCCCGGATACGAGCTCCGTCATTTAGAAAGGCGGCCCGGGTCGGAAGGGTTAAGAAAAGACTGGACGATCATCTAATGAAGATTGGATTAATATGAATTAATCAGTAGGCATGTGTAATTTCCCTTTCAAACTAATTTCTTCCTATACTATATAAAAACTTTCCTTGTGGGCATTTCCTGACCCATAAGGTCACACTTCATCCTATTTTCCGGTATGGCTTCTTAGCCAGAGGGGGGGGGGGGAGCCTTCTTCTCTACTGCCCTATTCTTCCTCTATAAACTGTCTCTGTCTAGTAGTATTAAGGCCGGACCACCTAGTTGGGACTGCAAGGTCTGTGTATCTGTGTAACTCTGCGTAACTCATGAGGTTCTTCCTAATTTGAACAAAATCAACTGGCGATCGTCACCGTATTAAAATAATTCATAATGAAAATTAAGTTAAATAAGGGAAGGAGAGAAGGAAAGGATATATAGAGAGAGAGGTCACGAGCTATCATCCGTGCTGTCAAATTACACCTGATAAGTGGAAGGTCCAGTGGTGCCAATATGTGGCCAGAGAAATGACTATGCAAACTGGTTTGACTATAGTAGTAGTGATGTTGGTGGGTGAATGCAGTAGTAGTAGTAGTAATGTTGGTAGCAGTAGGGATAATGATGGTGATAGTCTTAAACAGCTCCAAATGTTGTGTATCAGTCTGCGACAGCACGGTGGGGGCGAAGCCTGGCTTATCCTGCTATCTCTGATTGCTTTGTTTCTCCTGTTATACCAATCTGTCACTGTAATTCCTTGTACTATTATCTTACTATATTATCAGTACCCTTTCTCTTCATTTGCTCTCATTCTCTTTGTCCTCATTACTATATTTTTTTTCCACACTCAATCAATCTTCTTTTAACCCTTTGATTACAATAAGCCTTTCTTGAGCGTAATTAAATCGCTTTGTGTTAGCCGTAATTACAAGAAATCAAAGCATAGTTGTACTGAAGTTACTCTGCATAGTTATACATTTGTTTACTATCTTTCATAATCTGAACAATATTATATAATGCTAGCCGCGCAAAAAAAAAAAACAAAAAAAAAACAGCAGTACAGAAAAGGTATCTGCCGTTACTCCATGGACCTTTCCTATGACCTATAGTCCAACAGATCTTAACAGGCGGTCCTACCCGCGGTTACTCCCTTTACATTGGTGCCATATGTATAATTATTTACAACAAAAATATATTATTTTCGGTATTAAGTACCTTAAGTCGGTTTGAAATGCTCAGGCAATTTCTAAATGTACAAAAAAGCTTTGTTTTTATAATTAATTCGCTTGTTATTAGTAAATACAACGGACATTGTACACCACTTGGCAACGTAGCTACTGCGACGTTGTCAGGATTCTGGGCAAAAAACTCCCTCATAGATTATCCCTTTAAACTATAAAAAAACATGACGTGATGGCGCGCTGCCAGGCGCACGAAATAGGTACTGTCACGTCTAAACTAAATCAGTTCATTCCTGACTTTGCCACCATCCACAATGGAAGCCTCTCCAAATCGCCCCACACACTTGCATAGTCAGGTAAAAGAGATGGCCTATAACGTTCACCAATACTTCCAGAAAGAGAAGGAGTTTGGATGCCCTTTTATTGCCGTAACAAAAGCTACTTCCCGGACAGCTGCAGCCACAAAACTGGGTGAAAGAACAATTTCAAGAATAACGAAAGAAGCAAGAATTAATGAAGAAAACAATAAATCGCCCAAATTTATGTCACCCAAGAAACGACAACGCACAACACCCATTACAGATTTTTTTGATGGATTCAATGAAGGTGTTCTAAGAAGAACAGTGCTCAATTTCTACGAAAGAAAAGAGATTCCCACACTGGAAAAAATCCATGAAGAAATTAAAGAGAACCTTTCTTACCCCGGCAGCCGAGAAACGTTAAGACAGGTTCTCAAGAAAATTGGGTTCCAGTATGCAAAGGTTGACGGAAGAAGATTTCTGATGGAACGTAGTGATGTTGTATATGCCCGCTGCAGGTTTTTGGGAGAAATGAGGAAACGTGTATCTTCAACCAAAAACATTGTCTACCTAGACGAGACTTGGATTAACCAGAATTACACAATTCCTAAATGTTGGGTTGACAACACTTCGGATAAGGCTGTGGGAGTGAAGGTGCCAACAGGGAAAGGAAGCCGATTGATTGTACTCCATGCTGGAACAAAACATGGATTTATTCCCAATGCTTCACTTATCTTCAGGGCAAAAAATGATGGGGACTATCATAATCAAATGAATGCTGTGACTTTTGAAAAATGGTTTGAGCATCAACTTCTCCCAAACATTCATTTATCTTCAATAATTGTGATGGACAATGCATCATATCACTCTAGAAAAATAGATAAACCCCCAACGTCTTCAAATAGATAAACCCCAATGTCTTCAAATAGATAAACCCCCAACGTCTTCAAATAGATAAACCCCCAACGTCTTCAAATAGATAAACCCCCAACGTCTTCAAATAGATAAACCCCAATGTCTTCAAATAGATAAACCCCAATGTCTTCAAATAGATAAACCCCCAACGTCTTCAAATAGATAAACCCCCAACGTCTTCAAATAGATAAACCCCCAACGTCTTCAAATAGATAAACCCCCAACGTCTTCAAATAGATAAACCCCCAACGTCTTCAAATAGATAAACCCCCAACGTCTTCAAATAATAAAGCCACAATCACAGAATGGTTGCAGAAGAAAGGAGTTAAAGTGTCTACACATCTCCTCAAGGCTGAGCTTCTGCACCTTGTGAAGCAACACACCACAGACGTCAGCTATGTAATTGATAAAATGGCATCAAACCATGGCCATAAGGTTGTGCGCCTTCCCCCGTATCACTGCCAGTACAACCCAATTGAATTAATATGGGCTCAGGTGAAAGGGTATGTGACAAGGAGGAACACATTCAAGGTCGCTAATTTGGATCCACTCGCCCGCGAAGCAATTGAGAGCATCACAGAGGAAAACTGGACAAAGGCTGTTAAACATGCGGAAAATCTACAAGAAGATGATGCAAACAAAGATGTGGTGATTGATAAATTCATAGATTCTTTCATCATTACTCTCACATCTTCTGATGAGGATTCTGAATAACATTGTGTACCTTTGAAAAGCATAATATAGAGGAGTAGGCCTCCAGGGGAACCTCTTTAAAAAAAACTCGCCGAAACTTTTACCTCTTGGGTTGTGTGAAAACAAAGTCAAAATATAAAATGGTAATATATATATATATATATATATATATATATATAAGAGAGAGAGAGAGAGCTATATAAATAGTAATATAATTTATTATAACAATAATAATTATCTATGCATTCATGTGGGCTACACAGTAATACGGTGATATGTGCGTTCCCATTCTCACTCATACACAGGGCAAGGTCAATGTACGATCGCGCTAATAAGTCATGTCCCAGCTGGCATTACGTTTGGCTTGCTCTGTGCTGTATTAATGTCTGTCAGATGTTGAATAGGGTGGGTAAGTGTAGGAACATGTTTGTATATTTTACTCGATATGAAGAAATGAAGCTTAGATATTGCTGATACTAATTATTGATCAAAACATATATGGTGCCGAGATATCTCTTATTTGCGCGACTGTACCTTGAACAGGGGGAGGTGGAGGGAGGGAGAAAGATATAGCGAGAGTAATTTGGAAAGGTTATCGTACGGAAAGGGTCAAAAGGACAACCGGCACCAGTGTAAGGGTAGGTGACCGCGCCCATAACCGCCTGTTTAGGTCTGTAGGACTATAGTTTTGGGCCCCATCATTATCACTGTACCTGTTGACCCATGTTGTCTTCTGGTGACCACTCATGCTTCCCTCTCACCCTAGTAACCCTCACTTGACTGACGGTATGTCTGTCTGGCATTCACAGTACCGCCAACCACTACTATAGTTTGTGTGTATGTGTATTATCACTGTACCTGTTGACCCATGTTGTCTTCTGGTGACCACTCATGCTTCCCTCTCACCCTAGTAACCCTCACTTGACTGACGGTATGTCTGTCTGGCATTCACAGTACCGCCAACCACTACTATAGTTTGTGTGTATGTGTATTATCACTGTACCTGTTGACCCATGTTGTCTTCTGGTGACCACTCATGCTTCCCTCTCACCCTAGTAACCCTCACTTGACTGACGGTATGTCTGTCTGGCATTCACAGTACCGCCAACCACTACTATAGTTTGTGTGTATGTGTATTATCACTGTACCTGTTGACCCATGTTGTCTTCTGGTGACCACTCATGCTTCCCTCTCACCCTAGTAACCCTCACTTGACTGACGGTATGTCTGTCTGGCATTCACAGTACCGCCAACCACTACTATAGTTTGTGTGTATGTGTATTATCACTGTACCTGTTGACCCATGTTGTCTTCTGGTGACCACTCATGCTTCCCTCTCACCCTAGTAACCCTCACTTGACTGACGGTATGTCTGTCTGGCATTCACAGTACCGCCAACCACTACTATAGTTTGTGTGTATGTGTATTATCACTGTACCTGTTGACCCATGTTGTCTTCTGGTGACCACTCATGCTTCCCTCTCACCCTAGTAACCCTCACTTGACTGACGGTATGTCTGTCTGGCATTCACAGTACCGCCAACCACTACTATAGTTTGTCGTGTATGTGTATTTGGCACCTTTGCCCACCATTTTCTCAATATTGCTCTTCATTGGTTTTATGGGACGTTATTTTATTCCTGTATTTATTATTTATTATTACCGGGTACATGTATACTGTATATATATTACCGGGTACATGTATACTGTATATATATTATTACCGGGTACATGTATACTGTATATATATTATTACCGGGTACATGTATACTGTATATATATTACCGGGTACATGTATACTGTATATATATATTACCGGGTACATGTATACTGTATATATATTATTACCGGGTACATGTATACTGTATATATATTATTACCGGGTACATGTATACTGTATATATTATTACCGGGTAGATGTATACTGTATATATTATTACCGGGTACATGTATACTGTATATATTATTACCGGGTACATGTATACTGTATATATATTATTACCGGGTACATGTATACTGTATATATATTATTACCGGGTACATGTATACTGTATATATATTACCGGGTACATGTATACTGTATATATATTACCGGGTACATGTATACTGTATATATGTATTACCGGGTACATGTATACTGTATATATTATTACCGGGTACATGTATACTGTATATATATTATTACCGGGTACATGTATACTGTATATATTATTACCGGGTACATGTATACTGTATATATATTATTACCGGGTACATGTATACTGTATATATTATTACCGGGTACATGTATACTGTATATATATTATTACCGGGTACATGTATACTGTATATATATTATTACCGGGTACATGTATACTGTATATATATTATTACCGGGTACATGTATACTGTATATATTATTACCGGGTACATGTATACTGTATATATTATTACCGGGTACATGTATACTGTATATATTATTACCGGGTACATGTATACTGTATATATATTATTACCGGGTACATGTATACTGTATATATATTATTACCGGGTACATGTATACTGTATATTATTACCGGGTACATGTATACTGTATATATATTATTACCGGGTACATGTATACTGTATATATATTTGTTTCAGTTTGTTCCCTTGACCTGTCTCAAGCTTATAAAACAACACCCTCCAGATCCCCCTTAGAGATAAATTTGTACATTTTTCGGTAGAAAAATGTCAAGGCCGAAGGCCGATTCCTCCTAAATTACAGGCTCGCTATTGCTCGCCCGCCAAAAATCGACCCCCAAATGGCACGAAAGGTCTTAATATTGACAAAGAAATGGCCGAAAGTCTTAACATTTGAAAACTAATGGGGCTAAACACGAAGTAGAGGGGGGTCGAGAAAAAACTAAATCACTCCCCTTAATATATATGCGAGAGAATGACTAAGAGGGTGTACGAGAGCGAGGTGGAGGGACAGAGAGGGAGAGGTAGACCGAATGAGAGGTGGAAGGATGGAGTGAGGAAGTACATGAACGAAGGCGGTGCTGGTTGGGGGGAAGGGCATCGACTGACAGAGGTGCATGGGGGCAGTTCGTTCGTGGCCACACCTTCGGGGATCACGGCGTCAGGCAATAGATAGAATATATATGCATGTTTTGGTTGTTAAAAAATATAAAAACAAAAAATATATATACAGTATATATATATTTATACTGTATATATATATATATACTCTATATATATATATATATATATATATATATATATATATATATATATATATATATATATATATACTGTATATATATATATATAGATAGATAGATAGATAGATAGATAGATAGATAGATAAATAGATAGATATATTAATTGTATAGCTTCAAGGACCTGTACAAAAACACCATTACTGAATTATGTTCAGTTATAATCGTATATTTGTTGAGAGGTGTTTGGTGCTAGGAGTGATATTAATCAATTATATTATGGAGGGAATATGTCCTACCCAGTTTATATGATTTGAGAATAGCACTGATACATGTTTAATCTTCATCCTAAAACGAAAAAAACAAATTATTTAGTAAACTAAAGGGAGGTTGGACTAGGAGAAGGTAGAGGACAATACAGTGGTATGCAGTAGTATAATGGTTTATGTCGTATATTATGCTACATACTATACTAAGTTTATTATGCTACATACTATACTAAGTTTATTATGCTACATACTATACTAAGTTTATTATGCTACATACTATACTAAGTTTATTATGCTACATACTATACTAAGTTTATTATGCTACATACTATACTAAGTTTATTATGCTGCATACTATACTAAGTTTATTATGCTACATACTATACTAAGTTTATTATGCTACATACTATACTAAGTTTATTATGCTACATACTATACTAAGTTTATTATGCTACATACTATACTAAGTTTATTATGCTACATACCATACTAAGTATATTATGCTACATACTATACTAAGTTTATTATGCTACATACTATACTAAGTTTATTATGCTACATACTATACTAAGTTTATTATGCTACATACTATACTAAGTTTATTATGCTACATACCATACTAAGTTTATTATGCTACATACTATACTAAGTTTATTATGCTACATACCATACTAAGTTTATTATGCTACATACTATACTAAGTTTATTATGCTACATACCATACTAAGTTTATTATGCTACATACTATACTAAGTTTATTATGCTACATACTATACTAAGTTTATTATGCTACATACTATACTAAGTAGATTATGCTACATACTATACTAAGTATATTATGCTACATACTATACTAAGTATATTATGCTACATACTATACTAAGTTTATTATGCTACATACTATACTAAGTTTATTATGCTACATACTATACTAAGTTTATTATGCTACATACTATACTAAGTATATTATGCTACATACTATACTAAGTTTATTATGCTACATACTATACTAAGTTTATTATGCTACATACTATACTAAGTTTATTATGCTACATACTATACTAAGTTTATTATGCTACATACTATACTAAGTTTATTATGCTACATACTATACTAAGTTTCTTTCAAGCTGATGGTAAATGGAATCCCTTAGCAACTGATTTGTTCGATACTTAATGGAAATATATATAAAACTATTGCGTCTCTGCATCATATTAATGGAAATATATATGAAACTATTGCATCTCTGCATCATATTAATGGAAATATATATGAAACTATTGCGTCTCTGCATCATATTAATGGAAATATATATGAAACTATTGCATCTCTGCATCATATTAATGGAAATATATATGAAACTATTGCGTCTGCATCATATTAATGGAAATATATATGAAACTATTGCATCTGCATCATATTAATGGAAATATATATGAAAGTATTGCATCTGCATCATATTAATGGAAATATATATGAAACTATTGCATCTCTGCATCATATTAATGGAAATATATATGAAACTATTGCGTCTGCATCATATTAATGGAAATATATATGAAACTATTGCATCTGCATCATATTAATGGAAATATATATGAAAGTATTGCATCTGCATCATATTAATGGAAATATATATGAAACTATTGCGTCTGCATCATATTAATGGAAATATATATGAAACTATTGCATCTCTGCATCATATTAATGGAAATATATATGAAACTATTGCATCTCTGCATCATATTAATGGAAATATATATGAAACTATTGCATCTCTGCATCATATTAATGCCAAGTTTTCATAATTAACAACAAATGTTTCTATTATGTCTTCGAAATAGTTGCTTTATTAAGGGGGGTCACCGGCTTTTTTTGTCTTTCTCTCCTTTTCTCTCTTTCTCTGGCTTGTATCTATTCGGCCCCATTCAGCCAACTGTTTGAAGACGTTTATCCCCATCGAGGTGTCGATTTCTTCCTAGCGAGCGATAGCGAGCCAGCATTGTATGGAGAAATCTGGCTTCGCCAGAGACATTTTTCTATCGAAAAATGTACAAATTTAGCTTGCTGTCAAAACAAAAATATATATATGCTGGCTCGCTACCGCTCGCCAGGAAAATATTGACTCCTGGATGGGGGTAAACGTTTTCAAACAGTAGGCTGAATGGGGCCGAATGGATACAAGCCAAACGGAGAGGGAGAGAAAGAGAAAAAAAGCGAGGTGGGCCCACTTAAGACTGAGTCATACAACAATGTCATCAGCTGGAAACAAAACCGACTACCTAGCAGTACATCTTCAGTTAACACCTGTACCGGTGACGGCTTTTAACATTTTGTTCTGCTAAATTTAGACCATTTTATGCAGCTTGTGAGTGATAAATGATAGCAAAAACGATTAATTGCAACTAATTGTAGCACTTTTAATTGGTAGACGACCTTCCTAAGCTGAATAAAATCGTGTAATAGTTGCTAGAATATAATGAGAAGGACGTCACCTGTACTGAAAGGGTTAACAGGAATCAGTCCTGAGCATGAGTCATCCTCACACATCAACACCTTTAACCATTTTTCTTCATAATCTTTAATTAAACTGATCCTACCATTTCTTCACTTTAGCATTCTTAGTTAACTTTGATTCACTAATATATGCTTACATTTAGCTATCTCTTCATCTACTTTATTACTCAAAGCCTGTTTATCCTTCACCCAAGACCTCAACTCTTTGCCTTCACCTCAGATCCCCGACTGGCTGCCTCTGTTCCAAGGTAATTCGTTTCTCTCTACAGGTTACACAAGAGTATTATAACAGTTAGGTGAAAATATACACACATTCCCTAAACCAATCAATCTCAGAAGTTGAATCTATCACGAGTCTGTTTTCAATGTTCGTGGCTATAATGCAAACAGAGTTAATTTGTTTGATGATTATATTATAGGTTTGACTCCTGCAAGGAGATAAAGAAAACCTAATATTTAGTAGTGGCCCCGTAATCATTGACGATTATGCCTATTACATAAGGCTACCTCTTCAAACGCTCATAAGCGTAGTTTGAATCTACCGCCGCAGAGCTCCGAGGAACCTTCATCATAAGCACACGCAAAATCACTCATGGTTCGTCTTTATGATTGGGTTCTCACTACGAAAAAACTTCGTAACAAATAAAAAATAAAAATAAAATAAGAATAACTATTCATAAGCTTTCCATATTCCGTGGATGTACTTCTGTGGATTCTTGGACCAGACGCTGACTAGCGCATTGTTCCGCCTTCACTGACATATCAAGTATACCAAAATCCTTAATACATCAACGAATGGGAAGGGGATGGTCGGGAGGGCCCCAGTCGTCAATGATTACGGGGGCACTACTAAATAATATGGTTTTTTTATCTCCTTGCAGGAGTCAAACCTATAATTTATTAGTGGCCCCTCCATCATTGACGATTATGCCTGATATCTAAGACTGGAGGGGGACATTCGTAATCATATCATAACCATTGCAAATAGAATAGGCAGATAATCAAACAACCACATAGTATTCTTACTTTGTAAAAATAATATATTTATGTATAAACTTTATACAACATATAAAAAGGGGTACAAGCAGGGGCGTGCTTAAAGAAGCCTGCTTGAGGAAAAAGGGTAACTATGAGAATCTGTTCACAGATATGAAAGTTAAAGGCACCCCACTTAAATTAAGTGGTGAAAAATAAAACTTTATGTTTACATGTGCACATATAAACCCCATTATTCTAATGTGTATATTCCTTAAAATTAGACACAAAAAATAGAATAAATTCTTGTACTATCGCAGATGTACTTACTAAAATGCTACTCGTAGTTGCAACTACCGAAAACTCTTAACATTAAATTGCTTCAACAGTGTATCCCACTTAAAGAAACAATTGTTGTACTACATCCATTGTACCTCAACAACATTTCCCGTAGGCATTACTACAGAGAAATTTTAATCACAACACTTATACATTGTATCACAGCTCGTATACTCTGTACATATCCTCTGGCGGGGTCTAGGGTGTCTTATGTTTCACTGACTGCAGCCCCCCCCCCCCTCTTTCTTAACCTAAACAATTAGTGACTTAGAGACCCATCTAGACCCTTTGCCGTAAAGCTACACATGGCATTGATGGTTTGTCTAGTGCTACCGACAGGTATCGAGTCAAAAACGTATGATTTGAAGCCCATAGTTGAGTAGTAGCTATGTCTTCAACAGAATTTGTTTTGAGAAAATGTAAAGATACTACCCATTTGCGTAAATCGTGGGCCCTACCCACTACGCCGGGATTACTCTCTTTAATGACTTCTACTAGCAGAGAAGCCATTTTACGTTTCATTAATCTTTTACCTGTACTCGATACCCATAAAGCACCTTGTTGGTTAAGAGGTGCCACTCTCATATATTTGGTTAAAGCTTGTACAGGACACAAATTATGGTGCACTTTACCCCGTTTCAACGCCGGCACCGTGAACTCTGAGAAAACATGTTCACTATATTCATTCTTGGCGATGAACCCTGGGGAAGGTGCAATATGAATGCAATCATTTTGTCTACCAAACCTTATGCAATTAGGGGTGTTGCTCATCGCCGCCAGCTCAGACACCCTTTTACCAGTTGCCAAAGCCATAAGGAACACAGCCTTTTTTTAATAGCAATTCAAAATCTGCCGTATTCTGATACAGACGGGAATGAAGCAAAGATAACGCTTTGTCAAGAGACCAGGTAGGCATGAGCTGACGGGGAGGTGGGCGGAGTTTGAAGCATGCTCTCATGAAACTTGTTTCTTCCGCTTGTGGTATGGTTAGACCTGTAAGGTCAAAGAATGGCACCCTGATAGCTGTTAAGTGATTTTTTAGATTCACTACAGATAGACGTTTCTGTTCAAACAAATAGTTTAAATAATTAAAAACTAATGCCACCGAAGGTACTGTCTGTTCTGTTCTAACTATCCAAGAAGTAAAAGACTGCCAATGAGATTAATATTGCCTCTTGGTAGATTGTGTGTACTGATTCATAAATTTATCTGTCACGTTTCTACCATACGGCATTAGCCACTTGGCCTCCTGAATGTCCACAATGCAAAAGTCAGCGAGGTCTCTAGGTTTCTGAATGGGACCAAAGCCCTTGACCCTGATGCCCTAGGTTTGACTGAAAGCCCCAACCTATCGTCCCTGACGCATCCGTGTCCACCCATACCATCGGCGGAGGAGAGGTCCATGACATGACTGAGTGCAACATTTCCCTCTTCGCCCAGACTGCTAGTAAGCTGTGTATTAATGTTGGGATAGGCCATAATGTTCCCGCCGGTAATAGTGGGAAATATTTGTTGCCCTCCAAGATTAAACGTTTGACTTTCAACCGGCCCAACTTCACAGTTAGTTGAACCCAGTTGAGAGAACCGACTAGAGATTCCCAGAGTCTCCGTGTCGTAGTCAGACTGTGGAGAAACATAAACAGTTAGCCTGATTTGATTCACTGTCAGCATCCTGAAGGACACATTGTGAATGTGGAGATTCAAATAAGACAGGTCTACGACCGGTCTCATCTGAATACTGTCCCTTTTTGGTACTAGAAATAGTTTGGATGTAAACACCGGGTAAGTCGGGGGGACTGGGATAATGACACTCTTGGTAATCATCTCCTGAACTAGTGACTCCACCTCTAAAGAAACATGATTGGCCTTTGTCGGCTGACGTAAGCGAGGTCGCCGGAGCCACTGCCAATTGATGCCTTTGCGTACCACAGTCCTCGCCCATGTTCTTAATGGCCATGCTTGATGACACGCCCGGAATAACCCAGTTAGCAGACTGGGGTTCGCCGGCTGGACCACCCTCTGTTCCAACACGTCTTTGACTGGCCCCGGGAGTGAGAGAGACCTTAGTTTATTGCTGGTGGTGGTGTACCCTTGGACGACTGGCCGGGTTTGGCTGGAGGTGGGCCCTGACCTGGTCGTTGGTGAAACCTGTGGCCTTTACCTGAGAATTTACCCTGTTGATACCTGAACTGAGCCTGACCCTGGGTGGAAGGGGACTTTGGCTGATGAAAAGGCTTAGACCCACTAGCTTGAGCTTTCGCTTTATTTGAATGCTTGAGAGGCTGAGTCTGTAATCGGAAACATATCCAACTCTGGCGTCAAAGCAGAAAGTGCCTTGATGTCGTTAAAGCCATCATTCTTAGTCCAGTCATAAAATAGCTTTGAAGCTGAGGCAGGGGGTAGGGCTGGTGTTGATGCATACACAAAAAAGTCATGGTTAGAATAACATGGAATGGCCTTAATATGAACATCTAAAACATTTCCTTGATTATCCAATGCTCTGAGTTTTCTAGACTTATTGCTTTGGATTACCCACTCATGTGGTACAGGGAGCTCCCCCGAAATAGTAGCTTGTGCTGCCTCTGGCTTAGTTGGTAACATTGCTACCCATGACTCATCAGGCCCATATAAAAGAGGCATAGCTCCTTTTTTGAATGGTGCCTTGTCTAAAGGGGGGGGGGGGGGGGAGTTATGTCTGATATGACTCGCACATTGGAAGTAGTGAGAGCTGCTGTGCCTGGCACATTGGAAATTGGATCTGACCCAAGAGGAGGGTTAGGTATTTTAGCTAAAGCAATGGATGTAGCCAGAGGTCGCACATTCGTCGACGTTGCGGGAGCTCCCATACCAACTGTAGGAGTTTCCGGCGTAGGGCCAAAGAACTTACTAAGTGCATTTAATAATAATCCATCAATCTCTTCTGTAATTACATACCTAGCAGATGACGAACTCCGTGGAGATTCGACAGTACCCTGAGAGTCTTCTAGATGGTGACCTGACTCTTCAACTTCCATCTCTGAGACCAGAGAACGCTGTTCTTCATCCCTTAAGTCTGGCCTATCATGGGAAGATCCCGCCGAAGCCGGGACCTCCACATGCCGCCATGTTAAATCTGGGATAGAAGATGGTACATCGGCATCCCGGTGGACGTCAGCCACTACTTGAGTCACAAAAGGATGTGTGCTGTCCTGCCAGGGCTGTGAGTATCGCCATACACCTTGGCTGTGGCTGTTACTCGCTTGCGAGCTTGGTATACTCTCCAATTGGGAGCCCTCACCCGAGCACTCTAGAGGTTTATAGTTTCTGGAGGATACTTCTAAATCTGAGGCGGACACACGTGACCTGGTAGAAAAAGCATGAATATCAGGTGATGAAATGTCCGCCGGGGCATCCTCCACCACATTCTCTGACTCCACCCCCGACCTATCAGATTGGACGTTAGACGTGGTGGGGGTAGAGGCAGAAAGCGGGGTACAAGGCTCCGGCGACAGCCGTGAGTCCTTTCGCGCCAGAGGATCCCTTTTGGATGATTTATGACTTCTACTTGACTTATGCTTAGTTCTAGTAATGTCTTTAGGTCCCCTACTCTCTTCCTTTTTCTTCTTCTTTGAAGGTGAAGCAGAGTGGCCCGAAGCTTTCACCTGCTTCCTCAGGGGTGACCTTGATTTGGACCTCGTCACCGTTGCCGAGGGTGACGGTGAGCGAGGCCTCTTAGATTTGCCGGGGGAGGGTGTGGTAACCTGTCCCCGCCCAGTCTCTGAGGTCTTACGTGCACGTATCTTCCACTTAGGGGGGGCATGTTTGATAATTAAAAGCTCCCAAAGCTCAAGGTTATCACATTGCAATGCTTTATGTGCTACATTCGTTGAATAAGTAGCGAGAAGTTGTTTCACTTCTTGCAAAGCCACCGCCGCAGTATTATCCTTTTGAATTAGAACTTTAACACTTAAGAGGATACAAATAGTGCAATTCTTTGTCACCCATATCCCCCGTGACCGATCGAGACATTTAAAACATTTAATGCAAAGCTTGTGTGCAAAAAGAGGGATACCTGAGCATAACGGCGTTGAACATAAAGCAATGAGAGGTTCTAGTGCCGACATGACAGAGACTGGTGGAAATCTACCCCACCCCCGGGATCTACCTGGTCATCTGGCGCCACGCCGGTACTCCGCCCTGGAAAGAGAACATTTCCAGGAATTAATGCTCATAAGGTTACCCCAAAATGTTTCAAAAACATGTGTCACAAAACCGCTGGTCAACGAACCGTAGCCCTCAACCACTACTTTTCGTTTTCCTTTAGTTTCATATTAAAGATTTCAGCATATCTTTACCTGTCCAAAAGATTTAAGCATATCTTCTGAATCTTCATAAAGATGAAGCATATCTTTATTAATGATGAAGTCTTTCAAGTATCCCTTTACACTTGAAACACTAGTAAGATTCAGGCATCTTTTTATCCCATAAAAAGTCTAAGCCTATCTTAATCTCTAATCCGACTTCTCCCAGAAGCCCTCATAGATCGCCGTCTTGAAGGCCGTGATACCCTATTGTATCAAACAATTGTTTGGCAAACCATAGCGAATTGCAAATCCGTTAAAATAACCCCCCGAAGGTACAACCGCCGGGTTTCATATTAAATGTCAAACCAATTGTACCTGCCCCAGACCTCTTTGTAAAAAGGTCGCCGGGAGGGAAAGACCAAACAAACAAACAGAAAAGTTTCAATGGCTTTGAAAAGCCGAGAAAACCATAACCAACAGGTGTCAGCATGATCACCTAGATAAATGTGTGGGGCCCACCTCGCCGGGAAAAAACACAGGAAGCCTGATCACAGGCTCGACCACAGAGAACGCAGTTTCTGATGAGCCCTCAAGCTACCAAACTCGCCGGGGTAACAACCGATTTTAACCAACTTGACTAAAACCCGGTAAAAAAAACAGCTTTCTCGGAGCAATCGAGAAAAAACGCCGGAAAGGCAACCCACACCAATCAGAACGCAATCTGATAAACATAATCAGACACACAGTCCGAAGCTCCTGGATCAGCCAATCACAACTAATCCAGGACACACATGACACATGAATACATTTTTATCATAATAAACAATGAAAACACTTGCATATGTGAAAAAACTACGAGTGGCTGGCTAGGCCTGGTGAAAACGGAAAAAACACTTAATGACGTCGAAACACAATCGAAAAGCACTCCATCCCACCAAAACTGGAACAGCCGCCACATCAACATCGTAGAAAAAAAAAAAAAAAAAACCCGGTAACACTGACTCGGGACCCAGAAAGAACTCCACTACGTGAAGAAAATACACCAGGAACGTCAGTATAAAACAAAATAGGCTACTCCTTCTGAAAGATAGCTAGAAGCCCGACATCGCGTGGTTAAAGCCTCCTAACAAGCTAGGACTAAAGATGGCTAAACACGAAAAACAGTTTCAGAGCGTCCTCAAGTCGGCCACGAGGGTCCGTCCGAAATAGACGCCCCAACAAAAACGACCCAAAATACACTTGTTCTGTGAGAAAACCACCCATGACACCCTTGCTAAGCTAATCCTAACCTTACTCAAGACATCCCAGAGTAAACAAATGAGAAAAAACTCACTAGGGACGCAAGAATGCGGAATCAAAGAGGAGCACTGTGGGGGACACGTCCGGGTGGGGTGAACGCAGAGCAAGGAAGGCGGAACAATGCGCTAGTCAGCGTCTGGTCCAAGAATCCACAGAAGTACATCCACGGAATATGGAAAGCTTATGAATAGTTATTCTTATTTTATTTTTATTTTTATTTGTTACAAAGTTTTTCGTAGTGAGAACCCAATCATAAAGACGAACCATAAGTGATTTTGCGTGTGCTTATGATGAAGGTTCCTCTGAGCTCTGCGGCGGTAGATTCAAACTAAGCTTATGAGCGTTTGAAGAGGTAGCCTTTTGTAATAGGCATAATCGTCAATGATGGAGGGGCCACTAATAAATAAGAGTGTATGCCATCCATACTGACTGCTTGCAGCCTGGGGTTTGGGTATGACTGGGGTAGTGTTGCTGTGGTATCCTTGAACAAGGCTATGGACAGACTTGTTGCCAGCATACAACCACCACCTCGATATAACAGTGTATGCCATCCATACTGACTGCTTGCAGCCTGGGGTTTGAGTATGACTGGGGTAGTGTTGCTGTGGTATCCTTGAACAAGGCTATGGACAGACTTGTTGCCAGCATACAACCACCACCTCTATATAACAGTGTATGCCATCCATACTGACTTCTTGCAGCCTGGGGTTTGGGTATGACTGGGGTAGTGTTGCTGTGGTATCCTTGAACAGAGGCTATGGACAGACTTGTTGCCAGCATACAACCACCACCTCTCCAATTGTCTTATATGGAATTCAATTCACACACCATCCTTACCCTACCACAAATAACCTAGGGAGAATCTTTGTATATATTGTTGCTTCGGTATTTTTTGTTATCCCTTTAACCCGTACAGCCCCAGCGACGCGCCTGACGCGTCGGCGATGTATGTAACGCACAGCCCCAGAGACGCGCCTGGCGCGTCACCCTAATTGCGCCGACCGTGACCTCAGGTGTAGCCACTCAAGAGGGCTCAGATTTGTAAGGGAACTGTATACGTATCCCACGCAACCGTGCCGATGGTTGAAAACTCTCAAAGTCCACGTGCGTGCGCGCGAGCGCGCAATAACCTGTTTTTTTTGGGATAATTGCCTTCAATTTTTTACTCTTGTAAAATCCGTTTTCGGGGTCTCTGTAGGACCATTTTTTAAGCTTTTTGAGCGTTTTTTCATGGTTTTTCCTTCATTCCTAACCCATTCGCTATTGTTTCTGGAATAAAACAATTTTTTGAAAACCGGCTGGGTTCTGGTGCGCAAACATTACAAAACTAGCCGGGGCTCCACGGGTTAAATCCTTTGTAAATAAATTATCTTTCCCACAGCCTCTCCAGACATTTGCATTCAACTCACCATACCCATTCTTCACTTTAGCACCCCCTATTCATTATCCCAAACTCTAGCATGCTTTCCACTGCGTATATTAGTGTTCAACGCATCTTTAAATTAATGAATAGATACAGATTTAAATAAAATTAATAAATATGTTTAGAGGTAAGAGGTAAATTACGGATAGGAGATGTGTACCCAGTGTAATTTAAGAGGATTGTAAAACAAAATCATTTGGCACTGAACGGCCAATGGATAATAGATATTAACAATACCCAAGATGCCTCCCTATCCCCTTGTACCGTTCTCATATTTCTCTTCTATTCCTCTTGTTCCCTCTTCTATATGTTTCTATCCATCTGGTATCCTTCTTTAGCCCTTCTCTCAATCATCTCTTATCACTCTCCTCTCTCTTTGTTTCTACCCTTTCTTATCTCTCACCAATTCCTCTCTCAAACCTTTCTTCACTCCTTCTCTTAACCACCTCCCATCAGTTTCCAATCCCCTCTAATTCCTGTCTTCTCTCTCCAATCCCTCTTCCATCCCTAGCCTACTATCCGTATTCTACCTCTTTCCTATTCCTCTTTTACCTCTCTTATGTTCTACTCAACTATCTCTAATCTCTTTTCCATCCCTCCCCTATCTTTCACTACCCATATTGTATCAATACTATTTCATCCCTCTCCCATCTTTCCCTATTTATGTTTTATCCTCTTCCGTTCCTCTCCTCCCTCTTCTATTTTTCACTATCCACATTTTATCATTGTCTTTTTCCCTCCTCTATCCTGCTCCTCCCCCCCCCCCCCCCCCCAGCCCTTCCCCTAACCCCTGCAACCTCTGCATGGTGCGGTCCTGACGTCATAGAGATAATCAATACCCCGCCTACTACCAGTCTAGACTATACCAGACTGGAAGACTGGCTGGCTGGATGAATGAATAGATGACTGGTGACTGGATGGATGGGTGAATACGTTATAAATGGATGACTGGATGAATTAATGGAAGGATAGATGGATAAATTACTGGGTAAATGGATGAATAAGTGGAGAACAAGTGTATGGTTGATTAAGTAGATAAATAACTTGGTAATTGAATATTTATTGGGTAGGTGGGTAGATGAATGAATGATTTGGAAATCGATAGAAATACAAGATTGGTAACAGGATGGTTGGGTGAATAGCTGCTAAATGTGTGGGTGGGTTGATGGATGAACGAATGTGTAAATTGATGGTTAAAGGATGGTCACTGAATTCATGGGTCAATCAAAGATAATTAAACTCTACTAATCATGACGAGTCAAGAAATCACGATCCCCAACCTCTTAACTCAACAAAAGGATTTGAACATTCGAACTAGTTTTTCTACTATTTGGGAAGTGTCAACCAGTAATTAGGTGTGGAAAATGACAGCCGGTTTGCTCCAGCCCTCCCTGGGCTAGGGGTCACAGTTTATGTGAAACTCTTCTTGTGTATTTACAACAGTCATACGAAGCCAATTAAAAATAAATACACGTTTTCTACAGACATATACTGTATATATAAATAAAGGTTGAAAACAATACAAATAACAACAGTAAACACCGTGGAGTACCCCTCCAATATCCCCAACTGTCAATATTGATCTCTTCTTAATATTCTCCATAATCCCCGCCTCCCACACCACTTCATATCTCTTTACCTTTCCTCAAATTTATCACTTCCAACTTTATACTTCATCAGATTGTATGCCACTTCCCTACTAATCTTTTGCTCATAACCACCATTCTATCACTCTCCCACCTCCCTAATTTTCCGACTCTCGCCATTCCCGAAATTCAATCCTAACGTCTCAATCATCCCTACCTTCTATTCCGAACCCCTATCACTCCCTCATTCACCAACTTCTCCCCTTGTCTTTTAATCCACACCTCCCACTTCAAAACTTCTCCCTTCGCCGCACTTCTTCATCCGTGTCTTCTTCACAATCACCACACCCAACTTGTGTTGTCCCAACTCCTTAATCGTCATATCGCCCTAACTCCCCAACCTTCTCTTCCTCAAGCCCACCACGACTTTACTCTCCATTTACTCTCTCCCAAGCATATTTTTCTTACTCCCATTACTTCCTCACTCCCCAACGTTTTCCCCGTCTCTATAACCATTTTCACCTACCACTTCACTAACTTCCCAAACTCTCCTCCACCTAACCAATACTCACTCACTTCCTAACTTCTCTTACTCTTCCTCAATCCATCATCCCCCACCACTCCCTCCACCTCCCCACCCACCCCACAGGCCACAACTCTCGCGTGTAGCGTTAGGGCCCTGCGTGTAGCCAAGTGCCCCTAGCTGGCGACACCCAGACGCCGGCGCCAGGGCAGAAGAAGAATCATACACTAGCAATAGTATTTACCCATTTCAGCAGTTTTTGTGGTGCTGGCTCTAGTGGCTGTGTTGTTGTTATGGTGTTTTGATAATGTTTGTTGTGTTTGTGCAGTCATGAGTTGTGTGGCGGTATTAGAACATAAGAACATAAGAAAATGGGAGTCTGCAGAAAGCCGATTGGCCTAAGCAAGGCAGATCCCTGTCCCACACAACCCCAATTCAATTACAAAGCCCAATTATAGGCTTCACACTCTAATACCCTGAGGATCATCTTACCAAAAACGGTTAGAAATTAACGCAGGATTATGGAGGTCTGCAGAGCGCTGATTGGCCCAACCCGGCTGATCCCCCTTCACACCCAACCCTTCTCGTCCATATGCTTATCCAATTTTATGTTAAAGCTCCCTACAGTTTTAGATCCCACTATAGCACTTGGTAGTCCATTCCACCCATCTACAACTCTGTTACCAAACCAATACTTGCCTATATCTTTTCTGAAACGAAATTTATCTAATTTGAAACCATTGGTACGAGTTCTTTCGCTATCACTGAGCTTTAGTACATTTGCCATGTCCCCTTTGTTAATCCCACTAACCCACTTGAACACCTCTATCATATCCCTTCTAACTCTGCGTCTCTCTAACGCACAAAATTGTGTTGTCCAGATCAAGAATAACACATAATATAATATAATATTTACCCATTCCAGGAGTTTTTGTGGTGCTGGCTCTGGTGGCTGTGTTTGTTTTATCGTGCTTTGCGGATTTTGTGTGTGTTTTTTTTGTTGTCTGTGCAGTTTTTGAGTAATGTGGCTGCATTGTGTTTTCTAAATCATGAATAACACACATAGGATATCATTTATCCATTCCAGAAGCTTTTGTGATGTTGGCGCTGCATGTGTTGGAGTTGGATATATTGTATGTATATAGTTTTATGGTGCTGTGTGGCGATGTTGTGGTATTTTTGATGCAGTGTGCTACGATGATTATTGTTTTGTGTTGTGCCGATATATTAAGATATAGTAATTTGTGTACTACAATGTGCTCTGGTGTTTGTGTTGTAGCAGTACTAGGCTATGGTAGTTGCTATATGGTGAATTAGTAGGGTGCTGTGCTGTCCAGAATATGAATGGCACATACCAGGAACGAGTTTTTCTTTCGTCGGTGCGGTACAGTATGTGTGTTGTGGTACTTTATTGTGGTGTTTGTTCTGTGGTGTTGTGCTCTGTTCTTGTGCTGTCTTATGTGTATTATAGTATTATGTTGTGCCAAGATGTTTTGTGGTGATGTGTTATGTTGTCTTATTTACTTCAATTTAAAATGATGGTGTTTCTTGTGTTGTATTGTTTGCTTTGTGGTGCTGTGTTTTGTTATTTGGTTTAATTTGATTGCTATGATATGCTATAGTTGTTGTTGTTGTTGTTGTTCCCCAAGCTGCCTGGCCGAACAGCCCCAAGACCCCGAGCAAGGCCAAGGCCATAACCGAGCGCCCCCACAGAACCCTCCCTGCCGACCACAATAAAGCCTGGGTGACCGAAGCCACTCCATGGTGGGGAGCTGAGGAGGGTGCAGAAATGCCCGGGAAACCAAAGTCCCACCCAGGGCCCTGTGCCCCTCAGCAATTATGAAGAGAAAGTTGAGGGGCAAAGGAAAAATGTGACGCTTTGGCTTCCAATCTTGGTAGATTGGGAGGTCAATCCACGAAAGAGACGCCGTCACTTGAGATCTAGAAAATATATAAGTAAAAGGAACAGTCAGAGTAAGCTATGGGTATGGCAGAGATCGCTCAGTTCTCACTCTGATAGACCAGCCCATCACCAGATATGCTATAGTTCATATTTTTGGTGTCAGTGGTGTTGTGTTGGGGCATTACATTGTGATGGCATATTATTTTGTGGCGGTAATTGCGCACATTCACAACTATTTACCCATTCCAGTTGTTGAAGTTGTAGCTGTATGGTGCAGTGTTGTAAAACATTTATATGGTTGGGTGATGTTGTATTGTGACGGTGATATGTCGTTGACTTTTGAAGGTATTTAATTTGTTACACGACGTCGTAATTTAACGCGCTTTATAGTGATTGTGTTTTCCATCTTAGGAAACTACGTCAAACTACGACTCTCTCACTGGGAGAGAAAGAACTTCAAGTTTATAATTTCACAACAATAATAATCAATGGACATAGAATACACGACCAAGTTTCACAAATTTCATTCCTTAATAGCTAGGGTACAAATCAATAGGAATATGATAATAAAGATCGGGTCTCATATGTATTGATAAGGCTGACGATCGAGCATAGAATAGGTTATAATAATAAGATACGTTCACTAGAATAATAGTGATACTAGTTGAACATATAAATACAATAATGTTAATAATAGAACAAATATACAATCAAGATGTTACTATTAGAATCAACAAATAATCATACACAGAGATGTTATAAGTCTCAAATACAATAAATAGTGTCTTGATAGAAAACGTGGAAAATGCGAGGTTGTGGTGGGGTCACACATTCACGTACATTGCTCCCATCAGCTCCCGTCCGGCGTAATCGCCAATTTATGTAAAGACGCGAGTAGTTCCTGCCGTGAACGCCCGTTCTACCACGACTATTGCACTTCCCGACAGACGTACCGTAACGGGGCCAGTGTTACGTCAGACGTAATGGAGTCGTATTGAACTACGTACGTGTTTGCGACGTGCGTAAGCATAGCCTCGTTCGACCGCATGGGCTGCCCGATTTGCGGGAACACAGGCCACGCCCATGCCACGCCCCCACAAGACCGGCGTAGCTAAGGCCCCACGTCTTGGGATTTGTAAGGTCGTACCTGGACCGGTTCCGGCCAATCGTAGGCACACCCCGTCTGACCAAACACAGACAAACACAGTCTTTGTCAACCACGTCTGTCGGGGTTGCAATCTGGGAAGTACAAAAGGGCAGGAATGGCCACACCTTTCCCATTCCCACTCATTCCTCTGCACCATGAACAACATCACGGAATTCATCCTGGAGGAGTTCAAATTTGTGAACTCCTTAATCAAACCGGAGATTTTGCATAACACGCGGCTCATACAATGCATCCTTGCCTACATAGAAGTCTTAAAACTACTTGCAATAGCAAACTCCATCCATCAAGAGGAACAAGAGAAGAAGAAGGGAAGGACCAAGAGGACAGGGTGGGTGTGGCCATATCTACAACGGAGGCCTGAACATGGCCATTATGAGAACCTCATGCAAGAGTTGGCCAGAGAATGTCCACTACTGTACAAGAACTTCACCCGGGTAGACAAACAACTATTTGATGAGATTGTGGAACGTGTCACCCCCATTATTCAGAGGAAACCTACGTTCTGGCGAAAACCCATTCCTCCTGGTCTGCGGGTGGCCATCACCTTACGTTTCCTCGCTACGGGTGATTCCTATAAGAGCCTGCAATACAACTTTCGTGTTGCCCACAACACCATCAGCCAAATTGTTCCAGACACATGCCAGGCCATCATCTCTGTCTACGGAGATCAGGAGCTCAAAATGCCACAATCGCCTGATGAATGGAAGGAGGTTGCCAGCGGCTTTGAGGAACGATGGAACCTGCCGCATTGTGTAGGAGCCATTGATGGCAAACACATACGGATCCGCAACCCCTCCTTTGGTGGCACATATTACTTCAACTACAAGAATTTTTTTTCCATTGTCCTGTTGGCAATTGTTGACTCCAACTAAAAGTTGATCTACGTCGACGTTGGGGCCATAGGATCAGAGTCTGATGGTGGTGGCTTTGCACACACCCCTCTGTCTAAGTTGCTTGAAAGACAGACCGCCAAACTGCCCCCCCCCCCCCCCCCCACCCCGAGCAGAGGTAGATCAAGAGGACCCACACATCCACGAACTCATACCTGGCCCCTGGAGGAGTGACCCACCTGTAGGAAGGAACCTACCAACCGTGGCCTGCAACACTGCAACCAGGCTTGCCAAGGAGCAACGGGACTACCTCAAGACCTACTTCTCTTCCCCTCAAGGATCTGCGGGTTGGCAGGATGACCGTATTTAGGTGAGTGAGGTTTTCCCCTGTCTAATTTGTATTTAGCTGTATATTTCAGTTTCATCTTAAATTTGTTTTATAGAGTCTTTGCCAGTTTGCTTTGTATTGTACTTTTATCAGTTACTTTTGATGTTCAGTAAGTTTGTAGGTCCTTCCATATATTTGTTATTGTATACTTTTAAATTTCCTTTAATTACTTTAGTTGTTCCCTGCTTACTTTATTTTTCATCTTTTAGTTTTATATTTCAATCACGTTGTTAATTGTTTCAATGTTTCATTTGTTTTGTACTGTATGTTTTATTTAATTTTTCATGATTTTTCATATTTATTGTTAACCATATTATCAGTATTTCTTTTCAATTAGTCATTTCTTTTTTATTACTTTCAGTATATATTTCATTTGTCATCTTATTAATAAATACTTTAGCTACAAAATTGGAATTAGAAACACACACGTAATTACAAAATTGTTTTTAATTTTTAATACATCTTTAATTATCTACAAAATATATCCTAACATTATTACATCTTTGAGGTCTCCAGGCTCAGATTAGGGTTGCTTCTTGGGGGTCTCCAGGGTCTGTTCGGGATCAATGTTTGGTGCCGGCGTAGCTGGGTTCGAAGGTGCAGGTGAGGATGCAGGCAGATAGTGTTCTAAGTTGAAGCTCGTGTTCCCAAGCCCAAACTGGGAGCTCAACTGCGAGAGGTCGAAGTGCGTCGGTGTGGAGGCAGTAGGTGGCTGGAATGTGGCAGGGGGTGTTGCCGATTGGGGCGGCCGCATCATCAACGTCTGCAGTGCTGCAACCTGGTGTGCAGGTAGCACGTAGGTAGGAGCAGGCTTGGGCAACACTGGTTGAGGCAGGGTGATTGTCGGAGTGCCCTGGTACATCACAGCAGCGGTTGGTTGAGGTTGAGGTTGAGGTGGTTGTGGTTGAGGTTGTGGTTGTGTCGCCAGAATGCCATAATTTCTTATGGCATGCAGCATGAGGTCCGGACCAACACTGGTGACTCCCTCCTCAAAGGCAGTCTTGAACCTGTGGAGGGCTGCCAGTAGCTCACTCTTGAATGGAGTTCTAAAATTGGCCGGCAACCCCACACAGTCCTTTGCCATGACATCCATGGAGGCGCGCCAATACTGGAGTTCGGGATCCTCCACCAAATCAGCCACCCCAGCCAGGTTCTGCCGCACCTGCTCCGCAGTGGCAAGGACCTGGTAAGGGAACAAGGAACAAGAGAACATTAAACACACGAAACATAATATATTTTAATATTGGATCAATTATGAATGTTAACAAATAAAATGATGTGGTATTCTGGGAAGCCTAATATGTTCAAAGTTATTGTTACCATTATGGAAAAAGAGAAGATTAAAGGCCGCGTCATACAGAGGCCGAACGTACTAGGACAAAGTCCCGAATAGGATGACTTGCACATTTTTACTGAATACAGCCTAGACTCTCCCGAAATGTGAAGATTACGAACATGGCCCGAACGAGTTCAGAATAATATCCGATAGTCAAGAACGACCTACGACAAAATCTCGAACAACTACCGAACATGAATCGAACTTACACTCGTTATGCAAAGAATGATTTTCGACCATACCCGAATCATCAGACACAGATCCGAATGACATTGGAATGCTTTAGGATAATTAACCGATGAGATGTCGACAAACAACCGATCGAGAAGAACATTACGAGAACAACATCAGACTGTTTTAAGACTGTAGCACCTCTGTCCCCAGTCAGTCGACGCCCCTCCCCCCAACCAGCACCGCCTTTGTTCATGTACTTCCTCATTCCATCCTTCCACCTCTCATTCGTTTTCAAATTCACCTAGACAAAATGTAGGCTATAATAACAAAGTATTGTAATCGAGTTTACTGTATTATAATGTACCACCTAACGTAAGACTAACGTATCCTAACCTAATTATTGTCCTTCCTAATCTCAATAAAAGCAACTGATGAAGGCCAGAATAACGATATACCCATAAATAATCGTAGTGTTCGAACCCAGAGGCAGAACAGAGGTACGGTACCGGTATCTATAACATGCTCGCTTTTTCTGGACCCCCTTCTCCCACATGTTTAGCATATTCGTTTTGAGGTTTAAGACGTTCGTTCCGTTAGTTTGGCTATTTTGAGACCTTTCGCCTCATTCTGTTATCAATATTAGCCTATAAGACCTTTCGTGCCTTTTAGGTGTCGATTTTTTCCTGGCGAGCAATTTTAGTAGGAGGCTATTCTACTTGTTCGAAATCAATTCGGATTTAATTCCTAATTAAACAAGATACATCGAGCAGACATCCTACATTATTCGTATATTTGTCTGAATTTGATCGTAACTTGTTCTGAAAATTCGTAACTCGTGCGGGTTTTATTCTGGAATACGAGGGAATCATCGTAATTTTATCAAATTTTTGTCGGGAATTGTTCGGGATTTGTTCGGGATTTGTTCGGGATTTGTTCGGGTAGTTCCTAACAAATTCGGCAATTGAAAAAAGTACCGAACAAGTCCCGAAACAGAAGACCGAACTACGAATTAATCAGAACAACTTCCGAACGAGTTACGAATAATTCCCGACCAACATCCGACCATTTTGTAACGGTTTTTTTACCCGAATGTTCGTAGAAATTTAGTGTAGCCACTACATTTTTCCCGACTCTCCGGAATGTCGGCAACATACATGAACAACATCAGACCAACATCAGACCAACCCACGAATAGTACGGAACGTATGCCGAATTATGCAGAATATACCCAACCCCCCTGAAATTTTTTTTTTTTTGCAAGTCATCCTATTCGGGACTTTGTCCTAGTACGTTCGGCCTCTGTATGACGCGGCCTTAACACGTTACACAACACACAAAACATAACATATTTCAATAATTAACCAATAATGAATGTTAACAAATAAAATGATGTGGTATTCTGGGAAGCCTAATATGTTCAAAGTTATTGTTACCATTATGGAAAAAGAGAAGATTAACACGTTACACAACACACGAAACATAACATATTTCAATAATTAACCAATTATGAATGTTAACAAATAAAATGAATTGGTATTCTGGGAAGCCAATATGTTCAAAGTTATTGTTGCTATTATGAAACTAATATTTCCTCTACTCACTTGCTCCAGGGTTCCGGTTCCGTGGGTTGCAGGAACAGCACCAGGAGGCTTCCCCCTGCTTCGCCCTCCGCGGAGGCATGGAGATGGCTGGGGTGGTGTTCTCCTGACTGCCGGCTGCTTGGTCTTCCTCATCGGCGTCTGCTGGGGCGGGGTCATCAGGCAGAGGACCACACACAGGAGGCACAGGAGCATGCACAGGAGAAGGTTCGGCAGCTTGGGCAGCAGACTGTTGAGACATGAATGTATAATTAGTAACATGTAAATTATTTATGAACTGTTAAATACCAATCAACATAACCATTTATCTTTGTAACCTTTAAATAAAATGAATAAACTGCTTTGTGTTATTATGTGTTTCATTAACAAAAATGTTCGGTAATTATAAAATTAAGTGAACAAGATAATTTTACAAAAATAATGGACCATTATAAGCAAAATATTTCAGAAAAAGACAAATCCTGTTACTGTCCTGAGGATGCCAAAACTCTTGGCTTGCTATCGCTCGCCAGGAAAATATTGATGTTGTTGACGAATTAATAGTGAAAGGGTTGGGAAACAAACAAGTATAAACGTACCTGAGGCATACCCAGATTCCGGGGCTTCTTCTGTCGCACGATGTGGGGCTTGAGGAACTGGAACATGGTCAGTATCCACTTCTCCTTCTCAGTCAACCTCTTGGCCCCCTCACCACTCTTGTCCTTGGTGAGCCTGCCAAACTTGAAGCGGATAGAGGTGAACCACGTCAACAATTCCAAGCCGGTGATGGGGGGGGTCCAGACTGGCTGCCTTCTCCGCCCAAACATGGTCGATGTGCTCCTTGTCTTTGTGGCGGTTATCACCCTTATCATACAGATAAGGCACATCCTGCTCCAGCCAGTCTCCCAACATACGCTCCTGCGCCTCCGTCAGGATAATGTTGGTGCTCTTCCGGCGCCGTTTTATTGGTACTGTTGGCTGTTCCTGTCCCTGTCCCTGTTCAACTTCGTCGGGGTTTTCCTCACTTTCATCCACATCCAACACCTCTCCATCATCGTCGGGTATATTCATTAACACTTCACCGTCGAGGGGTTAATCGGCGAGGTTCCAGACGACGAGGGGACAGCCGGTGAGGTTGCAGAGTTTGAGGGGCCAGGCGGTGAGGTTGCAGAGTTCGAGGAGACAGGCGAGGTTGCAGGCATCAAGGGGACAGGCGGTGATGAGGTTGCAGGCGTCAAGGGGACAGGCGGTGAGGTTGCAGAAGTCTTCTTCATGCTTCTCTTGGTAGCCTTGGTAGCCATGGTGACAGGGCAGGGCAGGGCAGCGTGCAGAGGGTGGCAGCAGAGGGGGGCAGGGTGGCAGGCAGGGTGGCAGAGTAGCAGGGATGGTGGTGGTCGTGGTGGTGTGGTGAGAGGTATGACAGCAGTAACTCCCGCGGTCACAATATACCCCCCCGTACGACATTGCCGCGTCTTCCCGGCAACACGCAGTGCGGCGCCAAACGAACGTAAACTTCCACGTTCGACTGGAACTTTCCACGATGGACGAGAGCAGCTCTCGTCTGACGGGGTAGCTGCTACGTCTGACGAGGCTGCTCCAGTCAGACGGCCATGGTGGCCAGGTCGGTCGTAAGTTTTCCCGTCTTTTGACATACGTGAGGGCGAGCCACGTATTTGATTCCACTCGAATCAACAACCGCGCGGCCTTGGCCGCACCCACAACATTCCCGACCCACGTGGGCTACTCGTTTCTACTCTCGCCATGCGTGAGTACCCCCCGACTGGCCGCAATTTCATTTACGTTTTGCGTATTATGCCCTTACGTTTTACGTAATATGTTGCCAACTACCAATATACCTTCGTTTACAAAAGACGGGAGCTGACGGGAGCAATATACGTGAATGTGTGACCCCACCATTAGTTTCCGCCTAGGGTAAATATTAGTTACTGAGATAGCATACGCTCAGTACTGAAGGATTGTCAAATATGACACTATTTGATTCGTGAATAAAATATAAGTTAATTCAACTTAGACAGATTAAACTCAAATAACTCAAAGAGTAATAATGATGAATATAAATTCATGAACTGGTCAAAGATAAATATTAGTCATGTATGCGTGACTGAGATTTCTAGTCGGCGGACAAGTTAACCCTTTCACGCACATATGACGCAGAGGTTGCCAGATTAGCAATAAGAAATAGAGTTCTCTCACTCTTATAATTACCTCTCCAAAATTAGTTTTCTGCCCACAGCTAACTCAAAGACAACTGCAGAGGTTGAAGTAACTAAACTAAAGGTTTCTAAATACCCATGATGGTAAAAAAGGCTTTAAAGTATCCCCAATAGGCTCAAAATCGTGTCATATGTCGGAGAGGATTAATGCGACTCGACAACATTGAGTTAAATATAACTCAAACAATAGACCTACACAAAAGGTATTTGACTTCAGAAAGTGTGATAATAATAATAGTCTAAATAAGAGACTGAATTTGAGAAAACACTCTGTCAACAACTTATCTATGATTTACGTACCCGATGATGAAATTACATAAAGCAAAATCTGAATATGTGTTCACTGGTTTTGACGTGTAGATGTGCATGTATTTAATCCCGAACAAACATATGTATAACTCTCCATAAAGAACATAGGAGCCTATATTCGAAGAGTATATATATCTTTATCCTGTAGATAGGGGTGTGTAATGTTCTCTCTAAATCGAGGACGGGTAACTAGAAGAAGGGAGGAATGGATAATCTTCAATAATGACGTTAAAGTGAACCTCAACATATCGAGTTAACCCTAATTGAAATCATCGTTGCTATTACAAAACAAAGAGCACTTAAAGGGAGAGAAGAAAGATAGCAGCCTGGTAGAGAGTCTGGCGAACACGTGGTCACGGTTGTAGATGTCCTTCGGTTGATCCCAGGGGCTCAACGAGAGTTTCACACGCTCTCGGTAGGGGTCGGTCTTTCCTTTTTTTTGGGGGGTTACTTTTTCTTTGCGCTTGTTTAGATTCTGTTTAACTGAATTATATCTGGAAAATTCAGAGAGGTAAGAAATAAAACCTAAGCTCAAGGGTACTCCAGATTTACAAATCCTTCCTTGTGGGAAGAACTGCACTCCTGATGAATTGCCCTGCACTGTGCCTACCTTTCCCTTATTCTGGGCAGGTAAAACCACTTATTTAACCCTGGAGAGGTAATGCTCAACCCTTAACCGACGGTGACCGTCATATGACGGGAGAGAGAATATTGGCCACCCCTGCGGTGCCCTTCATATGAAGGGCACCATTTTGAGTATGTTATGAGCTCTGAGAGAGTCCGCGCGAGAGTCTGTGCATTGGGAGGACGATAGGTGGACTCTCACCGCTCGGCACCACCGCTGGGCCGTCTCTGGACCCACCGCCGTCTCCCCACCACTGCTGGACCTCGCGAGACTAGGGAAAAACTGCGGAAATTACCATATTTTAGGGCATTGTCACCTCTGTTTATGCGATCGCTGCAAGAGAACCCGTGGTCGTACAAGGATGATTCAGGTGTCATTGGATAACTCTATTATCGCCCTTTCATGGACATATAATTGTATTACGCTCTGGCTCTGGTTTATGCATGAAAAAGAGCATGGAATGAAGCTCATTTTCGGTAAATATACCCGCCTAGCAATTGGGTCATGTCAACAAGCATGCCCGCTCTTTGGGAGTTAATTGGGTCAAGGGGTTTGTCTCTCGGGGTAGTAGAGCCATAGTAAAAAGTGGTTTTTGCTTATTTGTGTAGCTTGTGGTTGCACTAAAAATATGAGACAGAGGTGTCCTGATTTGTAAGGACATGCTAGATTTATTTACAATAGTCTTAACTCTAGGCATGGTCTATTTATGCATGTAATAGGAATTTAGTATTTGGGGCATGTTTATGGAGTTGGAAGGTTGTATGGTGGTGTTTAGTGATGAAGGTGTGTAGGGAAATTATGCTAGTTTGTTAGCATGGCTGATTCACTTTGCAATATGACTATAAGTCTCATGGGGTGATATATAGTATTAGAGTATTTAACTCGTAAGGCACGAAGCTATGGTAGTTCAAACCCTCCCGCCAAGCAAAGGTATTTGGTTCTATTCTGGCGAAAATTGGCATAGTATCATATATTTAATTATTACTTATCCATATGCTCCTATTTTGCTTTTAATATGAACATATGAACATTTAAGAGTAATAAAAGAAGTGGGAATAGCATTTGGGGGGTGAAAAAGATGTATTATTGCCGCCCGGTCGCATCATGAGGCGAAAGCCGGGGCAGCGTATATGCTCCCTCTCCGAGCTGTAGAGCGACACTGAGTGCTTGCACTAGAAGTCTCTCTGTTGCAAAGGATCTCTAGCTGCCTCGCCCGTGTTAACACTCAACGAGCGGCCTAGGCGGTAACTTCTATGTACCGCCCAGCGGGTGGTTTTACCCTAAATGAGCTTATTTCCGTGCTCTTTTTCATGCATAAACAAGAGCCAGAGCGTAATACAATTATATGTATCCCTGAAAGGGCGTTAATTGAGCTTTCCAATGACACCTGAACCATCCTTCTACGATCACTGGTTGTCTTGCAACGATCGTGCAACCGAAGGGCAAAATCGCTAAAATACGGTAATTTCGTTACATAATTACGTGTGTAGCGAGGGAGGGAGGGTGGATGTGCGTGTAGTATATGTCAGTAGGCCAACGGCAACCGTGGCGAGCGGTCATGAGGCAACCTACGCTCCTCCCGTCGCTCGTCTCTCTCTCAGAGCCAATATTGCGCCAAAATTGCACACAGACTTAAGTCGGGCCCTGCCACATAGTTCAGATTTTTAGATACGGACTTAAGTCGGGCCCCGATGGTTAGGGGTTAAAGAGACCGCGCGAGGGAAATTCACGCTGAAAATTACACGATAAAAGGGGGTATAAGAAAAATAGCTGATAATTGAGGAGGGGGGAAAAGTGTGGAAGGGGGGGTGGGAGACACATATGTAGGGGTGGTAGCAAGTAATGGAGGGGAATTATCTCACCTAATCATAAATTGCTTTGTTTTGAGTGCCACTTGATTGTTTTAAATTTTGTGTTTTTATTTGGATCTATTGAGGACGGTCGCAGTGCACCACAGAAAATTCTATCGAGGACAGTCGGCATTTAGGGGTTAACCCGAGAATGGCGCCGAGACTCTTAAGAGTTTTACTAGGCGAAGGCGACGGGACTCTTAACCCTCTCCAACATATGACGCGATTTTGAGCCTATTAGGGATACTTTAAAGCCTTTGTTACCATCAGGGGTATTTAGAAACCTTTAGTTTAGTTACTTCAACCTCTGCAGTTGTCTTTGAGTTAGCTGTGGGCAGAAAACTAATTTTGGAGAGGTAATTATAAGAGTGAGAGAACTCTATTTCTTATTGCTAATCTGGCAACCTCTGCGTCATATGTGCGTGAAAGGGTTAAGATCCAAGGCCTTAAAATAAGCCTTTTAAAAGACCCCAGGGGTACTCAAAACAAAGGAATATGTGATTAATAGAGATAATTCCCATCCATACCTCTTATCACTCCTCCGCATATGTCCAACCCCCCCCCCCCTTCAATTATTACATATTTTTCCTTTTATTCCCTTGTTTATCGGTTTATTTTTTGCGCCAATATCCCCCACCCGGTTTCAAGGTCGAAAGGGAAGAAATATAGAGATAGTAGCAAGAGAGATTTCACTTGCAAGACAACAGTGTCGATCGATAAGTGAGAGGGGGAGGGTGTGTGCCGCCCCGGCATTCCTCTCATGAATGAACCGGTCGGCAATACTTCGTCTTTTCCACCCCCCCAAATACTATTCCCACTTGTGTTATTGTTGTTACATGTTAATATCTTCATATTAAGCGCCAAAAAATAGGCACATATGAATAAGTAATACGTCCTAACGATATTTATCGGATAATGACTATTTTCGTCGGGAATGAGCCTCAATATGTTCGCCTGGCGGGCATTTTCAAATACCATAGCTTCACCGTTTAACACCTTACGAGCGGCCTATGCGGTTTATTTATATGTACCGCCCAGCGGGGTGTTTTTAGCCAAAATAGGGCTGTTTACGTGATCATTTTCATGCCTAAATAAGACTCAGAACGTAAAACAAGTACCTATCCCTGAAAGGGCATAAACAGAGCTTTCGAATGACACCATAACGATCCTTTTATGATGGCTAGTTTTCTTGCAATAACCGTGCAACGCGAGTGCAAAAAGCATGTAATTCGGTACTTTCCCCATATAATTCAGTATGTAGTGAGTGAGAGAGGGAGGAGGGAGCTGAGATTCGTCAGTAGGTTCGCCGCGGTGGTCTGGAGCAGTCATACGCTCGCTAGTCTCCTGCCACCACTTGTCTCTCTCTCTCAGCAACATTACGTGCTGAAATTGCCACTCGACCTATGTCGAGCGCCGCCACATAGTCCAGCTTTATTAAATACGACTTATGTGGTGAGCCGCTAATTAAGGGTTAAAGGTTGAACAAGTGTAAAAACAACCCTTCAAATACTGTGCCAGTGCCGAGAAACGTCTCAAAATTGGGTGTCATAGAAATTATAGTAGTAGCTCCCTATACAACATCTTCCACTCCTCCCCCCGTTCACACCCCAACCTCCCTCACCTTGATCTTATATTTTGCCTAGGTTCTATTAGTTCATGAGTTAAATGAACACCTGAACCCTGATACGCATATACTAGGTAAACTCATTGATGTCTATCTATCTAACTATCTATATATTGAGGCCCAATCCCCACTTTTCCAATATATTTTTTTTTTGGGGGGGGGGGTCATTGGGTCATTTAGGTCATTAGCACATTGATGTGCCAATAGAAAATATGTTCACCTTCACAGCCCACGTCATCAGAGAACGTCAACAACATCTGCAATCCCAGAACACCCCCCAAATCAAGAACGGAAGGCTACATCAGCCGTACACTTCCCTACTTAGCGCATGCCCTTCTTCCCTGTATTAGTTTGCCATAGGACTCTTACCAAAACATTATGACTATTTGTCACCAACGCCACCTTTGCTAAGATAGCACTACCTATGCTTAAATCTTGTCAAAGTATCCTGACCAGAATGCTGGGCAAGTATGGCTCCCGGAAGCTGAGTGCCTGACGGCTGACCAGCAAAACCGTGACAAGTTCTGAAAGACTTTAGCACCTCTCAGGCCTCAGCTGCTTTACTAAACATCAAAGCTGTGCACTTAACCAGCTCCCCTGTGTTGCTGACCAGAACCTCTGCCACAGACTTAATCACCTGTGAGGCAGAACCTGTGTGTCGCACCAGCAGCCCTGCAACTTCTTCAGACGATGACGCCAACTTCGTCAACTAAGATACCGATGGGCTGTTTGAGGGACCACCCAGCTTTGTACTTTCAACACCATCCCCACACCATAGCCCTGTCAAGTTCCCAACGCCACCTACATCACCCAGAATATTGTCGCTGCTCAAACCACTGCATCCCACACTCAGGAGACCTGTCAGTGCCATCAAATGCAACCTGTGGTGTGACATAGGTCGGGATCCCTAGATAGACCCCATCATTGTCGGTGGTAATAATTATAGTTTTGCCGTATTCCTAGCCAGTCAGTATGACCTTGCTAGTTGTTGTAATTGCAATGCGAAGTAATGTAGCATTATTGCAGTACTCTCATTGCAATTACAACAATTATTGTATCATCTTATATTGGCTAGATATATGAACATTATGGCATTGATATACATTGATCAGATGTATTATAAATAACAAAAATAGAGTATATAATTTAAACACATACTTCTATTATACACATCATATATTAATTTAATATAACTGGATGGTTACAATAGAAAATGGAGTAACCTGATGTAATAGAAAACGTAAATAAAATGGGTAAGTAAATTGTTAGAATTGGATCTTAATACTGTCGAGTTTCGACAGTTTTACCGTATTCCTAACCAGTCAGTATGACCTTGCTAGTTGTTGTAATTGCAATACAAAGAATGTAGCATTATTGCAGTACTCTCATTGCAATTATAACAATTATTGTATCATCTTATATTGGCTAGAAATATGAAAAGTATAGAAATTACCAACAAAAACGATGGAGTTTGTCTAGGAATACGGGCCATAGTACCTGAGACCACCGAGCTACTATTCTGTCCTATGGCATAACCAATAAACAAATTACCTGAACCAGTGTAAAACTGAACCCTGTCCATGCACCTATTTTCAGAAATACTATACAGATTTGATTCAGTCAAAGATAGCTTCGAAAATAGTAGGGTAGCATCAGTGTCTTAAAATTAATGTATTCATCCTCTCCGTGTGTGGATGTAAACAATTTAAGAATGAGTGACGAGTGTAGTGTGTTACCGTAAACAGTACCGGTGACCAATGTATCGGATCAGTGAAATATTTCATAGCAAATTTAATTTATAAGTGAAGCATACTATATTTGCGTATTTACAAAAATCACAGACAAGGAAGAACTTTTATGTTTAATGTATTATAACTGGGTTGCATTAAGTACAGTCGCAGCCTGTCACACCTAATTCATGACTCTTCAAGGCTATGGGCACCGGAAGTTACATGAAAAGTTGACCTACAGGGAGAGGGGCTAGCATGTTATCACGGAGGGCGCACTCTATGGAAATAGTTGCCGGAGATCGTGCACCCCTAAATCCTGACCGAAATGCACCAGAACGAAATTCCCGGGAGCGAGATCCCCATCCCCAACTAGATCCCCAGGAACGAAAGGACCCGGCTCTGCAGGGGAGGTTAACTATCTTTATCCACGACTTTGTTTTTCTATTCCATTTACTTCCACACATGTTTATACGTCTTGTCTTGTCAACAACGATCCTTCTAGTATACAAAACACATTATTTTATTTTGTGTCACTATGTAAGTCTTTGATGTTTTCCTTAGTAACAGCTCTGAGGAGTTACAGAGTGTTGAGGAAACGAAATATGTAATGATCATGTCAGTTCTTCTCTTATTGTGTAATCGGTGTAGGTATTTGATTAGGTAAGACCAATGTCACCCACACGTGTCATGTACGTATTATGTAACAATCATGTCCCTCAGTACTCATATTACGAAGGTGGTGATACTCGACATTCTTGATGTATTGATTTAAGTATGTATTTAATTATGTAACCACCATGCCCCCCTATATTAATATGACGAAGGCTATAATACTTTCCATGTGGATGTGTTCATTGTGTATGTTACCTTACCTTTGGATACCTTTGGATGTGTTCGCCGCTCTTCTAGCGGCACCAAGGAGCGCGACACCCCTCGTTATGGGTGGTGATTTGGTGCAGTAGACTGTTTGAAGCGACAGCTCGCTCCCTTGCGAGAATGGGCTCGTCTGGCACTTTTTGCAGTTCGACATCTAGGGCTCTCTTGAAGTTGTCTAACGAGATGTCCCTCATGTCTCTTACTCACCGTGGGAGTTTGTTGAAGAGACGTGGGCCTCTGTGTGATAACCAGCCCTCTCGCAGAGAGCCCATAGCACCCCTGTTATTCATCCGGGGGATTTCGCATTCCCAGCCTCTCCTATCACTGAATTTCATGACTATCGGAGTATGTAGGTTTGGTACTAAACCCTCTGCGATTTTCCACGTGTATATTATTAGGTAACGTTCTCTTCTACGTTCCAGTGAGTACAGATTCAGTGCTCTTAAACGCTCCCAATAGTGTAGATGTTTTATCGAACTTATATGCGAAGTGAAATTTCTTTGTACACTCTCTACGTCATTTATTTCACCTGCTTTGTATGGGGATGTTAATACGCTACAGTATTCAAGCCGCGGTAGCAATAGAGATTTGAAGAGCGTTATCATAGGCAATTCACCGCGTGTTTTAAAAGTACGCAGAATCCAACCCGTTAGACGTTTCGCAGCCGCCACTTTGACCTGGTTATGTACTTTGAAACCCATATTTTCAGACATTAATACCCCAAGGTCTTTCACACTGTCTTTCCGTTCTATTATGTGGTTAGATTCTGTTAAGTAATTTGTAATTTCTTTAACACCATTATTATCTCCGTACCATATTAATTGGAATTTTTCCTCATTGAATTGCATGTTTTTTCCCTGGTCCACTGGAACACTACATTCATGTCTTCCTACAGTCGGCCCGTGTCCTCTTGTGTGTTTACTATCTTGCTTAATTTTGTGTCATCAGCAAAAGACGACACCGTACTGTGTCTGGTGTTGGCATCTATGTCGCAAATTAGTATGAGGAACAGAAGGGGCGCTAGCACTGTTCCTTGGGGCACTGAGCTTTTGACATCCGAAGGCTCAGAAGTGACTTGGTTTACTGCTACCGATTGTTTTCGGTTTACGAGGAAATTGTATATCCACCGTCAGATTTTCCCAGTTATACCTTTTGCTTTCAGTTTGTGGGCTATTATACCATGGTCACATTTATCAAATGCCTTAGCAAAATCGGTGTAAATGACATCCACGTTTTTCTTTTCTTCTAGCGCTTTAAGAATTTTGTCGTAGTGTTCCAAAAGTTGTGAGAGACATGATCTTCCCGCTCTGAACCCATGTTGACCGGTGTTGTGTAGTTCATTTGTCTCCATGAATGTTGAAATTTTGCTTCGCAGGACTCGCTCGAAAACTTTAATGATGTGAGAGGTTAGAGCTACCGGGCAGTAGTTTTTTGGTAGTGCTTTACTCCCTCCTTTATGCAGTGGGGCAATTATTGCGTTTTTCAAGCTATCTGGTATGTCACCACTGTCTAGACTCCTTCTCCACATTATAGCCAGGGGTTTTGAGAGGTTTTCCTTACATTTTTTCATTAGGATAGAATTCCATGAGTCCGGGCCTGGTGCCGAGTGGGATGGCATGTTGGAAATGGCCTCTTCTATGTCTTTTGGACCGAAATCAATATCCAGCATCTGAGGGGTTTCCGTGGGGGAGGTTTCCATGAAAAATATATATTGGTCTCTGATGACTTTTGTTTCATCAGGCTCACTGAATGCCATTTCATACTGCCTGCTTAAGAGTTCGCTCATTTCCTTTTTGTCCCCTGTGAAAGAGCCGTCCCCTTTGCTCAGTGGGCCGATGTTTGATGTTGTTTTAGCCTTTTGTTTGGCGTATGAAAAGAAGTATTTGGAATTTTCCTTTATACCTGCAATAGCTTTCCTCTCCTCTTCCATATGTTGTAGTTCATATGATATTCTTAGCCTTTGTTCTATTTCCACATTTTCTCTATCTATTATCGACTTTTGCCTATCCTGTAGATTTTGATGTGTGCGTCTTTGTGTGAGTAATTTTCTTCTTCTGTACAGCCTCCTCCTTTCCCGATCTTGTTTGCTTCTTCGTTTTGTTTGTCTTGCAGGTATATGGTGGCTACAGATTTGGGTCATGGTTTCTGTTATTAAGACTAGACATTCTGCTGGTGTCAGGTTATCCATTAAATCTTCCCAGTCTATTTCCTCCATTTCTTGATTTACCTCTTCCCACCTAATGTTTTTGTTATTGAAGTTAAATTTACTGAAGGGGCCGGTTTTTGTTCTCGATTCTGAGGTTGTCTGTACACTTTCTAAGGTTGTTTTGATCTCAATTAATTTATGATCTGAGTATGTTGTGTCCGATATGTTAATGCTGTGTACTAGAGAGTCGTTGTTAGTGAAGACCAGGTCTAAGATATTGTTTTCCCGTGTGGTTTCAGCAATATGTTGGGTAAGACTAAAAAAATCACAAAGTTCAAAAAGCTCTCTCGTATTAGTATTTGCTTCTCCGGTGTTATTTGCCACTAACTGGTTTTCTAGTTTTCTCCATTTAATGTTTGGTAGGTTAAAGTCTCCTAGCCATATAATATTTGGTGTTGGGTTCCCCAGGGTTTCCACTTCTGATTTTATTTTGTTGAGCTGGGTTTTGAATTCTCGGGATGAGTCTGGAGGCCTGTATGTAACAATAACTGCTAAATTTAGGGATTCTATTTTAACTCCAAGTATTTCCACCACTTCATTACTGTTATTTAGGAATTCAGTACATATCAGTGAGTCATGTATGTACAAGGCTACACCTCCCTGTGATCTATGCGTTCTGTCCGCCCTATGTAGGTTGTAACCAGGAATCCATACCTCAGTATCTTCCTGATCTTTAATGTGAGTTTCTGTGAGAGCCGCAAATATAGCGTTTCCTTCTTCTAGCAGGCCCCTAATAAATGGTACTTTGTTCGTGGTTCTATTTTTGTTTATGTTGTTAATTATGTAAGCACCAGGCCATCCACACTTTCGTTATGCATGTCTGTGCATAGGTAAGGGTCATGCCCGACAATATTATTGTATTATTATGTTCCACAATTCAGGTTAAGGAAATTGGGATACCTGGCAATATTGTTGTATTATTTTGTGTGCGTTTGACTACGACCAAAACTAAATACAACCTCCTCAGAGAGATGTTTGGCGACCTATGAACAACATAACTGTAAAACATGTAAACAAGTACATAAGAATACCAGAGTAAACACATACACCAACGAGAAACAGTAGAAACAACTAAAACCTCATCTCCCATGCAAATAAATCTTATAGGAAGGAAGACACCTCTTTCTTTCTCCGATTTATAAGTATATAATTTTACATGTAACCTCATGCCTAATTACTTCCTTCTAATAACTGCGTGTATGTAGCTAGGCAAGAGTTATGCCCCACAATCCAAAGTAAGGGAGTGGGGATGTCTGGCAATATTATTGTACTAATTTATATTTATATTTAACTATGACCAAATCTAAGTACAACCATCTCAGAGAGAGAGATAAAGGAAAGACCCCTTTTACCTCTCAACATTACAAGAGTATCTGCATGTAGCTGCTTGGCAATATTATTGTATTGATTATATATATTTAACTATGACCAAATCTAAGTACAACCATCTCAGAGAGAGAGAGATAAAGGAAAGACCCCTTTTACCTCTCAACATTACGAGAGTATCTGCATGTAGCTGCTTGGCAATATTATTGTATTGATTATATATATTTAACTATGACCAAATCTGAGTACAACCATCTCAGAGAGAGATAAAGGAAAGACACCTATTATCTCTCTACATTGCGAGTGTATAAAATTATGTATGTAGCCCCATGCCCAGTTATTTCCTTCTAATAACTAGGTGTGTATGTAGTTAAGCAAGAGTTATGTTCCACAATTCAGGTTGAAGAAGTTAGGATACACGACAAAATTGTTGTGTTACGAGGTATACATTTGACGATGACTGTATACACCTTTTTGGACCCCCTGTACCTCCTAAACTTAAACTCGCCCAACCCAGCTTCTGGCATTTCCGGCTGGAACCAGATTCACCTTTACACTCACGACCAAAATAGCAGGAGGTCGGTTTGCCTGACAACCCGGGACCCCCCCCCCCTCCCCCCCTTACCTCTACGCTACAGGAAACCTCCCTCACAGAACACTACCTACCCCATCACGACCAAAAGTGGTAGATCCTGATTCTATCCAAATAAGAAGAAAGGAAATCCATAACTCCGTGTTTTCCCCTGAATCAAACTTTTCAAGATGCCAAATAGTTCAGGTATACTACAGGGGAGAGGCCACATCAGGTCACGGAGGAACCCCCGCTCGACCCATGAATAGCGACGTGCTCCGCCCCCTTGACCTCGAAGAGGGGCCCACAAAGGAACTTTTGCCCAGCGACCAGCCCCGCACGTACACGGATATGTTAGATGTTTTTAACTACCATACCACATCATCCAAGATAAGTAGGATAAGAAAGAAGCTATTCAGCCCACTCGTCTTACACCACCGCAGTACACGGCTGCCTCAAAACTAAAGTAACTTACTTTCCAAGTGCAGCCAACAACCCAGCTGGCCTTAACGTGACCTCGAAAGCAACCCAGTGAAGGACCTCTTGCCAACAACACTTCCATCACATGCCCTTATATGTTAGATGTGTAAGTTACCCATACTATATAATCCAGGACACGGGGAATAAGGAACGAATTACCCAGGCAACGAATCCTCAGCCACCACAGTACACAGCTGCCTCCAAAAATAAAGTGAACCACTTACAAGCCTAGACAACACCCCAGCTCCAACTTCCTCACACCTCAGAAAGCTTGCCAGCTTGAAGTCCTGTTATCTCCATAAATAAGTAATGTTACATCTATTATTTCCATTACCCAATTAAGTAAGCCCTCCAATAGAGCACCATATGTAAAGCTAAACCTTACGTCTCCCATTCCTAGAACCCTCTGATAACAGTAAACCAACCAGCATGCAGACTCGACAACACCGAGCAGCCCCTTCTATATAAACCCTGGGAGGAGCAGAACTCAAGTAAGTAGAAATATCACTTCTGTACGATCGGCAACTCGCTCTGACTGAAGACTATTTTATACCCCCACTAAAAACTAGTTACTGACGAACGGCATCCCGGAGTCTGTGATACTATCAGTGACGTATATATAAACTTTTTAGGATCTTTATTAATCGTGGCGACCCATTGGTTAATATAGAGACCTTAAATAATATATATATAAATTCAAAGTAAGTGTATTAAAAACCCATTGCTGGTATGGCCTCTTCCACTTGGGTTTCTAATCACTTACATAGTGCAACCGTAGCTACATACGTATAACTAATTACTTCTGGCCACCCAGAATTTAATATAGTTATTCATATTAGTTTCTTCTCTAACCTAATAAGAATACTGAAGGACGAAGGCAACCCTACCTTTTAGTACACTTATTATCTTAGACATTAGCTGGCACTTAACAAAGTAAGACTTACTTTGTTAAGTGCCAGCTAATGGGTTTTTAATACACTTAGTGTATTAAAAACCCATTGCTGGTATGGCCTCTTCCACTTGAGTTTTCTAATCATTTACATAGTGCAACAAGAGCTACATACGTATAACTAATTACTTCTGGCCACCCAGAACTTATTATATTTATTCATATTAGTTTCTCCTCCATCCTAATAGGCATATTGAAGGACGAAGGCAACCCTACCTTCCAGTACACTTATTATCTTAGACATTAGCTGGCACTTAACTCACAAAGATCTAGGAGATACAGATCTTTTGTGTTAGAAGGGTCTATGCGAGATACTCTCAGGAGCACTTAGCTATTATATAGATCTTAATAATAATAATAATAATAATAATAATAATAATAATAATAATTATTCAGTTAGCAATTTACAGAGTTGGTACTACATAGTATGTTACAAATATGACATGTACCAGCTTTGCATAATTCCAACTAAGGATAGCCCAATAAGGCCGTTAGGCGTATTTCCATTGGGGTCCTTGTGGGAATATTAGCTGGGGAAATGGGGAGGATAAAGAAATAGATACTTTAGAGAAAGTATTTCTAGGGGGTTATTTTAAGATACCTTACATCCTATAGTAAATATCAGTAATCCGTAATCAGTAATAATTTCAGTTTGGTTTGTCTATCTCTTATGTCGTATTTAGTAGTAGACATAAGCTAGGTGCTCCCTTCTCGCAGCTGTCCGGTTCAGGTGTTCCTTCAGGCTACGTCTGAAGGAATACAGTGTTCTCTTTTTACGGACTGACTGGGGTAAGTCGTTCCAGTCTTTGATGGCAGTAAAGAAGAATGTTTTCTTACCCTGTCCTTGGATGCTCGGGACCTTAAAATTAAACATCCTGTTTCTTGTATTATGTCCACTCCTCTCATTTGCTTTAACAAAATCACTCTTTAGATACTCTGGAGCTCTGTCATAGAAAATGTTGAAGGCATTAGTGAGCCTGATTTGTTTGGCCCTGTCAGAGACATTGAGCATACCTAGTGACTGAAGTTGTTCCTGGCCAACATGTGATCTAGGTCCTAGGTTCAGCATGAACCTAACCATTTTATTTTGAGTGATCTGAAGTTTGTGCTGTGCTGATTTAGATGATGCAGAGTACCAGGATGACACAGAATAGTCAAAATTACATTTAACAAGCGCTTGGCAGAGGGTCTTTTTGGCCGCCGCGGGCAAACATCCCACCTGTCTATACAGGTATTTTATACGTGCTCTACACTTAGGGCCTACTCAGGATAGATTCCAAAATTGTTTCACCTGACAAACTCGCGTCCAGTTTTAGTCCGAGATATTTAACTTGTGACACTGTTGTTATAGAAATATCATTACAGTTGACCGAGAAGCCCACAATGTCTTTCAGTTTGCGTTTTGTTCCACATAAGATGGCTTCCGTCTTGCCCAGGTGAAGAGATAGTCTATTGTCCACTAGCCATTCACTACATGATTCTAGTTCTTTGGAAAGTGAAGCGGCAATACTTATTGGGTCTTTTCCTGAAACCAGAAGCACGCCGTCGTCTGCATACAGTAATAATTTACACGAGACGCTCAGTTCCATGTCGTTCACATAACAGAGAAAGAGTAAGGGACCAAGGATGCTTCCCTGCGGGACCCCACAGTTAATTGGCATAGGATCAGATATATTATTATCAATTTTGACTCATTGGGTTCTACCACTAAGATAAAATTTAAACCAGTTCACTGACCCAATGCCCATTGCTTGTAGTTTATTACATAAGAACATAAGAAAATGGGAGTCTGCAAAAAGCCGATCGGCCCACACAAGGCAGATCCCTGTCACACCCAACCCCAATTACATAACAACATAAGGTCATAAGATCGCGGGAAACTGCATCTGGCCATGTGGCCCACATGAAGCAGCTCCCATTCACACCCAGCCCATATCACCCATATGGGAATCCAACTTATGCTTAAAGCTTTCAACTGTTTCTGAGCTAATTACTGTTCTGGGCAGTGCATTCCACATGTTAACAACTCTATTTCCAAACCAGTGCTTTCCTATATCTTTCCTAAATCTAAACTTATCTAACTTGAAACCATTTGAGCGGGTTATGTCGCCGTTCTTTAGCTTTAATACCTCATCTATATCGCCCTTATTTAAACCTTTTATCCATTTAAATACCTCTATCATGTCTCCCCTACATCTTCGTCTCTCTAGTGAGTGCAGTCCTAAGACTTTCAACCTCTCCTCATACGATAAATTTATAATATTATGTATCTTTTTGGTCATTCTTCTTTAGACTGCCTCTAAAGGGTCGATATCCATTCTATAATAAGGGCACCAAAATTGAACAGCATAGTCTATATGGGGTCTTACTAGAGCTAAGTATAGTTTTAAGAAAACTTCAGCAGTCCTGTTGCTAACACTCCTAGATATGAATACTAGAATTCTATTTGCCCTATTCCTAACACTTATACACTGTTTTCTGGGTTTCAGATCATTACTAATGAGCACCCCCAGATCCTTCTCACACTCTGAGTTATCCAATTCTACATTGTCTAGTTTGTATTTAGCATCTAAATTACGATTTCCAATCCTTAATACCTTACATTTGTCTATATTGAAACTCATCTGCCAATTTATGGACCACTCGTGCAAGTGATCGAGATCATTTTGAAGACATTCCCAGTCGCTAGCTTTTTTTTTTTTTTTTTTTTCTATGTGATTGAGGGAGGCAAAAGGCATAACTGCCTATAGCGAGTGCCTCCCCCATAGTTGAAAGAGTGACAGGGCCAAAATCAAGGGACGTTCGAGCCAAAATGCCTGGACACACAGAGTTTGAAGCAAGTTAAGTCATAGGAAGAGGGAAAGACTGATTCTGGGAGAGAGTTCCAGAGCTCAGATGTTGAGTAGAAGAAAGTTTGAGAGTAACGTTTCACTCTTGGGTTGGAGAGTTGCACAGAGTAAGGGTGGGATTGAGTTGCAAGACGGGTACCACGTGCCCTACGTAAAGGAGGTGGTATGCACTGGGATAGCTCTGAGGAACACTGATTATTATAGTAGCGATAGAATAGCGAGAGAGATGCAACATTGCGGCGGAGAGAGAGAGATTGCAGAGAGTTGGTGAGTGGACAGGAGTTAATGATACGAAAGGCCTTCCTTTCAACTTTGTCTAGGAGAGCGGTGTGAGAGGAACCTCCCCACACATGTGAACAATACTCAATACAAGGGCGCACTATGCCCCTGTACAGAGCAAGAAGCTGTGCAGGGGAAAAGAACCCCCTAAGGCGGTTGAGCACACCCAGCTTCTGGGAGGCTGCCTTAGCAAGACTGGTAATATGGTCCTTCCAAATGAGAGCAGAAGAAAAAGAGACACCAAGAATATTGAGAGAAGATGAAGGGTTGATTTTTGTATTGTTGAAGAATAAGGGATAGTCCGCTGGGAGATCCTGACGGGTAGATAGATGGAGAAATTGGGTTTTGGAAGCATTAAAGTTAACAAGGTTTTCTCTGCCCCAATTGGAAATAGTATTTAGATCAGAATTTAAGAGTTCTATGGCTTCATTACGTTTGTCGTTGAGGGATTGCTGGCTGGGGCGTTCTGGAAAACTAATGGAGTAGTGTAAGGTTGAGTCGTCTGCGTATGAATGGATGGGAATTAAGGTACAGTTAAGGAGATCATTTATAAAAGTTAGAAAGAGAATAGGAGATAGGACAGAGCCCTGAGGAACACCGGAGTTTATAGGGTGAGGAAGTGCACAATGGCCGTCCACAACCGCAGCTATGGAACAGCCGGAAAGGAAATTAGAGACAAAGGCACAGATGGAGGGATAGAAACCGAAGGAGGGTAGTTTAGAAATTAAAGATTTATGCCAGACTCTATCAAAGGCTTTCGATATGTCTAGTGCAATAGAAAAAGTCTCACCGAAGTCCCGAAAGGAGGATGACCAAGAGTTAGTAAGATATGAAAGAAGATCACCAGTAGAGCGACCCTTAAGGAAGCCATACTGGCGATCTGAGAGCAGATTATGAGAAGAGAAATGCTTAAGAAATTTGGAAGTAAGAATAGTTTCAAAAACTTTAGAAAGACAAGAGATAAGAGCAATTGGACGATAGTTGGAGGGTTGAGAGCGGTCACCCTTCTTTGGGACAGGTTGAATGTGAGCAAACTTCCAGCATGAAGGGAAGACGTTAGAGGATAGACAGAGACGAAAGAGTTTGCCTAGGCAGGGAGTCAGCACGGAAGCACAGTTTTTGGGAACAACAGGAGGAACACCGTCCGGACCGTACGCCTTATTAGTGTTAAGCCCAGAGAGGGTAAAAAGTACATCTTTAGAAGAGATTAGGATATTAGGCATAAGTAAGAGAGAGGAGGGCGGAGAGGGAGGAATAGCACCGGAATCATCCAAGGTGGAGTTTCTAGCAAAAGTTTGAGCGAAGAGTTTAGCTTTGTCAGAGGAAGAAGTGATGGTTGTGCCATCAGAGTGGGAAAGGGGAGGGAAAGACGAGGAAGAGAAATTGTTGGAGAGGTTTTTGGCTAGATGCCAGAAAGCTTGGGAAGAGCTAGAGTTGGATAGTTCAGTGCATTTATTATTGATGAAAGAGTGTTTGGCAAGTCGAAGAACAGATTTGGCTTGATTCCGGGCAGAAACATATGAAGAATGAGAGTCTTGAGTTTTAAGGCGTCGGTACCGTTTGAATGTTTCCTCCTTATTGCGGACAGCAGTAGAACAGGCGTGAGTAAACCAAGATTTTTTAGCATTAGTCTGAGAGAAAGAGAATGGAATGTATGCTTCCATGCCCGAAAGGATTACCTCGGTAATGCGTTCAGCACTCTCCGAGGGTCCTCGGCCATGGAAGCAGAAATCATTCCATGGGAAATCAAAGAAGTACTGCCGAAGAGCCTCCCAGTCGGCAGCGCCAAAGTGCCACAAGCGCCGCCGGCTAGGAGGATCGGGTGGCTGTACTGGAGAGATAGGACAGGTGACAGAGATAAGTTTATGGTCGGAGGAGCCCAAAGGAGAGAAAAGATCGACAGTATAAGAAGAAGGGTTAGAAGTTAGAAACAGGTCAAGAATGTTGGGCCGATCTCCGATGCGATCCGGGATACGGGTGGGTTGCTGAACTAACTGCTCTAGGTCATTTAGGATAGAAAAGACGTAGGCTTGTTCACCAGGTGGATCAGTAGTGTGAGAGGAGAGCCATTGGCGGTGGTGAACGTTGAAATCTCCTAAGATGGAGATTTCTGAGAAAGGAGAAATTGATAGAATGTGTTCCACTGTAGAGTTTAGATAGTCAAAGAATTTGGGAAAGTTGGTAGAGTTAGGGGAAAGATAGACAGCACAGAAATATTTAGTAAGAGAATGACAGGAAAGTTTGAGCCATAAAGTTGAGAATTCAGAGGAGTCGAAATCGGGAACACGAGAGCAAGTGAGTTTGTTGTGCACATATGCACAACATCCGCCTTTGGCTTTGAAACTAGGATAGAGAAAGTAGGAGGATACAGAGAAGGGGTTGCTGGATGTTGCTACAGACACCTGGGTTTCGGTGAGGAAGAGAAGATCAGGTTTGTAGGAGGAGAGATGGTGCTCAACAGAGTGAAAGTTAGAGGAAAGTCCACGAATGTTGCAGACATTAATAGAAAGAGTAACAGGCCGAGGTCCAGGTAATTGTGTGGGGTCGTCAGGGGATGGTCGGTTGGGTGAGGGGGCATTTATGGTCCCCCCTGGGGACTCCGAGGCTGGGCTACAATTCATCATTTTGTGTTTTTTTAATTTTGGTGTGGAGGAATGAAGTGTGGTGTGCATGTTTAGTGTAGTGAAGTGGATAGGAGGATGAGGTGTTTGTGAGAGCTAGCTGGATTGCTCTCAGTGTAAATGAGGCACAAAGAAAATCAGTAAGAGAGGCCAAGCAAATGAAACAGGAGTTCCAGCGACTCTTTATCACATGCCTATAACCTCACCTGGGTCTAGCCCTGATCGATTGGTGCCTACAATCTCCCCACGCTGACTCTATTATCCTACCTATTTTAGTATCATCAGCAAATTTACTGATCCTACTCTTTATGCCCGAGTCAAGATCATTTATGTAGATAATGAACAGAAGGGGCCCTAAAACCGACCCTTGGGGGACCCCACTTTTAACTAATCCCCAGTCCGATTTTACACCATTTATACTAACTCTCTGTTTCCTACCAATCAGCCATGACTTAATCCACTTGGGTAGCATCCCCCCAATACCATGTCCTTCTATCTTCCTTAACAGCCTTTCATGTGGAACTTTATCAAAGGCCTTACTGAAGTCTAAGTAAACTATATCATATGACTTGTCGTTATCTACCGCTTCATAAACCTCGGAGAAAAAACTGAGTAAATTTGTTAGGCAGGATCGTCCTGGAGTGAAACCATGTTGAGAGGGATTTATTAACTTGAATATATCTAAGTGATTTCTAATTTTCCTGGCAATAATTGACTCTAGCAATTTCCCTATAATTGATGTGAGACTAATAGGACGGTAATTTGGTGCTATGGACTTATCACCTTTTTTAAATATCGGAATTATATTTGCGAGCTTCCATGAATCAGGAACTAAGCCTAAAGCTAGTGAATTATTAAATAGGTAACTTAATTCGTCCTTGCATTTTTTAATTACATAGGATATCATGGTCTACTGTGTCAAACGCTTTTTGTAGATCAAGAAGAACCATACCGGTGTAGTTACCTTTAGACATTTCTTTACGAATGTGATCCGTTAAGTGGATGAGACAGGAGTCTGTCGAGTACATGCATCTGAAACCTGATTGAAACTTATAGAATAGATAATTTTGTTTGAGGTAGTGTTCAATTTGGGTGTATACCGCTCTTTCAAGGATTTTAGATACATTACATAATATGCTAACTGGTCTGTAGTTGCCAACTTCTAGTTTATTTCCTTTCTTGAATAGAGGGGGTTACAATAGCTTCCTTCAGTTCAGCAGGTACAGTGTTGGTATTAATTGCCAAGTTGATGATGTGGGTTAGGGGACCTGCTATACCAATGGCTCCATCTCGTAGAAATTTGTCAGGAATTTTGTCTGGTCCTGTGCTTTTATGTACATTTAGGTTAGACAGCTCGTCAAAAGTGTATTTTGGTGTAACATTTTGCAATCCAAATGTGTTCGGGTGTATGTCTTTATATCTGTAGAAATTTCGAAAGGTGGCCGTTGTTGTCGTGTATTTATTGAGAGGTTGCGGTAGGTTCTGTGCAAGTGTGTTTGCTATGGAGGTGAAGAAGGAGTTGAAGTAGGTTGAAATTTGTCGTTTATCGTGGCAAACCTGATCATTAATGGTGAGAGCAATATTAGTGTTAGACGAATCCCTTGTCTTGTTGCTGTAGCCTGTTGTTTTTAGGTACCTCCATAGTTTCTTTGGGTTATTCTGATATTCCTCTGCCTTATTGTGGAAATAATTAGTTTTCGCTGATTTTATTTTCCTACTTAGTTTATTCCTGGCCCTGTTGAACTCATGATTCAGACCTTGATCCTGTCTATGTTTCGCTAGCCTTTTTAACAGATTGTCTCTGTGTACCAGATGGTGTAGTATATCATTGTTGATCCATGGGTCTGACCTTGCTTTAATTCGTATGTCTTTCAGAGGAGCTATTTCGTCTAGGATGTTTGTGATGAACAAACCATGCGTCCATTAACGTTTGTACTTCCAAACACTGGAGACCAGTCTGTATTCCATAAAATGTCCAGAAATGTTTCTTTGTTGTAGTTTCTGAGTGACCTTGTTTTGATAACCTTGTGATTCTCTAGGGTAATTTTTGTGGTTTTCCGTGTGCAATATGTGACGAAGTGATCACTTATCCCAGTCTGTATAACCCCTGATTGGGATATTTTGTCCTCTCTGTTACAGTATATGTGGTCTAATATTGTGGCACAAATTTTCTTTGGCAACCCACCAGGATTTGTGACTAAAAGGTTAAACACCGCTCAAGTTCTTTGAACCTCTTAAAAAGATTAGAGACGGTCAAGAAGAGTTACTTGTATCGACTCTTCTTGCGTTCGTCCGATGTTTTGATAATCCGGCCCTGCCTGAAACATAACATTTAAAATCCTAGCCCCAAGAGTACCTGAACGGAACTTCATCACCGGTTAATATACAGGTCAGAATAGTCAAGTATTTGTTCGAAAGCTACATGCCTAGAATACTTGCGTTAGTTCGATGTGGTGACCAACTGTACTCCTCATAGTTACGGAACCACATTTAAGACCCAAAGCCCATTAACCCAACTGTAACTTCTTCACACGATTGGACATCCTGGACGGCCCACGGAGCAGCCAAGGAGCCCTCAACGACAGCGCATCAAGATACTAAGAAGATAACTCAACAGTGCATTATTAATTATTATTTGTATCAGTACGGAGATACCGTACTATATGATCGATTGTTCACTTGTGAAAATAAATATAGAGTTATAGATACACGTCTAAAGCAATAACAGAGCACAAGGTATACGCAATTAACTTCATCAGATACTTATAAGAACTTAACCCCTTATTAGCGGGGCCCGACTTAAGTCCGTATCTAAAAACCTGGACTATGTGGCGGGGCCCGACTTTAGTCCGTGTTTCAATTTTTGAGCAAGAATGGCTCTGAGATAGAGACGAGCGACGGGAGGAGCGTGGTTGCCTCATGACCGCTCGGCACGGACCCCGCGCGCCTACTGATATCTACTCCACACAACTCCACCCTCCCTACCTCGCCACACAGGGAATTATATAAGGAAATTACCGTATTTTAGGGTTTTTGCACTCGTGTTGCACGATCGTTGCAAGAGAACGCGTGGTCGTAGAAAAATGGTTCTGGTGTCATTGGAAAGCTCAATTTACGCCCTTTCAGGGATACATAATTGTATTACGCTCTGGCTCTTGTTTATGCATGAAAAAGAGCACGGAAACAAGGCCATTTAGGGCAAAAAAAAACGCTGGGCGCGTAGTGGAAAAAACTGACGGCCGCTCGTAAGGTGTTAATATGTACCCCTCGAGTGAAAATTCTATAATCTTACGTATGGTACCTGTCTCAGAAGAATAATACCCGAGTGTTGAAAGTGGTAGTGCATGCTCTATCCAGATCCACGATCGTGCTCGAAGAATTGGAAGACCAAGGTTGTGCTCCCTATATATTCTTACCTATGTGTTAAAAGTGTAATGACTCATTGTCTATGTTCTTAGTGAAGTATTGAATAGAGCTGCATTGTAACCCCCATTCTGATATTATATGTCCTCTGTTGATTCTGTATATTATGTATTTGTGGGAAGTCCAATATCCCAGTCTCGAAGAACCCACCTTGATCAATCGTTAATCCTGTATAAAATCAGGGCATAACACTGACCTATCAAGGCTAAAGGAGATATCAAACTAGGCCAATTTTTCGCCCTTCTCCGGCACCAATATCGCCATTTGACAGAGCTAGGATGATGCCCGCACTGGGTGGGAAGCAACGTTTTTTGATGGAGGTAAATTGTCAGTCTCAATGCGGTATGGAAAATGCAATATTTGAAATTCAGAGAAAACACTAATCAATACAAAATTGCTTACATAAAAATAATGGCCAGGTGAATGTAATAACCAAATGCGAATTGTTCCATTGTTTCCTGGTTACAGCCCTATTTGAGACGATATATTTTTTATGTCGATCTGTAGCGCTATGTATTGAGACTGGTAAACGCACGTCTGATTTATAGAGGACACAGGAGGTGGTCTGGGCGGTTTGCATTTATTCTCAATGATATCTCGAGTATATGACGTTGAAATATATATTTTGCTACACATTTGTGCATTTTGATTGTGGGAAGAGCTGTGGATAGCCATAAACTAGGTGAATTAATGCTAAAATAGCTACATTACTTGCAGCTAAACAACCACTGTTCCTACGCCACGGCAATTGGTATGAATCGAAAACATTTTAAAACCTCCGAAAAGGTCAAAACATTTCCTTACATAAGCTCAAACTATAAAAACATAACACTAACGTGTAGATTGAGGCATATTGCATTATAATTGTCGATATAAATCCATATTACTCTACATTATAGGTGAAACACCACAACATAACGATCGCTTATTGCCGCGGAAACGACTAGGGGAGCTGTCAGGTTGTAACTATATATTGCAAAAAACATCTTCATAGCTACTGTACTCATATAGCTTCAAAAGCAAAACATAGCAACCTTAGCTTATAGATTGGGTCCTATTACACTAAATTTGTCAATATAACTCCATATTACTCTACATTATGGGAGCTGCCTCGTGTGGGCAGCATGGTCTTATGCAGTTTCCTGCGATCTTATGTTCTTATTTTAGGTGAAACACCACAATATAACGATCGCTTACTGCCGTGGGTAAAGCCTATACGTGTGTGCTAGTAGCTGACAGCGCTACCGGATGCAAATGGAGAACGAAGAACTGAAGAGGGAGAACATTTGGCCTAGTGTGATACTCACTTAAGGCCGCCGGCACCGGAAGGCTCGGGAACAGTTGACCTACAGGGAGGGGGGGGGGGGGGGAATCATGTAGAGGTTACTTGTATCCCGTTTTATTCATTTCCGGGCAAATTTAGCCATCTGCTCTAAACTAAGGTAGTCTAATTTAAGATTTGTTTACCTAGTCGAATATAGTCTGCTATAATCTTACTTAGTCTATTGTAATATAATTGAATATAGATTGACCTTATATATTTGATCCTAGGTGAATACAGTATATACTTTACCCAGACGTAACCAATTTAGCTAAGATTGTTACTGTGACTCCGGCTCTATGTATATATATAAGATTGTTACTGTGACTCCGGCTCTATGTATATATATAAGATTGTTACTGTGACTCCGGCTCTATGTATATATATAAGATTGTTACTGTGACTCCGGCTCTATGTATATTGTTACTGTGACTCCGGCTCTATGTATATATATAAGATTGTTACTGTGACTCCGGCTCTATGTATATATATAAGATTGTTACTGTGACTCCGGCTCTATGTATATATATAAGATTGTTACTGTGACTCCGGCTCTATGTATATTGTTACTGTGACTCCGGCTCTATGTATATATATAAGATTGTTACTGTGACTCCGGCTCTATGTATATATATAAGATTGTTACTGTGACTCCGGCTCTATGTATATATATAAGATTGTTACTGTGACTCCGGCTCTATGTATATATATAAGATTGTTACTGTGACTCCGGCTCTATGTATATATATAAGATTGTTACTGTGACTCCGGCTCTATGTATATATATAAGATTGTTACTGTGACTCCGGCTCTATGTATATTTTTCTTTTTAGCTAAATTATTAAATATATATATTTTGGAAGACCTCTCGGTGTCAAAGGTATAAAATATACATGTCCATTATCTTCGAACAGCAAGAGATCTTTAGTAAGCTGGATTAAACTCGCCTTACATATAAATTATATAGTAGTCTGTATATATTGCAAATATCATCAAGGTTATACAGAGGGATAATCAAGATTATTAATATAGTCACTGCGTAAATTGATAGTGATTTACCTTTTCATTCATATAGTATTGGGTTTCTTAACTTCAATATACCTTTATAATTGATAGTGATTTACCTTTTCATTCATATAGTATTGAGTTTCTTAACTCCAATATACCTTTATAATTGATAGTGATTTACCTTTTCATTCATATAGTATTGGATTTCTTAACTCCAATATACCTTTATAATTGATAGTGATTTACCTTTTCATTCATATAGTATTGAGTTTCTTAACTCCAATATACCTTTATAATTGATAGTGATTTACCTTTTCATTCATATAGTATTGGGTTTCTTAACTCCAATATACCTTTATAAGGATAAATATAATTATACAGTATATGAACACTACAGTAATTACCGTTTTCATAACCATAATTTGTACAGTATATAATGTGGGTCAAAAGTTTTGTGTCACTGCAGTACTTTGTACTTTGTGGGCATATTAGAAAACAAACTCAAATAAGTCTTTCATTTTAGCTTTGCGTAACATTTTTTATATTTTTCTTGGAATTGTTGACATTTATGATCCTTATCATAGATGTACAACTAGTAAACATTTCCAAAACTGTGCTCAAATTATTGCACTGAAAATGTATCAGTTATTTTGTGTTCACGACAATGCACAACACACACATTTCACAGCGTACCGGGATTAATATGGAAAAGTTAAGTGGTGTTGATTAATTTGAACGTTAGTAAGACCCACACTTATCTAAAATATATATTATTACCTTTTCTTTACCAAGAAAATCTCAGTTGAATGGTCAGACAGGTCTGTGGGATACTAAATATTCCTTGTAACTTCTTATAACTCTCCCAAACTGACAATACATCTTACTACCCCACCACAATGACGTTTAAACTGCTGAGAAAAAAGGTCCCAACTCGGTCATTACCTAAAGCTTCTTCCCGTTGTTCCTCTCTGTGTCACGAAACACAAACGGAAAATAATAAATCAATGAAATGGTCTTTGAACTCCTACAGTATGAGGAACCATAACTATGTACTATTATTTTGAGATTTTTTTTAGTCCATTCAAGGAACACAATATATATCGCGTAATTCCTACGAGTTTCTCTTGTAGTGATCTCCCCCCAAAGGTAGAATGTAAAGTATAACCGAGATCAACCTCTTGACATTACAGTCGTACTATCCTGGATTCAAGGGACTGATATGATATTTGTTAGCCATTGATTCCTAAGTTTGATTAGGTAAAGCATATTAAGTTAGCCCACGGTGAAGACAATTTTATTGAAATATCAGGTAAAGTATAGTAACTCTAAACGCATGATAAGTTATTATAGTAAGTTAGCTATAAGATCAGGTAAGACAAGGTAACTTAAACTCTCCCGATCACCCCTCACTAGAGACCCTATCCCTCACCAGACTCACGACACTGCAGGGATCCCAGTCAACTTCAATTACCCGCACAGTACCGGTGACGTCCTTTTAGTTATATTCTGACAGCTAATAGATGATTTTATTCAGTTTAGGAAGGACCTCTAGCAATATTAAGGCTTCAAACTATCTCAACCAACCCTTTAAGCTACCACAGATCTTTCCTAAGCTGCATAATATCGTCTAAATATAGCTAGAATAAAATATAACATACGTCGCTGGTACTCAAAGGGTCAAGTTAGCAGAATCAATACACAGTGTCTGACGGTAACCAAAATTAAACAAGTCCTTTTATACTTAACCCTTCCAGTACCGGGGCCGTCCTATAAACTTTAATTTGGCTACTATTATATGATTTTGTTCAGTCTTAACAGGACTTCTAGCAATTCACAGGCTTCGAACTATCTCGCCTAAACCTTTCTACTAGCACATATCCTTCTTAAACTGCACATAATCGTCTAATTATAGCTAGTGTAAAAAAAAAAAAATCGCCGGTACAGAAGGGGTTAAAGAGGTTAAGTAAATGGGTCCGTCGAGCATATGAACGTATATCTATCTATCTATTGCCGGACGCCGTGATCCCCGAAGGGATGGCTAAGAACAAAACGCCCCCATGCACCTCTATCCCCAGTCAGTCGACGCCCCTCCTCCCATCCAGAACCGCTTTCACGTATATACTTCTTAACTCCATCCTTCCACCTCTCTCTCGGTCTACCTCTCCCGCTCTGTCCTTCCACCTCCCTCTAGTACACTCTCTTGCTCATTCTCTCGCTTCCCATACGTTCCACATGGCCGAACCATCACAAGGTGTTCCTATTCACACTTTCCAGCACATCTACATCCACGTCCACACCGCTCTTGTAATTCCTCATTCGTCTGTCTATCCCTCCATGTAATTCCGCATGCACTTCTCAAGTAACTAATTTCCACCCCCCTCACTCTTGGTTTGAGTCTCTCCAACAACGTCATTGCTTTGCTCCCGTAAGTCAATGTCGGGATTACCATGCTGTCATGCAAGGACTTCTTTACTTCCATGCTGACCATCATATTTCTAGTTACTGCTTTCAGTGTTCCTACAAACCTGTTCCCCGGTCGCATCCTCTCCCACACTTTTTCATCCATGCTCCCATCTTTACTCAACACACTGCCCATATACTTAATTGAGCTGACATTCTCCAAAGCCTGACCATTCAACCTCACCTCACACTCTGTGGCTGCATCCTTTGCATAGATAATAACCTTACTCTTCTCTGCAATTACCTTCAGATTCCGTTTTTCACACGCTGTTCCAAACATATTTACCAGACCTGCAACTCCCATCCACTATCGCTCATCAGAACTGTATCGTCGGCAAACAGCAGCATAAGCAACTTCCACTCATTTCCTTCCCTTATCAGCAGTACACCAACATCCACTGCCCTTCCTTGTATTTCTTTCATGTCTCCACTCCATCCATATTTATATTGAAAAACCATGGGGACATCACACACCCTTGCTTTAACACCTTACGAGCGGCCTAGGCCGTAATTTATATGTACCGCCCAGCGGGGTGTTTTTACCCTAAATAGGGTTGTTCACGTGATAATTTTCATGCCTAAATAAGACCCAGAGCATAAAACAAGTATCTATCCCTGAAAGGGCATAAACAGAGCTTTCCAATGACACCCCTACCATCCTTGTATGACCGCTGGTTTTCTTGCAACGATCGCGCAACACGAGTGCAAAAACCATGTAATTAGGTAGTTTCCCTACATAATTCCCTGTGTAGCGAGTGCGTGTGGGTGGGGGAGGGTGGGATTCATGTCAGTAGGTCCGCCGCGGTGGTCTGGAGCAGTCATATGCTTGCTACTCTCCTCCCACCACTTATCTCTCTCTCTCAGCAACATTACGTGGTGAAAATGGCACACGACATAAGTTGTGAACCGCCACTTAGTCCATATTTATTTCACACGACATAAGTTGCGCGCCGTTCATTCTCCACACGTATTGGCGCCTTTGCACCGTCATACATGCTCTTCACTGCTTTCAGCAAGTTGCCATCTACTCTGTATATTCTCAGTACTTTCTACATAAATTATCTTCTCTGTCAACTCTGTCATTGGCCTTCTCCAAGTATATGAACAGCTTTCTTTAAAAATATTTGTTCATATTAAAAATTGTATAGGCGAATTTAACCCCTTTAACACCATGACGAAATTTTCATTGTATTCTGGTTACCATTAGACGATTTTCTTTAGCTTACAATCTACCTTTAGGACTCCTAGGGGTAAATACGATTTCAATAAATCCTCTGAATAACATAGGTCCTTTTTAAACTGCATGAAATCATCTAATTTTAGCCAGAACCAAAGGTAAAAAGGCGTCATGGTGGTGAAGGGGTTAAAATCAGAGATGTTGTTTTGGAAAGTATATTAACATTCAACTTTATGCTTACAATTTTCAAATTTTCGTGTAGGAGTAATTGCAGATTAACCTGTCATAAATGATACAGTACAAATATTACCCAACGTGATAAAAGTACTTTTGTGTTTTTTAACCCGTCCAGCCCCGGCTAGTTTTGTAATGTTTGTTCACCAGAACCCGGCCGGTTTTCAAAAAATTGTTTTATTCCAGAAACAATAGCGAATGGGTTAGGAATGAAGGAAAAACCACGAAAAAACGCTCAAAAAGCTTAAAAAATGGTCCTACAGGGCCCCAGAAAACGTATTTTACAGGAGTAAAAAATTGAAGGCAATTACCCCAAAAAACCAGGTTATTGCGCGCTCACACGCACGTGGACTTTGAGAGTTTTCAACCTTCGGCACGGTTGCGTGGGATATGTACACAGGTCCCATACAAATCTGAGCCCTCTTGAGTGGCTACACCTGAGGATACGGTCGGCGCAATTAGGGTGACGCGCCAGGTGCGTCTCTGGGGCTGTGCGTTACATAGATCGCCGACGCGCCAGGCGCGTCGCTGGGGCTGTACGGGTTAAAAGATATCCAAAAAGTAACCTCCTGATAAAGTGGCTCAAAGTGTTGACCTCTTGCGGTCACTTAACAGTACTTGATCACCATAATTACAGAACTTTTGAAATACACTATACAGTATCTCAATGATTACTTATAGTTCAATGACACTGATAAATCATGCTACAAATCTCGAGGGAACCCCGAACTTCCTATTAGTGTCAAGCGAGTAAAATTTAAAGGTAATTTGGAAGTGTTTTATGAGGCCTAAGGTGTCTATGTAATTGATCATGTTGACTCGTTCATTTATGGTTAAAAGCAGTCACGCGAACGTTTTTCCGGCAATATTTGATCGAGAACTTTCTCCTTGTATTTATATGTGGGTTATTATGTGGAAATAGATAATCATATTTGCATTTATGTCCCCGTGACCTAAGCATCAAGAAAATTATTATTACTTCATAAAACTGAATATTTCTTGAGTCCTTTGAACCTTTTCACGTATAAAAACATAATGGTGATTAATTTAAAGCTACATCCATAATAAGAAAGGTTTCAATATAGCATATTAATGTTTTTCCTTCGATTTGAGTTCACTTGTTCAATAATGATGCACACAAATTAGTATAAATCAGTTTAAATGTTCAAACTAGTTACTGAAGTATATAAACAAAATAAATGCTTCATTCGTGTGTCAATCATTATTACTGAACCAACAATATTAACAGTGTATTCTTGCTCAGTTAGGTATACTTGGTTCTGCAACACTGTATAGATATCGTGAGGGTATTTACACATTTATAGTGTCTGGGGCGGAATTTTGACAAGGTCTTAGCCAGATTTAAATCCAATAATCTGACTTAACTTTCAAGTTTGTGCCCAGGCTGATTTAAAAAAAGTTTCTAGTCCTTAACCTCTGAAGTGCGCATGGGGGTAATTGGAAACGTCCCCCTGTGCTGACGTATTTGAGGTGTTTCCGTCACTAAAATATTCATTGTGCCATTAATAGCATTAATACTTATCCATATGCGCCTATTATGGGTTGATTATAAAGGTATTAACCTGAAACAACAATAAAACGAGTGAAAACAGCGTTTGGATGGTCAAAATCGGAGATATAGCCCGCGAGTTGTATAATGTATGGGTGAGGCAATCTGCTTTCCCGCCAATTTCCCCCAAGGCCACTGAGACACAGTCGATCGATACTCTCTCTCTCTCTCTTGCACTCGCTTGCTATCAGTGATGACCACACCCTCCAATCGGATTTCTAATGTTAGCACGAAAATATACCTCAGAATAAGGGAATAACAGGGAAAATAGGTGATAACTGAAGGAGAGGAGGAAAGTGGGGAAGGAGGGGAGGTAGAGGACTGAGATTTTGCATGGCCCAGGGGCCAAAAAAAAAAATAATATTTTTTTTTTTTTTTTTTTTTTTTTTTTTCGATGTCAAAAGTTGATTTTTTTTTTCTCTGACTCTTAAGAGTCTCCCCGCAGTGCGCCGGGGGAACTCTTAAGAGTCTCCCCGCAGCTCCCGGGTTAAGTTTGACTAAGCGGTGGTCACCTCGAAGACGGGGTAGGGAGGACTCTTAACCGGGAGGCCATGTACGGAGCCTGGTACAGGTGCGGTGCAGCGGTGCTGTTTGGATCTGCGTATGCGTAACAACTTTGATTTTAAATAGGCCTTTCAAAACATGTTCAGCACTCTGTCTCATAGCTCAGAGGTAACGGTTAGGCCTCCTACCCAAGAGGTATAGCTTTCGATTCCAGCACAATACAATATTGTTACGCTTGTATTTTATATATAGAAAATTAAGTTAAGTTTGGTTAGCGGTAAGGATGTAGTAATCGGGCGTATCGCCCGCCTTCTTTTCACAACTCGCACACTTGCGATCATGTTCATTTCCCATCTATTTTGACTGCCATGGGATACAATAATAGGTTGAGGGGGTGCCTTCTCCCCCTCACCACCCCATGAGTTATTGTCATAGTCATATATATTGCCAGCAGGGGGCAAATAACAGGAAAGATAGCCATCAAAATAGACGGCAACATAACCGCGAGCGCGCGACTTATGTAAACATGACTACCATACACCCGGATAATACATCCTTCCCGGTTAGTCTAATATAAATAATAAAATTGATTCTAAAGAAAATACATCAAAGTCGTCGCGCATGCGCAGATCCACATTGCACCACTGCACCACACCTGCACCGGGCTCCGTACATGGCCTCCCTCTTAACCTTACTTAGACAAGATTAACTAGACAAGAAGGTTCAGTAGAAAGAAATCGTCACCTGAGAACTTATCTTTAGTTAAAATAGGACTTCAGAGGCTATCAACCCTATTGGATTATTAAGCCAGCACACTGTAAGTCAAGAATAACTTCAAGACTGAAGCCTCTCTGCCAGAACACCAGTCCCTTGGAGAACTTATCGTTAGGGTAAAGACATTATAAATATGTTTACTGGGGATACGGTAAGTGACCGAATTGTTGATGGGGCCCCTTGGAAAGCCCTTATTTCTAGAACCAATGGCGAGTTTTACCTAGGTATAAAAAAACTAGACAACCGACAACCTCCTTGAACTTAGGATCATGTGCCCAACCCCAAAAGGGGTTGAAATAGGAGAGCTATCCCCCCGCCAAAGGCGGCTTTCTAGGGCCTTTCCTAGCTGATGCTGAGAGGATTGGGTTCTAGTCATATGGTGATGGGCTGGTCTATCAGAGTGAGAACTGAGCGATCTCTGCCATACCCATAGCTTACTCCGACTGTTCCTTTTACTTATGTATTTCCTAGATCTCAAGTGACTGCGTCTTTTCCGTGGATTGACCTCCCAATCTACCAAGATTGGAAGCGAAAGCGTCACATTTTTCCTTTGCCCCTCAACTTTCTCTTCATAATTGCTGAGGGGCACAGGGCCCTGGGTGGGACTTTGGTTTCCCGGGCATTTCCACACCCTCCTCAGCTCCCTGCCATGGAGTGGCTTCGGTCACCCAGGCTTTATTGTGGTAGGCAGAGAGGGTTCTGTGGGGGCGCTCGGTTGTGGCCTTGGCCTTATTCGGGGCCTTGGGGCTGTTCGGCCAGGCAGCTTGGGGAACAACAACAACAACTTAGGATCATGTCAATGAAAACCAACTTTGAACAAAGAATAGGGTTATACAAATTCGCGACATCTTATGAAATACAAATGCATAGTATTGTTATTTTCGCGATAAATATTGCACGAACATTATTTTAAATATTTAATTTTAATTTTTAGTTTACACTAATACCGATATTGCTTGTAAGCATCACGGAACTCACAAACGTAGCGAGATATCTGTAAATTTCAATCGTCAGAAAATATGTAATAAACAAAGTAATATTTATTCATTCTAATTTGATAAGCAAACTGGTTATAGCAGAAGTTACTTAACAAAAGATCACATATTAAATAGTTTAGTTTTGTCTAAAAAAATACATAAATTATGAGTTATGATTTTGATAGAAGCTGCTTCTCATACATAGGCTTAGCTAGCTTAAATCTTAAGCTGCGTTTTCCAACAACCCCACCGATAATCTATAGGGCTTGTGGCAGAAAAGACGAAAAATGTATCTGTGATATCCCAGAAATGTTTACATACAGTACTCCCATCGTCCAGCATTACTGCTGTATAATTATCAGGCAACTTATAATAGCCATATACAGTATATCATATTTAATTATCATTAAAACAATATACTATACCATGTAGGAAGTCTAGTGGAGAAAGAGAGCAAAATTAGAATACAATTCAGGATAAACTAAAGCACAAATGTATGCTAGAATATAATTGAATAATTGATAAGTCGCTAGATAGTACAAGACACTAACAAATTGTATAATGTCACAAGAAAAATATGATAAAGTATCTAGAATAATCTTTGCAATCGAAAAATCTCTTCAATTCCTTAAAATGGTAAAAATCTCTTTAACATCTCTAGAATTCATTATATCTTTATGTCGCTAGACGGAAGTGATTCGGTTTATCAAGCGGTAGTCGCTACATTGGCACTATTGCACAAGACCATTCATTCCAGTAATATGAATAAGGCCAGATTTAAACATTATTACTATTATTTCATCAGATTGTTTTGGATCTCGATTTACACAATTACAGTTCCATTCGTTTCGAAAATATTCATATAAAACACTACTTAATAAGGTTATTTATAAACGAAGCTTTCCTGCCCTGATAATGTGGAAGCGAACGTGCTGGTGTTTTTGTCTGTGTTTGAACAACAACAACAAACCCTAATATTTATCTCGTATATTCGGGTTTGGTGAACATTTTGGAGTTCCTAGTAGTATATTAGAACATATTAATAATTTGCACGCTCTCATAAGTATCAAAACTCACTTGTTTTGGGGATATATACACAAAAGCCCAATTTCGAATGATCATGAATTATTTTGCTTTGGTACATGTTTGGGATATTCTAAGATTACAATTAGATTGACAGATTTTGTTTACACTCTCCAATGAAATATGATGATTTGCTTTTAGATATATACAGAGAGCCCGAAACAAATTATCAAACCCAAATCGGATTGACTTCTTCACTTCCTCAAACCTCTGTAGGAGAAGGATTTAGTTGGTTTTATATTTGACACCCTTAATGGTGTAATACGATACCTTTCAGAGTCTAGTGGAGATAGTGGGGGTGACAGAAAACGCAACTTAATTAATCCCGCTTAGCCAAGTTTAAGTAGACAAGATGGCCGATGGTTCAGTAAAAGGAATTTGGCACCTCAGACATTTTCGTGGGTGTAAAGACATATTATATATATATACTGACCCTGAACTGGTAAGAATGTATAGATTAGACTGCAGTGACCGATTTTATTTCATTTGTTTTCTATGTGGATGAGGGAGACAAAAGGCAAAACTGCCTGTGACGAGTGCCTATCCCCAGAGTTGAAAGAGTGACAGGGCCAAAATCACAGAGTTTGAAGCAATTTAATTCATAGGATGAGGGAAAGATAAATTCAAGGAGAGAGTTTCAGAGCTCAGCAGTTGAATAAAAGAAAGATCGGTAGTATCGTTTCACTCGTGAGTTCGAGAGTTGCACAGAGTAGGGGTGGGATTGTGTTGCAAGGTGGGTACTATGTACCCTACGTAGAGGAGGTGGTATATACTGAGAAAGCTCCGAGGAACATTGATTATTGTAGTAGCGATACAATAGCGAGAGATGAAACATTGCAGCGAAGAGAGAGATTGCAGAGAGTTGGTGAGTGGACGGGAGGTAATGATACCAAAGGCTTTCCTTTTTACTTTGTCTAGAAGTGCTGTAATGAGAGGATCCTCCCCACACTCACCCGACCGACCATCCCCTGACGACCCCACACAATTACCTGGACCTCGGCCTGTTACTCTTTCTATTAATTTCTGCAACATTCGCGGACTTTCCTCTAACTTTCACTCTGTTGAGCACCATCTCTCCTCCTACAAACCTGATCTTCTCTTCCTCACCGAAACCCAGGTGTCTGTAGCAACATCCAACAACCCCTTCTCTGTATCCTCCTACTTTCTCTATCCTAGTTTCAAAGCCAAAGGCGGATGTTGTGCATATGTGCACAACAAACTCACTTGCTCTCGTGTTCCCGATTTCGACTCCTCTGAATTCTCAACTTTATGGCTCAAACTTTCCTGTCATTCTCTTACTAAATATTTCTGTGCTGTCTATCTTTCCCCTAACTCTACCAACTTTCCTAAATTCTTTGACTATCTAAACTCTACAGTGGAACACATTCTATCCATTTCTCCTTTCTCAGAAATCTCCATCTTAGGAGATTTCAACGTTCACCACCGCCAATGGCTCTCCTCACACACTACTGATCCACCTGGTGAACAAGCCTACGTCTTTTCTATCCTAAATGACCTAGAGCAGTTAGTTCAGCAACCCACCCGTATCCCGGATCGCATCGGAGATCGGCCCAACATTCTTGACCTGTTTCTAACTTCTAACCCTTCTTCTTATACTGTCGATCTTTTCTCTCCTTTGGGCTCCTCCGACCATAAACTTATCTCTGTCACCTGTCCTATCTCTCCAGTACAGCCACCCGATCCTCCTAGCCGGCGGCGCTTGTGGCACTTTGGCGCTGCCGACTGGGAGGCTCTTCGGCAGTACTACTTTGATTTCCCATGGAATGATTTCTGCTTCCATGGCCGGGGACCCTCGGAGAGTGCTGAACGCATTACCGAGGTAATCCTATCGGGCATGGAAGCATACATTCCATTCTCTTTCTCTCAGACTAATGCTAAAAAATCTTGGTTTACTCACGCCTGTTCTACTGCTGTCCGCAATAAGGAGGAAGCTTTCAAACGGTACCGACGCCTTAAAACTCAAGACTCTCATTCTTCATATGTTTCTGCCCGGAATCAAGCCAAATCTGTTCTTCGACTTGCCAAACACTCTTTCATCAATAATAAATGCACTGAACTATCCAACTCTAGCTCTTCCCAAGCTTTCTGGCATCTAGCCAAAAACCTCTCCAATAATTTCTCTTCCTCGTCTTTCCCTCCCCTTTCCCACTCTGATGGCACAACCATCACTTCTTCCTCTGACAAAGCTAAACTCTTCGCTCAAACTTTTGCTAGAAACTCCACCTTGGATGATTCCGGTGCTATTCCTCCCTCTCCGCCCTCCTCTCTCTTACTTATGCCTAATATCCTAATCTCTTCTAAAGATGTACTTTCTACCCTCTCTGGGCTTAACACTAACAAGGCGTACGGTCCGGACGGTGTTCCTCCTGTTGTTCTCAAAAACTGTGCTTCCGTGCTGACTCCCTGCCTAGGCAAACTCTTTCGTCTCTGTCTATCCTCTAACGTCTTCCCTTCATGCTGGAAGTTTGCTCACATTCAACCTGTCCCAAAGAAGGGTGACCGCTCTCAACCCTCCAACTATCGTCCAATTGCTCTTATCTCTTGTCTTTCTAAAGTTTTTGAAACTATTCTTGCTTCCAAATTTCTTAAGCATTTCTCTTCTCATAATCTGCTCTCAGATCGCCAGTATGGCTTCCTTAAGGGTCGCTCTACTGGTGATCTTCTTTCATATCTTACTAACTCTTGGTCATCCTCCTTTCGGGACTTCGGTGAGACTTTTTCTATTGCACTAGACATATCGAAAGCCTTCGATAGAGTCTGGCATAAATCTTTAATTTCTAAACTACCCTCCTTCGGTTTCTATCCCTCCATCTGTGCCTTTGTCTCTAATTTCCTTTCCGGCCGTTCCATAGCTGCGGTTGTGGACGGCCATTGTTCACTTCCTCACCCTATAAACTCCGGTGTTCCTCAGGGCTCTGTCCTATCTCCTATTCTCTTTCTAATTTTTATAAATGGTCTCCTTAACTGTACCTTAATTCCCATCCATTCATACGCAGACGATTCAACCTTACACTACTCCATTAGTTTTTCAGAACGCCCCAGCCAGCAATCCCTCAACGACAAACGTAATGAAGCCATAGAACTCTTAAATTCTGATCTAAATACTATTTCCAAATGGGGCAGAGAAAACCTTGTTAACTTTAATGCTTCCAAAACCCAATTTCTCCATCTATCTACCCGTCAGGATCTCCCAGCGGACTATCCCTTATTCTTCAACAATACAAAAATCAACCCTTCATCTTCTCTCAATATTCTTAGGGTCTCTTTTTCTTCTGCTCTCATTTGGAAGGACCATATTACCAGTCTTGCTAAGGCAGCCTCCCAGAAGCTGGGTGTGCTCAACTGCCTTAGGGGGTTCTTTTCCCCTGCACAGCTTCTTGCTCTGTACAGGGGCATAGTGCGCCCTTGTATTGAGTATTGCTCACATGTGTGGGGAGGTTCCTCTCACACCGCTCTCCTAGACAAAGTTGAAAGGAAGGCCTTTCGTATCATTAACTCCCGTCCACTCACCAACTCTCTCTCTCTCCGCCGCAATGTTGCATCTCTCTCGCTATTCTATCGCTACTATAATAATCAGTGTTCCTCAGAGCTATCCCAGTGCATACCACCTCCTTTACGTAGGGCACGTGGTACCCGTCTTGCAACTCAATCCCACCCCTACTCTGTGCAACTCTCCAACCCAAGAGTGAAACGTTACTCTCAAACTTTCTTCTACTCAACATCTGAGCTCTGGAACTCTCTCCCAGAATCAGTCTTTCCCTCTTCCTATGACTTAAATTGCTTCAAACTCCGTGTGTCCAGGCATTTTGGCTCGAACGTCCCTTGATTTTGGCCCTGTCACTCTTTCAACTATGGGGGAGGCACTCGTTATAGGCAGTTATGCCTTTTGCCTCCCTCAATCACATAAAAACACATGTGAACAATACTCCATACAAGGACACACTGTACAGAGTAAGAAGCTGTGCTGGGGTAAAGAACCCATTGAGGCAGTTAAGCACACCCAGCTTCTGGGAGGCCGCCTTAGCAAGAGTGGTAATATGGTCCTTGCAAGAGAGATCAAAAGAAAAAGAGACACCGAGAATACTGAGAGAAGATGAAAGGTTGATTTTTGAAGTTTAAGGTATAGTCCTCTGGGAGTTCACGAAGGGTAGATAGATGGAGAAACTGGGTTTTAGAATCATTAAAGACAACAAGGTTTACTCTGCCCCAATTGGAAATAGTAGTTAGATCAGAAGATAAGTGTTCTATGGCTTCATGACGTTTGTTTTTGAGGGATTGCTTGCCGAGGCGTTCAGGAAAACTAATTGAATAGTGTAAGGTAGAGTCCTCTGCATATGAATGGATAGGACTGGAGGTACAGTTGAGAAGATCATTTAAGAAAATTAGAAAGAGAATTTGAGATAGGACAGAGCCATGAGAAACACCAGAGTAAATAAGGTGAGGAAGTAAATGATGGCCGTCCACACCTCAGCTATGGAACGGCTGGGAAGGAAATTAGAAACAAAGGCATAGATGGAGGGATAGAAACCGAAGGAGGGTAGTTTAGAAATTAGAGATTTGTGCCAGACTCTATCGAATAGTTCTATAGTTCTATAGTTCTATAGTTCTATACACAAAAAATAGTGTATCTATAATGGTTATCGTGTACAATTAATATTCGTAAATATTTCTGCAAATTGTGATTTTTGTCACTTTACTTCAAGATATATCCGAAACTTACTAAATAACTTCCTTCTATTTTCATACTAAATCACAGCTATTTTTTCCGCTGAACATGATGGCGGAGTTTAGATTATTCTATCATCAATATTGGATTTTATAGAAGTAAATCTTTAAAGATAGTTTTTCGCTCCCATAGAATCCATGCCGCAGCCAAATATTCACTCTCAGTCGGTTTTCACCCATAATAATGTCTTTTTTTATTTTTTTTTTAAGAATGGCAAGAGGAAAGGTTAATCTATAAGATTTCATCAAAACAAAACAAAATAATAATAATATGTGGAATTTCACCGTAGGTGAAAGGATATCTTCAGTCCGCCTGTATTTGCCCTCCCCATTTTCACCGATACATTGTGGGATTTTTTTTTTTTTTTTAACCCGGCAGCTGCGGGGAGACTCTTAACACCTTACGAGCGGCCTATGCGGTTTATTTATATGTATCGCCCAGCGGGGTGTTTTTAGCCAAAATAGGGCTGTTTACGTGATCATTTTCATGCCTAAATAAGACCCAGAACGTAAAACAAGTACCTATCCCTGAAAGGGCATAAACAGAGCTTTCGAATGACACCATAACGATCCTTTTATGATGGCTAGTTTTCTTGCAATAACCGTGCAACGCGAGTGCAAAAAGCATGTAATTAGCCACTTTCCCGATACAATTCCTTATATAGCGAGTGAGAGAGGGAGGAGGGAGCTGGGATTCATGTCAGTATGTTCGCCGCGGTGGTCTGGAGCAGTCATACGCTCGCTACTCTCCTGCCACCACTTGTCTCTCTCTCTCAGCAACATTACGTGCTGAAATTGCCACTCGACCTATGTCGAGCGCCGCCACATAGTCCAGCTTTATTAAATACGACTTATGTGGTGAGCCGCTAATTAAGGGTTAAAGAGGTTTTACTGGGCGACTGCGGGGAGACTCCTTAGATCCTAGGCCTAAAAAAAACACTTTTAAAAGGCCCCAATAGCACTTGAAACAATGATTTTTTTTCTTTTTCCCTTCATACCTTATATCACTCCTTCACATCTGTCAAAGTCCCCTCCTTCCCCCGTCCCTTCAATTATCACCTATTTTCCCTGTTATTCCCTTATTCATTGGTATATTTTCGTGCTAACATCTGCAAGCCGGTTGCAGGGTGTGGTTATGTGACTAGCGAGTGTGTTGGGTAAGGTAGAGGGTGGAGTGAGAGACTCGGTCATGCTTCAGACCTCGCGAGAGGTGGGTGGGGTTGCCTCGCTCTGCTCCACATTTCATGAATGAACCGCTTGGTATTTATTCGCAATTTTGACCATCTAAACACTATTCCCACTTGTTTTATTGTTGTCATATGTTACTATCTTCATATTAAACATAAAATAGGTGCATATGGATAAGTATTAATTATATTTATGCTAAATTAACGATTTTAGTGAGGAATGAATCAAAATACCTATGCACAGAAGTATGGTATATACTACAGGAGATGCGCAACCGAGGGGTTAAGCGAGCAGTATTAACACCTTACGAGCGGCCTAGGCAGTAATTTATATGTACCGCCCAGCGGGGTGTTTTTACCCTAAATAGGGTTGTTTACGTGATCATTTTCATGCCTAAATAAGACCCAGAGTGTAAAACTAGTATCTATCCCTGAAAGGGCATAAACAGAGCTTTCCAATGACATCCCAATCCTTGTACGACCGCTGGTTTTCTTGCAATGATCGCGCAACACGAGTGCAAAAACCATATAATTAGGTAGTTTCCCTACATAATTCCCTGTGTAGCGAGTGCGTGTGAGGGTGGGATTCATGTCAGTAGGTCCGCCGCGGTGGTCTGGAGCAGTCATACGCTTGCGACTCTCCTCTCACCACTTATCGCTCTCTATCAGCAACATTACGTGGTGAAAATGGCACACAACATAAGTTGTGAACCGCCACTTAGTCCATATTTATTTCACACGACATAAGTTGCGCGCCGCCCAAAGAAGGGTTAAGGATTTTTCATTAGCTTTCGAATGGTATCTATACATATACGATCAAAACTTCTATTTTCCCAAATATTTTTGTCTGTGTCCCGTATATTTTATAGCCCGTGTGCCACCCTTGCCGACTGGTAAATATTTTGCTTCAATTCACGCTCCATTTAAATATCATTTAGGGATCGATACAGTTTTTAGAAATTAATTTCGTATATCGGCAATTAATACAGATTGTTATTTTCAAAGAACCAGCTCTGTACGACAAAAAAACTTGATTTTATATGAATATATTCATATGGCCACCGTACGCGTAGGGATATCTTCAGTCCGCCCGTATTTTACCTCCTCTCTTCCTCCCCATTTTCACCAATAAAATGAGAGACAATTGATATTTTATAAATTGCGCTAATTAGGATTTTTCATTAACTTTCCAATGGTATCTATATCATCAATGTACAATCAAAGCTTATATTTTTCGCGAATATTTATTTGTCCGTGTGCCGCCATCGCCGACTGGTAAATATTTTCGCTTCAATTCACGCTCCATTTAAATATCATAAAAGGATCAATACAGTTTTTAGATATTATTTTCGTATATCGGCAATAAATACAGATTGTTATTTTCAAAGAACCAGCTCTGTACGACAAAAAAACTTGATTTTATATGAATATATTCATATGGCCACCGTACGCGTAGGGATATCTTCAGTCCGCCCGTATTTTACCTCCTCTCTTCCTCCCCATTTTCACTGATAAAATGTGAGACAATGGATATTTTTAAAATCGCGCTTAAAGTAGAAAAGCCCTCCACCAATCACCACGCTCCCTTCTACTTGCTCGCCTCACCAGCTGATTTTGACAGTTCCAAACGTCAACACTACACACCTTCCCAGCCAGCCAATCAGCGGCCTCCATTCTCGGAGAACACAGCTGAACTTCCAACCTCACCTCTAAATTCGCTCTAGTTCTTTTCCCGGACATTTTCCTCTGGTTGCAATAGATCCAATACTTCGGTGCCAGCCCTATACTCCCGTAAGCCCCTGAAAAACATTTGTAACCAGCTTCCAGGAATTTATTATGAAGAGAAGAGAGTGGAGGTGGAGAAAGCGGGCGGGCGCACGCGCGAGCCGCTCAGCCAATCACAGCGCGGGAGGCGGGACTATAAAGGGAGGGGAGGAAGGGTTCCTGGGGTCATTCACCCCTCGGAACTCACTGGGCTAGCTTCTTGTAACCCACTTACTCTCTCTCTCTCGGGCACTAAAGGGAACTCGGAGCCAACCATTCCAGCTACCCTGCCCCCACCTAATGTTTCAGCACAGACCACTCCTGAACTAGACTCGCTGTCGCCCAGTAGGCGGATACACCTTAAGTATCCGGCCGCCTGTCGTCACATCGCTAGCTTACATACTCACAGCCAAGCGATTGAAGAGGGACGACAATTAGTGGACGGGAGAGAGAACTTTCAGAAGAGCTATTGGCCAGCTCTGTGGTGGTAAAAGAGTTTCAGTACGTACACTTGACCACAGACAAATATATATATTTTTTAAGGACCCATATTGGGCCTGAACCAGACTTAAAGAAAAAGAGAGAAAGTGCTTGACTAACCTAGTGGTTCCTTAAATAATTGATGTGTCCTTATAGGACAGACTAAAGAGAAAAGATCCTAGACTTATATGTACATAAAATGATGATGTGTTAAAAAGGGAAATAGTTATTCTTGTTAGCAAAGGCGTAATGCCGAGAGTTGTAATTAGATAGGATCTGATAGGAAAGATTTAGGTATGAAGTAAAGGGGGGAAAGAACAATTCTTAAAGATAGATGGGCAACCAATAAGCTCAGGGGAAACATTTAATAGTTGCCCGATAGATCAGTTATAGATAGGAAGGACACTAGTCCATATAAGTAACAAACTCTTTTGTTAAAAGAAAGAAACAATATCCATTATAATTAGAGAGGACATTTGGTCAGTTTTGGTGGAGCGTTAAGGGCATTACGTTCAGTATAGTAATGTAATCATAAGAATTTATATAAAGGATTATAACCGAGAATCTTCTCCGTGTAGAGGTTTTGAGGTACAGTTTACCCATTTAATAAATATTATTGATTAAGTGTTTTATGTGAATATAGCTTAATTGTAATAGGATTACGTGAGCGCATAATCAGAGGGTGTTATCAACCAGATTGATCAAGGTAAATAGTGGAAACACCCTGTTCTTTTGAGTAACTGTGTGATAAAGCCCAAGATTGTATTTGAGAGGGAAATCTAGATAACTTGTAATCCCGACCGGTTCATTAGGAGGAATTTATTGTATATTTAGAGAGTGTTGAGGTACCCTTGTTGTAACGACGTCTTTGTAATATGAGTCAATGTAATGTATAGGAAATATTAGTAAAGATCTTATATTTAGTAACGCCTTGGCCTCGGGAGTAGACGAAATAGGCCCAGTGGACGTGTTTAATTCTTAAGGTTAGATAAAGAATATCACTTTTGTTTAAATAGGTAAATAACAGTTAATTTATTAGGCCCTGGTCTCTACAGTAGACACAGCAGGGCTTGGCATAAACTATATTAATTTAGAAACTAATAACGTGCCTTTGGATCCAAGTCGACTTGAGTCAATACCTGAATAACGGGAATTCAACTAGGGAGTAACGGGGGCTCTAGGGTTCCAAAGTACAACCTATCGTGGATCGACGTAATATTCAATCCGTGTCTTGAACTCATCTCGGCCCGAACAGAGAAACAGTTATTAGAGTAGTTAGGAAGTTTGTTAAATAAAGTATACGAACTTCTAAATGACTGTCGATTTATCCCCCACTTTAGTAGTATAGTCGAGAAAAGAAAATAAGTACTACATTTTGGTGGCAAGCGGTGGGATTCGACAAATCATTTAGATTGAGTATAAATATCTAACAGAACAGACATAATGACGGGCGTATTACCATTCAGATTATGGGAAGAGGGGAAAGAGGAAATCGAGCTCTGGATCGAACAGTTAGAATGTCAGTTCACGTTACTTGAAGTACGAGAAAATGGAAAGAAAATCGCCTATGGAAAGGCACACTTGGGCAAGGCCCTGAACGATGTAAGAGTACGTCTAGAGGGACTAGTGTCATGGGCCGAAGTTAGGAGTGCCCTAATTGAAGAATTTGGCCGAGAAACTTCCACCAGGAAGGCCAGAGACAAACTTAAGAGTCTGAAACTCGACGGCCAAAATGTGAGAGCCCTGAGGAGGGAAATCGCGAAAAATGTCAAATTGGCGTATCCCCATATGGATCAAGAGAGCCAGGAAACTGAGATCAGAGAGATTATGATCCAAGCATGCCCGGTGGAAGTTAGAAGGCACTGCATTATCCATGAAGTGACTACCACTATGGAACTCATGGAGGTAATTAAAAAGATCATGGAAGCTAGAGAGGAAAAAAAGAAAGGGGAGGAGGAGAATCCAAACAAAGGGTATCCGAGAACCATGATCCGATGCTTCACATTTAGACAGACCGGACACCTAGCTAGGAACTGTTCCAACCGTCCACAAGCCCCAACCCCTAGATTTAACCCCAAACTCGCACTTCCACACGCTCGACCTCTACCAAGGGGAACCGATCCAAACCCTGGAGGAATGCTTCCGGTAGAATACAGGGAGACAGAAAGCCAGCCAAAGGTAACGATGCCGGAAGAGCGAGAACATTTTCTGTTAAACCTCTCAGAGAAGGGCGGTATAGTGAGGTCAACATCTTAGAGAGTCAACGCCTTGTGAAACTATTGTTACGACTGACAGTAGAGGCTTCTAGTCCTTGGACTTAACACAAGCTAATAACTACACAGTACCTCCGTAGCCTCAACTCGTAACACAGCCTATCGCAACAGAACAGAGCTCATTCGCAAATTCCAGGCTCTCTGGGGACCAAAGGTGCACACAATCCCCGAACTGGTTCCGTTACACAAACAATGCGAATAACTGGAACCCCTAGTTGTGGTGAAAAGATATCTTTTGCCACAACTATCAACAAAACTCAGTACCGAATGGCAATACTGAGGAGGATCCTTCCTAAACTGCACAAAGAAGAGAAAGCTCTGATTTAAGTTGCGTTAATACAATTACGTTATATACAAGCCAATAATGAATGCAAAATTAATGAATCAAACAAAACACCAATCAACCACCACCCACTTAAGCTGTCCAGACCATTGGTTGGCCTGGGCCGAAGTAATCCTCCATGTAACAGAAGACTAATGAAGTCCTCCACCCTCTACTTCGAACCAGGCACCCCAATAGTTTGGACCCCTAATTAAAACAATGCACATAAACAAATATATATACCTTAACAAGGCCAAGGTTGCGGCACTAAAACAATAATAAAAACAGATATGAAAAACAAACAATAAATTAGGAAGGGACACACAAGCCACACACACGTCCTGAGATTGCTTATACAAAACAAGTAAAGAATAATGCCAATGAATAAAATAAAGAATAAATAAACAAATGCCAAGAGGAGAGAATGCGAGAGGTAGGTGTTGCTCTCTTGAATGGTAAATGCTGACTGACTAGCTTCCAGCTGGCACACACTGACGCCGACAGATGGCTCCACATGAACCAGTTTGATGGTTCTTTTATGCACTGTAATCCTTAAATAATACAAGTAGGACTAAACAACTAAATAAAACATACATATACAACGCATAATATAATATGCGTACTACATAAATATACCGGAAAAACCCATTAATAATAAAATGGGTTACATAATTTCGCCACTGTTTAGAGAATGGGAAAATCAAAGAGGCCACGTCATTGAACGAAATAATATGAATTTGATACAGACAATAATATACGGATAAATATCGTTCACTGCTGCTTCACGCCGTATGGTCGATCATTTCTTCACGCAGCATTGCAACTACCCCAACACGGTATGATTATGTTCACCATGTGAATATTATGACCAATGCAACATAGTAAGTTATGAACATAAATGAACTAAATTCTTCTTCTTCTTCTTCACGATGCACAGTGTCAACAGGGATGTAGCTAAACTACGATGGTGGAACATCTTTACACCTTTACCGGGGTGGGGGGGGGGGGGGGGGGGAATTTTCAAGGCAATGAATTTTTTTGCATCATAAACCAACCTCACTATAGCCAATAAACATACATAATAAGCATGTAGTTTTTTTTTTTTTGAGTTTTGATATTATATATATATTTTTTTTGAAAAGTTTTCTAATGTGCTTACAACTAACTTATAATTACAACATTTATCTCATCACCACCCCAATCCATCTCAGTCGGCCATACAAGGAATCAATTCATGCTACGGTAGGAAACCCTGCTCGGCCCTTGACTTGCGCAATGGCTGGCGCACACGGCCGTCATGATTACACCCCATCACCTCATGACCCCATGACAGGCATTCCGCTAGGACATTATCCACTCCCTTTATATGCTTAATGGTAAGGGAATATTCCTGTAGCATAAGGCTCCACCGAGTCAATCGCTGATTCTTGTTCCTAAACCGACGAGAAATTGTAAAGGGTGATGATCAGAATAAATTGCAATATTGGGACCGAAGGAAGGCAAAAACACTGAAAAATTTTCCAGAGCCAGAATCAAAGACAGCAACTCATTCTCAATCACAGAATAATTGCGTTGGGCCTTATTAAATTTCTTAGAAAAATAGGAGACCGGATGTTCAACACCATCCTTGGAGTCTTGAAGCAAGACAACCCCAGCGCCGACGTCGCTTGCATCAACAGCTAACTTGAAAGTCTTGGAAAAGTCTGGTGCACGCAATATTGGATAACAGCAAAGGAGTGCCTTCACATCCTTGAATGCTAGCTCACACTTATCAGTCCAAAAAAACTTTACCTCCTTCTTGAGGAGATCAGTGAGGGGGGCCAGTACAGTTGAATAATTATGTATGAAGCGGCGATAGTACCCTATCATACCGAGAAAGCGTTGCACTCCCCGCTTATTCTTGGGCACCTCAAAAACCCGTATCGCCTCAACCTTGGCGTTCGGGGGAGCAACTCTACCCTGCCCCACGATGTAACCGAGGTACTGCACTTTCCCCTTGACGAATTCACACTTGTCCAAATTCACCACTAGACCCGCCTCACTGAGTCGTCGAAATAGAGTAGTGACATTATTCAGGTGGGCTTCCCATGATGTGTCATATACCACCACATCGTCTATATAGACTGTGCAATTTGGCACCCCCTCCACAACCTGATCCATCAGACGCTGAAAAGTGGCTGGGGCGTTTTTCAGTCCATATGGCATTACCTTACACTGGTACACACCACCTGCCACAACAAAACTGGCAATTTGCTGTGCGCGAGGTGTCAAGGGGACCTGCCAATAGCCCTTCTGTAGGTCCACCTTAGTGATGTACTGGGCAGCCCCTATAGAGTCAACGGAATCATCTACCCGAGGGAGAGGGTAAGAGTCAGTGTGGGAGAGGTCGTTCACGCGCCTGAAGTCAATACAAAAACGCACTTAGCCACCCGGCTTAGGCTGCAGGGTGACAGGAGACGCCCGCTCACTCCACACGCGCTCAATCAAACCCTTCTCAAACATATAATCTAGTTCGGCCTGAAGGGTTTGAGCTCGGGCAGGATTCAGACGATAGGGAGCCAGCTTTATCGGTTTATTATCCTCCACATCAATGTCGTGGACCGCCCAAGTGGTAAGCCCAGGCGCATCCCTAAATACCAAAGGATACTGTGACAACCAACTAAACAAAGCCTGGCTACGGGACTCGTTGAGATGCACCAGCTTAACCCACAAAGCCTCTGAATTGTTATTACACCAGGCCCCAGCCGTCACCGCATCGGGAAAATTCCCATGAAACATATCTCCCTCCTCCTCCTCCTTCATGTCTAATACAGCCAGGACCTGCACACCAACACCCTGAGACTTGCTGACTGCAACTCCAACGTACCCTTTCCCCATCCACTGCTCCTTTGAATGTGCCTGTCCAGCCCAAGAATCGGCAAGCTTGGGGGTCCTCTGCACATCGACAGAAGAGTCGCGCCCCCCTACATTGGCGATGCTCGACACGCACACTGCCTGCGCAAAGCCAGTGTCAGCTACATCTCCAGAACCATGGTTTAATGACAATAAGTGTGCATCAGAACCATGGGGAGACACATTCGGGGGACGATAATAGGGTTTTAACATGTTGACATGACATAACTGGTGTGCTTTCTTGCGGTAGGGGGTAGCTACAAGGTAATCCAGATCTCCCACTTTTTTATTATCTTGTAGGGCCCACTAAACTTCGCTCTCAATGGCTGACCAACCAAAGGGAAGAGCACAAGCACCTCCTCACCCGGAGCAAACTCCCTCAACTTAGCTTTCTGGTCATACCGTGCTTTCATCTTACGCTGCGCCCCAACAAGATTAATCTGTGCAAACTGGAGAGCCGTGACCAACCGTTCCCGAGTCTTCATGACAAAGTCCAACAAACCAACCTCTGGGACTTGCACATCTCCTTCCCAGGCCTCCCTCACCACCGCCAGAGGACCTCGAACCCTATGCCCAAACACCAACTCATTAGGCGAAAACCCTAGGGATTCCGAGGGGACCTCCCGGATGGCAAAAAGGCCTAAGGGAATTGCTTGGTCCCAATCACGGTCATGGTCGAAGCAGAACTTGCGCAGTGCCGACTTGAGAGTTTGATGGGCTTTCTCAAGTGCTCCCTGAGTCTGCGGATGATAGGCAGACGATAGGATCTGCTCGACCCCAAGTTCCTGCAATAATTGTTTGAACATGTTAGAGGTGAAATTTGACCCACGGTCAGACTGGATCTCTTTGAGGAGTCCAAAACGTGTGAAAACATCTAGGAATTTATGACTGATTACTTTAGTACGTGAGCTAGGCACTGGAATAGCCTCTGGATACCTAGTTGCAACATCCAGAATGGTCAACAAGTACTGGTTTCCGGCCGAGGTGCGGGGCAAGGGTCCCACCATATCAATGATGACACGTTGAAAAGGGATACCTACAGCGGGTATAGGCTGTAGAGGGGCAACAGGAATACTCTGGTTAGGTTTCCCCACCAGCTGACACACATGACACGACTGTAGGAAATCTGCTACTGCTGCAGACATTCATGGCCACCAAAAATACTGAGACAGCCTGTCAAGCGTTTTCCTGACTCCAAGGTGGCCTGTCAGAGGAGCTGCATGGGCCAGGTGTATCAGCTCTTGTCGAAACACCTGCGGCACCACCAGCTGGTCAAACAACTCCTCTCCACCCATACATCCAGAATCCCCACGTCTGAACAACAACCCTTCACGTATAAAAATTTCCACTGCACCATCAGAACGGTTACACACCTTGCCCACCTGGCTAAAGAGAGGTACCAACTCCTCATCTGCCTGGTGGCACCGCATTAATTCAACTGGAGCCACCGCCGCCAATCCATCATGCGACATATAACTCGGCAAGGTTGGTGGCGAAGCGATAACTGTGCCACCCATAGGGTCCCCATTATTGCCTTCCTCACCACCTCGGGCGCCAGAGTCAACTAAAGGATCTAAGTCAACAAGCATCCCAGTATCACACAAATCACTCTGGGCACCAACACAGTTCGCGGGAGATATTGGTAGTGTGCACTCCTGACTGTCCACTCCCTCCTCTGAACTATTTATCACGTCATCCACTCTTTCTTCCTCCTCAACAAATTTATCCTGACACGCGACCTTGGCCATTGACCGCGTTACAGCACATACAGGATAAATCTCAGAGTCGTGGTCCTCGGGAACATCAGGCAGAATAACACTGGAGACACACACTGGAGGTGGGAAAACCTAATCACCCGCCATATCAGCACCAAGCAAAAAGTGCACTCCTTCCATGGGCAAAGTCTCCACAACTGCCACAGGTGCAGAAGAAGTCACTACAGGGCACCTCAATGACATCTGAACCAGGGGGTGACATGCCTCCGAATTTACCCCACGCACCAGCACTAAGTCGTCCCCTTTAGTGTCCATCCCAGGCAGCCGGACACACAAAGACTGTCGGGCCCCTGAGTCCCTGAACACTTTAACTGGGAAGACTTGTCCATTCTCCAGCTCTACCTCCCCATCATGCAAAAAGGCACGCCCCCAAACCTGCGGGTCCTCCGAACTACTACCAGCGATACCCGGGGAGTCCCCAATTGGGCTCACAGTCGTCTGGTCTGGGAGGGTTCCCTTAACCCGGGAACTGCAGGAAGACTCTTAAGAGTTCCCCCGGCGGACTGCGGGAAGACTCTTAAGAGTCAGAGAAAAAAAAACTCAACTTTAACCCTAGTCTAGCGGGTGGTCTGTGGCCGTTTTGGGCCTTTTCAGGCCATTCTGACTGCTATATCAACCATCAGCATGAAAGGAACTGTATTGTGCCGAAAACTAGGTGGAAATCGCTACACAATGACACCACATACAGCTACGTAGCACTCGTGGAGCACTGACAGTGTTACCTCAAAGATGGAAGTTTAGCGGATTTTGCTACATTGTTCACTTTTAGCGAACTATTGGTCACACTGTCATCCTCCCGTGCGGTGGGGGAACTGGAGTTAGTGTGGGCCGGGAGGCCACAGATGTCGGACGTATGGTTCATTACTGTTCCACCCATTTTCACTCGATTTTCACCCATTTTTCACCCGTTTTTTGCCAGTTTCTTTAACTCGACTTATGTTGCGTGCCGCTCTTTAGGGGTTAAACATCGAAAAAAAAAAAAAAAAAAATTTATTTGCCCCTGGGCTATGCAAAATATCACTCCTCTACCTCCCCTCCTTCCCCACTTTCCTCCCTTCCTTCAGTTATCACCTATTTTCCCTGTTATTCCCTTATTCTGAGGTATATTTTCGTGCTAACATTAGCGAGTTGCAAGCAGGGCCTTGTCATCACTGTTAGCAAGCGAGTGCAAGAGAGAGAGAGAGAGTATCGATCGACTGTGTCTCAGTGGCCTTGAGGGAAATTGGCGGGAAAGCAGGTTGCCTCACCCATACATTATATAACTCGCGGCCTGTATCTCCGATTTTGACCATCCAAACGCTGTTTTCACTCGTTTTATTGTTGTTTCAGGTTAATACCTTTATAATCAACCCATAATAGGCGCGTTAGGATAAGTATTAATGCTATTTATGGTAAAATGAATATTTTAGTGATGGAAACAGCTCAAATACGTCAGCACAGGGAGAGGTGTCTAATTACCCCCATGCGCACTTCTTAGGTTAATGGACTCCTTCCTAGACTTACCACAGACACTGCCCTGCAACTCCCCCCGTAACCCGGATCCCCCATCAGCTGGGACGCCCACCAAGAATGATACGGGTTTGCTCACCGACTGCTTCCATTTTGGGCAGTTAGGCTTTATGTGCCCCTTCTGCCGACAAAAATAGCATACCACTTGACGTGAATCATAAGTACTAGACTTACTAGCATTTGTATTATCCGCGCCCATCTTCTCCCCACCTGCCTTGGGAGCGGACGGTGTACTGGTGGGCACAACACCACCTGCATGCTGCTGTTGCACACCAGCTGATGTACCTGAACCCCTGCCCCCAGTACTGCGCAAAGCCAACATCCTGTCATCCGCCCATAATGTTGCCTCCCGAGTCCGCTTAATTTGCTTCTCTCGGATTTTTGCACAAATTTCTTTATCCACCCCATTGCAGAAGTGTTCAAGGAGGAGCAGTTCCCGAAATTCAACATAGTTGGTAATGTTTTCACTTAGCAACCAGCGATCTAAGGCGTCTCTTAAGTACTTTTCAAACTCGACGTGACTGTCATGTGGTCTTTGTACAAGCATTTTTAAACAAAAGACGGTAAGCCTCGGGTCTTAACTCGTATGCCTGTAGCACGCATCTTTTAAAAAACTCATAGTCTGCCAATTCCTCTGCCGTGAGTCTGTCATATGCCTCTAGGCCCTTGCCTTTTAATACGCTGGCTGCTAGTGTGACCCACCGGCCATGATCCCACCCAAACTCGAAGCTAAGGAACCACTCTGATACCTTCACTTCATCAAATGCGGGCACGAGCTTGAGGCTGCGGACCAGACATGTCTCCACTGACTCAACCCGAACATTTCCACCCCGTGCACCTCCCACCTCTCGCTGATACTGCCAACGCTCTCTCTCTAACTGTGCTTCTCTCTCCCTCTGTCTTTACTATGCTGTCTCTCTCTCTCCCTTTCTTTGGCCTGATGCCTCATTCTCTCTCTCTCCAACTCAATCTCCATCATTCTCACAGAAAGATCAGGATTAACACCAGCAGAGGGGTTAGAAGGTACCGTCGGGCGAATTATCTGGGGGGTGGGGGGGGGGGGGGTGAGCCGGGGTAAACCCTGGACGGTGGGCATTTCCGGGCAAAAAGCGGAGTGGGGAACAATAATTCATTACTGGTGTTGTTGTTGCTGGTGTTGTTACTGGTGTAGAGTGTGTGAGGACAGGGGTCACTTGAGTGGGGAACCTTCCCGCGAGTGTGACAATGGCAGCAGGTAAGCCAGGGGTCCCCAAACCAGGCGAGTCCTCTGACAAACGGCTCATGCTGCTTGGGGGACTTATGATACCTGCTACTTTGGACACACTCACGGGTGGCGATGATCTGTCGCCCCACCCTTGGGACATCACCCATTCAACCACCAATGCCTCACACTCCTCTTTTCCGAGCTCAATGCAACTCTGACCAGTCAACAGAGCTGCCACCATCAATAATTCATCTCGTCCACGGCGAGCAATCTCTGACCGATCAGGCTGGGCGAGGAGGAATACCCTAGCGTCTTACTCGGTGAAGAGATGCAATGGAACACTCGCCATGGTTGAGTAGTCGAGCCAATTAAATATAAATAAACAAAGGAATGTGTGGGCAACCCTCAAAAATCACAAAACAAAAATGTCCCCCCCCAAAAAAAAATCAAAGTGGTGGTTGATATATATAAAACAAAAAGTTATTCAGCTTAAAAAAGATCCTGGCGAGGTCGCCACTGTTACGACTGACAGTAGAGGCTTCTAGTCCTTGGACTTAACACAAGCTAATAACTACACAGCACCTCCGTAGCCTCAACTCGTAACACAGCCTATCGCAACAGAACAGAGCTCATTCGCAACTTCCAGGTTCTCTGGGGACCAAAGGTGCGCACAATTCCCGAACTGGTTCCGTTACACAAGCAATGCGAATAACTGGAAGCCCTAGTTGTGGTGAAAAGATATCTTGAGCCACAACTATCAACAAAACTCAGTACCGAATGGCAATACTGAGGAGGATCCTTCCTAAGCTGCACAAAGAAGAGAAAGCTCTGATTTAAGTTACGTTAAATACAAGCCAATAATGAATGCAAAATTAATTAATCAAACACTGATCAAATAAAACACCAATCAACCACCACCCACTTAAGCTGTCCAGACCATTGGTTGGCCTGGGCCGAAGTAATCCTCCATGTAACAGAAGACTAATGAAGTCCTCCACCCTCTACTTCGAACCAGGCACCCCAATAGTTTGGACCCCTAAATAAAACAATGCACATAAACAAATATATATACCTTAACAAGGCCAAGGTTGCGGCACTAAAACAATAATAAAAACATATATGAAAAACAAACAATAAACTAGGAAGGGACACACAAGCCACACACACATCCTGAGATTGCTTATACAAAAAAAGTAAAGAATAATGCCAATGAATAAAATAAAGGGGAGGGGAGGGGAGTGAAAGGTACAGCATGGTGGACAGAAGAGGTAAGAATAGCTGTGGAAGAAAAAAAGAAAGCATATAGAGAGTGGTTGGGTAGTAGAGGGAATGAAGATTACGAGAGACAGAAACGAGCGAGGTACGTGGAGAGTAAGAGGGTGGTGAAGAGAGTAGTGAAGGAAAGTAAGAGAAGAGTAGATGAGGAATTTGGAAGGAATCTGAGTGTAAAATGGAGGGAGAGTAAGAAACTGTTCTGGAAAGAAGTCAAGAAAGTTAGGGAAGGTAGCAAGGGAAACAGTAAGGGTGTGAAAGATAAGAATGGGAGAATGCTAGCCGAGAAGCAAGAGAGAGTCGAAAGATGGAGGGAGTACTTCAGTGAGTTGCTAAATGTAAGGAATGAAGAGCCAGCAAACATAGCTGGATATGGTATGGGAGGGAGAAGAAGAGAAGTAGTGGAGGAGGAGGTGGGGATCAGGAGGTCAGAAGTGTGAGAAGCCATGAAAAGAGTGAAGTTGGGGAAAGCACCAGGAACAGATGGAGTGTGTGGGGAAATGTTGAGGTATGGTGGTGAGATAGTGATAGAATGGGTATGGAAAATGTGCAAACTAGCATGGGAGAAGGGGAGTGCACCCGATGACTGGAAGACTGGCATAATAGTCCCCCTATATAAGGGCAAAGGGGAAAGAGGAATGTGTGGTAACCACCGAGGAATATGTCTTCTAAGCGTAGTAGGGAAGGTATACAGTAGGGTAGTGATTGAGAGAGTGAGAGTGAGAACGGAGAAATGGATATGCGACGAGCAGGGAGGTTTTAGGAAGGGAAGAGGATGTGTAGATCAGATTTGTACCCTGAATTGTGTTGTGGAGAAGTATCTGGAGAAGAAACAAAAGGTGTATGTTGCCTTTATGGACTTGGAGAAGGCCTATGACAGAGTGGATAGAGAAGGTTTGTGGAAAGTACTAAGAATATACGGAGTAGAGGGCAAGTTGCTGAAAGCAGTGAAGAGCATGTATGACGGTGCAAAGGCGGCAGTACGTGTGGAGAGTGAGCAGAGCGAGTTCTTTGACCTGAATGTTGGTTTGAAACAGGGGTGTGTGATGTCCCCGTGGTTGTTTACTGTATATATGGATGGAGTCATGAAGAAATACTATCAAGAGCAGTGGATGTTGGTGTATCGCTGAAAAGGGAGGGAATTGATAAGAAGCTACCTATACTGCTGTTTGCGGATGATACAGTTCTGATGAGTGATAATGAATGGGAGTTGCAGGGTCTGGTAAATGAGTTTGGAACAGTGTGCGAAAAACGGAATTTGAAGGTAAATGCGGGGAAGAGCAAGGTTATGGTCTTCGAAAGGAGTGAAGTCACAGAGTGTGAGGTGAAGCTGAACGGTCAGGCTATGGAGATCGTCAACTCTTTTAAGTATCTGGGCAGTGTGTTGAGTAAAGATGGGACTATGGATGAAGAAGTGCGGGAGAGGGTACAACAGGGGAAGAGGGTTGTAGGAATGTTAAAAGCAGTAACAAGAAATAGGGTGGTCAGTATGGAAGTGAAGAAGACCTTGCATGATAGTGTGGTTATCCCGACACTGACTTACGGAAGCGAAGCATGGACGTTGGTTGAGAGACTCAGACCAAGAGTGAGAGCAGTGGAAATGAATTACTTAAGGAGTGCATGCGGAGTTACATGGAGGGATAGACAGACTAATGAGGAAGTAAGAAGGTGTGGTGTGGAGGTAGATGTGCTGGAAAGTGTGAAAAGGAACAACTTGAGATGGTTCGGCCATATGGAACGTATGGAAAGCGAGAGCATGACTAAGAGGGTGTAGTAGTGGTGTACGAGAGCGAGGTGGAGGGACAGAGAGGGAGAGGTAGACCGAATATGAGGTGGAAGGATGGAGTGAGGAAGTACATGAACGAGGGCGGTGCTGGATGGGGGGAGGGGCATCGACTGACTGGGGACAGAGGTGCATGGGGGCGGTTTGTTCGTGGCCACCCCTTCGGGGATCACGGCATCAGGCAATAGATAGATAGATAGAATAAAATAAAGAAAATAATAAACAAATGCCAAGAGGAGAGAATGCGAGAGGTAGGTGTTGCTCTCTTGAATGGTAAATGCTGACTGACTAGCTTCCTGGTCCTGGCGCCTTCCAGCTGGCACACACTGACGCCGAAAGATGGCTCCACATGAACCGCTTGATGGTTCTTTTATGCAATGTAATCCTTAAATAATACAAGTAGGACTAAACAACTAAATAAAACATACATATACAACGCATAATATAATATGCGTACTACATTAATATACCGGAAAAACCCATTAATAATAAAATGGGTTACATAATTCGCCACTGTTTAGAGAATGGGAAAATCAAAGAGGTCACGTCATTGAACGAAATAACATGAATTTGATACAGACGATAATATACGGATAAATATCGTTCACTGCTGCTTCACGCCGTATGGTCGATCATTGCTTCACGCAGTATTGCAACTACCCCAACCCGGTATGATATATTAACCATGTGAATATATGACCAATGCAACATAGTAAGTTATGAACATAAATGAACTAAATTAAACTACGATGGTGGAACATCGTAACACTATAGTAATAAATGGGAAAGCCGCCAACATGCTAATTGGTACGGGGCCAACAGAAGTTGTCTTTTAGAGAATTTTGTAAAAAAAAATCAGAAAGAAATGGGCCCCTTAACCCGTACAGCCCCAGCGATGCGCCTGACGCGTCGGCGATGTATGTAACGCACAGCCCCAGAGACGCGCCTGGCGCGTCACCCTAATTGCGCCGACCGTAACCTCAGGTGTAGCCACTCAAGGGGGCTCAGATTTGTATGGGAACTGTGTACGTATCCCACGCAACCGTGCCGATGGCTGAAAACTCTCAAAGTCCACGTGCGTGCGCGCGAGCGCGCAATAACCTGGTTTTTTGGGATAATTGCCTTCAATTTTTTACTCTTGTAAAATCCGTTTTCGGGGGCTCTGTAGGACCATTTTTTAAGCTTTTTGAGCGGTTTTTCGTGGTTTTTCCTTCATTCCTAACCCATTCGCTATTGTTTCTGGAATAAAACCATTTTTTGAAAACCGGCCGGGTTCTGGTGCGCAAACATTACAAAACTAGCCGGGGCTCCACGGGTTAAATCAAACCAGTATTCAGTTGTCAGGAGCCGGGGGTCAACCATTGACGATCCTAGGGAGAACTAATACGGTAGTAGTACAACGAAAGGAATTAAATTCACCACCGATTTTTGTGTTTTATCGGGAAAATCGAATAGTGGAGTCGATGGGTATCTGGGAATAGATCTCATGAGTCAGTTGGGGATAACTATCCAGTGTGGGCCGAAAGACACAATGACCACCCTACGACCTCAAATAGTAGCTACCACAGGGAAACTGTCTATCCCCCCTAGATCTTGGACAATGATAGAGATTCCTCAAGCCCCGGGCATGACTGCTGGGATTTTTGAACATGATGGACAGAATCTATCTATCTATCTATTGCCTGACGCCGTGATCCCCGAAGGGGTGGCCACGAACGAACCGCCCCCATGCACCTCTGTCCCCAGTCAGTCAACGCCCCTCCCCCCAACCAGCACCGCCTTCGTTCATGTAGTTCCTCACTCCATCCTTCCACCTCATATTCGGTCTACCTCTCCCCCTCTGTCCCTCCACCTCGCTCTCGTACACCCTCTTAGTCATTCTCTCGCTTTCCATACGTTCCATATGGCCGAACCATCTCAAGTTGTTCCTTTTCACACATTCCAGCACATCTACCTCCACACCACACCTCCTTCTTACTTCCTCATTAGTCTGTCTATCCCTCCATGTAACTCCGCACGCACTCCTTAAGTAATTCATTTCCACTGCTCTCACTCTTGGTCTGAGTCTCTCAACCAACGTCCATGCTTCGCTTCCGTAAGTCAGTGTCGGGATTACCACACTGTCATGCAAGGACTTCTTCACTTCCATACTGACCACCCTATTTCTTGTTACTGCTTTTAGCATTCCTACAACCCTCTTCCCCTGTTGTACCCTCTCCCGCACCTCTTCATCCATAGTCCCATCTTTACTCAACACACTGCCCAGATACTTAAAAGAGTTGACGATCTCCATAGCCTGACCGTTCAGCTTCACCTCACACTCTGTGACTTCACCCCTTTCGAAGACCATAACCTTGCTCTTCCCCATATTTACCTTCAAATTCCGTTTTTCGCACACTGTTCCAAACTCATTTACCAGACCCTGCAACTCCAATTCATTATCACTCATCAGAACTGTATCATCCGCAAACAGCAGTATAGGTAGCTTCCACTCAATTCCCTCCCTTTTCAGCGACAGAATAAAGTGAGAATATCTCCCACCTTTATTACTACCGACAAAAGGAAAATGGTTCTAGCCAACTTTGGTGATGACACGATTAATTATCAAAAAGGAAAACTGTTAGGACAAGTCACACCTGCTCAACCCACCACTGTTGGAACTGACGGACCTGTGAACTTACCTGAAATTCCGAAACAATTAGCGTCAAATCAAGCCAATACCTTACATGAATTGCTCTGGACGTACCGAGATGTGTTTGCTCAAAACGAAGGGGACCACGGATCGGCCCGAACCCGACACACCCACGAGATACACACTCATGGGCCTCCTATTAGGCAACCCTATAGGCGACAAAATCCCATTATGAGACAAAAAGAAAAGGAACAAGTCGAGAAAATGATTAAGCAGAGGATAGTAGTGGAATCATACAGTCCGTGGTCATCTCCAGTAGTCCTGGTAAAAAAAAAAGATGGGTCTACTCGGTTCTGTGTAGATTATCGAAAATTAAACGATGTTACCATCAAAGACACGCAACCCCTACCTCGTATTGATGACTCGTTAGAATCCCTCAATGGGTCAACCTGGTTCTCTACCCTAGACCTACAGAGTGGATACTGGCAAGTACCAGTTAGGTCAGAGGACCAAGAGAAAACCGCGTTTGCCACGAGTGAAGGCAAACTCTACCAGTTTACCGTCTTGCCTTTCGGAGTTTGCAATGGACCAGCCAGTTTCACTAGAGTCATGGACGAAGTATTGAGGGGATTAACCTGGAAAACCTGCTTAGCTTACTTGGATGATATTATAATTTTTTCCGCTAGTTGGGAGGAACATATTCACCGACTACAAGAAGTTTTAGAAAGAATCAGGAGGGCAGGACTTAAACTGAAGCCTTCAAAATGCCAATTAGGGGCCCGTGAGGTAGCATATCTAGGGCACGTGGTTTCAAGTAAAGGTATCCAACCGGACACACATAAAGTGAGATCGATTGCAGAAATCTCACCCCCGTCCTCGGTCAAAGAGATCCGAGCGTTTCTGGGAATGGCATCCTATTATCGAAGGTTCATACCCAACTTTTCAAAAATTGCTCGCCCCATGACTAAGAGACTGGAAAAAGGGAGGAGGTTCGACTGGGACCAGAGTTGTCAGATAGCTTTTGATCAACTGAAACAAAAATAGACTTCTAACCCCATAGTTTGTCATCCGGATTTTACCAAGCCGTTTCAGCTATACACCGACGCTTCCGATGAAGGGCTCGGAGCCGTATTGGCCCAGATAGTGGACGGAAAGGGAAGCATAGTAGCGTGTGCTATCCGGACGCTGAATAAGGGCGAAAAGAATGACAGCGTTACAAAAAAAAGAGTGCCTAGCTCTAGTGTGGGCTGTACAATATTTCCGTCCATATTTAGCCGGGGTCCATTTCGAAGTTATCACGGACCACCATAGTTTGCAATGGCTCAGGAATATGAAAACGGAAGACGGACTATTTGTCAGGTGGAAGGGGATTTTGGAGGAATACTCTTTTGAAGTTAGACATAGACCAGGTAAATTGCACACTAATGCCGATGGCCTGTCTCGACTACCAGTAGCACCCGTCCAACACACTGAACCTAACAGGGAAGAGCATGACCCTAGGTATGGCGACAAAGTAAAATTCTCTGAGGGAGCCTGGAGGGATTCTAAAGATCGGATAAGTACTTGATTATTCAGAGGCTAAACACATGATCCAAATCCTTCACGGACAAGAGGGAAGGGGGGGGGGCTCATTTGGGTCAGTCTCGAGTTCTAAAGCAATTTAATGAAAGGTACTGGACCAAGAGGGCCGACCAGATTGTTAAAGAAGTTGTTCAAAATTGTTTGGGATGTCAAAGGGGCAAAGATGGACGGGGACCTAGACAGTCGCCCGGACACATTACGGCCGGTAAACCGTGGGACAAATTATCTGTGGACATTATGGGACCTCTGCCCCGACAGACGAACAAAAGGTACATCTTAACCTGCGTCGACGTCTTTTCAAAACACAGTTGCTTGTGCCATTCCGGACAACAAAGCCGAAACTGTGGCTAGGGTTATTTTTAGAAAAGTTAATTTCTGTATATGGCACCCCTGGAGGTATTCTGAGTGATAGGGGAAAAGAATTTAAAAATGAAATCTGGCAACACTTGGCAGAAACCTTGGGCTACCAGATACAGCACACCTCTCCGTACTACCCCAGGGGAATGCTGTATGTGAAAGGAACCATAGGGTGTTAGCAAATTGTATACGGGCTAGTCTCAGCTCACAAGGGGAGAAAATAGTCCGAGGTTGGCCGGAACTTCTGTCAGAAATTGTCTAGGGGGTAAATACCATGGTTTGTAGGACTACTGGGTATTCTCCCTATGAGATTATTTTTGGAATCACGCCAAAATTGCCTCAAAAACGATTATTACCCTACCCCAGTCCTTCCGCCAAATATTCCCAACCAGGACAATATTTGAAGGAACAAGGGGAGCAATGACAGCAAGTCCATGATCATATTACCCAGCAACAGCCTAAAAAAGTTTCTCTAAATAATCCTAATTACCGGGGGGAATATATTCTGGTGAAGAGACATGATCCCACCCGAGCTGGTAAACTGGAAGAGAAATACGAGGGTCCCTTCAGGGTTGTAGAGATAAATGGGCCCTATCAAGTGTTGTACTTGCATCATGGAGATATTGTGTCAGCTACCCATATCCGTCATACTAAACGATATGAAGGTATTTTACCGCCAAATATGAGCGAGTGGAGTAGCGAGGAAGGGAGCGAGGCGGAGATAGAATTCGGGATTGATGGCCCTCGTACTTCCTCAGCTCGACCTAATGTTGGAGGTCCTAATCTGAACAGGAACTCTGTGAAGGACTCTCCGTTCTGGTGGTCTTTTAGTCACAAAACTAACGAGAATCTCCCTGAATTTGGGCAAGAGGGAAACGGAGGAGACGAAGAGACTGCGACAAGTAGGGAAAATGATTACTATGAACTTACCGATGATGAGAAGTCTACGGTCCCCGACAGCGAAGTTTCAGATCTCCCGAGAGATTTCAATAAGACTTTAAGTAGTGAGGAAGAGTGTTTTCGAGACGAGGTAGAAACGAGAGACGTATTTCTTGAAGGCAAACGTCTAATTGGCTCTCCCTCAGCTAAAGTAAATGAATCCAGGGAGAATCCCTTGATTAATTTTCCGGATAAAAATCCAGCCAGAGCGTCTAAACCCATGGGCCCCGCAGAAACCCTTACTCGTAGTGGTAGGATTAGCCGTCCACCAATCAGGTACCCGGACGAGGTTATAAATAGGACCCCCGAGGCACGTGCCTGCAGTGGCGTCACCAGGGGTAAAATTTTGGGGGGGCTGTAGCCCTGGCATAGATAGATGGGTGGGTGGCGAGCGAAGCGAGCCTGAGAGGCTGGGGGGTCTGGGGGGGCGCTGTAAGCCCCCCCGAAATTTTTTGAAATTTGAGCAGTTTCTGGGGCCTTTTTGAGGCCTAAAAATGTGTATAAGTAAGAAACATATGACACATAAATATTGATGAACCTGATACCAGGCATCAGTCAGTAAGTTACAAGGCCAATGGTAATTGTAGGGTATAAAGCCTATGTGCAGACAATAGTTTTTTCTTCATATACTATCATACTATAGTCCATTCATTATAGGTAGGCCAGAAATTGTGACCCCTAACCTTTGTAATTCGCTAAATGGCTAGAGCAAATGGGTTGTAAATGTCCATACTTATTGCCTGACTGACCCTTCCCAAAGGTAGAAATATTAGCTTGATTACTCCAGTCTTTCCTTAGGTATAGAGGTAAGTGGTCTAGATGTTTCGCCTACTTATAATGAATATACTATAGTTTGTAACGATTTCTTAGCATATTAAATTTTTTTTTAGACTAAATAATTAAAATAAACCAATTTTAAAGCCCTGCGATTAATATAAATAATATATTATATTGTAAATATATAATAAGTCTCATAAAAACAATACATATTGCATTTATATTTCCAATAATTTCAATAAATATAACGGCTCAAGCTTCAAAGAAAACCAAGCTTGGTGAAAATATAGGGGAAACTTACTAATATTACTATTATGATTTGAGTCATAGCCATAGGTTTATGTAAATTGTGAATAAATATTCACATTACATAAACAATTCGTATTTAACCTATATGGATCAATTAATAAACAGTAGATTAGATTGGGGGGGGGGGGGGGTTGGATGCAGGGCTGGTGAATGTGGTGAACTGGTTATGCATTATTTATTATTTAATTTTTATTTAATTTTTATTTATTTATTTTAATTACTTTTGGCAGTTTTGGGGTTTGCATTTTTTGGGGGCTGAGTCCTTGATTTGGGGGGCTAGTCCCCCCCAAGCCCCCCCCTGGTGACGCCACTGCGTGCCTGCCAGTTGCAAGGCACCATGCCTCTCCCCTCTGACCCTCACTACTGGCTCCGCCGACTGATAGCAATGGTCGATGGAAAAGGACAGAGAATAAACACAACCAGGGCCTTCAAACAGCTTCTCAGCCATCCCGGGCAAGTTCTAGTAGCTAAAACTGCCGTGGGAACTGCACTCCAGCTACACAGGTGCCCTTGTGAGCACAGTGGACTGGTGGAGTGGCAGCCGGATGGCCAAAATTTTAGGGGAACAGTGTTACAGCGATCAGGAGCTCGCCTTAAGTTAGTAGGGGGTGATAAAGTAGAAAAGCCCTCCACAAATCACCGCACTCCCTTCTACTTGCTCGCCTCACCAGCTGATTTTGACAGTTCCAAACATGAACATTACACACCTTCCCAGCCAGCCAATCAGCAGCCTCCATTTTCGGAGCACCCAGCTGAACTTCCAACCTCACCTCTAAATTCGCTCTCGTTCTCTTCCCGGACATTTTCCTCTGGTTGCAATAGATCCAATACCTCGGTGCCAGCCCTATACTTCCATAAGCCACTGAAAAACATTTGTAACCAGATTCCAGGAACTTATTATGAAGAGAAGCGAGTGGAGGTGGAGAAAGCGAGAAATCAAAGCGAGCGGGCGGCCGCGCGAGCCGCTCAGCCAATCACAGCACGGGAGAGCGGGAGGCGGGACTATAAAGGGATGGGAGGAAGGGTTCCTGAGGTCATTCACCCCTCGGAACTCACTGGGCTAGCTTCTTGTAACCCACTTACTCTCTCTCGCTCGGGCACTAAAGGGAACTCGGAGCCAACCATTCCAGCTACCCTGCCCCCACCTAATGTTTCAGCACAGACCACTCCTGAACTAGACTCGCTGTCGCCCAGTAGGCGGATACACCTTAAGTATCCGGCCGCCTGTCGTCACATCGCTAGCTTACATACTCACAGCCAAGCGATTGAAGAGGGACGACAATTAGTGGACGGGAGAGAGAACTTTCAGAAGAGCTATTGGCCAGCTCTGTGGTGGTAAAAGAGTTTCAGTACGTACACTTGACCACAGACAATATATATATTTTTTAAGGACCCATATTGGGCCCGAACCAGACTTAAAGAAAAAGAGAGAAAGTGCTTGACTAACCTAGTGGTTCCTTAAATAATTGATGTGTCCTTATAGGACAGACTACTATCCAAGACTTATATGTACATAAAATGATGATGTGTTAAAAAGGGAAATAGTTATTCTTGTTAGCAAAGGCGTAATGCCGAGAGTTGTAATTAGATAGGATCTGATAGGAAAGATTTAGGTATGAAGTAAAGGGGGGAAAGAACAATTCTTAACACCTTACGAGCGGCCTATGCGGTTTATTTATATGTACCGCACAGCGGGGTGTTTTTAGCCAAAATAGGGCTGTTTACGTGATCATTTTCATGCCTAAATAAGACCCAGAACGTAAAACAAGTACCTATCCCTGAAAGGGCATAAACAGAGCTTTCGAATGACACCATAACGATCCTTGTATGATGGATAGTTTTCTTGCAATAACCGTGCAACGCGAGTGCAAAAAGCAGGTAATTCGGTACTTTCGGTACATAATTGAGTATGTAGCGAGTGAGAGAGGGAGGAGGGAGCTGAGATTTGTGTCAGTAGGTTCGCCGCGGTGGTCTGGAGCAGTCATACGCTCGCTAGTCTCTCCTGCCACCACTTGTCTCTCTCTCTCAGCCACATTACGTGCTGAAATTGCCACTCGACCTATGTCGAGCGCCGCCACATAGTCCAGCTTTTTTTAACTCGACTTATGTTGCTCGCCGCTAATTAACACCTTACGAGCGGCCTATGCGGTTTATTTATGTGTACCGCACAGCGGGGTGTTTTTAGCCAAAATAGGGCTGTTTACGTGATCATTTTCATGCCTAAATAAGACCCAGAACGTAAAACAAGTACCTATCCCTGAAAGGGCATAAACAGAGCTTTCGAATGACACCATAACGATCCTTGTATGATGGATAGTTTTCTTGCAATAACCGTGCAACGCGAGTGCAAAAAGCAGGTAATTCGGTACTTTCGGTACATAATTGAGTATGTAGCGAGTGAGAGAGGGAGGAGGGAGCTGAGATTTGTGTCAGTAGGTTCGCCGCGGTGGTCTGGAGCAGTCATACGCTCGCTAGTCTCCTGCCACCACTTGTCTCTCTCTCTCAGCCACATTACGTGCTGAAATTGCCACTCGACCTATGTCGAGCGCCGCCACATAGTCCAGCTTTTTTTAACTCGACTTATGTTGCTCGCCGCTAATTAAGGGTTAAAGATAGATGGGCAACCAATAAGCTCAGGGGAAACATTTAATAGTTGCCCGATAGATCAGTTATAGATAGGAAGGACACTAGTCCATATAAATAACAAACTCTTTTGTTAAAAGAAAGAAACAATATCCATTATTATTAGAGAGGACATTTGGTCAGTTTTGGTGGAGCGTTAAGGGCGTTACGTTCAGTATAGTAATGTAATCATAAGAATTTATATAAAGGATTATAACCGAGAATCTTTTCCGTGTAGAGGTTTTGAGGTACAGTTTACCCATTTAAGAAATATTATTGATTAAGTGTTTTATGTGAATATAGCTTAATTGTAATAGGATTACGTGAGCGCATAATCAGAGGGTGTTATCAACCAGATTGATCAAGGTAAATAGTGGAAACACCCTGTTCTTTTGAGTAACTGTGTGATAAAGCCCAAGATTGTATTTGAGAGGGAAATCTAGATAACTTGTAATCCCGACCGGTTCATTAGGAGGAATTTATTGTATATTCAGAGAGTGTTGAGGTACCCTTGTTGTAATGACGTCTTTGTAATATGAGTCAATGTAATGTATAGGAAATATTAGTAAAGAGCTTATATTTAGTAACGCCTTGGCCTCGGGAGTAGACGAAATAGGCCCAGTGGACGTGTTTAATTCTTAAGGTTAGATAAAGAATATCACTTTTGTTTAAATAGGTAAATAACAGTTAATTTATTAGGCCCTGGTCTCTACAGTAGACACAGCAGGGCTTGGCATAAACTATATTAATTTAGAAACTAATAACGTGCCTTTGGATCCAAATCGACTTGAGTCAATACCTGAATAACGGGAATTCAACTAGGGAGTAACGGGGGCTCTAGGGTTCCAAAGTACAACCTATCGTGGATCGACGTAATATTCAATCCGTGTCTTGAACTCATCGCGGCCCGAACAGAGAAACAGTTATTAGAGTAGTTAGGACGTTTGTTAACCCAGCAAGTGCTGGAAGACTCTTAAGAGTTTCCCCGGGTGACTGCGGGAAGACTCTTAAGATCCTGGGCCTAAAAAAAATCATTTAAAACACCCCAAAAAAACGTTGAACTTTTGTTTTGTTTTTTGTTTTTTTTTGCCCCTGGGCCATGCCAAATATCACTCCTCCACTTCTCCTCCTTCACCACCTCCCCCCCTCCTTCAATTATCACCTATTTTCCCTGTTATTCCCTGATTCTGTGGTTTATTTTCGTGCTAACATTAGCGAGTTGCAAGCAAGGCATTGTCATCACCGTTACCAAGCGAGTGCAAGAGAGAGAGAGAGAGTATCGATCGACAGTCTCTCTCCAGAGGTTGGGAAGTGTGGAGGGGAGGGAGGTTGCCTCAGCCATAAATTATGTAACTCCCGGCCTGTATCGCCGATTTTGACCATCCAAACGCTGTTTCCACTTGTTTTATTGCTGTAACAAGTTAATACCTTTATAATCAACGTAAAATAGGCGCATATGGATAAGTATTAACCTCTCCGCGGCGCACAGTTTTTTTTTTACAGGGTCATACTGTGCGCATGTATGATGATTTTGGGACCCATTGCCAATTTCGATAAAAAGTACATCAGCGTGTAGGGAATGTTTGCGTGCATCGGCCCATATATATTTGACCCCCCAAAAAATGTCTGGGGGGGGTGGGGGAACGGTCCGTAGTTGAAAAATGTGGAGCGAATGGCACCGCGCAGCTAGATTGTCATCGAGCGGCGAGATTTCCCTGCCGAATTTTTACGCGCCCAGAGGCTAGAACCAGAGGGAGGATGGGCTGGGATACCGCGTATTATCACGTATATCTCCTGTTTTGATCCCTTTTAGGCTATGTAGAGTACGTATATGTGTGTAGGCCACCCATATAACAATGAATATGCATCATAGTGACCAAAAATTGCAATATATAAGGGAATTATCAAAGAATTTTTAGGCGGGAATGAAGATGGGTTGGAGGTTTGGCGGCAATTTATGAGATGAGAGTGTGGTTTGCGCTATAATATTACGTATATCTCGTATTTAGAGCACTGTCATGCTATAATACAGACATGTACGTATGTAGACGTGCCATATATCAATATATATACCGCATATAGACCAATTGATGCGATATTTACGCACATTATCAATGAGTTTCTATGTGTGAACCAAGGTGTGATTGAGTTGTGCTGGGAATGAAAGGGGGAGAGGGTGTGTTACGCCATAAATATCACTTATATCTTGTACTTAGAGCACTGTCATGCTATAATACAGACTTGTACGTATGTAGACGTGCCATATATCAATATATATACCGCATATAGACCAATTCATGCGATATTTACGCACATTATCAATGAGTTTCTAGCAGACGGAAGCCTAAAAGGGTGGGTGGGTGGGAGGGAGGCAGGGAGTGAGTCGTGGAGAGAGTGAAGGCAGGGAGAAACATACGCAGCTATCAAGAAACATACGGAGCTGTGTGATAATTGTGGAGGCGCCCCAGGCGTATGGATGTCTTGGGATTTTGAACCTTATGTCTAGCAGGTGTCTAGTGTTTGTTGCCACCAAGAGGTCTACAATAACATGAGTCAGGAATGGAGAGAGAGAGAAAGTGAGACATGCGTATGTCGTACGTATAAATGGACTTCAGAATTGCATTTTTATGCAAGCAGACATTGCATTTTAGACACATGTGAAGTACCACAGAAACATGTAGGCCATTGACTGTAAATAAAGTACTATATTATAGACCAGCAACGAGGGTCGTCAGTAAACATAGGCAGATTGCCTTTTTTGATAGAGAGCTAAATATAGACTGGTGTCTCCTTACACTTGCGAAAGGGTAGATTGCCACCAGAGAAACTTATATTTATTTATTTCCAAGTAATATGCAATCTAAATGTATATTCGAGACCTACTGCAAGTATTTGTATGACAGTCATGACTATGTATAATCCAATATACGCGCGTAGGCGAGACATAAGAAAGATGGTTGAGCAATTTTCGACACCCACACAGTTATTATTCATTTTTATTTACAATATTATACAATACAAATGTATTTGTGAAGAGTATTTTATGCATTATTGTATTTATACAAATTTTGTTCCCAGAGAGAGCTGCTGTGGCTGGAGGGAGCGGCAAGGATCACCCCGTGACCGCTTGACCGTGTGATAATGAGTGGAGTCACACTGAGAGGGGCAATTTTGCTGAGTGTTTGGGCAATTTTTGACAGAATAAAGTTATATAATTACTAATTTTTGACAGAGACAAACTTTTATAAACCTTTGCATGATATAATTGATAATCCCATCAATTTACAAACGTAAATTGGTGGGATAATTCATTTTTTTGTTTGTATATTGTTATTTCGATTGTAGATACGAAGTTTTGAGTGACATTTGGTATGAGCTCCTGTGGCATGGTTGGTAAGGTCGCGGACTGGAAAACTCAAAGTGTGGTAGGGTAGTGGGATCGAATCCAAGAGGGTTATGTGGAAAGTTTTATACTGTTTAGATCAATTTTGATAATTTTTATTTTTTTACAAGATCATGCCATTGTATTCAAACAATATGAAATATTCATAGAATATATCATATTGTAAGAATACAATGACATGACCTTGTTTTTTTTGTTTTTTTATTGTTTTATTTTATTATCTTAGTACGTTTCACAGGATTTATTGAAATATATTTATTTTTGTACAATTCATTTGAGGTAAGAAAATATTTACACATTATTTAGGCTATAACAAATATATATATTGATATACTAAAAAAAGAAGGCATATTACATGTAAATCTTTGAAACTTATAAACTAAATAATGAAACATATAATTATATAATGTAAAAGCTATATCACAGGGACATCTTTGGAACTTATACATTATATAATAAATATGTTTCATTATGAGGTAGTGTGATCAATTAGGTCAGGTCAGGTAAGGTAGGGCGCGAGTCCAGGGCAGGGCAGGGCGGGGGCGAGTCCAGGGTAGGGCACGGGGCGAGTCCAGGGCAGGGCAGGGCAGGGGGCGACACTCAGTAATTTTTGAAGGTGTGGTAGTCCCTGAAGCAGTCACCCAAGCAGAGTGCAACTTTGCACTCCGCGCACATTGAGGTGACTCTTTTGGTGACGTGGGGTTTTCTCACACTGGAGCTGCAGACGTGGCACTGCACCTGCCTGTGACGAGTGCCAATCAGCTCGGTGTTGGTTGGGTAGTGTCTTTCGACACCCACCTGGATGCGGTCAGGAACGTGATCCCCACGCCATGCCGTACGTCTGTGAGTGGTGGTGCCATACTTCTCCAGGGGTTGGTATGCCACGTTATACACGAACTCCCGGAATTTCAGCTTCTGGTTTGGGGAGATCTCCCTCTTCACCAACCACAAGTTGTAGGCGTTGAGCATCGTGATGTCAACTAGGTGGAGGAAGAGCTTGTGATACCACTTCACAGTCTTCCTCAGACACTCAACGCCTGACAGTTGACAGTCAGACTTGTCCACCAGGCGCATGTTCTTAGTGTAGTCCACTACCATGTCGGGCTTATAGATGGTCTTCCTGGTTTTGTAGTGGATTTTACCAGAGTCCATCTGGGCACCTGTGTGGACTGTGGAAAGCAGGTGGACGTCTCGTTTGTCCTTCCACTTCAGGGCTATCACTTTCCTGCACTTTTCTAGCTGCTTGTATTTCTGCCCCTTTCGTCGCCTTCTTCGGACATGCCTCTCGCGGTGTTCCTGGGCCAGGTCGTCTTCAGAAGGTGTGTCACTGGAGGAGGCATCTGTAAGAGGAATGACATTACCGGTGAACTTAGGCATAAACTTTCTTGTCTTTCTGACAGTCCCACATGACCCCGTTTGGTTGTCATTAAGAAACTGGCAGAGAGCAGGAGAAGTATACCAGTTGTCAGTGTAGATGATGTGGCCTTTGCCCAGGTAAGGTGCCAATATTTTCCTGACGATGGCACCTGACATGCCCATGGGGTCACCGGCAGCGGCTTTCGGTACGTCAATGTCAGTGCCTGTATACACGATCATGTCAAGCACTATTCCAGTTTCACAGTCACACAAAACGAAGAGCTTGATTCCGAACCTATGCCTTTTCAAGGGGATATACTGCTTGAAAACAAGACGTCCTTTGAAGAGCACGAGCGACTCATCAATCACCAAATTGAGGAAGGGGTAAAAGTATTTCCTATACCTCTCCAACAACATGGTGAACACATCCCGAACTTTCCATATCCTGTCAATCCTGTTAGGATTTTCGTTGTCTGCAAAGTGCATAAATCTTAGCAGCAACAAAAATCTGTCACGAGTCATGAACTTATTGAAAGCTGGGGTGGCGATGAGAGGGTCGTGCTTCCAGTAGTGTTGCAACACATGCTTCTTAAAAAGAGGCATGAGGAACAACAAGGCAAAGAACGTCATGAATTCTTCCACAGTCGTATCCACCCAGCCTCGTATTCTCGCTTTTAGAGAAATGACGTCCAATCTGCCAAACACCCACCTGTAGTAGGCGTTTGTTTGGGCAACGATGTAAGTCATTACCTCAAATTCGAAAAAAGCGAGGAAGAAGTCGCTTTCGTTTGCGTGCTCGTCACAGGGCCAGTCGTCAGTTGTACCTGACATCCCAGGATTGAACTGGGGCACGTCAGGTACAAAATTGACCCCGTCAGACCACTCGAACGAAGGCATGCCAGGGATCGGAATGTCGTCTGCGTCTGCTTCTGCGTCTGAAATATCGCTTCCATGGTCGCGATACAACACAGCATCATCATCACCCTCCTCTTCTCGCCTAGAGTTATAAAGGAAGCTAAGGATGAGCTCTCCAAACCACTGACATTACTATTCAATAAATCCTTGCAGTCTGGAATTATGCCCGATCAGTGGAAGCTAGCCAATGTAACACCGATATTCAAAAAAGGCAGCAAATCCCTACCCAGTAACTATCGTCCAATTAGCTTAACCTCAGTTGTATGTAAAATGCTAGAAACGGTCATACGAGACAGACTCGTAAATCACTTAGAGGAAAATAAAATTCTTAAAGATACTCAACACGGCTTTCGTAAAAAACGTTCCTGTTTAACAAACCTCTTAGACTTCTTCCACGAAATCCTCAACCTCTACGATGAGAGTAAAGCTGTAGATATTATATACCTTGATTTTCAAAAGGCCTTTGACAAAGTTCCCCACAAACGTTTACTGCTAAAACTAAAAGCGCATGGAATACAAGACGGTGTGTTGAAATGGATAGAAAATTGGCTCAGCGACAGAAAGCAAAGAGTAGTCATAAATGGTAAGGCATCTAAATGGACCAATGTAAGTAGCGGGGTACCCCAGGGATCGGTACTAGGACCAATTCTCTTTCTAATTTACATCAACGACATAGATGAGGGTCTCACCTGTACAATCTCAAAATTTGCTGACGATACAAAAATTGCAAATAGCGTACTCTCAAAAGAACAAGTTGACGATATGCAACACAATCTAGATAAATTGTCATGTTGGGCCCAAATTTGGCAAATGAGTTTCAATGCGGATAATGTAAAGTACTACATATCGGATACCTAAATGAGAAAGCAAACTATTCGATGAATGGCACTCAGCTTAAGAATGTAAACAGAGAAACCGATCTGGGAGTAACAATATCGAGTAACCTAAAACCGAGTCAACAATGTTCAGAAGTTGTTAAGAAGGCAAACAAAATAATTGGCTTTATAGGCAGGTCATTTGAGCATAAATCCAAAGAAGTTATCCTAACCCTTTACAATTCCTTAGTCCGCCCTCTTCTGGAATACTGCGTTCAATCCTGGTGCCCTTATTACCAAAAAGATATAAACAAGCTAGAACGAGTTCAACGTAGAGTTACCAAAATGATACCTAGCCTAAAGAACAAACCATACGAAGAGCGTCTTAGAGAATTAAATCTATTTCCTTTAACCCAGCGCAGATTAAGAGGTGACTTAATTCAAGTGTTCAAAATCATCAAAGGCATCGACAATATGAACTGTAGTAAGTACTTCACTATCGACCAATCTAATTACACGCGGGGAAACGGTTGCAAAATGATTGGTAAATCTTTTAACTCACACGAATCTAAGAATTTCTTCTTCAATCGAGTTGTCAACTTGTGGAATGGGCTTCCCCGAAACGTTATAGACTGCATCACCGTTGATTCATTTAAACTCCGCCTAGACAAATATCTCGCATCAAACCCGCGACTGACTGCGTTTGTAAATGAATAACTTTATTTTTTTCCCCCCTCAGTTACAAACCTATCTGTCCCCTACTAACTTCCTAATCCTGCCACAGACATTAGTTCCAGGGCAGTAATTCCCTTTCCAATGTTCCCTTACCCACTCTAAACCACTGTTTGGACACTTGATCCTCAGTGTTTTGGAGGACAAGCAACCTAGAAGGGTCACTAGATCTGTTGTTGCTTGATATCCTTTGTACTCCTTTGTACTCTTCACTTGACAGACGCCCTTCCTCATTCTCGTCACCGACGTCGGACTCACTGCCACTGTCCACTCCCAAATCCCCCCACCCTTGGTCCCGTGCTAGGGCATTGTCGTCGAAACCCGGGCTGCCAATGCCCTGCGAATCACCATCAAACAGCAGGGCGGCATATTTGGATGGTGTCAGAGTTTTTCGGGTCACTGTAGCACGTACGGGAGTCTTATGGGCAGGGACAGAAGGGCCGGCAGGGGCGGCGGCAGGGGCGGCAGTGGTGCGTGGTCTTGTGGCCCTGGAGGCAGGCAAGATGATGGTGGTGCCTGTCGCCCCTTTCCCTTTCTCTTTCCCTGTTCCTTGGGCAGGGGCAGCAGGGGCGGCAGGGGAAGCAGGGGCAGCAGGGGCAGCAGGGCCGGCAGGGACAGCAGGGCCGGCAGGGCCAGCAGTCGCTTTCCCTCTCCCTTTCCCCTTCCCTTTTCCTTGGGCAGGGGCAGCAGGGGCGGCACGGGCAGCAGGGGCGTCAGGGGCAGCAGGAGCGGCAGGGGCAGCAGGGCCAGCCGGGCCAGGGGCGGCTGGTGGTGGTGGTGGTGGTAGGGTCACTGTGGCAGGTGTACAGGTTCTCTTCCCTACGCCCGTGCCTTTGATTTTGCCTGCCCCCGCAGGTTCTGCAGCCCTAGGGCGGCCTCCTGCGTCGCTGGTACTGGTGGCAGGGGTGGCAGTGGTGGCAGTGGTGGTGGTAGTGGTTGTTGCAGTGGCCTGGGTCGTGGTGGCAGTGTCCCGAAACACCAATGACCTCTGTACCTTTGCCGTGCTTGCACGTGTTTTTCGTGCTTTGGGTGCTGGTATTTCGTCCTCCGAGCTGTAGGGCGTGTCGTACTGGTAGCTAGGGTCTTTAGCAGCCACCCTCTACCTTCCACAGCGGCTGACACCACCAGAAGGAGGGCTGGTTGTGTCATCAGGGAGCGAGCGTGAGGGACGTTTGGGCTCCATGACTAGTGCTTGGTTACTGGCGTGGTGGTGCTTGCACGAGTGCGGGGCGAGCGTGTGGCAGGGTGGTGTCGAGAGTTGACATGTGGTACTATACCCACACCAATTTTTAGCCACCTGCCTATAAACGCGCGGTTTTGGTACGCGTTCAAAAGCCTCGCTCTTAAGAGTCTTCCCGCAGTCCACCGGGGGAACTCTTAAGAGTCTTCCTGCAGCTCCCGGGTTAATGCTATTTATGGTACAATAACGATGTTAGTGATGGGAACAGCTCAAATATGTGCGCACAGGAGTGTGGTGTCTCATAACCCCCATGCGCACGTCTTAGGTTAAATAAAGTATACGAACTTCTAAATGACTGTTGATTTATCCCCCACCGTTAGTCGATGAAAATGGAGAATACACCAAAGACGAAGAACAAATGAGTAATGCCCTCAATACCTTCTTTGCATCAGTTTTTACAACAGAAGACCTCAGTGATATCCCTACACCATCGCCGATTCAGATTGATAATTCAGATGTTTTAAGCAATATCACCGTTACAGAGAGAGAAGTATTGAATTGTTTAGATAAACTCAAGGTAAATAAAACGCCTGGACCTGATACAATCTCGCCTAGAGTTCTAAAGGAAGCTAAGGATGAGCTCTCTAAACCACTGACATTACTATTCAATAAATCCTTGCAGTCTGGATCTATGCCCGATCAGTGGAAGCTAGCCAACGTAACACCGATATTAAAAAAAGGCAGCAAATCCCTATCCAGTAACTATCGTCCAATTAGCTTAACCTCAGTTGTATGTAAAATGCTAGAAACGGTCATACGAGACAGACTCGTAAATCACTTAGAGGAAAATAACATACTTAACACCTTACGAGCGGCCTATGCGGTTTATTTATGTGTACCGCCCAGCGGGGTGTTTTTAGCCAAAATAGGGCTGTTTACGTGATCATTTTCATGCCTAAATAAGACCCAGAACGTAAAACAAGTATCTATCCCTGAAAGGGCATAAACAGAGCTTTCGAATGACACCATAACGATCCTTGTATGATGGATAGTTTTCTTGCAATAACCGTGCAACGCGAGTGCAAAAAGCAGGTAATTCGGTACTTTCGGTACATAATTGAGTATGTAGCGAGTGAGAGAGGGAGGAGTGAGCTGAGATTTGTGTCAGTAGGTTCGCCGCGGTGGTCTGGAGCAGTCATACGCTCGCTAGTCTCCTGCCACCACTTGTCTCTCTCTCTCAGCCACATTACGTGCTGAAATTGCCACTCGAGTTATGTCGAGCGCCGCCACATAGTCCAGCTTTATTTAACTCGACTTAAGTGGTGGGCCGCTTTTTAAGGGTTAAAGATACTCAACACGGCTTCTGTAAAAAACGTTCCTGTTTAACAAACCTCTTAGACTTCTTCCACGATATCCTCAACCTCTACGATGAGAGTAAAGCTGTAGATATTATACCTTGATTTTCAAAAGGCCTTTGACAAAGTTCCCCACAAACGTTTACTGCTAAAACTAAAAGCGCATGGAATACAAGACGGTGTGTTGAAAGGGATAGAAAATTGGCTCAGCGACAGAAAGCAAAGAGTAGTCATAAACGGTAAGGCATCAAAATGGACCAATGTAAGTAGCGGGGTACCCCAGGGATCGGTACTAGGACCAATTCTCTTTCTAATTTACATCAACGACATAGATGAGGGTCTCACCTGTACAATCTCAAAATTTGCTGACGATACCAAAAATTGCAAATAGCGTACTCTCAAAAGAACAAGTTGACGATATGCAACACAATCTAGATAAATTGTCATGTTGGGCCCAAATTTGGCAAATGAGTTTCAATGCGGATAAATGTAAAGTACTACATATCGGATACCTAAATGAGAAAGCAAACTATTCGATGAATGGCACTCAGCTTAAGAATGTAAACAGAGAAACCGATCTGGGAGTAACAATATCGAGTAACCCCAGACCCAGTGGCCTAGTGGTTAAGGTGTTGGAGTGCTGCACTACTGCCCTGGGTTCGAGCCTGGGCCGGGTCATATCCCAAAATGATTTATTATCTGGTGATGGGCTGGTCTATCAGAGTGAGAACTGAGCGATCTCTGCCATACCCATAGCTTACTCTGACTGTTCCTTTTACTTATATATTTTCTAGATCTCAAGTGACGGCGTCTCTTCCGTGGATTGACCTCCCAATCTACCAAGATTGGAAGCCAAAGCGTCACATTTTTCCTTTGCCCCTCAACTTTCTCTTCATAATTGCTGAGGGGCACAGGGCCCTGGGTGGGGCTTTGGTTTCCCAGGCGTTTCCTCGCCCTCCTCGGCTCCCCGCCATGGAGTGGCTTCGGTCACTCGGGCTTTATTGTGGTCGGCAGGGAGGGTTCTGTGGGGGGCGCTCGGTTATGGCCTTGGCCTTGCTCGGGGCCTTGGGGCTGTTCGGCCAGGCAGCCTGGGGAACAGCAACAACAACAACAACCTAAAACCGAGTCAACAATGTTCAGAAGTTGTTAAGAAGGCAAACAAAATAATTGGCTTTATAGGCAGGTCATTTGAGCATAAATCCAAGGAAGTTATCCTAACCCTTTACAATTCCTTAGTCCGCCCTCTTCTGGAATACTGCGTTCAATCCTGGTGCCCTTATTACCAAAAAGATATAAACAAGCTAGAACGAGTTCAACGTAGAGTTACCAAAATGATACCTAGCCTAAAGAACAAACCATACGAAGAGCGTCTTAGAGAATTAAATCTATTTCCTTTAACCCAGCGCAGATTAAGAGGCGACTTAATTCAAGTGTTCAAAATCATCAAAGGCATCGACAATATGAACTGTAGTAAGTACTTCACTATCGACCAATCTAATTACACGCGGGGAAACGGTTGCAAAATTATTGGTAAATCATTTAACTCACACGAATCTAAGAATTTCTTCTTCAATCGAGTTGTCAACTTGTGGAATGGGCTTCCCCGAAACGTTATAGACTGCAGCACCGTTGATTCATTTAAACTCCGCCTAGACAAATATCTCGCATCAAACCCGCGACTGACTGCGTTTGTAAATGAATAACTTTATTTTATCCCCCCCTCAGTTACTAACCCATCTGTCCCCTACTAACTTCCTAATCCTGCCACGGACATTAGTTCCAGGGCAGTAATTTCCTTTCCAATGTTCCCTTACCCACTCTAAACCACTGTTTGGACACTTGATCCTCAGTGTTTTGGAGGACAAGCAACCTAGAAGGGTCACTGGATCTGTTGTTGCTTGATTTCCTTTGTACTCCTTTGTACTACTTTGTACACTTAAGTAGTATAGTCGAGAAAAGAAAAGAAGTACTGCAGCGCTAATTAGGCTGTTTTATTAGCTTTCCAATGGTATCTATATCATCAATGTATGATCAAAGCTTTTATTTTTCACGAATATTTATTTGTCCGTGCGCCGCCATCGGCGACTGGTAAATATTTTCGCTTCAATTCACGCTCCATTTAAATATAATTTAAGGATCGATACAGTCTTTGATATTAATTTTGTATATCGGCAATGAATACAGATTGTTATTTTCAAAGAACCAGCTCTGTACGACAAAAACTTGATTTTATATAAATATTTTCATATGAGTATACCTTACAACGAAATAATTTAACCATTCATTACCTTACGGTTGACCGTTGAACGTAATATGTTAACACCATATGTATTGAGGCTATCCAATCACATTTCAGTCATTTTCAATGCTATACATTATCATTTATATCACATAAAGCCACTATAAGACGATATATCCAGGCGGCGGTCATTTTTAAATGTCGCCGCTATGCGTCCTCTCGGCATGGATGTCTCTATCAAACTGGGTTTTTCCCATGTTTAGACCTTATTCGCATAGGGATATTTTACCTTACAGTGTTGTAAGTTACCTAACTTAAATCCTTAGATTTTCAGTGACACACTGGTGAAAAGATATACGCGATCGCGTATATAATAACTTTGTTAGGTTTACATGCGTTGCGCCCCCGATTATATACGCGATTGCGTCAAAATCGGTGTTTGGTCCAAAGTACTTATATAAGCGATCGCGTCATATCAGACTGGGGGGGTTAAGGTTAAGAGTCCCGTCGCCTTCCACCACCAAAACCTCTTAAGAGTCTCCTCGCCATTCCCAGGGGAACCTATACTGGCGATCTGAGAGTAGATTATGAGAAGAGAAATGCGTAAGAAATTTGGAAGTAAGAATAGTTTCAAAAACTTTAGAGATACAAGAGATGAGAGCAATTGGAAGATAATTGGAGGGTTGAGAGCGGTCACCCTTCTTTGGGACAGGTTGAATGAGTGCAAACTTTCAGCAAGAAGGGAAGACGTTAGAGGAGAGGCAGAGACGAAAGAGTTTGCCTAGGTAGGGAGTCAGCACAGAAGCACAGTTTTTCAGTACAATAGGAGGAACACCATCTGGACCGTATGTCTTTTTAGTATTAAGCTCAGAGAGGGTAGAAAGTACAGCTTTAGAAGAGATTAGAATATTAGGCATACATAGGAACATAAGAACATAAGAAAATGGGAGTCTGCAGAAAGCCGATTGGCCTAAGCAAGACAGATCCCTGTCCCACACAACCCCAAATCAATTACAAAGCCCAATTATAGGCTCAACACTCTAATACCCTGAGGATCATCTTACCAAAACGGTTAGAGATTAACGCAGGATTATGGGGGTCTGCAGAGCGATGATTGGCCCAACCCGGCTGATCCCCCTTCACACCCAACCCTTCTTGTCTATATGCTTTATATGCTTATCCAATTTTATCTTAAAGCTCCCTACAGTTTTAGATCCCACTATAGCACTTGGTAGTCCATTCCACCCATCTATAACTCTGTTACCAAACCAATATTTGCCTATATCTTTTCTGAAACGAAATTTATCTAATTTGAAACCATTGGTACGAGTTCTTTCGCTATCACTGAGCTTTAGTACATTTGTCATGTCCCCTTTGTTAATCCCACTAACCCACTTGAACACCTCTATCATATCCCCTCTAACTCTGCATCTCTCTAACGAATGTAAACCTAATTTCTTCAACCTTCCTTCATACGGAAGATTTCTAATATTATGGATCATTTTTGTCATTCTACGCTGTACTCTCTCCAATGAATCTATGTCCATTCTGTAATAAGGACACCAAAATTGGACAGCATAATCCATATGGGGTCTCACTAATGACAAGTAAAGTTTTAAAATAACATCAGCAGTTCTGTTACTCACACTCCTAGAGATGAACCCGAGAATCCTGTTTGCCTTATTACGAACGCCTATACACTGTTTTCTAGGCTTCAAATCATTGCTAACAAACACACCTAGATCTTTCTTGCAGTCTGAATTTTCTAATTCTAAATTAGCTAGTTTATATTTAACATTTGTTTGCATCTTCCCTATCTTTAATACCTTGCATTTGTCAATGTTAAACTTCATCTGCCAATTTACTGACCATTCATGTAAGGTATCTAGATCCCTTTGGAGGCACTCTATATCGCTATCTGAATCAATTGATCTCCCCATTTTAGTATCGTCTGCGAATTTACTTATCCTACTAGTTATACCTAAATCTAGGTCATTTATGTATATAAGAAACAACAGGGGACCTAATACCGATCCCTGGGGGACACCACTTTTGACTGCTCCCCACTCTGACTTGATACCATTTATGCTGACTCTCTGTTTCCTACCAATTAGCCATGACCTAATCCATCTCAACAATGCCCCACCTATTCCATGTGCCTCAACCTTTCTCATCAATCTCTCATGAGGGACTCTGTCGAAAGCTTTAATGAAATCTAAATATATAATATCGTATGCCTTGTCATTATCTACTGCTTCATATACCTCTGAGAAAAAACTAAGCAAATTAGTAAGGCAAGAACGTCCCTGAGTGAATCCATGCTGAGAAGAATTGATTATGTTAAATGTTTCTAAGTGGTTTCTCATTTTCCTAGCAATAATTGACTCTAGTAGCTTTCCTATGATTGAAGTGAGACTAATGGGACGGTAAATGGATGCTATTGATTTATCACCTTTTTTGAAAATCGGAACTACATTTGCAAGCTTCCAAGCTTCTGAAACTATACCTGTTTCTAATGAATTGTTAAAAAGAAATGTTAATGGGTAACTTAACTCATCTCTGCATTCTTTTAATACTCTGGCATATACCTCATCGGGACCAGGCGATTTCTGAGGTTTCAGTCTGTCAATTTCCTTAAGCACATCATTTCTACTTATAGTAACCGTACTTAACCTATTTTCTATATTATCGCTATATACCTTACGGACTTCTGGAATCTGTACCAAATTTTCATTAATGAAAACGGATAGAAACTGACTATTTAATGTACTGCACATTTCTAAATCATGTTCTGTCATTTCTCCTATCGAAGTTTTAAGGGGGCCTATTTTATCTCTAACTTTAGATTTATATAGCTGGTAAAAAGCCTTAGGGTTATTTTTTGAGTCATTGGCTATCCTGATTTCATAATTTCTTTTGTCTGTCCTTATACATTTTTAACCTCTCTTGATAGATTCTGATAGTAAGCAAGTAGGTGAATTTCGCCTTTCTTAATTTTTCGATATATTCCTCTCTTTTTTCCTAGAAGGTCTAATAGTCTATTATTCATCCATTTGGGTTGGTTCTGTGTTGATCTAAATTTTCTTTTGGGGATATATTTATTTTGCGCATTGTGGAGTGAAGAAATAAAATGATTATATGTAGCTGTCAAATTATCCTGAGTTAAGACAGGTATCTGAGAGAGAGTATGTTCATTAGCGCACCTGGGTCCACTTAATAGTTTAACAATAGGATCGACTCTTAAGGCTCGTCTTAATCCACCATAATTGGCTTTTCTGAAATCTGGGATAAGTGTCGTATTCTCTTTAGCCTTTCCTGTCCATTGTATGTTAAAATAAATTGATTTATGATCACTATTTCCTAGTTGGTCTCCTATCTCTACATTATTTATCATTTGTTCATTATTACTGAGAACTAAATCGAGGATATTATTACCTCTAGTCTATGAATTGAAATAAAAAACTATCCTGTACCGCCTCAATAAACTCTTTTGAATCTGAGTCGCCGATTTGATGCTGCCAATCAATATTCGGAAAATTAAAATCCCCCATAATACACACATTGCTAAACCTTGATGCTATTTTCACTTCCTGCCATAAAGCTGTACCTTCGTTTCTACTCATATTTGGTGGTCTATAAATAACTCCAATAATTATGGTCTCACTACCTTCGCTAACCTCAACCCAAACACTTTCGTTATCAGTATTTAGTCTAATACCTGATTTAATACAGGTTTTTAAAGAACTCCTGACAAACACTGCTATTCCGCCGCCCCTCCTACTTGTTCGGTCGCGTTTAAACAAACTATATCCTGGCATATGGAATTCTGCTAAAAAAAAATCTTGATTCTGTATTAATCCATGTTTCAGTCAGTGCTATAATGTCTATATTTTCGTTGCTAACAAGTGCTCTAAGTTCATCCATTTTGTTACATAAACTCCTACAGTTTGTATAATATAATCGCAATGAATTTATTTTACTGGTATCGGATTTACCTTTATTTCTAACTGAATTCCCATCTTCTGTTACACCTTCAATATTTCTACTAGCAGTACAATTAAAATCCTGTGACTGATATTTTCTATTCCTATCTGATGTACCAGTACGGCAATTTACCCTATCTAGACAATTATTCTTACTCATATTCTCAGGCTTTATTTTCAGCGAAACCCCGCGACAATCCTATCTATTGACCTAGCTAAATTTGCCACCCCTAGCCGAGAAAGATGAACCCCGTCCTGTGCGTACAACTGATTTTTACCATAGAAACGGGTCCAGTTATCAAGGAATGGTATTGCATTTGCATTACAGTATTTTTCCAGCCGACAATTGATACCAATTGCCCTAGATGACCATTCCTTGCTGACCCCTCTCCGTGGCAAGATACTGTGTACTACAGGTATGCCTCCCTTCCTCCTAACTTTATCTAACACCTCCCTGTACTGCCGAAGCAGTACTTCCGTCCTACCTTTACCAACATCATTGCTCCCTGTACTGAGACAGATAATGGGGCTATCTCCAATATCTTTCATGATGTAATCAATTTCCTCTAACACCTTCCCAACCCTGGCACCAGGCAGACAGACAAGCTTCCTAATATCAGTACAGGTGGACCTACCTAAGTGTCTGACCATGGAGTCCCCAACAATTGAGAAGGACTTGCCTCTTCTTGTCGATGACTTGGTAGCAGCTGCGGCAGCGGCAGGAACTCCTGGGGCAGCAGTTGAAGGTACTCCTGGGGGGCCAGCAGTCACAGCATTCCCTGTTGGAGGCAACTTACTTACCTTTCTCCTGGTTTCCTCGCCGAAGGAAGCACTCGCAGCCTCACCATCACATTCGTCATCCAAGGTGATGAACTTGTTGCGGAGGGCAACTGGCCGCCGTAGAAATTTGCAGGTTGTTGCACTTGTTGGAACAACTGTCCAGGGAGCATCACGATCCCTAACAGCAGTTGCACTATCCCCACTTTTCTTGTCAGCCAAAGTCAGCTTTAAGGCCAAATTCTCGTCTTTGAGAGACTGCACCTCTCTCTCCACATTTTCCAGCCTTTCTTGCAAAGCAAGACAAAGCTGGAGAATATGAGAGGAGGTAGCAATCTCGTCAACACCAGCCATTTTAAGAAAGCGTTAATACTATCACCACACTATGGGCAAAGATAATTCACTGGGAGTCACTAGGGACAGGTCCTCACTCAGCAAAGGTCAGGCAGGTACTGAGTAAGAGAGAGGGGGTGGAGATGGAGGAGTAGTACTGGAATCATCCAAGGAGGAGTTTCTAGCAAAAGTTTGAGAGAAGATTTCAGCTTTGTCAGAGGAAGAAGTGATGGTTGTGCCATCAGAGTGGAAAAGGGGAGGGAAAGACGAGGAAGAAAAATTGTTGGAGAGGTTATTGGCTAGATGCCAGAAAGCTTGGGAAGAGCTAGAGTTGGATAGTTCAGTGCATTATTATTGATGAAAGAGGGGGCCCTTGCAAAGCCCTTATTTATAGAACCAATGGTGTGTTTACTGAGGTATAAAGAATAGCCTACCGACATCTTCCGTATGCTATTACCTTGAACTTGATGTCAAATAAAAAAAAACTAACTTTGAACAGATTTGGGATAACTATTTTTTTAAATTGTGAGCTTTTGTGAAATATACATATATATTTTATTGTTATTTTGGCGATAAACATTACATGAAAATTATTGTAAATATTCCTTTCATTTCAATTTCTACACTTTTAATGATATTGCTCATAAACATCACTGGAATCACAAATGCAGCGGGAATCTGTGAATTTTAAGCATCGGAAAATATGTAGTCGAAAGTATAGTGATATTTTTTTCAATTTTATCTGGTAAACAGTTTGTAGCATAAGTTACTTAAAATATAATATTATAATCATATATCATTTGGTAGTCTATTTTGTCTATAATAAGAATTAAATTATTTATGATATCAATGGAAGCTACGTTTCATACATTGTCTTAGCTCGCTCTGATCTTAATTAACTGAAAAATTGCCTAGTATGGTCTGCCAGCGGAATTTGGAGCCTCTCCGGGAGATCTGGGACCTGGGAATCAAGCTGGGGACCCCAAATGGACCTGGGTCTCTTGGTATTTTTCCTGGCCAACCTACTATGGGTTTCAGAGACCGTGTGGCACCGTTTTTCGGGAATAACTTATTTATAAACAGTTGGATCAGCATGATATTTTGACACAGCTTTTTTCACACCGTCCCCTATTTTTTTTCAATATAGTGCATTACCAAAAGTGTAGAAATAAGCCACTTGCCCCTTAGTCATGAGGTTAAAGTCGCACATTAATGACTAAGAAACGGACAGGGCTACCTTGGCTTACCTGTGAGAACCACCAAACCATTATTGCTCCTCCATCAAACACGGTAGTTATCAGCCACCACCCAACCCTATTATCGCCTTTAAATTCAAGTTATCTGTCAATATCAAGTATAAATATACATGCCAGTGTTCGGATTATATCACATGCTTGGACGACACTAACTATTTTACTTTATGTCCTTTAAACCATTACTGATTAATTATTTTGTATTTGTTTATAGAATAAAGTTAACTTGTTTTTTTATTCGGTACTTATATTAGCACTTGAAGTCTGTAAGCGGTTTTTTAATACACCTTATATATATATATATATATATATATATATATACTGTACATATATGTGTGTGTGTGTGTGTGTAACTTTATACTTGTAATAACGGTAGCGGTTATCGCTTGCCACCATCCAATTATATTTAATGACCTTATTGGAAGTCAGAATAAATACACAAGTCAATTAGCCCGGTATTTATTTATAGTAGTAGGTGTAGAATCAACAGTAGAATCAACATCAGTAGAACATCAATTATTTATTGAGTTAAACAGGAACAGGTGATATATCATCAGTAGTAATTCAACAGCAACAGGTGTAATTCAGCAGTTATAATTTTACAGGTGGAGTATGGATGAAGTGGTGAGCGATTCTAAGTCTCAAAATGTGGACTTAGTCTGAATTGTGGTTGGTGAGGTGTCCAAGGAGTGGAGCGGGACACCTCTGGTTGCGTGAGAGGTGTGTGGGAGAGTCCTGAATGTGTTTCAGTATTGTGGAAAAGACAGCGCCCTATTCAGGTGGCTGGTAAGACCAGCGGCCGATATGGCCGGAACTTCCTTCCGTGCCTGTTTCAGCTCGAGTGTGAATTATGCAGAACATGCATTTTACAGGGGGTGTGTGTGAGGATTATAATGATTCAGCATACAGTAATCAGTAGAAGACATATCTATATTTATAGTAATGAGGTAACTTAATAAGTACAAAAATATGTACTGTTATTGCCAAAATAAAGTACGAACATAAAAGTTTTTCCTGACTAGACTCTTAATTCCTAGGGATGGGTTATCACTTGAGCCTTATCATACATATCCAGTGTATCACATAGAAGGTCTTAGATAGAACACTCCCCCCCCCCTTCTTTGCACAAGGAAATAGCTTAAAAACTAGACTTTCTGCCTAAGAGCCATACATTGTAGATTAGGATTCATAAGATTCACGGACAGGTAACGCGTGATAAATGTATGATTAGAAGACCACAAGTTGGTCTTTTGCATATCATCTAGGGAGTAATTCTTGAGAAATAGGAGCGAAGCTGCCACTTTTCTAATATCGTGTGCCCGCCCAAGAGCACCCGGGTTACTTTCACTGATAACTTGAACAATTAAAGCTGCCAACTGCCGCTTTTGAAGGTATTTACCTGTCCGCGAGACCCAGAGGGACCCGGCCTGAGATGGTCGAGATTCCTGCTTATAAGTAATCAGTGCTTTCACCGGACAAAGTTGGTGGTGTCTATCGCAGTGCTTGAGGGCTGGGACCTCAAACTCAGAGAACATATGATTAGCATGCTCGTTTTTAGCCACAAAATAGGAGTAGAAGCTATATGGACACTCATATCACGCCTAGAGAACCGTAGGCAAGATGGTTCAGAACTCATCGCAGCCAACTCAGAAACCCTGTTACCCGTGGCCAGGGCCAGAAGAAAAACAGCCTTCTTTAACTTCAACTCGTACGCAGGATTGTGACAATACCTATGAGAGTGAAGCATATTGAGGGCTAAATCAAGAGACCAGGTGGGCATGAGTTGGCGCGGTGAGGGACGAAGCCGGAAGCATGCACGCATGAACCCCTTCCCCTCCGCCTCAGGTATGGAAAGGCCAGTTAAATCGAAAAAAGGCATCCGAATAGCCGTGAGGTGATTCCTTAATGTGGTAACTGACAATGAATGCTCTTCGAAAAGGTAATTCAGATATTTAAATATTAAGTCCATTGAGGGCTGCTGTTGGTCAGTTTCTACAATCCAAATAGTGAATGCATTCCAATGTGATTGGTTCTGTCTTTGTGTTGATGGGTATATTGATTAATCAACTTGTGAGTCACACTGTCCCCAAACGGTGCTAACCACTTGGCCTTCTGAATATCCACAATGCAAAAGTCATCGAGGTCTTGAGGTTTCCAATTGTGTCTAAACGGAAGTACGAGATCTGGAGTGACATCGGGTTCTCGCACAACATCTTCAATTGGTTGTACCACACTTGGGCCGGCCACAGGGGCGCGATCATCGAGACCATGCCCCGATAATCTTGTAGTTTGTGAACTACTTTGCACATTAACCCGTGAGCCGCGGGAAGACTCTTAAGAGGTTCTACTGGGCGAATGCGGCAAGACTCTTAAGATCCAAGGCTTAAATTTTTTTTTTAAAACCCCCCAGTAGCAGAGATTTGTGTTTAGGTGATCATTTCCCTCCATTGCTCGCTACCACTCCTACACATGTGTCCCCCCCCCCCCTCTTTGCCCTCCTCCCCCCCCCCCCCTTTTCCCCCTCCTCAATTATCAGGTATTTTCTTTATTATTCCCAATATTTATCTAGTATTTTCATGGGAGGACGAGTGGGAGAGAGAGAGGTGGTGAAGGAGTATATCTCCGACCCTCCAAGCCAGTCTGAGTCCACCCCTTGTCTCTCAGTACTGACCAAGACAAGAGAGAGAGAGGGTGTTAGTCTCTCACCGCTCAAGCTCAGATTACGACCGCGGGGCTAAAATATACGATTTTCACCAGCCAATTGCTGTTACCACTTGTTTTATTGCTTTCCCATGTTCATATGTTCAAATTAAAAGTAAAATAGGCGCATATGGATAAGATTAATTACATATATGATAAATGATTTTTTTTAGTGAGGAATGAATCAGAATACCTTCGCATGGCGGGCACTTTCAAATACCATAGCTGCACATTATGAGGTTAAGGATGCATCTGGAGGCGGAAACAGATAAATGGAGCTCCATTTGTTCCAGTCTACCAGAAATGCGTCCGGTCCTCTCCCCGGAGTTTGGCTCTGGCGTTTTTGGCTCCAGGTACTTGTTCGCGTCAGAGGCGACTCACAAGTTACCTCTGACGCGAACAAGTCCACTTGTGGAAGGTATGGCTCTACAATCATCTCTTGAAAGACGGTTTGCTTGAGAGACCATTCTACTAGAGTGCTCTGTCGCCGAGACAGAGCATCTGCCCAGACATTTGCCACACCGGGCAGATATGTTGCATGAAGATAAATCTCTAGCCTAGCAACTAGCTGAAAGATCTTTTCCGACAACCCTTGTAACACTCGAGATCTCACTGACCCTTGCTTCTGAATGCATGTGACTGCAGTCAGATTGGCCATCCTGAAGGCTAAGGACTTTCCCGCCAGGGTTGAGCCATGCTCCTTTAAGAAAAACAGGGGGACTAATAACTCTTTGGCATTTATGTGAAGGTGATTGTACCTGGACCATAGACCCTGACCTTGATGGCCCAGATTTGACTGATACCCCCATCCCAGGGTACCTGACGGGTCTGTGTCGAACCAGACCATTAGAGGAGGAGTTGTCCATGTCAACGAGGAGTGCAATACTTCTGGCTTCGTCCAAGACGCCAGCAGGTTGTGGATTAATTTCGGAATTCGCCATAGCATTTCTGCTGGCAACAGCGGAAAGCACTTGTTTCCCTCCAAAATAAGCCTTTTACCTTCAGACGACCTAACCAAACCGTCAACCTTATCCAGTTGAGTGACCCCACCAGAGACTCCCAAATTCTCCTCGTGGTGGTCAGAGAATGGAGAAACAGAAAGAGTTTCTTGCGAAATCTCTGACGGTTGTCTGCACTTTGGCTCAGAGAGAGTAACTCGGTGTCCCAGAGTAGACCCACCCACTGGATGGCCCTTGTGGGGTTCAAGTTGGACTTTGCCAAGTTCACTTTGAATCCCAGGGCAATGACATGAGACATTACCTGATGCACATGTTGAAGGCAAGCAATTTCGGAATGAGCTACAAATAACCAATCGTCTAGGTACCATAACACCATGATCCCCTGTTTGAGCAATGGTATCAAAGCCTGTCGGACTAACTTTGTAAAAATACGGGGTGCTGGATTGAGACACAAACGTCTGATTCCCTTGGCGCAGGGTGAGGTACTTTTGAAAGTTTGTTTATGGGGACATGCTAGTAGGCATCTGTCAGATCTATGCAAACATCCAACCTTGCGGCGGCAGTGTCAGCCTAATCAGATTCACCGTCAGCATCCTGAACGACTGATTGTGAATGAATTGGTTCAGAGAAGACAAGTCGATGACTGGCCTCATCTGAACGCTGTCCCTTTTTGGCACCAGGAATAATAGGGATGTGAATACGGGCTGAGTTGGCAAAACGGGGACAATGATCTGCTTTAGTGTCATCTCCCGAATGACGGATCCCATCTCTGAAGAAACATGATTGAACTCTTGGGGAATACGTAAATATTGTCGCCGGGACCTTCTCCACGAGAGACCCTTGCGGACCACTGTCCTTGCCCATGTATCTCGGGGCCATGCCCGGTAACAAGCCCGAAAGCTACCAGTCACTAGACTGGTGTTGTCCGGCAGAGCTACTCTCGGATCCGACTCGCCTTTTCGCGGAGCTGGGAGTGAGAAAGCTTCGTAGTGTCTCAGTTTTTTGGGTTTGGAGGGTTGTAATTCTGACTGACTGTTATAGGGACGAGAGGCTTTGCTATCATTGCTACCAGGCCTATTCTTGGATTGTCCCCTGAACCATCTACCCTTACCCCCTGGACTGACTGCGGCCTCTAACTGTGTCACTGGTTCCGGGGGTTGACTGAGTCTTTGATGACTGTGGTGGCTGAAACTGTCCACGAAAGGGACTCTTAGTGAATTTAGGTTTAAATGTCGACCGACTCTTCGCTGTGGAAGCAGGGGCACTGTTAGAGTCTAGTAAACAATTAACTGTGCGCCAGGCATCTGTGGAGGCAAGGGTTTTAGTGAAAACATCAGATAAAATTAACCTTCTACCTATCTCCACAGGCAGCTTCTTAACCAGATACACTCTTAGATCTTGACGCACCCTCACCGCTTCAAAGACAGCAGTGCGGATGTCCCCAAGGGACTGAATTGAGTTCTGGAGTAGAAGGTGCCTGGTGAGAGATAGTGCCTTGTGAGTACTTGAATCAGTAATCGACTCAGTCGTCCTGGCTAGAGAAGCCGCAAGCTGACGGCTGAGCAGATATTGGGATACAAGCCTTCAGCCTTTCTGCCGCATCTTAAAATCTTTGTCAATTTGTAATTTGAGTAGGAGCACTGAAGGGATCTACTAGCTGACATAACGAAAGTTTAGGGGCACCCAAAAAGTCAAGTATATTTTGTGGAACTTCTGCCACCTTACCTACTGGCATGGAAAACCAATGATTATCTTCCGGCGGGAGCTGATGACTGCTCTTATTAATAATGGTGCTAGCAAACAGCTGGGCCTCTAGTCCCCACACAGCCCACGGCCCAGACTCCTCACCGTCAATGTGAATGACCTTAAGACCTGAATCGTCCCTCTGAGGAATAGTATTAAGTTCTGGGGTGATGACCTGTAAAAGTTCACATCATTTAACCCATCAGACTTATTCCAATCAGAAAAAAGTTTCACAAAGGACGCCGGAGGGAGAGCCGGGGACTGCGAGTAGACAAAATACTCAGGACTATAAAGACTCGGGATAGCTTTGATAATGATAATGACAAGCGGCTCGCTTGGTGTAGTGACTAGCGTCTCGGACTTCCACCCAGAAGGCCCGGGTTCGCGCCCACGCTCGGCGCATTAAAGATTTTTCACAAGCACTGAGTCGTTACCATCCCTCATGAGCAAAGGGATGGGGTAGTAGTACAGGACCCCAATGGAAATACGCCTAATCGGCCTTATTGAGCTATCCTTAGCTAGCTTAGCATGCGCTAGCTTTAAGAACTATTATTATTATTATTATTATTATCTAACACATCACCGGTTCGGTTCTTGGCCCGTAATTTCTTGGCCTCACTCATTTCAACAAACCAATGTTCCGGCACAGGTAGTTCATATGCTACCGTCGGCTGCGCGACCTCGGGACGAGTGGGCTTGATTACTGTCCAGGAAGTATCAGGGGCATATAAGAGGGGCATAGGGCCCCTCTTAGGAGGTATCGATCTATCAAGGGGAGGTGGAATGAGTTCCGCTAAAAGATTTAACTTTAAAGGCAACAAAGAAGCGGAACTAGGCGTAGGACCCGCCGAAGTGACAGTGATGGGAGGAGGTTAAACATTAACCTGGGGTTGAACTAGCACTTGCCCAAGAGGTTGCACCGCCGGGGTTGCAGGTGTAGACACTTTCACCTTTCGTTCTTCCTTCACTGTTTGCACAAAATTTAGCCACTCCTGGAATTATTTATTTGTCACCACTATTCCACCTTCCTGGTCAGATGCGGACGTAGGGCGAGAGACTTCCGAGCCCTGCGTACCTGAAGGTGAAGGACATTTCCGCTGGCCAGACAGAATTTCCTCCACGTCTGTGAGATATTGTTGCAGAGGGGTGACACCCGGTGGCCGGGCTGGGGGGGCTGGGAAAGCCTCCGACCGAGACCCGCCAGCCCGGACAGCAGTGTCATGTGTTCTTGTGTTTGCTACAGGAACGCCGGGCAGAACATCCTCGCCCAGGTCAAGATCCGGGATAAGGGAGGTTTCCATAAGCTTGACGGCAGAGTCTTCAAACTGACCAGACGAATAGGAGATAACATCATCGTGTCTGCTAGAGGGACCACTAATGTGTCGATCTACCCCGATTACCGGATGAACGGGAGGCACTGGCTCTGCCGCCCGATGGGGGATCAAAAATTGAGGTATAGGGCCTATGACACTTGCATCAGAGTCTTGCGAATAATCCCGGCGGGAAGAAGAAAATTTGGGTTCCGGCTTGGCAAAGGTCTGAGACTTACCTGACTTTTTCGTGGATGATAGCTTAGTGGGTTTCTTTGAGTCCTTCGACCTTCCATCGCCCGATGCTAGGGCCGAAGTAAAGTCGGGACGGTGCTTTTTCGCCTCTTGTAGAACTAGAGGTGATGAAGACCTAGGCTTAGCCAACGGGGAACGTGACCAAGTGCGCCGGGAGGTCGGAGCAGGCGACCCCGGTGCCGGCTCGTCAGAGGTCCTATTTTTTTTTTGGTGGCGAGAGGGAGCATCACGATCGCTAGAGAAACCAGAGGATTTCAAAACTGTCTTTTGCACAAGAGAACTACTGGTCACATAAGAAGTAGGCACTGTTTTCAATAAATCGTCTAGTAAAGGATCATCCAACTGAAGAGACTTATGGGCAACATTCTTGCAATACAGTACGAAAGTGGATCTAATATATAGCAAAATTGTTTTACATTTACTGTCAGAGTGGGTTAGAAAACCATTGCGAAGAACTGAACACTGTGGGCAAGATTTAGATAGCCACCGACCTCATGACCTGTCTAAACAGGTTACACATTTCACACACAGTTTATGTCCTAACACGGCGAGGTTTGCACAGTTGCTGCCTGAACAAAACGTAAACCCACTCAGATCCATTGCTCGCCGGGAGGTGGCTAATCCTCCTAGGTGTCCCGGGTGGTAACTTGGCTACCGCACCTGAGGGTTGAACATTTCAAGAATCAATGCTCATAGGGACATGCTAGGCTGGAAAGCTAAAATTTAAAACCAATGCTATTGAGAAAAAAGAATTGAACTAACACTAGACAATCTTATTTCCCCTTACTTTAAGTATCATTCCAGATACTACTTGAGTCTTGTGTATCATACCAGATACTACTTGAGTAAAAACTAACCTCATCCCATTAATATGAACTTGATTCCGGCGGCCAGCGCCTCTAGAGTCATGCGTCCCACAAATCCCGGCGGACAGCGCCTGAATTTTCATAGCTACACAGTTTACTGAGATGCTAAAGATAGGAAGAGGTGAGTTCGTATTCGGCTCAGCCTGTACCCGGCAGAAGTAGCTCCCCACTAATAACTCAACCAGGTTTGCGTTCTGATAGCCCCAAACTACGAACGTATTCCGCTAGGCCTTGAGGCGGAAATGTCCTGTGGGCGATGGCCAAGCCGGGGACCCCAATAGACAAAGTGAAGTAAAATTTCGCTTCCCGAAAATTTACCACCGCCGGCAAAACTAGACAGAATAATTTCGACCTATCTTGTGCCAAACAAAGATAACTCGAAATCAACATGGCTCTAGACACTTCCGGGAATTTCCCGGCGAGGAAACCGCGTGATGTGACTAGAGGCACGTTGTCTCAAGTCTCACTTAACAAATCTTGCCGGAAGGGCCATCCCTCCAAGCCACTAGATCTCACAACTAGCACACATTATGGCATAGTTATACATTAATTAATCAACCAATAAATAATACCTCCTAGCCATAAATAAAACACCTACAAGAGGCCAACTAGACGGGGGCATGTGGTAGAATAATCACAAGCACAAACCTGGAATCCAGCGAAGCCCTCCCACACCCATCACGTAGCAACAGGAACATAGGCTGAAAAGCGTCATGAACAAGTGCCAAATCCCTCACTAAGTGAGACAACTTGAAACGCACATGTTCCTCTCAATTGAAGATAATACCGCTTAACCCACCCGAATAGGTAGCCGAAAAGCGGGCCCCAGATCCTCTAAAAGAAGCTGCATGTCTATAAGAGCTAAATTAGAATACCTACGGGAATGATAAACACACGTGGGAGTCTTGCCTTATCACAACAAGAGCTCCTGACAAAGACCTTTGCCAAACACCCAGAAGACAGTCTCCAAAGGCGAGTGGGCAAGGTGTACACAGCCTAGCTAATCTATAAGCTACCCTGACTTCAGCATATAGCATGTACATATGAGAAAAGACTCACAAGTCGGAAGGCAGGAGAAGAATGAAGCATGAGGCTGGGCACACCTCCGAACACGTCCAGACCTGACGGTGCCTAGGAGAAGAAGGACATATGCGTCCAGATAAGAACTGGATGACGCGCAGAATAACAGCAGACGCATAAGAAGCGCAACCTGCTAGATCATGTTTAATGCTTTAATTTTTTTTATTTTTTACTGGTTTTTTCTAGTAGTGGCACCCACATCATAAGGACGAGTCCGTGAGTGGTTTTGTTATACTTAAGAGCGGTTTCCTCACGATGTTTGGCAATCGTATAATTTTACTCTCCTAGGCGGGTCGTTTGAACGGCGAGCCTTGAAGTCAATGATTGGCCATTATCTTTATAAGGCACATCGTCAATGATGAAGGGGCTACTAATATATATATATATATATATATATATATATATATATATATATATATATATATATATATATATATATATATATATACAGTATAATGTATATTTGTGAATTTGGGGAGCAGATTTTCTTTAATGCAAGTAGAGTTAAATATGACAGCATTTTCACAGTTATGATTTTCTTATGTATATTTTCAAATATTCTTATAGTTTTTCACAGTTATTGATTTTCTTATGTATATTTTCAAATATTCTTATAGTTTTTCTAGCACTAGGTGGGTGTTCAAACATTAAATCACCAAGTCTTTCCATATTTATTGTTAATTTCAACATTTCGCCTACAATGTGGCATCTTCAGGATATAATGTTCAGTACATTGTCAATATTTAAAATCTGTAAAAGTATACTTATTAAAATATATGAAGTTAAAAGTAATATCAAAATTAAAATTTCACTCAAATAAAATTTCAATAACAACGATAAACGCGTGTATAATATCCGAGTAGTTCACGGTATAGAAGTCAAAAGTGAACTGACATGATATATTATTGTATAGTCTCAGGACCATATGAACGAAATTATGGCGGGGGTAGAGGGCATAAGGGGGGGAGGGGGTGCAGGAGGGAAGGAAAACAAAACATAAGGAAGGTATGGGTAAGGGGAACCATGGGGTGGGGTGAGGGAGATTATGCAGTTAATTTTGAGGGGTTTACTGTGTTGAAGCTGAAGCAGGAGGTGAATCAGTAGGTCGTTGTTCTGGAAGTCTTGGTGAACGTCTGAGGTGGTGGTTTTGGGTTGAGGGGGAGGGGTTCCTTGAACGATATGTTGTTGTCCTTTCATTGCCATGGTTCCTGACTCGTCGCCCATCACCTCGTCTGAGGTGGTGGTTTTGGGTTGAGGGGGAGGGGTTCCTTGAACGATATGTTGTTGTCCTTTCATTGCTATGGTTCCTGACTCGTCGCCCATCACCTCATCTGAGGTGGTGGTTTTTGGGTTGAGGGGGAGGGGTTCCTTGAACGATATGTTGTTGTCCTTTCATTGATATGGTTCCTTACTCGTCGCCCATCACCTTGTCTGAGGTGGTGGTTTTGGGTTGAGGGGGAGGGGTTCCTTGAACGATATGTTGTTGTCCTTTCATTGCTATGGTTCCTGACTCGTCGCCCATCACCTCGTCTGAGGTGGTGGTTTTGGGTTGAGGGAGGGGTTCCTTGAACGATATGTTGTTGTCCTTTCATTGCTATGGTTCCTGACTCGTCGCCCATCACCTCGTCTGAGGTGGTGGTTTTGGGTTGAGGGAGAGGGGTTCCTTGAACGATATGTTGTTGTCCTTTCATTGCTATGGTTCCTGACTCGTCGCCCATCACCTCGTCTGAGGTGGTGGTTTTGGGTTGAGGGGGAGGGGTTCCTTGAACGATATGTTGTTGTCCTTTCATTGCTATGGTTCCTGACTCGTCGCCCATCACCTCGTCTGAGGTGGTGGTTTTGGGTTGAGGGGGAGGGGTTCCTTGAACGATATGTTGTTGTCCTTTCATTGCTATGGTTCCTGACTCGTCGCCCATCACCTTGTCTGAGGTGGTGGTTTTGGGTTGAGGGGGAGGGGTTCCTTGAACGATATGTTGTTGTCCTTTCATTACTATGGTTCCTGACTCGTCGCCTATCACCTCGGTCGCCCATAGGGGGCCCATCAAATACAAGTATTGTTGAAGCCATGTTTGTTTGTGTGTTGATGACTGCAGCATTTTGTCTCAAATATGAACTGCTTCAAGGGTAGCGAGTCGTCTTCTGTTTTGACAATGGGCAATTATGTTTGTTCCGCTAACGATAGTTTCCCGAGTTAATGATGTGGTGTGGTACTGATTATGGTGCTGTTTGATTCCCCCATCTTGAAGGTGACATGTCAGCCGACGACTTAAAGTGTTTGTGGTATGACCAATGTAGGTAACGTTTCGGGTTACACAGTCCCCGATGTTGCACTTGTATTCGTATACCACATTAGTCCGAGTAAGTTTGTCCGTTCGCGCTGCCATGTTATTTTTCATAATGAGTGAAGCGGTCCGTGGATTTTCGTAATATACTATTGGTTTATAATTTAGATATAATGCGCAAATTGTGCCTGACTGTGAATTACAATGAAAACTTAAATGAGGCATATTTTGTAAAATAATCATAGATTCATTTAATGTAAGATATTATTAAATGTGTCAAACGATAAAATCTATATTCCTGAACACACTCTTAAAACTCTTCACCTTTGATGAACGAAATACGTTCACATGAAATGCAAATATATAGAAAACAAGATAAACTTCATAATAGTGACATTAAAGAGAAAATAGAATGCCAAACAATACACATTTATTAATTATTTAAATAGGACTTAAGAGGCTATCAACCCTACTTGATTATTTAGCCAGCAAATTGTAAGTCAAGAATAGCATCAGGACAGGAGCCGTTTCTCGAGAGCTCCAGCCCCTTGTGACAAATATATTGATAAGTTAGGTGCAAATATTCTGAAGGGCAGCTACAATACCATCATCAGGGTTATTGGTCTAGACAGTGCAAATGAAACAAACAGTTTTCAACGCTGCTGCGGGGGAAGTGAGAAATAAAATAAAAGATAAAATAACACGGAGTAAGGGCAAGAAATGGGAAAGAACAAAAACAAAACATAAAAGAAGAAAAAAGTGAGAACACCGGCAGAGATAGCACAGAGGGACAACGTTTATTGTTCTAGAGGGGCTGACTGAACGTGAGGTCTTCAGCACAAGGAGGCATACTATGTATGAAAGAAAATATACAACAAAAAGCATAAACAAAAAGATACTTTAATAGCCTAAATGGAAGACAAAAATAAATCAACTTATGTACGTACTTCTATAAATATAGATTACTCTGTCAAAATGTAACTACATAATATATGTGAGATACGTTTTAAAGAAGCAGTACCACAGACAGTACCAGGTCGTGGTGGCAGCCTCAACTACTCAGTGGTGGGCACGATTTCCGCTAATCAGCTAACAGCTAATAGCGAAGCTAAATATTTCGTTAGCTGGTTAGCCTTTAAGCTAACTTTGAAAAACGTTAGCGGACCGATTAGCTTCCGATAAATTTACTACCGCTAACTGTAAGTCAGCTAATCAGCTAATGTGCATTCGCTGGTAAAAAAAGTGTATTGGCCAAAAACGTTTGCAAACCCTAAAATTACACATATTCATGTGAGTATGTAATTGCAGCAGGCAGTATTACACTGACAATATCACGTCACATGCACATGTACAGTACAGAAAGCAAGACTCATGAGTCATATTATGACATGAACGTCACAACGTGTCGTGAGCCTAGCGCCGACTTGAGAAATTCGCTACAGAAAAACTATGAAATTTTATTTTCAAAATGTTACCATAGATCTATTTGGGTATATATTTGTATTTATTTACTGTTATATAACTTCACAAAAGAGACTGGAGTTCTCGAAAGGGGGCTTTATTCCTGGTCGTGATTAAGGAAGACGTCTGGGGTTCCCGAGCAGGACAACCTCTGGATTTATATTACCAGTATACCTGGGGGTATACACTTGGGGGCCTCGGGGACTCCGGTCACGTTCTTCCTGACTTTAAGGTGGGCTTAATACTCCTCATGGATTGATTGCCTCTAAAGTTATTTTAACTAAGACTCAACTTTATGCGTCTATGTTGTGTTGGTCTTTGTAGCTACTCCCAGGAGTCAGATATTTCTCTGAATCTCCTTTCTTCCTCTACTGGGATGTTAGCTCTCTCTCTCTCTCTCTCCCTCTCTCCCTAATAGATTTAACCATTTAAAATTTATCCAACAACTGAATTGCGAATGCGATTTACCAGGCGTAGGAATGCGGCGACCCCACCGCCCGCCACTTTGGTGGTGCAATCAGCCTCTGGAGCAGTGGACCACTGGTTCCTATCTTCAGAAAATTCCTGTGCTTGGTATGCTTCCAGCCAGGGCCCCACTGGGGTAAATAAAATAGCAAAACAGTGGTGGAACTGCCATCCGGGTGAGGGACTGCTCTGGGTCTGCTCCTTCAGTGTTCATGGTCATAATCCACTTAGTGGAAATGGCACTGTGGAGTGGGTCAGTCTGGGCATGTCTGGGAGCCTGGAGGCAGTTTCTGCCATGGCCATCCCTTTTGGGGTGCTTCCTCTGGAAGCGGGGCATCAGATTTGATGATGATGATGAATGATGACTTACCAATAGATAAATTTGGTCAACTAAATTAATACTGAATTGATTTTGAAATATTCTACCAATTACAAGGCTATCTTAGACATCATTTTAACACACATACTCACACACACACACACACACACACACACACACAGGATTATAACCCCCTCTTATAATTTCCCAGCCACTAACACCTTTGCTCCCCAAACCCCAGACTAATTTACGCCTCTACCTCGCCACCTAAAACAAACTTGTTCAGCGGTACTTGAAAAGTAAACAGAATGGATAAAAAACACCATCTGAGGAAGAGCACTTTATTGACAACGTTTCGCAGATAGCTTCATCAGGTCACTGAAAACAAAATACCCCATTCTGTCAACAAATGACCCCCTCCAACCCCGCCATAACAATGTAGTTTATGTTATTGTCACTTTGGCGGCCATATTTGTGTGGCAAGTAGAGGTGATGTTGGGGTTGTACTAATTGTGTTGGTGGATCATTTTGTGGTTTAGGCTTCAATGTATTTTCACTTCATCTTATTGTCTCTTCTATTTCCTTCTTGTTTTTTATGCTCTCTCTCTCTCTCTCTCTCTGGATATTGATATAGAGCTGTCAGACTCCATGCCAATCAAAACCAGTACTGTCAGTTGTGTGTTTTGTTATTATGTAACTCAATGTCAACCGTATTTCTCTTCCATGCCTTAGTACAGAGGAGTACAAAGGAAATCAAGCAACAACAGGTCTAGTGACCCCTCTAGGCTGCTTGTCCTCCAACACACTGAGGATCAAGTGTCCAAACAGTGGTTTAGAGTGGGTAAGGACAAAATCGAAAAGGAACTACTGCCCTGGAACTAATGTCCGTGGCATGATTAGGAAGTTAGTAGGGAACAGATGGCTTAGTAACATAACACAGTTATAAGTGATCTTGCGTATATCTGGGAAAAGGAGAGCAACATATTAGTAATATTTATTCGCAATAATCCTTGATGAATTTGAGTGGGGAATAAAATAAAGATATTCATTTACAAACGCAGTCAGTTGCGGGTTTGATGCAAGATATTTGTCTAGGCGAAGTTTAAAGGAATCAATGGTGCTGCAGTCTATAACGTCTCGGGGAAGCCCATTCCACAAGTTGACAACTCGATTGAAGAAAAAATGCTTAGATTCGTGTGAGTTAAAAGATTTACCAATAATTTTGCAACCGTTTCTCTGCGTGTAATTAGATTGGCCGATAGTGAAGTACTTACTATAGTTCTATTGTCGATGACTCTGATATTTTTGAACACTTGAATTAAGTCGCCTCTTAATCTGCGCTGGGTTAAAGGAAATAAATGTAATTCTCTAAGACGCTCCTCGTATGGTTTGTTCTTTAGGCTAGGTATCATTTTGGTAACTCTACGTTGAAACTCGTTCTAGCTTGTCTATATCTTTTTGGTTATAAGGGCACCAGGATTGAACGCAGTATTCCAGAAGAGGACGGACTAAGGAATTGTAAAGAGTTAGGATAACTTCTTTGGATTTATGCTCAAATGAACTGCCTATGAAGCCAATTATTTTGTTTGCCTTCTTAACAACTTCTGAACATTGTTGACTCGGCTTTAGGTTACTCGATATTGTTACTCCCAGATCGGTTTCTCTGTCTACACTCTTAAGCTGAGTGCCATTCATCGAATAGTTTACTTTCTCATTTCGGTATCCGATATGTAGTACTTTACATTTATCCGCATTGAAACTCATTTGCCAAATTTGGGCCCAACATGACAACTTATCTAGATTGTGTTGCATATTGTCAACTTGTTCTTTTGAGAGTACGCTATTTGCAATTTTTGTATCGTCAACAAACTTTGAGATTGTACAGGTGAGACCCTCATCTATGTTGTTGATGTTATTTAGAAAGATAATTGGTCCTAGTACCGATCCCTGGGGTACCCCGCTACTTACATTGGTCCATTTAGATGCCTTACCATTTATGACTACTCTTTGCTTTCTGTCGCTGAGCCAATTTTCTATCCATTTCAATACACTGTCTTGTATTCCATGCGCTTTTAGTTTAAGCAGTAAACGTTTGTGGGGAACTTTGTCAAAGGCCTTTTGAAAATCAAGGTATACAGTATAATATCTACAGCTTTACTTTCATCATAGAGGTTGAGGATATCGTGGAAGAAGTCTAAGAGGTTTGCTAAACAGGAACATTTGTTACGAAAGCCGTGTTGAGTATCTTTAAGTATGTTATTTTCCTCTAAGTGATTTACAAGTCTGTCTCTTATGAGTGTTTCTAGCATTTTACATACAACTGAGGTTAAGCTAATTGGACGATAGTTACTGGGTAAGGATTTGCTGCCTTTTTTTAATATCGGTGTTACGTTGGATTTATTTAAATAGCAATGTCAGTGGTTTGGAGAGCTCATCCTTAGCTTCCTTTAGAACTCTAGGTGAGATTGCATCCGGTCCAGGTGTTTTATTTACCTTGAGTTTATCTAAACATTTCAATACTTCTCTCTCTGTTATGGTGATATTACTTCGAACATAAGAATTATCAACCTGAATCGGCGATGCTGTATGGATGCAAAGAAGGTATTGAGGGCATTACTCATTTGTACTTCGTCTTTGGTATATTCTCCATTTTCATCGGCTAACGGTCCAACAGTTGAAGTAACTACTTTTTTCTTTCTGATATAACTATAGAATTCTTTTGGGTTTGTCTTACTTTGATTCGCAACATGTAACTCCAGGGTCTTTTTATTTTGCTTGATTAACTTTTTGACTGTGCATCGTAGTTCTACAAATTTCACCCGTTCTTCGTAATTTTGTGAGGATTTCAATCTATCATTAGCAATCTTTTTAGCAAGAAAACATTCTGAAATATCTTTATTCCACCATTTCGGCTTATCATTAGGGCCTGTACGCTGTATTTTCGATGGTATGCAGTCTTGCACTGCTTTTAGGTAAGTGGTTGCGAATAATTCCCAAGGTGTATTTATGTCGTTATTGTTAATTAGAAAGCTCCAGTCAGTTTCTTTGAACATTACTCTAAGTTTGCGAAAGTTTGCTTTCTTGAAATTAGGGACTTTCTCGATGCTGCTATTTGGTTTGTTACTAGTAAACTTTAAACTGAAAGTTATCGTACGATGGTTGCTGTTACTGAATTCATCACAAACATTCAAATTCTCTATTAATTCTTATTTTGTTGCAAGTACAAGGTCAAGAATGTTATTACCACGGGTCGGCGATCGTACAAATTGATAGAGCGAACTCTCTTGCAAGTTCGCATACAAGTCATGTCTGGAGTGTGAAGTAAGAGTATCGCCCAACTTGATCACAGGTAAATTAAAGTCGCCAAAAATTACGGTATCTTGTGAGTTACTTACATCTGCAATTTGTTCATAAATTTCTCGGTCAGTTTGCACTGATTGAGCTTGAGGTCTGTATATTGATGCAAGTATTATTTTTGTACCTTATTATTCTTTATTAGCACAAAGGATGTGTCGACATTCACAATTTGAAGTTTTGACAAGAGGGTCGGGTTAAGACTTTCTTTGATAAAAAGTAAAACGCCACCTCCATTTTTATTTATTCGGCTTTTCCCAAACATTACATAACCAGGAAGTGAATAATCTGGTAAAAAGTCTCTGTCTTCTATATTGAGCCAAGATTCTGTTATGTCAATCATGTCATAATTTTCTGTAAACACTAGTTCCTCTTAATCTGAAAATTGATTGCGTATATGCTACGAGCGTTTGCATAGAAAACCTTTAAATTTGTGATTTTAGAACTTACAGAACGCTTTTTAATAAAATCTTTGGGTCTGGTTGGATCTACATTTATAATCACGGCTGTCCTCGGTCCTCATCACTGGCGGTCCTCGGTTGCCTCTGTTTTTTGCTTGGCGTTGGATGATTTATGTCGCTGCTGCTTCTTCTTCTCGAATGTCATTTTTTGATCCATGGCTGCAGATTGCTTTATGTAGGAGACGACCCATGCATGCTGAACCCACAGGGTTTAGACGAGTGCCATCCTTGCAGAACAGAGTAGGCTGGATATAGAAATTATCCCAGAGGTTGATGAATTCAACTTCTTCCTTCAGACACAAAGATTTTAGTCGGCTGTTTGTGCTGAAGGCCTTGTCGTAGAAATTGTCAGGTGCATTGGGGAGAATGCCTGAGATGATGATATTCCTTGACTTGTTTTTGTAGTGCTGGATCATCCTGCAATATTTCTCCATCAGCTCTTATGATCTGGTGCGCATGACGTCATTTGAACCAGCATGGATGACAAAAAGGGTATTTTCGTTTGCATCTTTTGTGGTACTTCGAAGGCTTCCACAATGCCGTCCAGTCCAGCTCCTGGGATGCAAAATCTGATTTGGGACTCTGTCGCAGAACTCTATGACCTGTCCTCATAGGATGGAATCCCCAACGAGCCTGGTCTCTTCTGGTTCGTCTTCTATCTCTACCAAGATCTAAAATCTGTTTGACATTGTGACTGGTAGATGAGATCTTTTCTGCGTTGGCCGTGCACCATTCCTCACTGGTGTAAAACCGGAAACCGGTGTATGATTGTTGTCAATATCTGTATTAATTAAAGTGTGTGTGTGTGTGTGTGTGTTATTTCATGTCATTAGTTAAGACGTGATTTTCCGGTCCCGTCGCAAGACCACCGTCTCAACCGAGCCGTCGCAAGATCATCACAAGACGGGAAAAACAACACAGGCTTGCTCCAAGCCAGCGCACCATTTTACAAATATATAGGCTAGGCTATACAACTTCCATTTCATCGGAATAACGTTCACCACCAATTTAATTATCATAAGGATTATATAAATGCAATTTTGATGTGAAAAAACAATCGGTAAATAGCATAGCCTACGCCTAGTCACAGCTGGGGTTTGTTGTTGTTTCGTGGACTAAATCTAACCAAGCGTACTGTCCGACATTAATTTATTATCAACAATTGGATATGCGTTACTGTGGGCTCTTATTACTCTACTTCCTAATAATAGGCAAGTAAATTATAAGATCATATCTGGATAAACAAATATACCAAAATAAATTAGAATGAAGAAACAGTAAGTTGAGTGAGATGTTTCAGCTTGCCGTCAACCCAGCTCCAGAGCTCTCTTGCCGTCGCAAGAGAGTATTGGTGTCTCGCTTGCTAAAGGTGGGCTTGCGACGGGACCGGAAAAACAGTTTTCGGGGTAGATCTTGCGACGATGGTCTTGCGACGGGACCGGAAAATCACGTCTTTAGTTAAAATAGGACTTCAGAGGCTATCAACCCTATTGGATTATTAACCCTTGTCTGGCGGGACCGGACTTAAGTCGGTCTAGAGAAGAAAGGACTATGTGGCGGGGACCGACTTCAGGCGGTGTGCAATTTTGAGCAACAGTTGGCTCTGAGAGAGAGACGAGCGGTGGGAGGAGCGTAGGTCGGCTCTGACCGTTCGGCACGGGTCCCGCGCGGCAACTGCCGTCACCTCCACACACATCCACACTCACTACCTCGCTACACAGGGAATTATGTAAGGAAATTACCGTATTTTAGGGATTTTTCCTTCGTCTTGCACGATCGTTGCAAGAGAACGCGTGGTCGTAGAAGGATGGTTCTGGTGTCATTGGAAAGCTCAATTATCGCCCTTTCAGGGATACATAATTGTATTACGCTCTGGCTCTTGTTTATGCATGAAAAAGAGCACGGAAACAAGGTCGTTTAGGGTAAAACCACCTGCTTGGCGGGTAGTAGAAGTTACTGACGGGCCCGCTCGTAAGGCGTTAAGCCAGTAGGATAAATTCAGGTTTGGAGTCTCTGTGCGAAAACTTGTCATTTTATTTCATATCAAACTTCAAAACTTATATTATATTTAATTAATGGTATTTCCCGTTTTTATTTCCTTAGTATTACTCTTTTTCGTTGTCTATCATTCTATTCGTACCTTCCTTTCTGACACCCTTCCACTCCACATATCTGCCAATAGATTATATTGCACTAAGTTCTTCCTCCGACCACCTGCCTGCTGAGCTATATCAATAACAAGGGTTGGATGATGTTAAATCCCCCCCCCCCCAACAAACACACACACTTACCCTGCCACACACCACACTAGGTTACCCAACAACAATGTGAATACAACTCCTTGCAGAACCCCAAATGGAGAGAACCTCACTATCTTGTTAGTTACATTTTATTTATTGTGATCTAGTTCCATAATTTAATGATGTACAACATTAAATACCACAATTATGTAAATGTTTTGTTTGCGCTTTTAATGATAGTTACCTTTTCGGTTAACATTAGACGATGTAGAATAGAAACTACAGGAATATGGTAATAAACACATTATGAAAACCCATCTTTGAATCGTGTTGTTCTTAACTAACGTTAATTCATATTATTGTAGTTACCGCCAAGATATTATATTTGAAAAATATTTCGAAGTCACTCTAAATTAAAGCAGTAATTCAGTCATTTATTATATATAAATCGATTCTGAAAACCTCAGGGAAGGGACTGGAGTTCTCGGCTCTCGCAGAGAGTCTCCATTCCTAACGTTATTCTTGACTTGCAGTGTGCTGGCTTAATAATCCAATAGTGTTGATAGCCTCTGAATTCCTATATTAACTACTAACACCTCATGATCTCATCTATGCACTGTACTATTTTTTTGCCCACATAATTTCTTGTAATAGATTCACCTCAGAATAGACATCTCTGAGTCAAGGGGTTACTAATATATCGAGCAATTTATTACGTACAATCCCACCCTGTAATTTTTTGTTACATTCTAGAAGATATTAAGCTTGGGAAAGGCTTCGAGTTGTGTATTGGTTAAAATAAACCGATGCATATTCCTATTGCAGAGGTATCCTAATTTCACATTTCCCCACATTTTTGGTGGACAATTAATTATCCCTCCCATCTCTTAAGTCCCTAAAGGCCCATTTCCAGAGGGTGGTCGAGTGATGGTGTGTAGAGACAAGAACTGGACAGCTCAAGAACTACAAATGGTTGCAAGATGAAACTATTACTATTTTAAGGATGAAATTGTCAAATATTCTTCTGTTAACTTTATGCTCAATATGTTTTCAGATGCAGTAATGCCGTTCACAATGCAGGAGTATTCGTTTTGCGTCGTAGAATTCGCTAAAACTGAGTCATGGACACGTGTTCAACGCAGATTTCGGACTGAATTTTCAAATCAGCCACCAGACAGACGTTCCATTGTGAATTGGCATGCAAAATTTAAGGAGAAGGGTTGTTTGTGCTCTGCAAAGAAAACAGGACGCTATGATCATTAGATAAGGTACAGCAAAAAACTTGTGATTAACAGTATTCTAGGAGACCTATACTATAAGGCAAATTAATTTGATCCTTCTATGCAAACACAAATGTCGCCATAGGAGTTGCTTAAAACATTTTATTTCATGTTATCCTAGTTTCCGGTTCGGTTCGGTTCGGTTGCTGGTCGGGGAGATAGCCTCTTGCAACGGCCTTCCTATTTTTTTTTTATTTTTTATTTTGTCTTATTTCTGTATGTGGTTGTGTTTTTGCGTTTTTCTCTTAACCCCTACTGTACCGGAGGTTACAGAAATAAAAGTCCCCCCCAGTCCCAAGCAATGTGGCCAAAATGGCAAGATAGAACAACCTTCCACTTCAAGAGATGAAGGAAGACTGGCTCTCCCAGCCTTCAGTAGGTTTTATATAAGCTGAGAAGTGTTGCCATATCGAGAGCAGTGCTCAAACGGTCGTGGTACCAGGCACAGCCTGGTTCAGGCAGTTACAAGGAAAGTACATTACTGACGGCTCCCAGCCGTCGCTGGGACTGTGGAGTGACTTTTCTACTGACGGCTGGTAGCCGTTGCTGGGATTGGACGGGTTAACTTCCCAAATTCATAAATTACATATTTCACTTATTTGTCCTATATCACTATCAAACAATAATTGTGCAGTCCAACTATCAGTATAGGGTTGCACAAATAGCCTCTTTTTGTTTCTGATTCCTTGATGAAGTGGACAATATAAAATTAAAAGTTCCAAATCTTCACACTCCTCCTCACATCCAATGCACTTGGTATCTTTATCTATAAATCTATTTATGTTAATTAATTTCAGTGTATTGGAGCAGCATGTAAAGAAAACTACTGATGCGTACATGGAAGAGGCGCTCACTTCACTTCTCAGGATGCAGACCGGTGTGTATGGAGGAGCACCCACTATCATTATTTATACTTTATTTTCAATTCTTTGCAACTGCTGGATTTCTGATTTACTAAAATTCATTACATCTGTGCCATGCAGGATGGAAGGGAGTGCCACATTTTTCAAATAAGTCTTACCAATAATAATTTTATTACATTTTTTGGCTATTATAGAGGGTACCTGGTTATTATAGAGGGTACCTGGTTAGCTAAAGTATTGGCTTTAGTTAGAATATTAAGTTTGTCTTTCTTATCAGTTATTGTTAGGCTACTCTTAAATAAATAAACTGTTCACTACTTGTATTCCTGCTATTTCTCTGGGATTCTCTTTCATATTGAAAATAAGAACACTACTCCTACTTGTGTTTATCTCTAATCCACTTTCTCCTACTATTCCTGTGATAATTTAAATGCTTCTTTGTGTTTCTTCCACTGATTGAGCTAAGTTTAATCTGTCATCTGCATAAACTAATATATTAATATAAAATTATTGATATTTGTAACCTACTTTTGTCTCATTTAATGTTTATGATAATACAGTATATGTGACTAGTTTACAGAGAGTTGTAGAACCAGCACAACCTTGTTTGATACCACTTGACATTTAATGTTTATGATAATACAGTATATGTGACTAGTTTACAGAGAGTTGTAGAACCAGCACAACCTTGTTTGATACCACTTGACATTTAATGTTTATGATAATACAGTATATGTGACTAGTTTACAGAGAGTTGTAGAACCAGCACAACCTTGTTTGATACCACTTGACATTTAATGTTTATGATAATACAGTATATGTGACTAGTTTACAGAAAGTTGTAGAACCAGCACAACCTTGTTTGATACCACTTGACATTTAATGTTTATGATAATACAGTATATGTGACTAGTTTACAGAGAGTTGTAGAACCAGCACAACCTTGTTTGATACCACTTGACATTTAATGTTTATGATAATACAGTATATGTGACTAGTTTACAGAGAGTTGTAGAACCAGCACAACCTTGTTTGATACCACTTGACATTTATATTTCCTTTTTTATATTTTTGTTTAGCCTTAGTTGGATATTTGCTTTACTCCAGTATATATTTTATATATTATATATGATTAGTGGATGGACTTTGTAATGTAATAATGCCTCAATGAATTTTTCCTTTTTTTTATTGAATCGAAAGCTTTTTGGAAATCTATCGCCGTTTCAATTAGTTTTTTTTTTTTTTTTTTTTTTTTTTTTTTTAACTGTTAAGAATGCAATATATTAAAATTAATAGATTATCTTCTAAAACTAATCTACTGTCTTTGTTATAACCTGATTGTGTGTCTAGGGTAAGGATATTTATTTTTAAGTGTTCATCAAATTTTTCTCTCAAAATTGCCATGAACATCATATATGAGATATTTGGTAGTGCTAATGGTCTTCATTCTTTGGCGGTGGGTTTCTGTACTTTATGGAGTAGTCTTGTTTAGTACTCATCCAATTTTCTGGTATACTTGATTTCTTTTCCATTATGTCATTACATTTTCAGTTAATGCCTCCTTACATATTAAACTTTTACTCATGAGTTTAGTTATTTAAAATAGGACTTGAGAGGTTATCAACCCTATTGGATTATAAAGCCAGCACACAAAGTCAAGAATAACGTCAGGACTGGACCCTCTTTTCGATAACTCCAATCCCTTGTCATTATTTTGGTCTGGTTTGATATTGTTGGGCCCTGGTGCTATATTATATTTTAGGTTAGATAAATACTTCACCAAATGTTATTTTTCTGTATGACATATTGTTAATGTTTTCAAATGTGTATGCATATGTGTATGCCGCTAAGCTATATAATTTGACCTAGGAAAAAATATTCCGAAGTCACCCTAAATCAAAGCAGTACTTCAGTAATTTTAATTCTATATATATTTGTTTTCTTCAACTCAGAAGAACAAAGTGTCATCTACATATCTAACTATTTTGTGCCTTTATAATTATAGTAATATAATACATTTGTTCATAGAGATAAGCTACTAGAAACACCGATAGTGAATTAAGACATCCTTGGTTAAACTTAATAAACCTTTAGGAAATATGCCTTGCCATTTATCAATAATTATCAACTTTCCTTTGTGCTTTAGATTTCTTTCATCAAATATATTTGGATTTCAAAGTTTCTACGTTCACCAATTACAGGAGTGCTTCTTCATTTTAAATTTTATTCTGATTATCATTACCCGATTATAGCATAGGAAGGCCTTGTGAGAATAGCAACTTGTATTGAGTTGTTTACCACTTTGAATAACCAGAAAACTAATCTTATATAGCCTACAGTGTTATCACAGTGAAAGCATGAACAAAATGTTGACGCTGATTAAACTAGCCACTGTGTCAAGCCCCCCTTTTTTTTCTATGCGTATGAAAGAGACAAAAGGCAGGTTGCCTGTAACTAGTGTCTCCCCCCAAAGCCGAAAGAGTGACAAGGCCAAATTCAAGATACGTTGGGGTAAAAGACTATCAACTATTCTTCAACAATACACAACTCAATACTTCATCTTCTCTCAATATTCTTGGTGTATCTTTTTCATCCGACATTTCTTGGAAAGATCATATTACCACTCTTGCAAAAACCGCTTCCCAGAAGTTAGGTGTGCTCAACTGTCTCAGTGGGTTCTTCATCTTCGCACAGCTTCTTGTTCTGTATCAGGGCACAGTGCGCCCCTGTATTGAGTATTGTTCGCATGTGTGGGGAGGCTCCACCCATACCGCACTTTTCGAACGAGTAGAATCAAAAGCATTCTGCCTCATCAACTCACTTCCTCTTACTAGTACCCTACAATCTCTTTCTACACGCTGCAATGTTGCATCTCTTTCACTCTTCTATCGCTATTACAACAATCAGTGTTCTTCAGAGCTCTCTCAGTGCATATCCCCTCCCTTGCGGCGAGTATGAGGCACCCGCCTTTCAACTTAGTCCCACGTACTCCTATACTGTCCAGTTCTCCAACCCAAGAATTGGCAATTTTCTGTCTTTCTTCTGCTCAACAAGTAACCTCTGGAACTCTCTCCCTCAATCAATCTTTCCTTCATCCTATGACTTAGACTGCTTTAAACTTACTATAATTATTCTTACGATTTGCTTTACTTACTATAATTATTCTTACGATTATCCTAAATGGCAACAGGCTTTTTTCACAATACGTAGATAAAGGTTTTAAAGATAAAAATAATAAGCACATATATAAAACAATAATAAGTAAAACAATATTACCCACCACCTTCACCAGCACGCATTTTCCCTTCCCTTCACACTCTTCTACCTTTCTCCTCAGTTATTTTTCACCACATTTCTACCCTTTTTCCTGTCATCTCTGTCTCTCTCTCCATTTACCATACTTCTGCCTCCTCTTCAATACTTTTACCCCACTTACCTCAACCCCTATCCTTGTTCTGACACTCTTCTTTCACTCTATTTACTCTGCCGTTTATCTCCTGAGTATTGTTTTTCTCTCTAATCTACAGTTCCCCTGCCCCCTCTTCGAATTTACCCTCCCCGTTATCCATTCTTTTCTCTTTCTTACACAGCTTTTGCCTCCCACTTTTAGTCTTCTTTTTCACTTATTGTTATTAGGGGTTCGAGCCCTAAGGGGAACCCCTATTGTAATCATTAAATCTTCTTATTCTTCCAAATTATTTTTCCACGCCGGTTTTTACGCATTAACTCGAGAACCGGTTTTTGGTTCGGGATCAAACTTTTACACAAGGTGCGTTTTTGTATTGGGCAACTTTTGATATGCTAAACATCCGAAATGGCGGCCAAAGAGGTCCATGGCAGCCCCTTTTCCCGGGAAATTTGACACCTCAATACCGTCTCTCCCACTCATAGGAAATGATTGGGCTTTGGCATATGGACTCCACTACTAATGCTCCGTAAATGTTATGGGAAAGGTTTTGCTTTGCACGTGGGGTTTTTTTTGGCAACCTTGAAAAAACCTCGAAAACCCTTAAAATCCACATCTTGAAAACTACGTGGATGATCAAAGCCATGTTTGCGTAGTTGGGTGAGGCTCGCAATTCCAAACGTTTTGGTACCAAACGAATAGAAATTGGTGGAATAGTTTGGCCGCAGCATTGAAAACTGTCTATTCATAAATTACTTTAAAACCGTGTGAGGTACCCACACAACGTTTTCAGTTTTCAGTCTATAGGTTTCCCCGCATCCCCTAGTTTTGCTTAATAATAGTTATGTTAATCATTCAGATCCATACATTGTTGTAATTTAACTCTCTCAAAATAGTTAGTCCCCCAGCAATTATTTAACCAACCTACCTATACATACCTACCCTACCAAATAATAATGATAATTCAAATTTATTCTTGGTGAATAGCAGAGTATTGGCTAAGGGTTTTAACAATTCTTTCCTTTGCCAAATGCTTAGTTTTATAACAAAGTTTTAGACCTTCAAAGTTTTGACAATTTGTGGTGTGGTGTGACTTACCTTCCCTCCTCCCTCAAACAGCAAGCAACGTGCCCTTCCTTCCTACCTCCCTCCTCCCTCATATATTTTACTTTATCAACATCCACTCTAGTGAACATTCGGTATTTAGTTTATTCGGCTTAATACTATTTATTTAAATAAAATGGAAACCTATCACTATTTTTGTCTAATACAACCATAGACAGTGCTATTACATATTATTTGAACATGATGTCCCTAACAGGCAAAATATTGAGTGAAGTGAAGGGAATTGATATACAATAAAGAAGAGATGGCTGAATTCTCCCTATAGATGTCAAACTCAAACAGAGAGAGGTGCTGATGTCATGTTGTTGTTGTTGTTCCCCAGGCTGTCTGGCCGAACAGCCCCAAGGTCTCGAGCAAGGCCATAAACGAGCACCCCCACAAAACCCTCCCTGCTTACCACTAACAAAACCCGGGTGACCGAAGCCACTCCAAGGCAGGGAGCTGAGCAGGGAGCGGAAACACCCGGGAAACCAAAGCCCCACCCAAGGCCCTGTGCCACTCGGCAATTATGAAGGGAAAGTTGAGGGTCATGTTGTGATAAGCAGTGGCGCGGTAATGTCGGCCTTATGGAGTCGTGTAATACAGAAAGGGATATCGTGTTTACATAGAGTAGGAGTCTCTCTCTCTCTCCCAGGTGTTGTTCTCCATTCTCTCCACTTCCTCATTCCATTTCCTCCCACTGATCGTTACTTCTGTTTTTTGTTGTCGCTCTCTATTACACACACACACACACACACACACACACACACACACACACACACACTATCTATATATCTATCTATCTATCCATATATTTATTTATTTATTTACTATTTTCTCTCTCTCTCTCGCTCTCGCTCTCTCTCTCACACACACACAAATGAGAACATTAGAACATGACAAGGGAGTCTGCAGAGAGCTGATTGGCCCACAAACGGCAGATTCCTTCCATGTTTGTTTGCACACCGGTGTGAGGTGCTAGAGTTCCCTGTGACAGTGACAGGTTAAAACAGCCGATATGCCTATCATTTGACCAAAATCAGTTAAATCACGACTGTATTTCGATATATTTTACTTAATGTTATTGTATTAGGTTAGGTTCTTGTTCTTCTTGTTAGGGGGACCCGCAGAGGGCTGCTCTCGGGCAGCATGATATGCAGGGGTTGTGCAGGGGAATTATGAGAGTGATAGGATCGGGTCAAGGATTAGGGAGATAACGAGTAGTGATCCTATTTCTAAAGGAATGAAGAGTGGGGCTATTAACTATGTGAGATGGGAGGTGATTCCACTCTTGGATGCTGCAGGGAAAAAATGAATGTCTGAATATATCTGTGCTTGCCTGATATGTGTGGTATTTTAAGTTGTGGCTGCGTCTCGTAAATCGTATGTTTGTAAGGTGTAGGCCTAAATATGTATTTTTATCTATGGCTGCTAGATTGTTTGTAATTTTGTATAACATTTGTTGTCTGTGTATTAGTCTTCTTGTTGCAAGGGGGTCTAGTTTAATGTCTTGTTTGAGCAAAGTGACTGATGTAGTATGTCTGTAATTACGTCTGATCCATCTTTCAGCTTTGTTTTGTATGGCCTCTAATTTATTGATATTATTGTGAGTGTGTGGATCCCAGACTGTGTCGCAGTATTCTAAGTGTGGCCGAACTAGTGATTTGAAAGCTTGAATTTTGATGTTTGAGTTACACTTTGTGAGATTCCTGCGAAGGAAGCCTAGGGCCCTATTAGCCTTTGCTCTGACGCTGCTCGTGTATGTGGTCCACCTCATGTCCGCTGAGATGTGGACCCCCAAATATTTATGGGAGGGAACGGTATCTAAAGGGGTATTGTGAAGTTTGTAAGGGAATGGAATGGTTTTACTGGAACGGGTGCAGTAAATATGGTGGCACTTGTCAGGTCTGAACGTCATCTGCCACTTGGCTTCCCACTGCTCAAGCGCAGTTAAGTCGTCTTATAGTCGGAGGCAATCGTCCCTATTGATAATTGGTCGGTAAACTAAGCTATCGTCTGCAAAAAGTCTAGTAGTAGAAGTAAGAGATAGTGGAAGGTCATTAATATATGAAAGGAAAAGTAGGGGGCCCAAGACGGTGCCCTATGGGACCCCAGAAGTTACAGATACAGAAGAAGAATGACAGCCCTTGAGAACAACACGTTGCTCACGATTAGTTAGAAAAGTTTTAAGCCAGTGAAGAAGTGGTCCTCGGATGCCATAATAATCTAACTTTGCTAGAAGTCTCGGGTGTGGGACTTTGTCGAAGGCTTTGGCGAAGTCAAGTACTATGGCGTCTACTTGTCTAATTTTGGGGTCATTAACCCTTAAAAAGCGGCCCACCACTTAAGTCGAGTTAAATAAAGCTGGACTATGTGGCGGCGCTCGACATAACTCGAGTGGCAATTTCAGCACGTAATGTGGCTGAGAGAGAGAGACAAGTGGTGGCAGGAGACTAGCGAGCGTATGACTGCTCCAGACCACCGCGGCGAACCTACTGACACAAATCTCAGCTCCCTCCTCCCTCTCTCACTCGCTACATACTCAATTATGTACCGAAAGTACCGAATTACCTGCTTTTTGCACTCGCGTTGCACGGTTATTGCAAGAAAACTATCCATCATACAAGGATCGTTATGGTGTCATTCGAAAGCTCTGTTTATGCCCTTTCAGGGATAGATACTTGTTTTACGTTCTGGGTCTTATTTAGGCATGAAAATGATCACGTAAACAGCCCTATTTTGGCTAAAAACACCCCGCTGGGCGGTACACATAAATAAACCGCATAGGCCGCTCGTAAGGTGTTAAGGGATCGGGAAATGTCATGTGTGGTCACCAGTAGCTGAGTTTCGCACGACCTCTTAGGTCGAAAGCCGTGCTGTGCATCAGTAAGTATATTTAACCTATCAAAATGGTCCGTGATATGTCGGTGGAGGATATGTTCTAAAATTTTGCAGGGAACTGAGGTAATTGAAACGGGTCTATAGTTGACAGGGAGGGTTCTGTCTCCGGATTTGAAAATTGGTGTCACGTTCGCCAAAAGCCAGTCATTGGGAAGTTCTCCGGTGTCTATAATTTGCGAGAATATAACCTGCAAGATAGGAGCAAGAATAGAAGCATTCCCCTTAAGTATCCTGCAGGGTATATTGTCTGGTCCAGTCGCTTTGTCAGTGTTTACCTCAGATAAAAGTTTCTCGATTCCACGGGTGTGTAAAGTCTGTGGAGGTATAGGTGGGTAGGTGGGTGTGGTGATGGTGACAGTTCCGGCAAGTCTGCATGTTCTTGTGTAAATACTGACTGGAACTGTGAATTAAGTGCATGTGCTTTATCTTGTGGGAGTGTGACCAGGGAATCGTTGTGTCGTAATGTTGTTATGCCAGTCGAGTCTTGTTTGCGTGCTTTGAAGAAGCTGTAGAATTTGTTGTGGTTTTGCATGTTGTTTGTGAGGTTGGTTAGGTTAAGTTAGTAAATGCAATAACATTAAATAAAAATCCACCGAAATAGAATTATGGTTAGCGCCCCGGGAGCCGTTGCCTTCTAAGCGACTCTGCCAATATTTCGACCAAGTAAAAACATTTCAGTCACCAAGTGACTCTGCCAAAAGTTGAAGTTCGACAGTGAAATAAACAGTCCTAAAAAGTGTTAAAACATCAAAATCCATTACAGTGTTAATACTGGGAATTTAAGCAAACGAATTCCAGTTATCAATTTTTTCTAAGCCATTGAAGTGTTCCCGACCATTAAAAGTGATTTTCCGAATTAAATCATATTAAGCCGATTTTGATGCTAAGCGACTCTGCCATTATTTCGACCAAGTGAAAATATTTCAGAGTCCCCACTCGACTCTGCCATTATTCTAACATGAAGAAAATATTTCAAGTCCATCCACATTTGACTTTGAACTTGCTCTCTTACCAGTGCGCACGGTATATAACTTGAGATACCTATAGTGAAATAATTAACTCTCTTTCATAACCACCATCGCAAGTCTACTTCATTGCAAGTACAGTAGAATTAAATAGCTGATTATATTACTTGTAGCAACCCTCGATAGTGATTAGTGTACCTGAATCCAGACAAAAGGAATACAGTTAAGCTGTGCTAAAAATACCTGAACTCCATCCAGATCCGCGACTGTGCTCGAAGATTGAAAGTGTTATTAAGTGCTATTCATTGTGTTTATGTTTCTAAACTCGCACTCATACTCTATTAAGTGCTATTCATTGTATTTATGTTTCTAAACTCACACTCATACTCTAGTAAGTGCTATTCATTGTATTTATGTTTCTAAACTCACACTCATACTCTATTAAGTGCTATTCATTGTATTTATGTTTCTAAACTCACACTCATACTCTATTAAGTGCTATTCATTGTATTTATGTTTCTAAACTCACACTCATACTCTATTAAGTGCTATTCATTGTGTTTATGTTTCTAAACTCACACTCATACTCTATTAAGTGCTATTCATTGTATTTATGTTTCTAAACTCACACTCATACTCTATTAAGTGCTATTCATTGTATTTATGTTTCTAAACTCACACTCATACTCTATTAAGTGCTATTCATTGTATTTATGTTTCTAAACTCACACTCATACTCTATTAAGTGCTATTCATTGTATTTATGTTTCTAAACTCACACTCATACTCTATTAAGTGCTATTCATTGTGTTTATGTTTCTAAACTCACACTCATACTCTATTAAGTGCTATTCATTGTATTATGTTTCTAAACTCACACTCATACTCTATTAAGTGCTATTCATTGTATTTATGTTTCTAAACTCACACTCATACTCTATTAAGTGCTATTCATTGTATTTATGTTTCTAAACTCACACTCATACTCTATTAAGTGCTATTCATTGTATTTATGTTTCTAAACTCACACTCATACTCTATTAAGTGCTATTCATTGTGTTTATGTTTCTAAACTCACACTCATACTCTATTAAGTGCTATTCATTGTATTTATGTTTCTAAACTCACACTCATACTCTATTAAGTGCTATTCATTGTATTTATGTTTCTAAACTCACACTCATACTCTATTAAGTGCTATTCATTGTATTTATGTTTCTAAACTCACACTCATACTCTATTAAGTGCTATTCATTGTGTTTATGTTTCTAAACTCACACTCATACTCTATTAAGTGCTATTCATTGTATTTATGTTTCTAAACTCACACTCATACTCTATTAAGTGCTATTCATTGTATTTATGTTTCTAAACTCACACTCATACTCTATTCGTGTGTTTAGAAATTAAGGGAATAAAGGTGTATTATAAAACTATATTTTGGTGATATATACTGTAGATCCTCTGTTGTCTTCTTTATATGTATTTGTATGAAATCGGAAGTCTCAGTCTAGTAGAACTCACCTGTATCAATCGTTAATCCTGTATAAATTCAGGGCATAACAATAAAGTAGACGTGCCGTTTTGCCCAAAATCAAAACGGCATACCCAACTCTGCGATGGGTTACCATCATCACTACTAATACCATCATCAATCACAATCAACATAATCACTACTACTGCCATCATCACTACAACTGCCATCATCACTACAATTGCCACAATCATCACGAGTACTGTCATCATCACCATTACTATGATCATCATCACTACTACAATTACAATTATTACTACTACTCTCACCATCATCACTGTCCATCGTCACTAGCATCTTAATCACTACTATCATCATTGATACTACAACTATCAACCATCATTACTAAAATCATCACCACCATTTTACAATCATCATTACTACTGTTAACATCATCACTACTACTATAACCATCATTACTACTGTCACAAATATCACCATAATTTATTCTACTGTCACCATCATCACTACTACTGCCATCATCACCATTACTATGAACTTCATCACCACAACTATCGTCATCATCACTACAAATTTCACCATCCTCACTACTACTCACCATCATCACTAATACTCACAACATCGTCACTACTGTCATTATTATCACTACAACTATCATCATTACTTGTCACCATCATCACTACTATTATGACCATCAGTACTACTACTGTCACCATCATATCTACTACTGTCATCATCATCACTACTGTCATCATCATCAATACAACTACAACCATCATCACTACAATTATAACCATTATCACTACTATCACCATAAATCCAAATATTACTTACTACCATCACTTCTAATGCCAACTAAACTAACTTAACCTAGCAAATGCCGAGCGAGATGTTTTCGCTCCCAGAACGAATGCGTTCTTAGTGTGTGAGCCCCTTCGGGGCTCACACTAAGAACGCCATCATTGCTGCGGGGGGGGGGGGGGTCCCGGGAGGGTTGAAGGGGGGGGGGGGGGTGGGCAAAACCATATTTTGGACATAAAATCATAACTATTGCATAAATTCAAAAAATCTTTTTTGACTAACGTTTGCATTCACGCAACAAATGTTTGTGTGAAATTTGGTGAAAATCCGTCCAACGGTCTAGGAGGAGTTCCGAGACAGACGGACGACGACGACGACGACGACGACAGATTTTTTTTCTCGTGTGGTACCCACTATACGGGGGGGGGGGGGGGGGGCGATACCAAACTCTGCTTACGCAGAGTTGATAACCTTGCTCTTACCCGCATATACCTTCAGATTCCGTTTTTCACACACTGTTCCAAACATATCTACCAGACCCTGCAACTCCCATTCACTATCGCTCAGAACTGTTTCATCAGTAAACAGCAGTACAGGTAACTTCTATTCGTTTCCTTCCCTTATCAAAGGTACACCAACATTCACTGCTCTTCCTTGTATTTCTTTCATGACTCTATCCATATATATATACTGTATTGAACAACCATGGGGACATGACACACCCTTGCTTTAACCCAACATTCAGATCAAAGAACTCGCTCTGCTCATTTTCCACATGTACTGACACCTTTGCACCCTCATACATGCTCTTCACTGCTTTCAGCAACTTGCTGTTTACTCTGTGTATTCTGAGTACTTTCCACATACCTTCTCTACCAACTCTGTCATAGGCCTTCTCCAAGTCCATAAAGGCAGCATACAACTTATGTCCCTTCTCCAGATATTTTTCCACAACACATTTCAGTGCAAAAATCTTATCTACACATCCTCTTCCCTTCCTAAACCCACCCTGCTCTTCACATATCCATTTATCTATTCTCGCTCTCACTCTCTCAATCACTACCCTACTGTATACCTTCCCTACTATGCTTAGAAGGCATATTCCCCGATGGTTACTACTCACTCCTCTTTCCCCTTTATCCTTATACAGGGGGACTATTATGTATGTCTTCCAGTCATCAGGTGCAATCCCCTTCTCCCATACTCCCAGTACGGCCATCCGATCTTCCCAGCCGTCGGTGCTTGTGGCACTTTGGCGCTGCCGACTGGGAGGCTCTCCGGCAGTACTTCTTTGATTTCTCATGGAATGACTTCTGCTTCCGTGGCCGAGGACCCTCGGAGAGTGTTGAACGCATTACCGAGGTAATCCTCTCGGGCATGGAAGCATACATTCCATATTTTTTTCTCAGTCTAATGCAAACAAATCTTGGTTTACTCAGCTTGCTCTACTGCTGTCCACAACAAGGAGGAAGCATTCAAACGGTACTGACGCCTTAAAACTCAAGAATCTCATTCTTCCTATGTTTCTGCCTGGAATCAAGCCAAATCTGTTCTTCCACTTGCCAAGCACTCTTTCATTAATAATAAATGCACTGAACTACCCAACTCCAACAACAACAACAACAACTACCCAACTCTAGCTCTTCCCAAACTTTCTGGCATCTAGCCAAAAACCTCTCCAACAACTTTTCTTCCTCATCTTTTCCTCTCATTTTCCACTCTGATGGCACAACTATCACTTCTTCCTCTGACAAAGCTGAACTCTTCGCTCAAACTTTTGCTAGAAAGTACACCTTGGATGATTCCGGTGCTATTCCTCCCTCTCCACCCCCCTCTCACCTACTTATGCCTAATATCCTAATCTCTTCTAAAGATGTACTTTCTACCCTCTCTGGGCTTAATACTAAGAAGGCGTACGGTCCGAACGGTGTTCCTCCTGTTGTACTTATTAACTGTGCTTCCGTGCTGATCCCCTGCCTAGGCAAACTCTTTCGTCTCTGTCTCTCCTCTAACGTCTTTCCTTCTTGCTGGAAGTTTGCTCTCATTCAACCTGTCCCAAAAAAGGGTGACCGCTCTCAACCCTCCAACTATCATCCAATTGCTCTCATCTCTTGTATCTCTAAAGTTTTTGAAACTATTCTTACTTCCGAATTTCTTAAGCATTTCTCTTCTCATAATCTGCTCTCAGATCGCCAGTATGGCTTCCTTAAGGGTCGCTCTACTGGTGATCTTCTTTCATATCTTACTAACTCTTGGTCATCAAACTTTCGGGACTTCGGTGAGACTTTTTCTGTTGCACTAGACATATCGAAGGCCTTTGATAGAGTCTGGCACAAATCTTTAATTTCCAAACTGCCCTCCTTCGGTTTCTGTCCCTCCATCTGTGCCTTTATCTCTAATTTCCTTTCCGGCCGTTCCATAGCTGTGGTTGTGGACGGCAATTGCTCATTTCCTCGTTCTATCAACTCCGGTGTTCCTTAGGGTTCTGTCCTATCTCCTATTCTCTTTCTAATTTTCATAAATGATCTTCTCAACTGTACATCCAGTCATATGCATACAACTCTACCTTACACCATTCAATTAGTTTTCCAGAACGCCCCAGCCAGCAGTCCCTCAAAAGCAAATGTAATGAAGCCATAAAATACTTTTCTTCTGATCTAGCTACTATTTCCAATTGGGGTAGAGAAAACCTTGTTACATTTAAGGGGACCGACCGGTTAATTTAGGCTTAAACAACTCGAAATCCTGAAAATACCAATAGGTGTTTACTCAACAAGAGTAAACATCCCTTCATAAGCCAGTGAAATGTTATTAGTGAAAACCCATTGGAATTTTTTTTTTTTTTATGTTTTCCAAACTTTTCCTGTAATTCTAAAAACGTTATATTACGAACTTTGAAATTAACATGCTCAGTAACTACTGGTCGTACGAGGAGCATACCTATATAAATGGAAAGAGCTTAAGTTACTCTACAACCTCCCATACGCTTCATCTTCTACTTTGCCGTTGTTCCTGCATAAAATATTGTTAAACTAAAAAAAAAAAAAAAAAAAAAAATCACCTAATTACCTTAGACTTTCACATGTTTTTCTCAGAACCTATATTGTCGCACTTTCGGATGTTACTCTAAAATGTTTATTGGACCTATAGGAATGGTGTATATACCATTGGAATGGTAATTAAAAACACTACAATTCCTATAAAACCAATTTACTCTAGCCAACTTTGTTTGGTTGCAGCATGTTGTCACAGTCGTAAAATTCTACAAAATAATTTCACCTTAATTCATAATCTAAATCCAAAAGTACACAAAATATATAAAATGTTCTTTATAGCAACTACAGACACACCTATTGTGAGTTGTTTGATCACATACAGCACGTGTTATAGGGATTTCTGTATGAGTAGAATGGGTCGTAGTAGTGCTATAGTTTGCAACTTTTTTTACCTAAATTGTAGGAAAAAAGCAAAAAAAAAAAAAAAAAAAACAATTTGTTTGACCTAGTTTTATGGTCACATACACCTGTGCCAAATTGCATTTACATTGGAAGTAAGGCCTGGAAGTTAGTAAATAACCGGTCGGTCCCCTTAACCCGTCCAGCCCCGGCTAGTTTTGTAATGTTTGTCCACCAGAACCCGGCCGGTTTTCAAATTTTTTTTTTATTCCAGAAACAATAGCGAATGGGTTAGGAATGAAGGAAAAACCACGAAAAACCGCTCAAAAAGCTTAAAGAATGGTCCTACAGAGCCCCCGAAAACGTATTTTACAAGAGTAAAAAATTGAAGGCAATTACCCCCAAAAAACAGGTTATTGCGCGCTCACGCGCACGCACGTGGACTTTGAGAGTTTTCAACCATCGGCACGGTTGCGTGGGATACGTACACAGTTCCCATACAAATCTGAGCCATCTTGAGTGGCTACACCTGACGTTACGGTCGGCGCAATTAGGGTGACGCGCCAGGCGCGTCTCTGGGGCTGTGTGTTACATCGCCGACGCGTCAGGCGCGTCGCTGGGGCTGTACGGGTTAATGCTTCCAAAACTAAATTTATCCATATTAAGGGTACTTCACACAGTCAGGAATGCGAGCTAGAATCACTAGGAGTAGCTGAAAATTCGGATTCCTGGGCCTATTTGCGGTGAAAACCGATGACTCCTAGTGACTCTAGCGATATCCTAGTGACTCCTGTTAGACTCCCAGTGACTCCAAACCAGTCGCGGGCGATTGGCCCTGTCCAACAAAATGTTCACCGTGTTTAAAGTTTTCGCCGCGAGTCGGACCACTCTCAGTGACTCCCAGTTATTCTTGGTGACTCCCAGTGATTCCCCAGTGACTCCCAGTGAGTCCTGGTGATTCTCGGTGATTCGTATCTGATTTGCAGACAGGTTTCGGTTTCAGTTTCAGTTCTCGGTTTCACCGGGAGTCACAGGGATAAAGATAGGTAATACATGCGAGCCACTGAGGGTCACTGGGAATCGACGGGAGTCACCAGGAGCCACTGGGAGTCACCGAGCATGCTCTCCAAGCGGCAGGGGTGCCCACAGAGATACCTGTAGTGGGCGCACATGTAATAAAGGGCCCGCTAGTCATGGGTGTGGGTGGTGAGCAAAGCGAGCCTACTCACCTGGGGATCACCCCCCCCCCCCACAAAAAAAAAACAATTGTGCAGTATTTATTAATTGTAGGGGCATTTGAAAGCTATCTGAAAGTGAAATGAAGGTGGTTTAATAAATATATTATTCATAAAAACCTGTAATACTCCTCACGTGAAAGTATAATATACAGTGTACGGGTAATTTACTTTTCTTGGTCAAACATTATAAATAGGCCTAGTATTAACCTGTGTAAGTACAATTTCCCACAAGACATTGTATTCACCCAGTGATTGTGTGTAGAGAAGGAAATTACTGTAGGTGGGGTAATTGATAATGTGAACAATGTATGGTCAATGTTACAATACCCTACTTGTAGTCTACAAGTTCTGCAACTCCCCTTACTTAACATAAAGAGAGTGGTGGATACGTGTTTGTATGTGTTTTGAAATATCGAGTTCGCTTGGTGGTGGCGAGTGGAGTTTTGGATTACTACTTGGAGGGGCGTTGTAGTCGCCGGGTTAGACTTTGAGCCAGCGGAATCATGGCTTGGTTGTTTAGGGGCCGTTGTAGTCGCCGGTTAATAATCTAGAAGTTCTGCAACTCCCCTGACCTAACCTAAGCAAACTAACACAACCTATAAGTGTTACCTATTTTAGGTAATCGTATGAAATATTACAGAACTCTGTAACGAATGAAAACAACAAGGTGGAAAGGATTAACTATCCATTATTTAGACAATAGTTTAAATATATTTGTTCTGTAAAGTATAGTAAGCATTGATATCATGACCTTACGGTACATAATAATACAGACTTATCGTATTATATTAACCCTCAAAGAGCGGCTGACGACTTAAGTTGGCTTAGAGAACCTAGGCCCAAACAGCGGGACTCGACTTAAGTAGCAAGGGATGTCGCGCACATTATCGGCATTATGAGAGAGAGTCCACGGGGTGGGAGGACCGCAGGCGGGCTCTGACCATTCAGCATGGACCTACTCCCGCCACTGATATCACCACAACATGTGTACATATCCCTCGTCTCGCTAGATAGGGTAAAATCTCGGGAAATTCCCGTATTTTAGGGTTTTTGTACTCGCGTTGCAAGCGAACCCGTTGTAGTACAAGGATGATTCAGGTGTCATTGGAAAGCTCTATTATCGCCCTTTCACGGATACATAATTGTATTATGCTCTGGCTCTTGTTTATGCATGGAAAAGAGCATGGAATGATGCTAGTTTTGGGTAAATCTGCCCGCCACACAGGACGTAAAAGTAACAAATGTTTCCGTCCGACAAGGGGTAATGTCTGTAATGATGTATGAATACAGTCATAATACTTAATTATGATGTGGTGTGGCACAGCTTGGGGGTCCCTTATATAGGGGCTGTGCACAATGGGGGCCATGCCTGGCATAATCACATCTCATTCCTAACAACTTCCAGTGATGCTCGGTGACTCCCAGTGACTCCTATCTAACTCCCAGTGACTCCTGTATTACTCCTATCGACTCGTATATTACACTAATCCGAAAGCGACCGTTAATTTTCAACTTTTCAATAACTCGCACTTCATTCCCGGTTTTATCCCGGTGATTCCTGGTGACTCCCAGTGACTCCCAGTGATTCACAGGTACACACCCGCTGGCTCCTACAGTGTTGTGAGTGCACGGGGAATTTCAGACGCTCGCGGTCGTATTCCCAGGAATCAACAGGAGTCATTACTCCTAGTGATTCTAGCTCGCATTCCTGACTGTGTGAAGTACCCTTTACTACCCGTCAGGAACCTCCAGAGGACTATCCCTTATTCTTCAACAATACAAAAACCAACCCTTCATCTTCTCTCAATGTCCTCGGTGTCTCTTTTTCTTCTGCTCTCACTTGGAAAGACCATATTACCAGTCTCGCTAAGGCAGCTTCCCAGAAGCTGGGTGTGCTCAACCGCCTCAAGGGGGTTCTTTACCCCTGCGCAGCTTCTTGCTCTGTACAGAGGCACAGTGCGTCCTTGTATTGAATATTGTTCACATGTGTGGGGAGGATCCTCTCACACCTCACTCCTAGACAAAGTAGAACGGAAAGCCTTTCGTATCATTAACTCCCGTCCACTCACCAACTCTCTGCAATCTCTCTCTTCGCCGCAATGGTGCATCACTCTAGCTATTCTATTGCTACTACAATAATCAGTGTTCCTCGGAGCTTTCCCAGTGTATACCACCTCCTCTACGTAGGGTATGTAGTACCTACCTTGCAACACAATCCCACCCCTACTCTTTGCAACTCTCCAACCCAAGAGTGAAATGCTATTCTCAGACTTTCTTCTATTCAACTGCTGAGCTTTGGAACTCTCTCCCAGAATCAGTCTTTCCCTCTTCCTATGACTTAAATTGCTTCAAACTCTGAGTGTCCATGCATTTTAGCTCGTACGTCCCTTGATTTTGGCCCTGTCATTCTTTCAAATCTGTGGGAGGCACTCGCTGCAGGAAGTTGTGCCTTTTGTCTCCCTCATTCACATAGAAAAAAAAATAAAATACTAGTTATATATTTTATTCATACACATTCGATCACTATCTCACCACCATACCTCAGCATTTCCCCACACACTCCATCTATTCTTGATGTTTTCCCCGTCTTCACATCAGCGACAGAAAGCAAAGAGTAGTTATAAACGGTAAGGCATCTAAATGGACCAATGTAAGTAGCGGGGTACCCCAGAGATCGGTACTAGGACCAATTCTCTTTCTAATTTACATCAACGACATAGATGAGGGTCTCACCTGTACAACCTCAAGGTTTGCTGACGATACAAAAATTGCAAATAGCGTACTCTCAAAAGAACAAGTTGACAATATGCAACACAATCTAGATAAGTTGTCATGTTGGGCCCAAATTTGGCAAATGAGTTTCAATGCGGATGAATGTAAAGTACTACATATTGGATACTGTAATGATAAATCAAACTATTCGATTAATGGCACTCAGCTTAAGAGTGTAGACAGAGAAACCGATCTGGGAGTAACAATATCGAGTAACCTAAAACCTTTGCCCCTCAACTTTCTCTTCATAATTGCTGAGGGGCACAGGGCCCTGGGTGGGGCTTTGGTTTCCCGGGCGTTTCCGCATCCTCCTTAGCTCCCCGCCATGGAGTGGCTTCGGTCACCCAGGCTTTATTGTGGTCGGCAGGGAGGGTTCTTTGGGGGCGCTCGATTATGGCCTTGGCCTTATTCGGGGCCTTGGGGCTGTTCGGCCAGGCAGCTTGAGGAACAACAACAACAACAACAACCTAAAACCGAGTCAACAATGTTCAGAAGGTGTTAACCCGGCAAGTGCAGATCTCCTTATAAGAGGTTTACCGGTGCGCTGCGGATCTCCTCATATAATCCAAGGCCTAAAAAAAAAACATTTAAATCAGCCCAGATTTTTTTTTTTTTTTTTTAATTGCCCCTTGGCCATGCCAAATATCACTCCTCCACATCCCCTCCTTCCCCCCCCCCCCCCCCCCTTCAATTATCACCTATTCTCCCTCTTATTCCCTTATTCTTAGGTATATTTTTGTGCTAACAATAGCGAGTTGCTAGCAGGCTGTGCTCATATGTGTTACCAAGCGAGTGCAAGAGAGAGAGAGAGAGAGTATCGATCGACAGTCTCTCTCCAGACGTGGGGAGGAGTGGAGGAGCGGGAGGCTGGCTCAGCCATAAGTTATGTAACTCCCGGCCTCTATCGCCGATTTTGACCATCCAAACGCTGTTTCCACTTGTTTTATTGTTGTAACAGGTTAATACCTTTATAATCAACGTAAAATAGGCGCATATGGATAAGTATTTATGATATTTATGGTATGATGACGATTTGAGTTTAGGAAACAGTCTAAATACCTCCGCACAGGGAGGGGTGGCCAATACCCCACCTACGCACTTAAGAGGTTAAGAAGGCAAACAAAATAATTGGTTTTATAGGCAGATCATTTGAGCATAAATCCAAAGAAGTTATCCTAATTCTTTACAGTTCCTTAGTCCGCCCTCTTCTGGAATACTGCGTTCAAACCTGGTGCCCTTATTACCAAAAAGATATAGACAAGCTAGAACGAGTTCAACGTAGAGTTACCAAAATGATACCTAGCCTAAAGAACAAACCATACAAGGGGCGTCTTAGATAATTAAATCTATTTCCTTTAACCCAGCGCAGATTAAGAGGCGACTTAATTCAAGTGTTCAAAATTATCAAAGGCATCGACAATAATTATGAACTGTAGTTTAGTACTTCACTATTGACCAATCTAATTACACGCAGGGAAACGGTTACAAAATTATTGGTAAATCTTTTAACTCACACGAATCAAAGAATTTCTTCTTCAATCGAGTTGTCAACTTGTTATAGATTGCAGCACCGTTGATTCTTTTAATCTTTGCCTAGGCAAATATCTTGCATCAAACCCGCGACTGACTGCTTTTGTAAATGTTTAACTTTATTTTATTCCCCCCCCCCAGATTCATCAAGGATTATTGCCTATAATTATACTGTATATTACTAAGACGTTACTCTCTTTTTCCCAGATATACGAAAGATCACTTAAAACTGTGTTATGTTACTAACCCATCTGTCCCCTACTAACTTCCTAATCCTGCCACGGACATTAGCTCCAGGGCAGTAGTTCCCTTTCCAATTTTCCCTAACCCACTGTTTGGACACTTGATCCTCAGTGGCTTCACACACTTCTGACCTGGATCCCCACCTCCTCCTCCCCTACTCCTCTTCTTCTACCTCCCATACCCCATCCAACTATGTTTGCCGGAGCTTCATTCCTTACATTTACCAATTCGTTGAAGTACTCCCTCCATCTTTCGACTCTCTCTTACTTCTTGGCTATCACTCGCCCATTCTTATCTTTCACACCCTTACTATTTCCCTTGCTACCCTCACTAACTTTCTTGAGCTCTTTCCAGAACAGTTTCTTACACTCCCTCCATTTTACACTTCGATTCCTTCCAAATTCCTCATCTGCATTTCTCTTACTTACCTTCACTACTCTTTTCACCACTCTCTTTTTCTCCAAGTACCTTGCTCTTTTCTGTCTCTCCAAATCTTCATTCCCTCTACTACCCAACCACTCTCTATATGCTTTTGTATTGTCTTCAACAACTATTTTACCTCTTCAGTCCACCACACTGTACCCTTCACTCCCCTCCCTCTTCTCCTTACTCCACACCTCCTCACAAGTAACCTAAGATGACAATCAGCAGTAGACATCCACACAGTAAAACAATATTCAAATTTTGACAAAATGAATGCAAAAAAGCAACGTAAAACAGCATAATTATTGCCCAAAGTTTTCTGCATTTTGTAGGGCAGTCATCTGAGCAATGGACGAAGAAACTGAACGAAGATGAGCTAAAGTAACACCAAAAAGATTAAAATTATTAGAAGAATCAAGATAAGTATTGTTAAGTAATAAAAGTGGATGATTGGGATTTAAAGTTCTACTACGGCTTAAGATAATTGATTGTGATTTTCTAGCATTCAAAACCATGCCCCAATTAGTACACCAACTAGAAAGTTTTACCAAATCTCTAGAATTGGCCACGTCAGTTTGATGTCTTGGTGAGAGAATATACGAGTACAAAGATGTATCGTCAGGGTAGGCCATCAAGTAATTCTCTAAATTCTGCCACATACCAGCAGTATAAATATAATGTAAACAAAACAGGTCCAAGGACAATACCCTGCAGAACACCAGAAACAACATCAACCATTGAACTACATTTTCCATCAAGAACCACATATTGCTTATTTACCGACACAAATAAGATTTTTAAATAGGTTAGCCAGTTTAGGGGCCAATATTGCATTGTTCTTAAAAAAATAAAGGAAATATGCAAGTAGGGTCTGTACCACCATAAGCATGCAAGTCTAACACATAGGACTTTAATTCAGATGATCGAAAGGCACACTTAATCACAACTGGATCAGGAAAACAGACAGGTGGCAGTTCAAGGTCCTGCTGACATTGTTTCATCTGAAAGAATGATGAAATTGAGTTCAGCTTTCTCTATCGGGGAAAATATAGGGACACCATCCTCATTACGAAGAGGAGGAAGTGATGAGTCTTCCCCAAATATATAAGATTATAAAGTGGACCACCATTTATGTGGTTGTGTGATGCCAGTTAGGTTTTTATAAATATGTTCATTGTGTTCAGCCTGGGCTGCATCATATGTTCCCTGGGATTTAGATCATAATTGTATATAACTCTGCCAATTATTAGGTATTTTGCTCTGAGACCACTGATGATAAGCAGCTTCCTTATGATTAATACCGCTCGCGCAGCCCCTGTAGTATACACCATACCCCTGTGCGTAGGTATTTATATTTATTCCTCACTAAAATCGTTATATTACCATAAATATAATTATTACTTATCGATATGTGCCTATTTTATGTTTAATATGAAGATAGTAACATGTTACAACAATAAAACAAGTGGGAATATCATTTGTACGGTCAAAATCGCGAATTGATAGAGAGTGGTTCAGTCAACAATTGTGAGCCAGCCGGCCTCACATCCTCCTCTCTCGAGGCCTGGAGAGAGACTGAGGCCTGTATCTCTCTCTCTCGCTCTTTCCCACACATAGACACACACATGACCACACCCTATGATTGGTTTGGAGATATTTACACAAAAATATACCAATGAATAAGGGAATAACAGGGAAAATAGGTGATAATTGAAGGGGGAAAGGAGGGGAAGAAAACAAAAATTCAAGTGCTACTGGGGCCTTTTAAAAACAATTTTTTAGGCCTAGGATCTTAACCCGTTGAGCCCCGGCTAGTTATAATATTTTGTTCACCCCAGTCCCAAGCCATTTTCACTTATTTTTTTTGTTTGCTAAAATGGAAGACAAGGATGAGAAATGAAAAAAAAACAAAAAAAAATCACCTCTGACATTTTTTTTTTGGGGGGGGGGGGGGGCGGGGGGGGGGGGGGGGGGGGGGGAGCTTCAAAACAATTTGTTGAGCCAAAATGGAAGAGAATGGTGAGAAATGAACACACAAATAAAAAAAAACTCATTTCGGTCATTTGTGGGGCGGGGGGGGGGGGGGGGGGTTCAATAGTTCGTCTCCCCCGCATGACCACCCGCCCGGGAGCACTAGGGTAAAAACTGAGTATGGCATTGTACGGCATACATCCTAAGGAGTATCTCACATAAATCTCAAGCCTCTAGCTCCCATACGACCGGAGTAATGAAGGTTCAAAGAGGCGGTAAACTAGGGGTGTAAACTATCCCCACTAAGCCCACCACCACCAGCCGCGCGGCTGTCTCGGCCCGCTCACAACTACTGGCCCGGCTCCCCCACACACTACGGTACCTCCCCCTCCTATTCTCCCGCCATTTCCTACCTTACGAGCCACGTAAGTGTTTTTTATATGTCGGACGCACGTGATGCGTCGCTGGGAGTTGGTGATCAAAGACTGCCGACGCAACACGTGCGACGCTGGGTCTCAACGGGTTAAGAGTCTCCCCGCAGTCACCCAGTAAAATCTCTTAAGTCTCCCAGCAGCTGCCGGGTTAAAAGTATCACGACAAGCATCGTTGAACCAAACTTTATCCTGTAACCTCTTTTTAATGATTTTAGAAGGAATTCTCCTTGATACAATTTGGATAAGATTATCATTTAATGCAACATCAGGATCAGTCGATTTAAATATATCACCCTATGATATATCCATCAAAACCTGGGCTATATTTTTCCAATTTGCAAGGGACTTGAGATTATTCTTCTTGACCTAGTAAATTTAGGAACACCAACTCACTTCCACTTTAGATGAAAACATTAGCTTCCTCAAGCCCCTTCCCCTTTCTTCAGTGATCTCGTTGTTCTCTTTTTCTCTCTCGTTATCTCTAATTTTGTTGTATCCTTGAAAGCATATCAATTACAAAACACGAACAAAATATAAAACTGCAAACGCTTGGTAAATCTTTGTTTCCTTGCCTGGTAAGCAGGTCAGAGTTTTATCACTATCATTTCCTCCTCTTCCAGTTCATCCGTTTTATCTCATTGATGAACATGCCTCCGTGTCCTCCTCGAGCCCGACGCGCCAACCCGCCAACAGCACTTCGCTCTCGCTGCTCGAAATTTGACCATAACTTGAGTACTCCATTACTCATCCCCTTATTTGTTTGCATGAGCTGTAGCTAAGCTCTAGCTTAACTGCCCTGTAGTTGCTTTGCATGTAATTTTGCTGTGTTTTTGACTGATAAACGTCTGTTTATCGAGACTGCTTTTGTTTACATTTGTACCGGTTAGTGACGACCGACGCTCTAAAGTAAACAAACTACTTGCTTGTTTCATAATTATAAAGTTCTAGCACTTATTGTAGATATTTTAGCCCTCACTGTAGTTAAGTGCTTAGCAAACCACCCAGTAGTTATCTTGCATGACATTGTACTGTAGTTTTGACTGATAAACGTTTGTTTTTCAAAATTCTATTTGTCAAGTTAGTAGAGACGCCAGATACCAGCGCCACCTGTGTACGCATAAACAAACCCTCTTCTTGTATTTTATATATCAAAGTCTAGCCAATACTGTACTTGGTTGAACTTTTTATCTTGGTTATCTATATAAATCACACACACTAACATTTGTCAAGATAGTTTTAATATTGGGTTAGAATAATTTAGTGACTGTAATACTTTTTGATAGCCTATTTATTAATCGCATTTCAGATACTTGTCACCCTATTAATAGGCCTCTCACACTCTTGCCAGGGATATTACTAACTCCATTATTATTATTATTGTGTCGACCACTGTATAAACTAATATACAGGCTTTAGCCTAACTGTGTCATACTGCTAACATAATTTTATTTTTATTTTCAGGCATAAAATTGTGTTCTATTGCTAACATATTCTTTTTGTGATTAACATATTCTTTTTGTGATTTACAGGCATTAATTGTACCATATTGCTAACCAATATTTTTGTTACTGTACTGTATACTGCTTTCCAGTTTTCTCACTAGGCTAAATTAACCCTCTCCCACTTTTTTTTCCAGTAAATTTTGTAACAAATTACTAGTCCATTTGCAATTTTCAGGTTTTAACTGTGTCATACTGCTAACATCAATTTTTGTTTTATTTTCAGGCATAAATTGTGTTCTATTGCTAAAAATTTGTGTGTGATTTACAGGCATAATATTCTTTTTGTGATTAACATATTCTTTTTGTGATTTACAGGCATTAATTGTACCATATTGCTAACAAATACTTGTTGTTACTGTATATACTGTATACTGTGTTCCAGTTTTCTCACTAGGCTAAATTAACCCTCTCCCACTTTTTGTTTTGTTTTTCCAGTAAATTTTGTAACAAATTTCTAGTCCCTTTGTGATTTTCAGGCTTTAACTGTGTCATACTGCAAACATAATTTTTTTTTTTTATTTTCAGGCATAAATTGTGTTTTATTGCTAACATATTTTTTGTGATTTACAGGCATATTAATTTTATCATATTGCTAACACAATTTTGTGTGATTTTCAGGAATTAATTGTATCACATTGCTAACATCAATTTTTTGTGATTTTCAGGCTTTAATTGTACCATTTTGCTAACATAAATTTGTGTGATTTTCAGGCATATTGTGATTATATCGTCATGGCGCCGCAACGAACCTACACGAGTTGTTCCGGTAAATTTGGCCCTACCATGTTTGTTGATACTGATGTCCAAATTTGTAGATTTTGCCAGCTCCGAGAGAAGATTGCGGATGAATTGAATGCAGCTCACCGCAAGATCGATGCCCTGACTACGAAGCTTGAATCCCTTCAAGAATTTGCCACACTCAACGTAGGAGTGCCCTCGGCCCAAGAAACCACTACGATGTCAACCGCCATTCCAGTGCATACAGTACCGGTACCGGTACCCACACCAGCAGCTACCTTAGATGTTGCAGAAAATAATAATGACTCTACTCTCACTCCCCCCAGGACAACTTTCAGTTAGTGAGAAACAATGTGCATCCCAGTACCAGTACCAGGAAGGTCATCCCGAAAACATGCCAAAACCGCTTCAAAATTCTTGCTATTGACGAGGAAAAGGAAACGGAAGAAGTTCGGCTTGTGGGCGACTCCATGGTCCGTGGCCAATTAACCGAGTTCTGCGCCAGGGCACCCAGGACCAGAAAGCGATTCTGTATCCCAGGTGGCGGCGTGGACGACATTGTTGCGGCTGTGGAAGAGGTTTCCAGGCTCGCCCCCGCAAGCATTACGTACGTCATCCACGTTGGATCTAACGATGTCCAACGGACGCGGTCAGAGGAACTACTTTGCAAGTACCGGCGGCTGATCAGGTCCTTCAAGGAAAAATCTAATAGAATCTTAATTTCAGGAATTGTTCCCCGGATTGATGTAGAAAACCGATTCTACAACATAGCTACCAGTACAAATCGCCGACTAGCCAAACTCTGCAGGGAGGAGGACATTGGCTTTGTCGACACGTGGGATAATTTTTACTATGATAAATCTTTGTTTTCAGGAGATGGTGTACATCTCAATGAAGTAGGAGCTGCACATCTTGGTCGTTTGCTGAACGATGCAGTCAAGGATTTCCGTTCAAAAAACGGGGTCAACCCGGGGTATCCGGGGGTAGTGTAAGTCAAATACGAACTGAAAATTCAGACAATGCACAATCATTAACATCCAACTCTAATACTCTTAAGGTGTTTTATGTAAATGCTCGTAGCATACGCAATAAATTTTCAGATCTAGAGGAAATCGTGTTTACAGAACATTATGATATAATCGGCATTACAGAATCTTGGTTAAATACGGAAGACAGAGACTTTTTAGCCGAATATACGCTTCCTGGTTATACAATGTTTGAGAAAAGTCGGATCAATAGAAATGGAGGAGGAGTTCTGTTTTTTATAAAGGAAGGTCTTAAACCCGTCTTAATGTCAAAACCTCAAATTGCGAATATAGACATATCTTACTATTAAATAATAAACGAGGAACTAAAATAACACTAGCTTTATTATACAGACCCCCAGCTCAATCAGTGCAAACTGACAGTAAAATTTATGAACAAATTGCAGAAATAACTAACATACAAGATACCGTAATTCTTGGCGATTTCAACTTACCTGTGACTAAATGGGGCGATATTCTTACTTCACACTCTGGACACGACCTCTATGCTAACTTGCAAGAGAGTTCACTTTTTCAATTTGTACAATCTCCGACCCGTGGTAATAATGTGCTTGACCTTGTACTCGCAACTAAAGAAGAATTAATAGAGAATTTGAATGTTGGTGATGAATTCAGTAACAGCGACCATCGTACGATAACTTTCACTTTAAAGTTTACTAGTAACAAATCAAATAGCAGCATTAAGAAAGTCCCTAATTTCAACAAAGCACATTTTCATAAACTTAAATCAAAGCTTAAAGAAACTGACTGGAGCTTTCTGACTAACAATAACGACATAAATACATCTTGGGAGTGTTTCACAACCACTTACCTTAAGGCAGTGCAAGACTGCATACCATCGAAAATACGGCGTCCAGGCCATAATGATAAGCCCAAATGGTGGAATAAAGATATTTCAGACTGTCTGCTTGCTAAAAAAATATGCTAATGATAGATTAAAATCCTCACAAAATGACGAAGAACGGGTGAAATTTGTAGAGCTACGACGCAAAGCCAAAAAGTTAATTATGCAAAGTAAAAAGACCCTGGAGTTACATGTTGCGAATCAAAGTAAAACAAACCCGAAAGAATTCTATAGTTATATCAGAAAGTAAAAAGTAGTTACTTCAACTGTTGGACCGTTAGTCGATGAAAATGGAGAATACACCAAAGACGAAGTACAAATGAGTAAATGCCCTCAATACCTTCTTTGCATCAGTTTTTACAACCGAAGACCTCAGTGATATCCCTACATCATCGCCGATTCAGATTGATAATTCAGATGTTCTAAGCAATATCACCGTTACAGAGAGAGAAGTATTGAATTGTTTAGATAAACTCAAGGTAAATAAAACGCCTGGACCTGATACAATCTCGCCTAGAGTTCTAAAGGAAGCTAAGGATGAGCTCTCCAAACCACTGACATTGTTATTCAATGAATCCTTGCAGTCTGGGGCTATGCCTGATCAGTGGAAGCTAGCCAACGTAACACCGATATTCAAAAAAGGCAGCAAATCCCTACCCAGTAACTATCGTCCAATTAGCTTAACCTCAATTGTATGTAAAATGCTAGAAACGGTCATAAGAGACAGACTCGTAAATCACTTAGAGGCAAATAACTTACTTAAAGATAGTCAACACGGCTTTCGTAAAAAACGTTCCTGTTTAACAAACCTCTTAGACTTCTTCCACGATATCCTCAACCTCTACGATGAGAGTAAAGCTGTAGATATTATATACCTTGATTTTCAAAAGGCCTTTGACAAAGTTCCCCACAAACGTTTACTGCTAAAACTAAAAGCGCATGGAATACAAGACGGTGTGTTGAAATGGATAGAAAATTGGCTCAGCGACAGAAAGCAAAGAGTAGTCATAAACGGTAAGGCATCTAAATGGACCAATGTAAGTAGTGGGGTACCCCAGGGATCGGTACTAGGACCAATTCTCTTTCTAATTTACATCAACGACATAGATGAGGGTCTCACCTGTACAATCTCAAAATTTGCTGACGATATAAAAATTGCAAATAGCGTACTCTCAAAAGAACAAGTTGACGATATGCAACACAATATAGATAAATTGTCATGTTGGGCCCAAATTTGGCAAATGAGTTTCAATGCGGATAAATGTAAAGTACTACTTATCGGATACCTAAATGAGAAAGCAAACTATTCGATGAATGGCACTCAGCTTAAGAATGTAAACAGAGAAACCGATCTGGGAGTAACAATATCGAGTAACCTAAAACCGAGTCAACAATGTTCAGAGGTTGTTAAGAAGGCAAACAAAATAATTGGCTTTATAGGCAGGTCATTTGAGCATAAATCCAAAGAAGTTATCCTAACCTTTTACAATTCCTTAGTCCGCCCTCTTCTGGAATACTGCATTCAATCCTGGTGCCCTTATTAACAAAAAGATATAAACAAGCTAGAACGAGTTCAACGTAGAGTTACCAAAATGATACCTAGCCTAAAGAACAAACCATACGAAGAGCGTCTTAGAGAATTAAATCTATTTCCTTTAACCCAGCGCAGATTAAGAGGTGACTTAATTCAAGTGTTCAAAATCATCAAAGGCATCGACAATATGAACTGTAGTAAGTACTTCACTATCGACCAATCTAATTACACGCGGGGAAACGGTTGCAAAATTATTGGTAAATCTTTTAACTCACACGAATCTAAGAATTTCTTCTTCAATCGAGTTGTCAACTTGTGGAATGGGCTTCCCCGAGACGTTATAGACTGCAGCACCGTTGATTCATTTAAACTCCGCCTAGACAAATATCTCGCATCAAACCCGCGACTGACTGCGTTTGTAAATGAATAACTTTATTTTATCCCCCCCCCCTCAGTTACTAACCTATCTGTCCCCTACTAATTTCCTAATCCTGCCACGGACATTAGTTCCAGGGCAGTAGTTCCCTTTCCAATGTTCCCTTACCCACTCTAAACCACTGTTTGGACACTTGATCCTCAGTGTTTTGGAGGACAAGCAGCCTAGAAGGGTCACTAGACCTGTTGTTTCTTGATTTCCTTTGTGTGTGTGTGTCATGAATTCCCTTTCGGTACTCGCATATTATAGTTTAATGTATTAATAGGCCTACGCAAGAAAAGTAAGTCCATTTTAACATATATGGCTGCGATGCTATAATAAAGTGAGAAATAACTATCGTTCTATATGCGAAACATAGTATATTGAGTAAGCTACTATCATTAAAATAGTTATAATTTAATTGCCAGGGGGGGGGGGGAAATCGAACCTAGCTCCTCCGCGCAACACGCTCTAATCAATAAATTTCGGGTGGTCATTCATTTATTTTCCAAAAATATCAAGTTCTAGCGATGAAGAAAATTAATATGCTGTTATCATGATTCGGGACACGTTAAATATATAATAAGACTTACTGAATGGTGACGATAATATTTAGACAACTTTGAGGAAAATGTAGAGGAAAAGAGAGATGGTGAATGTTTGTTTTAGTGCGTGGGGAGATCTTAAGTGCTTTAGTGGAACACATACAGTATACACCCTCATACCCTGGTACACACATAGATCTTAAGTGCTTTAGTGGAACACATACAGTATACACCCTCATACCCTGGTACACACATAGATCTTAAGTGCTTTAGTGGAACACATACAGTATACACCCTCATACCCTGGTACATACATAGATCTTAAGTGGAACACATACAGTATACACCCTCATACCCTGGTACACACATAGATCTTAAGTGCTTTAGTGGAACACATACAGTATACACCCTCATACCCTGGTACACACATAGATCTTAAGTGCTTTAGTGGAACACATACAGTATACACCCTCATACCCTGGTACACACATAGATCTTAAGTGCTTTAGTGGAACACATACAGTATACACCCTCATACCCTGGTACACACATAGATCTTAAGTGCTTTAGTGGAACACATACAGTATACACCCTCATACCCTGGTACACACATAGATCTTAAGTGCTTTAGTGGAACACATACAGTATATACACCCTCATACCCTGGTACACACATAGATCTTAAGTGCTTTAATGGAACACATACAGTATACACCCTCATACCCTGGTACACACATAGATCTTAAGTGCTTTAGTGGAACACATACAGTATACACCCTCATACCCTGGTACACACATAGATCTTAAGTGCTTTAGTGGAACACATACAGTATACACCCTCATACCCTGGTACACACATAGATCTTAAGTGCTTTAGTGGAACACATACAGTATACACCCTCATACCCTGGTACACACATAGATCTTAAGTGCTTTAGTGGAACACATACAGTATACACCCTCATACCCTGGTACATACATAGATCTTAAGTGGAACACATACAGTATACACCCTCATACCCTGGTACACACATAGATCTTAAGTGCTTTAGTGGAACACATACAGTATACACCCTCATACCCTGGTACACACATAGATCTTAAGTGCTTTAGTGGAACACATACAGTATATACACCCTCATACCCTGGTACACACATAGATCTTAAGTGCTTTAGTGGAACACATACAGTATATACACCCTCATACCCTGGTACACATAGATCTTAAGTGCTTTAATGGAACACATACAGTATACACCCTCATACCCTGGTACATACATAGATCTTAAGTGGAACACATACAGTATACACCCTCATACCCTGGTACACACATAGATCTTAAGTGCTTTAGTGGAACACATACAGTATACACCCTCATACCCTGGTACACACATAGATCTTAAGTGCTTTAGTGGAACACATACAGTATACACCCTCATACCCTGGTACACACATAGATCTTAAGTGCTTTAGTGGAACACATACAGTATATACACCCTCATACCCTGATACACACATAGATCTTAAGTGCTTTAGTGGAACACATACAGTATATACACCCTCATACCCTGGTACACACATAGATCTTATTTGCTTTAATGGAACACATACAGTATACACCCTCATACCCTGGTACATACATAGATCTTAAGTGGAACACATAGAGTATAAACCCTCATACCCTGGTACACACATAGATCTTAAGTGCTTTAGTGGAACACATACAGTATACACCCTCATACCCTGGTACACACATAGATCTTAAGTGCTTTAGTGGAACACATACAGTATACACCCTCATACCCTGGTACACACATAGATCTTAAGTGCTTTAGTGGAACACATACAGTATATACACCCTCATACCCTGGTACACACATAGATCTTAAGTGCTTTAGTGGAACACATACAGTATACACCCTCATACCCTGGTACACACATAGATCTTAAGTGCTTTAGTGGAACACATACAGTATACACCCTCATACCCTGGTACACACATAGATCTTAAGTGCTTTAGTGGAACACATACAGTATACACCCTCATACCCTGGTACACACATAAATCTTAAGTGCTTTAGTGGAACACATACAGTATACACCCTCATACCCTGGTACACACATAGATCTTAAGTGCTTTAGTGGAACACATACAGTATACACCCTCATACCCTGGTACACACATTGATCTTAAGTGCTTTAGTGGAACACATACAGTATACACCCTCATACCCTGGTACACACATAGATCTTAAGTGCTTTAGTGGAACACATACAGTATACACCCTCATACCCTGGTACACACATAGATCTTAAGTGCTTTAGTGGAACACATACAGTATATACACCCTCATACCCTGGTACACACATAGATCTTAAGTGCTTTAGTGGAACACATACAGTATACACCCTCATACCCTGGTACACACATAGATACAAGAAGTTACACACACATTTATCTGTCTCTATGACAGAAAACGGAAGATAGGGGAAAAGAAGGGCAATCAAAACAATTATATATTCTATCTTATATATAGACCGTATATTCTATCTTATATATAGACCGTATATTCTATCTTATATATAGACCGTATATTCTATCTTATATATAGACCGTATATTCTATCTTATATATAGACCGTATATTCTATCTTATATATAGACCGTATGACCGTATATTCTATCTTATATATAGACCGTATATTCTATCTTATATATAGACCGTATATTCTATCTTATATATAGACCGTATATTCTATCTTATATATAGACCGTATATTCTATCTTATATATAGACCGTATATTCTATCTTATATATAGACCGTATATTCTATCTTATATACACCGTATATTCTATCTTATATATAGACCGTATATTCTATCTTATATATAGACCGTATATTCTATCTTATATATAGACCGTATATTCTATCTTATATATAGACCGTATATTCTATCTTATATATAGACCGTATATTCTATCTTATATATAGACCGTATATTCTATCTTATATATAGACCGTATATTCTATCTTATATATAGACCGTATATTCTATCTTATATATAGATCGTATATTCTATCTTATATATAGACCGTATATTTTAGTCAAGTTATATATTTGTCTGTCAAATACTATATAGTTCAATGTACTGGAGTTCTCGAAAAGAGGCTCCAGTCCTGGCGTGATTCTTGACTTACAGTGTACTGGCTTAATACTCCAGAAGGGTTGATAGCCTCTGAAGTCCTATTTTAACTAACTATAAGTATGATTATCTTTGTCATTGTATCTTTCTAGAGCTCTAATTTGCTGTGCATGGTTTGACTTGCTACCGATTCTTGACATACAGTAGCTTTCATTTCATATCATGTTCACTCTGGCCCACTGACAGCGGAGATTGAGGATTTAGAGCATTTTGTAATGTTATGTCCCCTATACCAAGATGTTAGAAATAAGAGTGACATGTTCCTGCAACCATATAAAAAAAAAGCATTAAGTGAATTGTTATTTAGAAAAGAAAACAAAAAAGAGGCAGTGAAAAGGATTATACACACATTTAGGAAACAAAGAGAAATAGAAAAAGATAAAAGAAGAGCTCAACGGCAGATATTGACAAACTACTATGGGTTTCAGAGGCCGTGTGGCATCGTTTTTCTGGAATAACTTATTAACAAACAGTTGGATCAGTATACTAATTAATAACTTATTAACAAACAGTTGGATCAGTATACTAATTAATAACTTATTAACAAACAGTTGGATCAGTATACTAATTAATAACTTATTAACAAACAGTTGGATCAGTATACTAATAACTTATTAACAAACAGTTGGATCAGTATACTAATTTGCCAGAGCTTGTTTCACACCGTCTCCTAATTTTCGTCAATATTGTGCATTACCAAAAGTGGAGAATTAAGCCACTTGTTAAAGTCACACCTAAATGACTAGGAAACGGACAAGGCTACCGTGGCCACGAACCTGTGAAAACCACCAAACCATTATTGCTAATCCATCAAACACGGTCGTTATTACCCACCACTCAACCCTACTATCGCTTTTCTGTCAGGGTACCTTTCACTATCAAATAGATATATACAAAGAACATGTGTACATTTTTTATATTTCTATTTGATAGTGAAAGATAACCTGGCTGTACAAAAGATAGTAGGGTTGGGTGGTGAGTGATAACAACCGTGTTTGATGGAAGAGCAATAATGGTTAGGTGGTTTTCACAGGTACGCCACAGTAGTCTTGTCCGTTTCCTCGTCATTCAGGTGTGACTTTAACCTCATGTCACAGGGACAAGTGGCTTAATTCTCCACTTTTGGTAATGCACAATATTGACGAAAATTAGGGGATGGTGTGAAACAAGCTCTGGCAAAATATCATACTGATCCAACTGTTTGTTAATAAGTTATTCCCGAAAAACGATGCCACACGGCCTCTGAAACCCATAGTAGGACAGTATATCAAAATATGTTACCAATAGAGGGGGACCGTAGTAAAGGTTTTACCCCCGATCAAGCACCGAACCGAACCAAGCCGAACTGTTGGTCAGACTATGATGAACATGATGCTGTAGAATTGAAGGGGTTAAAAAAAGAAACATGGCCCTGAAAAAATATGAATTCAAGAGACAAATTGGCACTATCGGCACATACAATTCCTTTCAATTTACCTTATATTATCAACTTTTCAACTTAATTTGTTCATTTTTCTTCAGCCTATCTACCTCTGATCAAAATTCTTTCCTTCCTCTTTACTTACTTACTTACTTACTTACTTACTTGTTATGCCCTGATTTTATTCAGGTTTAACTATTAGTTAGGGTGAGTTCTTTCGAGACTGGGATATTTGAGTTCATACAAGTAGGCCTACATATAACTAATACAATAGAGGATATGTATAATATCGAAATATAATTGGTAGTACAGCTTTATTAATTTAATCACTAGTTACAATATAGATAATAAAAAACACTAAAGACACGGGAGCATAAGTGGTACAACTCAATTTAATTTCTCCCAGCACGATCGCGGATCTAGATGGAGATCAGGTATATTCAATTCAACTTAGATATGGAATCTTCTTCTAGAGAATCATACGCACTATTCTCTTATCAAAAGTTTACAATAAATTTACTAAATCAGTTTCTTATTAACCCTTAAAGATCGGGGCCCGACTTAAGTCCGAATCGAAAAATTTGGACTATGTGGCGGGGCCCGCCTTAAGTCCGAGTGCAATTTTGGCGCAATATTGGCTCTGAGAGAGAGAGACGAGTGACTGAAGGAGCATGGGTTACCTCATGACCGCTCGCCACGGCCGCCGTGGACCTACTGAGATTTACTCCACTTACATCCACCCTCACTCCCTCGCTACATACGTAATTATATAAAGAAATTACCGTATATTAGCGATTTTGCCCTTCGGTTGCACGATCGTTGCAAGACAACCAGTGATCGTAGAAGGATGGTTCGGGTGTCATTGGAAAGCTCAATTTATGCCCTTTCAGGGATACATACTTGTATTACGCTCTGGGTCTTGTTTATGCATGAAAAAGAGCACGGAAACAACCCCATTTATGGGTAAAAAAAAAAGCGCTGTGCGGCACGGTCAAATATACCGCCTAGCCCGCTAAATAAGGGTTAATATTCACAATATATCTTGACTTGAAGTTTGTTCATGAATAATACTGGACGAGGTTATATAAGTTCCTATATTTCTTGGCACGGAATATGGAATCTTATGCATTGATGGACTTCTTTGGTTTGAGCTCAAGTTTATTAACTCTAAAATATTACTGCACTTGATGAGATTATTTTCAGAGTTCCTAAATGTGTGAAAATCCTCTTATTTGGTGTAAATTCACTAATTTAATAAAAGAAGTATCCTGCACATATTTTTCACTGAACACGTAGATTATTAATATTGTTCTATTTACTGTAACACTTGGTTCTATTAACTCAAAGTTTAGGGTTGACGGACTCTGTTTATTTTTATCACTTGGCGGAAATATGGCAGAGTTACTGGGTGCTTGAAATCCGTCTTATTTTGGTATAGGCCTATTAGTTATTCTTTGAGTTATAAAGTCGTACTAAATATGGTTATTAATAGTACATACTTAATATTAATCTTTTTCCGTAGATTAACCTACAGTAGTTGAACACTTTTACGAACTTTTCATTAATTAAGAGGTATTAAGAACTCTGTTTATTTGGATCACTTTTTGAACTCTAACTTCTTTTGTATCTCGTCACTGATACTGATTTTTAGTAGTTTCTATATTCTTTCTTTTCCTTGAAGAGATATACACTAGTTGATGATGTCTTCTGATGCTCCGTGGGCCGTCCAGGTTGGCCGGTCGTGTGAAGTTAAGTTACAGTTGGGTTAATGGGCGTGGGGTCTTAAATATGGCTCCGTAACTTGTAATGAAACAGTTGGGCACCATATCGGACTAACGCCTATAGCTTTATCAAATACAGTATACTCAACTATCCTGACCTTTATATTAACCAGTGATGAAGTTCTGTTAAGGTACTCTTGAAGTAGGGTTTTGAATATTGTGTCTCAGTGATGACGGATTAACACAATATCTGACTAACGCAAGAAGAGTTTAGGTATTGCTCTTCTTGACTGTCACTAACCGTTATAAGAGGGTCAAAGAACTCAGGGCGGTGTTTACCTTTTAGTCGCAAATTCTGGTGGGGTGCCACAGACAAAATGCGCCTAGGATTTATATATGCAGAGTTCCTGTGAGGGTGTCTCGCTAAGCCCTTATAACACAAAAGATCGTTTTAGCACTTAGATCTTCTGTGAGTAATGGTCGTGTAATTTCAAATAGTGAAATGATAAAAGGTAGGGGTGTCTGTGTCCTTCAACTTTTAACTATAAAGAAATATAACCTAATGAAAGTAATTAAATTAATTCCTGGGTTGCCAGAAATAATAAAGTTACTTATATATAGGTCACTATGGTTGTACTAAAAATAGTAAAACATAAGTGGAGGGTTGCCTACACACTTAAGATTCTTAATTTTAAAGATAAAGACAATTAGAGGTCTCTATGTTAAATGATTGGGTTGCCACAATTAAAAAAGATCCTAGAATAGGATTTCTTATTCACAGACAGTATAAGGACTTCGGGGTGCCATCATCCAAACTGTTAGGAAGGGTAAAAATAATATTTCTCCAAAGCGTGGTGCCGACAATTGGGAAAGCTTAGAGTTACTTGCCTTCCTTCAAACTTCCCTGGCCTAATGTGCACCAGTACTGGAGGGTACCCATTCTCTGTCGAAGGATAGTAAGGGCGTGTGTTTGCACTGTTTAGTAGGACAAGAAGTCCTTCTTGTCCTAGAGGAGGTGACTCTCAGTTACTTCATAATACTACTCTACTATACTTGAAGAGTAATTCAAAATAATATGATGAGCAGATGTTAGGCAAATCAAGGTTTTATTTGCCTTTCTAAGTTACTGTGAGAACAAAAGGGGAATGGGTATATTAGAACTTTAGTAAAGAGTTTTGGGGGTATTTCTCATTGACCTCTGAGCGTGAGAGTTCAAGGGGGTAAAGGGGTATTGTACGTGAGGTTTCCCTGCGTCGTGGATTTATTATATATTTCTATAAGAGTTTGTCTCTGATAATGTTGGATAGAGTTATATGGGAAGGTTAGTCTTTCTTTCTAGAGTTATTCTTGATCATTACTTTAGGTGTTGTATATAGAGAACATACGTATGGTACATGAGTAAATGTTGGTCGGCATGGGGTTAGGTTGGCGACTCTGGGGGTCATCGGAAGGGTGCATGTGTCCCTAGCCTCGCTCGCCTGTGTTTTTATACTGTTTTTAGGCAAGGCCTGTGGGCTTGAATATTAGTCCTAGAGTAGCTGAGAATGTTAGGTTTTCTTAGTAGACTTTAACATTGATAGTTTTTTTAGACTCTGAGTATATAAATAACACGTTTATGGGAGTTATAGGATTTTCATACGTGGAGGCTGAATTGGCAATACTGAGGGGTCAGCCATGTCATGCGTCCTGAAGTCCCATGGTTGTGAAGTTGTAGGTTTGCATACAAGGACCTTCCGCGGTTAATATGGGGAATAACAATCTCTGTTCATGCTAGAGTTAGTTAACAAAAGTAAAACAGATATTTTCTATATGGAAAGATATATAAGAAACAAATTTACAGAGTTAATAGGGGTCCTAGCTGGTGAACTTTTGGTTGGTACCTCTGATGGTCACTTTTTGTTATCTGTGGGCAAAAGTTCGTTGGCCTACGACTCTCCAAAGTAGGAAGTTTGTTTGAAAAATAGAGAAATGATAATATATGAGAAGACGTGTACATAGGTGTTTATTATTTATTTTAAAAGATAGAAGCATCTCGGTGAGATAATTTTAGAACTTTCGTATCTTGACGATGTCCTTCAACATGTTTCTTATTCTGTTCACTATCTTGTTACATAATGAATCTGTCTTGTGACATGTTATATTTAAAATTAATACATACTCTTTACATAATGGTTTTTAAATGTTTATTATTATCCTTAATATTATATATACAGGTTTTTATTATTCTTCCCTTGTTCTCAGAACTTCTGAGAGAAAAGGACTCTTCTCTTTACTGTGGATGGTTTCACCCCGAGGCAAATTGTCTTTCCCGGGGTGATCGGGCATGCCTCTATTACTGTGGCGACCCTGCTGGTCCTGAGGGCCGCGGCCGGTGTTATTGGGTTTGACATTCCTGTCTTGGGTGGGGTCGTGTTGTCTGTTTTCGTTTTCTTCTTCCGTTGTCTCTTCTCCTCTTCTTGCTTCCGTTCTCTTTGTCTTTCTTCTTCTCTTTCTCCGCACGTTTTTATTTTCTTCTGTATTTTATTACTTACTTACTTACGAGAGAGAGAGAGACAGAGAAAGAGAATTTATCAGAAGGCTGGATTATTTCAGAGTAACACAATATGAAATCATTTCAAATTGATAATATTAGAGACGAAAGTTGTCTACATTAATATGATCCTCTCTTTGAGTTGGTGAATGAAAGGGAAAATTGCGTGATTGGATTAGGAACCTAGCTTCTTATACAACAGTTAAATCATATGATTAATTAACGGTTTTATGATAAAACAACCGTGCACGTCAGTCACACTTTACTCAGTTCCAGTATAGAAAAGCCTGTGCACAGCAATGTTTTGGTAGAGCTGTTTGGTAATTTTCTATTTATCTTTAGAGAGAGAGATCGTCAGGGGGGATAGCGGTGCGATCAGCGGTCTCCCTAAATGTATGTGGTTGGGTAATCAATAAACTAAAACCTAACCTAACCTCGTTTTTAAACTGCAATAAAATGGAAGTTTGTTTTAACACGTATTTGCATTATTACCCTTTATTGTGGGTGGAACTATCTTGGATGGAATTTTACATGGGTGACATTTTCTTGGGTGGAAATTACTTGGTGACATTTTTGTGGGTGGCATTTTCGGCCCACCATCATTTTGATAAGTTGGTGCCATCAAGATGACATCAAGGAGACAAGATAACAGAGGAAGAAAAGGTGAAGGTCAGCCTGGAGGACATCAGCGGAACCAGGATGAACGAAGGGATGAAAGTAGGAACTCAACTCGAGTTGAAGACGATATGGAGGATGAAAGAGCCGATTGTGGACACTGTCAACGTGAATTAAAGTATGGTCAAAATGGTCTACTATGTGACATGCAAATTGTGGTACCATGCAAGTTGCCAGAGGGTGCCAGTAGCACATTATGAGATTTTTGATGAGGCAAATTATGCATGGCTATGTAAAAACTTCAAACCTAACCTTAGTTTGAAAATGGAAAAGTTAGGAAAATTAGAGAAGTACAAGAAAGTGGTAGAAGAGAATCGTAGATTGAGGGAAGTAGGCAATTTACAACATACATGTGCATATACTATAATCAGAGATAGTAGGAGAAGTGACAGATACAGTACTAGATAATATAAGAGACACTGGTGCCTGAGTAGATGCTCGTGCTTCTATACAGGTATCTATATGTATATATATAATAACAAGGTATGCAACCACTTTCAGTAGGAGTGACAAGTACCCGTATATACAACGGCTTGTTAACATAATATTTTCCACTGCTAACCTGTTTATTGGGTATCTGTAGGTAGAATAGGGCACACACGATATATATATGTGATTAACAGTAGCATTAAATACTTTGCATGCAAGTTTACACTATAAACAGTGCACTTTTGTCTCCGAAAATCGTCCCCAGATTTTTTATTTTTTTTTAATCTCGCGCTTTTACGACGCAATCGCTTCATATCGACATAAGCCGAAGCGCGACCTTATGACGCAATTGCGTCATATTGCCACCCGCAACTTAAAAATATTCGCCGCAAATAAGTTTATGACGCGATTTTGACGCAATTTGGACTGGTAAGTTAGGCAACAGTAAGTTACAAAATAAAGTATCTAGCAACCCCATAGCGTCCCTCTCTGAGGAGACCGGGCCTTTGTTAACTCAGTAGGTTCCCGGCCACCAGACTGTGAGGCAGGGTCCCGGCCCTTTAATTTTTGGGTCTCTCCCTCTCACCCGACATGCCTAGCTATAGGCAGGCAATTATGGATTATTTCATCTACCCAGTGAAAGTGTTTACATGTTTGGTGAATAATTCGAAATATATTTGTGTATAATATGTTACTTGTGACTTTTGGTGACCGAGAGGAGTGAATCTTGGACGTTAACCCCTTGAGTATTGATGCAGTTTTGTCTAGGTATCATTGATGATTTTATACTATTTTTTGCTTGAAAGACAAATATATTTATCAATAAATACTGTCTACGAAATAAATACATTATACTCACGAATTATATTTACGTATTTTGCACATTTTGGGCGATTTTTTAGTGAGTACATAGTTTTATTTGAGTGACTATTTGACAGTGTAGTGTGTCACAGGAATGCTTACAGGAAGCTTACAGGAAGTACGGTAACTACTCTATGGAACTTTAATTATATTATATGCCTATGTATATTATATATATATATATATATATATATATATATACCTGTATATATATATATATATATATATATATATATATATATATATATATATATACTGTATATATATATATATATATATATATATATACAGTATATATATATACCGGTATATATATATATATATATAATATATCATAGACAACAGTAGATCTGGACTGGACACGAAAATTGAACTTTGCAGTAAGGGACCCAAAATCGGAGAACGAACCCCTAAGTTCGAACCTTGCAACCGCGAAAATGTGATATTTTCGAGGTTTCGAGGTTCGAACTAGGGGGTTCATTCTCCGATTTTGGGTCCCTTACTGCGAAGTTCAATTTTCGTGTCCAGTCCAGATTGACTGTAGTCTATGATTATATAATTTATATACTTATTATAATATATATTATTATATATTACCGAGTATATACTTATTATATATTATTATTATTACTATTTATTATTATATTAGGCCTACCATAGCGCGGTTGGGAGTATGAACATGATTAGATTAATATCCAGTATTCGAGAATGGATAATAAGTCGTAGGCGTGTGCATAAACCTTTAACCGTACTGGTGGTGTAATGGTTAAGGTGGCAAAAATCTGTGTGTAATAACCTGGGTTCGAATCCCGGCGGATCATATATACTTTAATTAATTTCATTGGGGGTGTTTGGTGTTGTGGTGATATTAATAAAATATATATTATATATTATATATACTGTATGTTACATATATATATATATTATATATATATATACTGTATAGGCCTATATATATATTATATATTATATATATATCCAGTATATATAAATATATATATATATATATATATATATATATATATATAGGCTACAGTATATATATTATTTGTTTATATATATATATTTTGTCTTCTCCCCTTCCCTGTTGTGTTGTTGTTGCTGTTCCCCAGGTTGTCTGGCCGAACAGCCCCAAGGTCCTGAGCAAGGCCAAGGCCATAAACGAGCACCCCTTCCTGGTTGTATTATATGCCTATGTATAAATATATATATATATATTTCTCTTCTTCATTAACCCAACTTTATTTACCCACCTTCATTCACTCACCTTCATTCACCCACCTTAATTCATCCACTTATTAATATATATATTATTATATATTATATATATATATATATATACTGTACAGTATATATATATATAAATATTTATATATATGTATATATATATATATATATATATATATATATATATATATATATATATATACTGTACAGTATATATATATAAATATATATATATATATATATATATATATATATATATATATATATATTGAAATAACGGGGTTGGCGAGAATGGGCTCCAGTTCATGTAAGATTGCAAACATCAAAGTATAGGAGGGAACAAAAGAAGCCAAATTTACCCGAGCACCCCATGACCTCAGGAACTTCCCAGATTCTATGGGACACAGGATATCTAGGACAGTCACCCCAGTTAAAGGGAAATCCTGATGTCGTATCACGGCCGCGGTTTCAAAATACACCCGCCAATCACCAGCCCCCATATGTTCAGACCCCAGATTTGCAGTATAACGAAGAAATGTTTGTGCAAATGAAACACCAAAGGCCTGAATGCTACCGGAACCAATGGAACTAAGGAGGCCTATAAATTATGATGGGCCTGGAGAACCATCTAACATAATAGTAGAAGACAGCCTAGGCGAAGTATGACCAAATTGGCCAAAGAGCTCCAATTATGAAGTAATCAGTATAATAATTTTCACATGTATACTAGGCCACGTAACGAACCCCTAGGTGTTCAATAAAATAGCTATTATATGTATGTACCTAATAATAATTCCCATGTATGTATTAGTTAAGTATTAATCATCACAACTTGATCACAACGTATTACAATATCCCTTTTACCTTGAAGTCCTATAAGCAAGGGGCAAGAATTAAGTCAAGCATAGTCTCAACGAAATATAGGAAAAGTATGCAAACAACCACTGGGGTAATGTCCTTAACTCTGAATAAGAACGGAGCATCTAACAGCAGTGGAACAATTGTCTTGCCTTCCCCCCCCCTGCCCTGAGAGCTCGCCGAAGCTGCTGTGTGCCTCTTGAAGTCCGGATCCCGAAGTCCTGATTGTGAGAAGCAGTTCATCCTGAAGTGCTGCCCTGTGGACCTACGTTCTTCCTGAAGTGCTGCCCTGTGGACCTACGGTCAACATAAGAACATAAGTACATAAGAACATAAGAAAATGGGAGTCTGCAGAAAGCCGATTGGCCTAAGCAAGGCAGATCCCTGTCCCACACAACCCCAAATCAATTACAAAGCCCAATTATAGGCTCAACACTCTAATACCCTGAGGATCATCCTACTAAAACGGTTAGAGATTAACGCAGGATTATGGGGGTCTGCAGAGCGCTGATTGGCCCAACCCGGCTGATCCCCCTTCACACCCAACCCTTCTCGTCCATATGCTTATCCAATTTTATCTTAAAGCTCCCTACAGTTTTAGATCCCACTATAGCACTTGGTAGTCCATTCCACCCATCTACAACTCTGTTACCAAACCAATATTTGCCTATATCTTTTCTGAAACGAAATTTATCTAATTTGAAACCATTGGTACGAGTTCTTTCGCTATCACTGAGCTTTAGTACATTTGTCATGTCCCCTTTGTTAATCCCACTAACCCACTTGAACACCTCTATCATATCCCCTCTAACTCTGCGTCTCTCTAACGAATGTAAACCTAATTTCTTCAACCTTTCTTCATACGGAAGATTTCTAATATTATGGATCATTTTTGTCATTCTACGCTGTACTCTCTCCAATGAATCTATGTCCATTCTGTAATAAGGACACCAAAATTGGAGAGCATAATCCATATGGGGTCTCACTAATGACAAGTAAAGTTTTAAGATAACATCAGCAGTTCTGTTACTCACACTCCTAGAGATGAACCCGAGAATCCTGTTTGCCTTATTACGAACGCCTATACACTGTTTTCTAGGCTTCAAATCATTGCTAACAAACACACCTAGATCTTTCTCGCAGTCTGAATTTTCTAATTCTAAATTAGCTAGTTTATATTTAACATTTGTTTGCATCTTCCCTATCTTTAATACCTTGCATTTGTCAATGTTAAACTTCATCTGCCAATTTACTGACCATTCATGTAAGGTATCTAGATCCCTTTGGAGGCACTCTATATCGCTATCTGAATCAATTGATCTCCCCATTTTAGTATCGTCTGCGAATTTACTTATCCTACTAGTTATACCTAAATCTAGGTCATTTATGTATATAAGAAACAACAGGGGACCTAATACCGATCCCTGGGGGACACCACTTTTGACTGCTCCCCACTCTGACTTGGTACCATTTATGCTGACTCTCTGTTTCCTACCAATTAGCCATGACCTAATCCATCCCAACAACGCCCCACCTATTCCATGTGCCTCAACCTTTCTCATCAATCTCTCATGAGGGACTCTGTCGAAAGCTTTACTGAAATCTAAATATATAATATCGTATGCCTTGTCATTATCTACTGCTTCATATACCTCTGAGAAAAAACTAAGCAAATTAGTTAGGCAAGAACGTCCCTGTGTGAATCCATGCTGAGAAGAATTGATTAAGTTAAATGTTTCTAAGTGGTTTCTCATTTTCCTAGCAATAATTGACTCTAGTAGCTTTCCTATGATTGAAGTGAGACTAATGGGACGGTAATTGGATGCTATTGATTTATCACCTTTTTTGAAAATCGGAACTACATTTGCAAGCTTCCAAGCTTCTGGAACTATACCTGTTTCTAATGAATTGTTAAAAAGAAATGTTAATGGGTAACTTAACTCATCTCTGCATTCTTTTAATACTCTGGCATATACCTCATCGGGACCAGGCGATTTCTGAGGTTTCAGTCTGTCAATTTCCTTAAGCACATCATTTCTACTTATAGTAACCGTACTTAACCTATTTTCTATACTATCTCTATACACCTTACGGACTTCTGGAATCTGTGCCAAATTTTCATTAGTGAAAACGGATAGAAACTGACTATTTAATGTACTGCACATTTCTAAATCACTTTCTGTCATTTCTCCTATCGAAGTTTTAAGGGGGCCTATTTTATCTCTAACTTTAGATTTATATAGCTGGTAAAAAGCCTTAGGGTTATTTTTTGAGTCATTGGCTATCCTGATTTCATAATTTCTTTTGTCTGTCCTTATACATTTTTTAACCTCTCTTGATAGATTCTGATAGTAAGCAAGTAGGTGAATTTCGCCTTTCTTTATTTTTCGATATATTCCTCTCTTTTTTCCTAGAAGGTCTAATAGTCTATTATTCATCCATTTGGGTTGGTTCTGTGTTGATCTAAATTTTCTTTTGGGGATATATTTATTTTGCGCATTGTGGAGTGAAGAAATAAAATTATTATATGTAGCTGTCAAATTATCCTGAGTTAAGACAGGTATCTGAGAGAGAGTATGTTCATTAGCGCACCTGGGTCCACTTAATAGTTTAACCATAGGATCGACTCTTAAGGCTCGTCTTAATCCACCATAATTGGCTTTTCTGAAATCTGGGATAAGTGTCGTATTCTCTTTAGCCTTTCCTGTCCATTGTATGTTAAAATAAATTGATTTATGATCACTATTTCCTAGTTGGTCTCCTATCTCTACATTATTTATCATTTGTTCATTATTACTGAGAACTAAATCGAGGATATTATTACCTCTAGTAGGCGAGTCTATGAATTGAAATAAAAAACTATCCTGTACCGCCTCAATAAACTCTGTTGAATCTGAGTCGCCGATTTGATGCTGCCAATCAATATTCGGAAAATTGAAATCCCCTATAATACACACATTGCTAAACCTTGATGCTATTTTCACTTCCTGCCATAAAGCTGTACCTTCGTTTCTACTCATATTTGGTGGTCTATAAATAACTCCAATAATTATGGTCTCACTACCTTCGCTAACCTCAACCCAAACACTTTCGTTATCAGTATTTAGTCTAATACCTGATTTAATACAGCTTTTTAAAGAACTCCTGACAAACACTGCTATTCCGCCGCCCCTCCTACTTGTTCGGTCGCGTTTAAACAAACTATATCCTGGTATATGGAATTCTGCTAAAAAATGTCTTGATTCTGTATTAATCCATGTTTCAGTCAGTGCTATAATGTCTATATTTTCGTTGCTAACAAGTGCTCTAAGTTCATCCATTTTGTTACATAAACTCCTACAGTTTGTATAATATAATCGCAATGAATTTATTTTACTGGTATCGGATTTACCTTTATTTCTAACTGAATTCCCATCTTCTGTTACACCTTTAATATTTCTACTAGCAGTACAATTAAAATCCTGTGACTGATATTTTCTATTCCTATCTGATGTACCAGTACGGCAATTTACCCTATCTAGACAATTATTCTTACTCATATTCTCAGGCTTTATTTTCAGCGAAACCCCGCGACAATCCTATCTATTGACCTAGCTAAATTTGCCACCCCTAGCCGAGAAAGATGAACCCCGTCCTGTGCGTACAACTGATTTTTACCATAGAAACGGGTCCAGTTATCAAGGAATGGTATTGCATTTGCATTACAGTATTTTTCCAGCCGACAATTGATACCAATTGCCCTAGATGACCATTCCTTGCTGACCCCTCTCCGTGGCAAGATACTGTGTACTACAGGTATGCCTCCCTTCCTCCTAACTTTATCTAACACCTCCCTGTACTGCCGAAGCAGTACTTCCGTCCTACCTTTACCAACATCATTGCTCCCTGTACTGAGACAGATAATGGGGCTATCTCCAATATCTTTCATGATGTAATCAATGTCCTCTAACACCTTCCCAACCCCGGCACCAGGCAGACAGACAAGCTTCCTAATATCAGTACAGGTGGACCTAGCTAAGTGTCTGACCATGGAGTCCCCAACAATTGAGAAGGACTTGCCTCTCCTTGTCGATGACTTGGTAGCACCTGACGTATTTTTATGCTATTGGGAACAAATTTGGCTTGATCAATGCCCATCTAATTTTAAACCCTTATTGTACCGGAGGTACGTTGATGATACGCTAGTAATATTCAAGGATCCCAGTCACGCCCAACTCTTTTTTGATTATATAAATGCAAAACATAAGAATATAAAGTTCACAATGGAAACCGAATCCGAAAATAAACTTGCTTTTTTAGATATACTAATCACGAAAATCAATGGTAAACTTTGCTTCTCAATTTTCCGTAAAGGTACGTTTTCGGGACTAGGGACGAGTTTTTTTAGCTATTGTCAAAATAAATTCAAGATTAATGCGATAAAGACACTGCTTCACAGAGCCTACTCACTCACATCCAGTTACCAATTATTTCATAAGGAAATTATGTTTCTAAGACTTTTTTGTTAAGAATGGTTATAGCACCAACATCTTTTATAAAATTGTAAATAATTATTTGTGTAGAATTTACCAACCAAAACATAGTATTCAGACAGGTAGAAAGGAGGAGATATTTATAGTCATTCCTTACCTAGGCGAAGTCTCGAGTAAAATAGAAAATAATTTAAGAAGATATTTGCTCAAATTTTACCCGCAAATTACTTTCAGCTTCATTCATAAGAATACATTTAAAATTGGTTCATTTTTTAAGTTTAAAGATCGACTACCCACTGACCTTCGTTCGTCAATTATTTACAAGTTCGCTTGCCCTAGCTGCCAGGCAGGGTATATTGGAAGCTCATACCGAGCTTTCAAAACACGAATTCACGAGCACATAGGTCAGTCTAGTAGAACAGGTCTGCCTTTCAAGTCGCCTTCTTACTCAGCTGTACGGGAACACGCTATATCTTGTGGTTTTGGTGTGAAACAGGATCATTTTGATATTTTGGATTTCTGTCAACGTGTTGATATTAGAGTTATAGAATCCCTCTATATTTCAAAATTAAAACCCTCCCTTAACTCTACGGTATCATCGCACCCGCTTAACTTTGTTTAAATTACCCCTCCTTTGTATTAACCCTATCATTCTGCCCCATATATATATTTTGTTTTTTGTTTTTGTTATGTTCTAATTATTTTCAATAAGCTTTTAAGCTTTCATATTTGTAATATTATCTTTTGATTTGTAGACCACTGAAGATGACACCAGTGTGATGTCGAAACGTTTGATAATAAAGTATGGAACTGCTCGTAGCGTACTTTGTTCTTCTATTCCTGCTGTATATATATATATATATATATATATATATATATATATGGTATATATACTGTATATATATGATATTTATAATTTACTTTATATATATACAGTATATACAGTATATATATATATATATATATATATATATATATATATATATTATATCATAGACTACAGTAGGTCTAGACCGGACACGAAAATTGAACTTTGCAGTAAGGGATCCAAAGTCGGAGAACGAACCCCTAAGTTCGAACCTCGAAACCGCAAAAAGGTGATATTTTCGAGGTTTCGAGGTTCGAACTTGGGGGTTTATTCTCCGATTTTGGGTCCCCTACTGCTAAGTTCAAATTTCGTGTCCAGTCCAGATTTACTGTAGTCTATGATTACATACTGCATATATAGGGGCGCCTGCAAAGCGTCAAAACTATTCCAAGGGTGTCAGCCCTATCAATACATCAAAAATCCAATCTTTTCAAAGCATCAAAAATGTTGGACCTTTTCAATTTGACAAAAGGCTGAAACTGACTGGATGATATCATATCATCAATTTTGTTTTACCTAACCTAACACATTGATATGATCTGGGGAAAAACTGGTTTTTGACAAAATGAAGGCATCTGGAAAATTTGATGTATTGATAGCTTTTTGCAGATTTGATGAAATGATAGGATCAGTTTTTGACGCTTTGATGCTCCCCCCATATATACTGTATACTTATTATTATATATATTATTATATATTATATACTTATTATATATTATTATTATTAATATTTATTACTATATATTATATATACTGTATGTTACATATATATATATATATATATATATATATATATATATATATACAGCGTGTTCAGAAAACATGTGTACAAAATGAAAAGGGTGATAGGGAACACAGAATTAAAAATTTTGTAATCCATGGAGGTATGTCCATAAATGCTTCCTTGCGGTGCTACAGGGAAGATAGTTTCAACGTAATTTCCATAAATGTTTACCCTAACTTCTTCGTGAGTATCCGTTTACATACAAACATGGTAATTTAATGTACACAATAGTATGAACATTACTTAATTAATGTCAGTACACTGCAAAAACAAAAGTACATTTGAAACTGAAGTGAAGATTAACAATCATTAACAATCATTCAGAATCGTTTAGTAAACGAAGCAGTTTCATTTCGGCACCATGAAGTGGTTGTTTAGTAGTCGACAAGGTAATGTGCTGGTCTTCACCTACACTCTCCTCTTAGTCTTGAGGTAAACTCCATACGTGTAACATGGAGAGCTTCACGTTTGCTGAATTGGCTGATATGCACCTTGTGTATGGTGCTGCTGGAGGAAATGCCAGAAATGCTGTGAGGATGTACCAGAGGCGTTTCCCAAACAGACGCTTGCCAAACCATCAGACATTTTCCTCATTGCACAGGCGACTGCATGAAAGGGGAACATTCACTGCCAACGCGCATGACAATGGTCGCCCTAGGCGTGTGCGAACACCAGAATTGGAAGAAGAGGTAATAAGGATGTTCACAATTCGGCCACATGCAAGTACGCGAGGTGTTGGACATGCTCTCGGAGTATCTCATACTCTGGTTTGGGAGGTGTTACGTGACGAACAGCTACATCCATATCATCTACAAAGAGTCCACGCATTGCTTCCTCGAGATTATCCCGTACGTGTAGAATTCGCACAGTGGTACTTGCAGCAGACAGCGCTCCAACCTGATTTTCCCTCGAGTGTGCTGATGTCTGATGAAGCCTCCTTCGCCCGTGACGGTGTGTTCAATATGCACAATGCTCATGTCTGGGCAGCAGCAACTCCACACGCTTCACACGAGCATGGTCATCAGGTGCGGTTCAGCGTTAATGTTTGGGCGGGCATGATAAGCTGATTGGTCCGTACATTCTGCCTCCACGTCTCAACGGGAACATTTATCGGATTTTCCTTGAGGAAATGCTGCCCCAACTGCTGGAAGATGTTCCTTTGGCCATCCGCAGACGAATGTGGTTTCAACACGATGGAGCTCCACCACATTTTGGCAACGTGGTGGGGGAGTATTTAAATGCAACGTTTCCGAACCGATGGATTGGCCGTGGTGGTCATGTTGCCTGGCCACCAAGATCCCCTGATTTGACATCCATTGATTTCTTCCTATGGGGACACATGAAGAGCCATGTGAATGAGACACTCATTGAATCAGAACAAGACCTCGTTGCAAGAATTGTTGACGCTGCTGGAAGAATTGCGGAGGAGCCAGCAATCTTTGAACGTGTACGTGAATCAATGCTACGGCGCTGCCATGCATGCATACGCGCTGGTGGTCGTACCTTTGAGCAGTTTCTGTAAATTGAAATGTCATGTTGCATTGTTTTGCAGCTCTTAAACAGTTTGGAGTATTTTGTGCATGTTCTTTTCAATTTAAAGTTTTGTACTGTGTTTGCAAAGATACTGCAATTCATGAACAATTACTGTACACTACCTTTAAATTACCATGTTGGCATATCAAAGTTATTATTGTAATAAATGAATTACGTTGAAGCCCACCATACAGTATTATTTCGTTGCCTACTACTAATGGATCACTTCTTGGTACCGACATAAGACATCTTCGTTCAGTAAACAGTTCTGACTGATGATTAATGATTGTTAATCTTCTCTTCAATTAAATGTTCTTTTGTTTTTGCAGTGTACTGACATTAATAAAGTAATGTTCATACTGTTGTGTACATTAAATTACCATGTTTGTATGTAAACGGATTACTCACAGAGAAGTTAGGGTACAAATTTAGGGAAATTACGTTGAAACTGTCTACCCTGTAACACCGCAAGGAAGCATTTATGGACATACCTCCATGGAGTACAAAATGTTTAATTCTGTGTTCCCAATCACCCATTTTATTTTGTACACATGTTTTCTGAACACCCTGTATATATATATATATATATATATACCGGTATATATATATATAATATATATACATATATATATATAATATATATATATAAATTATATATATATATATATATATATTATATATATATATAATATATATATATATGTCTATATATATATATATAGGATATTTATAATTTATTATATATCTATCTATAAGAACATAAGAACATAAGAAAATGGGAGTCTGCAGAAAGCCGATTGGCCTAAGCAAGGCAGATCCCTGTACCACACAACCCCAATTACAAAGCCCAATTATAGGCTCAACACTCTAATACCCTGAGGATCATCTTACCAAAACGGTTAGAGATTAACGCAGGATTACGGGGTATGCAGAGCGCTGATTGGCCCAACCCTGCTGCTCCCCCTTCACACCCAACCCTTCTCATCCATATGCTTATCCAATTTTATCTTAAAGCTCCCTACCGTTTTTAATCCCACTATAGCACTTGGTAGTCCATTCCACCCATCTACAACTCTGTTACCAAACCAATATTTGCCTATATCTTTTCTGAAACGAAATTTATCTAATTTGAAACCATTGGTTCTAGTTCTTACGCTATCACTGAGCTTTTGTACATTTGTCATGTCCCCTTTGTTAATCCCACTAACCCACTTGAACACCTCTATCATATCCCCTCTAACTCTGCGTCTCTCTAACGAATGTAAGCCTAATTTCTTCAATCTTTTTTTATACGGAAGATTTCTAATATTGAAAATATCAAAAATAATAACCTGTGAGAAATGTGGTATACAATATGTTGGAAAGACGGAGCAATGTTTAAGAGAAAGAGCCTACGGGCATAGATCAGGAATTAAGAACGGCATCGACTCCAAGATTCTTCTATATAAGCATTTTAACACAGATTGTACTAAATTTGATTGTAAATACAAAATTATAGAAATTGTTCAAAGTAATCAAAATGTTTTAGATAGAGAAAATTATTGGATTGGAAAATTAATGACCATCTATCCATTTGGACTTAACAATCAAATAAAAAATGTAGGCAACATTTTGTATAAAGATTTATTAAAAAACTATTTTAATAACCCATATTTTAACTTCCCTGTTTTAAACAGAAGACCTGGTAGACACGGTAATAGAAGACTAAATACATTTAATAAAAAGAAAAACAGGTCTGATATTAAAATTATTGTTAATAATTTATATTCATTATATCGAAATTTCGGAATTAAAAAATTAAAAGATTCATTGAAAGGCCTACAAAAGAAAAGTTTTGCTCCTTTTATAGAAAATATTCTAAATAATAAACATAATTTCACAAATAAATTTAAGAATATAGTCTTTGCTTTTATGGGATATATTAGAGCTAATTCTAAGAAATCCAAAGATAACCGTATTAAAGATAAAGTCATATCCACTTTAAATTATTCCTCTAAAATTTTAGACAAAATTAATGTTAACAGTCTTATTAATTCAAAGAAAGTTAAGTCCATGTTACCAGATGGTTGTGAAGATTTCAAACCATTAATAGTGTATTCATATGAACGACCTGTTGGGTCTATTATTTGTAATTATAATAAAGTTTTAGGAAATCTTTCAGATAATGATATTTTCAATAATAATAAATGCGTGTGTGAAAGAGTCATGGATATGCCAGCTAGCAGACGTGATGCACTAGCAAAGTTCATTTATAGTCCGATATGTCACATATTAACAGGTGATGTAGAACTAGTTAAACATTTTGCAAACGACAAATTAGCGGAGCTATGTCGTAAAGGGTTTAAATTTAGAATAGGGAGTAATAAAGTAACATGGGACATAATTTTAAAAGATATTGTTTTTTCAGTCAATAAATTAAAAGATAAATTGTTAAAAATTGCGTGCTGCAATGCAAGAGAACTAGAAGCATGGTCTAAATTATTAATTAAGTTAATTAGAAATAACATTTTCTCGCTTAAAAATGAATTTAATCTTTCAGATTTTATAGACTATAATTATAATATGCTTAAAGCTGATTTAATAAATTTACATAAACATTTTGTAATCACTACAGTAGATAAAGCCAGCAATAATTATAGCTTCACATGTAAGAAATTTTATCTTGAAAATATGAAAAAAGAATTAGGTATTATTATGTATTATATATTACGTAAAAATATTTGCGGTAATTCTGTTTATGAAATTCAAAATAATCTGAATATTGATAACTTAATCGATGAACATACCAAGAACATATAATATTTGATATTAAACTTTCTGATAAGAACAAGTGCATTGCAAAATTATACATGTTACCTAAATTTCATAAAAGACCTTATAAATATCGCTTTATTGCCGGAGCAAAATTTGCTACCACTAAAACTCTATCAGAACAAGTCATAAATTGCTTAAAATACATTAAAAGTACTCATAAAAGATATTGTAATACCATCATGAAAAGAACTGGCATTAACTATTATTGGAGTGTTGACAATTCGTTAGAAGTTATTGATAAAATAAATACCATGCCGAAAGTTACCTCGGTACATAGCTTCGACTTTTCAACTTTGTATACCAATTTGCCTTTAGATTTAGTATATTCAGAGCTTTGCTTTATTATAGATTTGCACTTTGACAGGTTCGTTAGGAATGGTAATTATTTCATAAATGTTTATACATATTTTAATAATGCATCACTTAGCTCTACTCCCACTAGTTCTGTATATTTTGATAGAACTAAACTTAAAGATGCCCTTAAATTCCTCCTTTTCAATACTTATGTTAGATTTGGGCCGTACATTTTCAAACAAATATTAGGAATTCCTATGGGTGGAAATGCTAGCCCTTTAATTGCAGACTTATTCTTGCTTGCTTTAGAATTTAAATATATAAAAGACTTAGTTGACAGTAGCAAGAAAAATAAAATTCCAGAAAAATTAGCACTTGCTAAACTGTTAAGTAATAATAGTAGATATATTGATGATATTCTTGTTTGCAATTTGTTAAATTTTAATCAAGTTGCTAAACTTATTTACCCTAATTCTATTCCCCTCACACAATGTAACGTAAATTATAAAGTTGAAAATTTTCTTGATATAAATATAGAGATTGTTAATGAACAGTGCATACTTAAAGTATATCACAAAGTTGATGATTTTAATTTTAACGTAATAAACTTTCCTTTCCCTAGTAGTAATATCGATAGTAAAATAACTTATAATTGTTTTTATTCCCAATTAATAAGATTTTGTAAAATCTGCACTAAAGTAGATGACTTTTGGGCTAGAGCTAGGTTACTATACAGACTCTTAGTGGACAGAGGTTTTGAGGCAAGTAAATTGTTCCATAAATTTAATCTTTTTAGGGTCAATTATTGTGACTGTATTCTAAAATTTGACATCAATAATTTTAATCAAGCATTTTTAACTTGAAGTTTCTTGTATAACCTCTGCTTACTTTTTGTCTGTATTTATTGTTAATCTTTTTCTTTTTCTATTATTATTATTATTATTATTAATATTAATATTGATGATTTTTTAAATTTATTGTTCTTGTTAAAAGAGTACTCTTTGTTTAAATCAGTTGTTACTTCATATTTTGCAATTATTTGTCTTTATATTATATGTATTGATTGTCGATAGTATCAATTGCTTACTTTTGCGATTTCCTTAGTTTATTTGTGCTATAAATGTAGGTTATTTGTAGGGTAGTTATTGATAGGGGTCACTTGAGGCATGCTATGCTTACAGGTACCTACCCGATAGCACTATCGTTAGTGAGTGCTGTACTGTATTTTATATATTATTTTGTAATAGTATAGATATCTTATCAATATTTGTATTTTGTACTATTGTTAATGTCTTGTCATGTTGCAAATTTGATTTTAAATAATATTTTGACATTTAACATGTAGTTTCTTTATTCATGCAGAGTTTAGTAAAATTTGCCAGAACGTCCCGGACTTCCCAAACTTGACTACTTCCTTTAACGTGACGATAGTGCGTTGTTATATGTGCGATTAGTTTGCTTGGGAAACATATTAACTTGCTCATGTAGTAATGTACACCCTATGTGGTGGATTGTGTTCTTTTATTTAATAATTTTCATTTTAGTAAACGTTGTTTCCACATAGCGATTTTGATAATTTAATTTGACTTTATATTGTCCTTGTCCCAATTTTGGTTTGTTTAGTTTGCAAGTTTTACATTTTAATTATGGATCATTTTTGTCATTCTACGTTGTACTCTCTCCAATGAATCTATGTCCATTCTGTAATAAGGACACCAAAATTGAACAGCATAATCCATATGGGGTCTCACTAATGACAAGTAAAGTTTTAAGATAACATCAGCAGTTCTGTTACTCACACTCCTAGAGATGAACCCGAGAATCCTGTTTGCCTTATTTCGAACGCTTATACACTGTTTTCTAGGCTTCAAATTATTGCTAACAAACACACCAAGATCTTTCTCACAATTCGAGTTTTCTAATTCCATATTAGCTAGTTTATATTTAACATTTGTATGCATCTTCCCTATCTTTAATACCTTGCATTTGTCAATGTTAAACTTCATCTGCCAATTTACTGACCATTCGTGTAAGGTATCTAGATCCCTTTGGAGGCACTCTATATCTCTATCTGAATCAATTGTTCTCCCCATTTTGGTATCGTCTGCAAATTTACTTATCCTACTAGTTATACCTAAATCAAGGTCATTTATGTATATAACAAACAACAGAGGACCTAATACAGATCCCTGGGGGACACCACTTTTGACTGCTCCCCATTCTGACTTCGTACCATTTATACTGACTCTCTGCTTCCTACCAATTAGCCATGACCTAATCCATCCCAACAATGCCCCACCTATTCCATGCGCCTCAACCTTTCTCATCAATCTCTCATGGGGGACTGTCGAAAGCTTTACTGAAATATAAATATATTATATCATATGACTTGTCATTATCTACTGCTTCATATACCTCTGAGAAAAAACTAAGCAAATTAGTAAGGCAAGAACGTCCTGAGTGAATCCATGCTGAGAAGAATTTATTAAATTAAATGTATCTAAGTGGTTTCTAATTTTACTAGCAATAATTGACTCTAGTAGCTTTCCTATGATTGATGTAAGACTAATGGGACGGTAATTGGATGCTATTGATTTGTCACCTTTTTTGAAGATCTGAACTACGTTTGCAAGCTTCCAAGCTTCTGGAACTATACCTGTCTCTAATGACTTGTTAAATAGAAATGTTAATGGGTAACTTAACTCATCCCTACATTCTTTTAATATTCTAGCATATACCTCATCAGGACCAGGCGATTTATGAGGTTTCAGTCTGTCAATTTCCTTAAGCACATCATTTCTACTTATAGTAACCGTACTTAACCTATTTTCTATACTATCGCTATATACCTTACGGACTTCTGGAAACTGTGCCAAATTTGCATTAGTGAAAACGGAAAGAAATTGACTATTTAATGTACTGCACATTTCTAAATCATTTTCTGTCATTTCTCCTATCGAAGTTTTAAGGGGACCAATTACATCTCTAACCTTGGATTTATATAGTTGGTAAAAAGCTTTAGGATTATTTTTTGAGTCATTAGCAACCTTAATTTCATTTCTTTTTTCTTTCCTAATATCCTTTTTTACTTGTCTTGATAGATTCTGATAGTATGCAAGTAGGTGAATTTACCCTTTCCTAATTGTTCTATATATTCCCCTCTTTTGTCCTAGAAGATCTAATAGTCTATTATTCATCCATTTGGGTTGGTTCTGTGTTGATCTAAATTTTCTTTTGGGGATGTATTTATTTTGTGCATTGAATACTGACTCGATAAAATTATCGTATGTATCTACCAAGGTTGACGTCTCTTCCTGACTTAAGATGACAGGTGCCTGAGAAGGGGTACACTCATTTGGACACCTGGATCGATTTAATTTTTTGACCATAGGGTCCGCTAATAGGGCTCTTCTTAACCCACCATAATTGGCTTTTCTGAAGTCAGGTATTAATGTTGTATTCTCTCTGGTATTACCTTAACATTGTATATTAAAATACACAGAATTGTGGTCACTATTTCCTAGGTGGTCCCCTATCTCTACATTATTTACCATATGTTCATTGTTACTGAAAACTAAATCGAGAATATTATTACCTCTAGTCGGCGTATCTATGAATTGAAATAAAAAACTATCTTGTACTACCTCTATAAACTCCTCAGAATCAGAGTCTCCTATTTGATGCTGCCAATCTATATTCGGAAAATTAAAATCCCCCATAATGCACACATTGCTAAACCTTGATGCCATTTTAATTTCCTTCCATAATGACGTTCCGTTATTTCTACTCATATTTGGCGGTCTATACATAACTCCAATAACTATGGTCTCACTACCTTCGTTAACCTCTACCCAAACACTTTCATTATCGTTATTTAGTCTAATACCTGATTTAATACAGCTTTTTAATGTACTCCTGACAAATACTGCTATACCGCCACCCCTCTTACTTGTTTGGTCATATTTAAACAAACTATATCCTGGTATATCAAATTCTGCTAAAAAATGTCTGGTTTCTGTATTAATCCACGTTTCAGTTAGCGCTATTATGTCTATATTTTCTTTGCTAACAAGGGCTCTAAGTTCGTTCATTTTGTTACATAGACTCCTACAGTTTGTGTAATATACTCTCAATTTACTTCTTTTCTTTATACCTAATTTACCTTTATTTCTAACGACATTTCCATCTTCCGTTGCACCATCACTACTATCATTTGCAATATAGTCATCATTTTTAGCATGAGACTGAATATCCTTATCGCTTTCACCTGACGCTAAAATTGTTCCATTTAACCTCTCATTTACACTCTCAATATTTCTGTTCAAAACCCCACAACCACCCTATCTAAAGAACTAGCTAATGTGGAAACCCCTAACCGTGAAAGATGAACCCCATCCCTTGCGTACATCCCATCTCTCCCATAGAAACTATCCCAGTTATCAATGAATGGTATTGCTTTTTCTTTGCAATATTTCTCCAAATGGCAATTGACACCAATCGCCCTGGATGTCCATTCCTTGGGAACTCCTCTTCTGGGTAGGATACAATGTACTACAGGGATCCCTCCCTTCATCCTAACCTTATCTAACACATCCCGATACTGCTGCAGCTGTTCCTCACTTCTACCCTTACCAACATCGTTACTCCCGGCACTGAGACAGATAATGGGGTTATCTCCACTATCTTCCAAGATGTGGTCCATCTTCTCTAAAACCCTCCCAACTCCATGGCCAGGCAGACACACAACCTACCTAAGTTTAGTGCGGGTAGCCCTAACTAAATGTCTTACCATGGAGTCGCCCACAATCGACACAGACTTACCTTCTCGGGACACAGACTTACCTTTCCCTCGGGAGGATCCAGCAGCTGCAGTTGGAGAACCCCCGGTGGTGGCAGAAGCTCCCTTGGTGGTGGTGGGGGTGGTGGTGGTGGTAGGTAGCACAGCGTCAGCGGTTGGAGCTGAGTCGGCGGCAGGCACTTCGGCTAACCCTCCCTTATCCTGACTATCTTTTCCCTCACATTCGTCTCGCAAAGGAGAGAATGTATTGGTCACACTTATACCTATTCTACTACCCTGCTTCTTGAGTGTGACTTTCCCACCCATATTTTTAACAACCTGCCATGAATAAAATTTTTCATCAACTTCCTCCCTTTTCCCCTTACACGACTTAATTTCCTCTTGGCTAAGCTTGAAAGCTAGATTTTCGTCTTTAATCAAATCCACTTCCCTCTGAATTTTAACATTAACCTCCCTTAGAGCCAAGACCTCTTCCTTCACCACAACCATCTCATCCCTTACCTGGAGATTAAGATGATGCAGTTCAGTAAAGGACGCACACTCCATACCTGACATGATCCCAAAAAGCTTAGCGAGGAGCAAACAACTAAGTACAGAAAAGAAAAAAAAAATAAGTCAACTAACAGCTAAAAACTGAGCTAAAACACTTTTATGTATACACGAGTGCACTGCCTCCAAACACAGGTAGGTGCGTATGGTCACTGGGTCACGAGCAGGTGGTCCGGGCAGGAACTCAGATTAACACAACCTCCTCCTGTCACTGACTGAACTGAACTGGAACTATCTATCCATCTATCTATCTATTGCCTGATGCCGTGATCCCTGAAGGGGTGGCCACGAACGAACCGCCCCCATGCACCTCTGTCCCCAGTCAGTCGACGCCCCTCCCCCCAACCAGCACCCCCTTCGTTCATGTACTTCCTCACTCCATCCTTCCACCTCTCATTCGGTCTACCTCTCCCTCTCTGTCCCTCCACCTCGCTCTCGTACACCCTCTTAGTCATTCTCTCGCTTTCCATACGTTCCATATGGCCGAACCATCTCAAGTTGTTCCTTTTCACACTTTCCAGCACATCTACCTCCACACCACACCTCCTTCTTACTTCCTCATTAGTCTGTCTATCCCTCCATGTAACTCCGCACGCACTCCTTAAGTAATTAATTTCCACTGCTCTCATTATTGGTCTGAGTCTCTCAACCAACGTCCATGCTTCGCTTCCGTAAGTCAGTGTCGGGATTACCACACTGTCATGCAAGGACTTCTTCACTTCCATACTGACCACCCTATTTCTTGTTACTGCTTTTAGCGTTCCTACAACTCTCTTCCCATGTTGTACCCTCTCCCGCATTTCTTCATCCATAGTCCCATCTTTACTCAACACACTGCCCAGATACTTAAAAGAGTTGTCGATCTCCATAACCTGACCATTTAGCTTCACCTCACACTCTGTGATTTCACCCCTTTCGAAGACCATAACCTTGCTCTTCTCCGCATTTACCTTCAAATTCCGTTTTTCACACACTGTTCCAAACTCATTTACCAGACCCTGCAACTCCCATTCATTATCACTCATCAGAACTGTATCATCCGCAAACAGCAGTATAGGTAGCTTCCACTCAATTCCCTCCCTTTTCAGCAATACACCAACATCCACTGCTCTTGATAGTATTTCTTTCATGACTCCATCCATATATACAGTAAACAACCACGGGGACATCACACACCCCTGATTCAACCCAACACTCAGGTCTAAGAACTCGCTCTGCTCACTCTCCACACGTACTGCTGCCTTTGCACCCTCATACATGCTCTTCACTGCTTTCAGCAACTTGCCCTCTACTCCGTATATTCTAAGTACTTTCCACAAACCTTCTCTATCCACTCTGTCATAGGCCTTCTCCAAGTCCATAAAGGCAACATACACCTTTTGTTTCTTCTCCAGATATTTCTCCACAACACAATTCAGGGTAAAAATCTGATCTACAAATCGTCTTCCCTTCCTAAAACCTCCCTGCTCGTCGCCTATCCATTTCTCCGTTCTCACTCTCACTCTCTCAATCACTACCCTACTGTATACCTTCCCCACTACGCTTAGAAGACATATTCTTCGGTAGTTACCACACACTCCTCTTTCTCCTTTGCCCTTATATAGGGGGACTATTATGCCAGTCTTCCAGTCATTGGGTGCACTCCCCTTCTCCCATGCTAGTTTGCACATTTTCCATACCCATTCTATCACTATCTCACCACCATACCTCAACATTTCCCCACACACTCCATCTGTTCCTGGTGCTTTCCCCAACTTCACTCTTTTCATGTCTTCCCACACTTCTGACCTCCTGATCCCCACCTCCTCCTCCACTACTTCTCTTCTTCTCTCTCCCATACCATATCAGCTATGTTTGCTGGCTCTTCATTCCTTACTTTTAGCAACTCATTGAAGTACTCCCTCCATCTTTCGACTCTCTCTTGCTTCTCGGCTAGCATTCTCCCATTCTTATCTTTCACACCCTTACTGTTTCCCTTGCTACCTTCCCTAACTTTCTTGACTTCTTTCCAGAACAGTTTCTTACTCTCCCTCCATTTTACACTCAGATTCCTTCCAAATTCCTCATCTACTCTTCTCTTACTTTCCTTCACTACTCTCTTCACCACCCACTTACTCTCCACGTACCTCGCTCGTTTCTGTCTCTCGAAATCTTCATTCCCTCTAGTACCCAACCACTCTCTATATTCTTTCTTCTTTTCTTCCACAGCTATTCTTACCTCTTCTGTCCACCATGCTGTACCTTTCACTCCCCTCCCTCGTCTCCTCACACCACACACCTCCTCACATGCTGCACAGATCTCATCCTTAAACACCTTGCTCATCTCCTCAACTTCCTCCATAACTTCCATGTCGAACCCCCCTAGTCGTCTTTCCACTGCTCTCCTGTACTCCTCCCTGACTTCCTCCTCCTGCAACCTCTCCCCCCCCCCCCCCTCCTCACCATTCCACCCTCCTCTCGCCTCCCTCCAGCTCTCCTCACCCACTTCTTTTGTATCCTAACCTTAGCTACCACTACATAATGATCAGACAGACCCCCTCCAATACCCCTATACACCCTAGCATCCATCACAGATGGATTCATCCACACATACATAATCAATCAATGACTTTCGTTCCACCACTCTCTTATCCTTCATCGTCAACATCCGTTTCCACGTGTACCTGTGGATCATTCTGTGTCGGAAGAAGGTGTTGGCTATCCACAGCCTCCTCCCCACACATACGGCCACAAGTTATTATATATACTGTATATATATAATTTTGTTTTATATATTTTGTTTTTCTTGTCCCCTTCCCTGTTGTGTTGTAGTTGTTGCTGTTCCCCAGGCTGTCTGGCCGAACAGCCCCAAGGTCCCGAGCAAGGCCAAGGCCATAAACGAGCACCCCCTTCCTGACTGTATTATATGCCTATGTCAAATATTATATGTTATTTACGTATTATATATATATATATATACTGTATATATATATATATATATATATATATATATATATATATATACATATATATATATATATATATATATATATATATATATATATATATATATATACACATATCTATATATATATATATATATACACCGGTATATATATATAATATTTTTGATTGTCTGTGTGTGTGTTCTTAATAGGCGGCCGCAGTTTTGGACCTGGGGAGCTGAAACTGTGCATGTGGGAGTCAATTTACCTGGGTCAGGTCATAGAGGGGGCAAGGCCACGATCGGAGGTCGTTTCGTGGCCGAAATTGAAAAAAAAAATGAAAAAAATGGCCGTTTGGGGCAGGAGGCCTCCGATCGAAAAGGTGTATGGAACGAAAGTTGTTCGTAGCCCCCCAAAATGGGGTACGAATGAGGTCAGATCCAAAATCGGAGGTCGTTTAGCGGCCGAAATCGAGGTCGCCGTTTAATGAGGCACAGGGAGGTCGAGGCCGGTGATTATGGTAGTAGTAGTATTGGGTCGGTGGGCTTGCAACCCCCACCCGGAAAAAATATCTAAGCAAAGAAAAACGAACGAACAGCCTCGGATACGGACGGAACCAACGTTGACGAACCATGACCGACTAAGGACATGCCTTCGGACATTCTGAGAATGGCTAAGTGGAATGTTAGTGGCATGAATGATGGCACAAAAGAGAGAGAGGTTCTGGAAGTGTTAGTGAATGCCAGGCTGGATGTATGTGGAATGACAGAGACCAAATGGAAAGGTTCAGATGTGAGAGAGTGGGAGTGTGGAATGGGTGTGTGTGCTGGAGTGAGTGAAGGAACAGCGAGAGAAGGTGCATGTTTGTTTGTAAGTAGCAAATGGAAGGAATGTGTAAGAGAGTATGGGTCTGTGGGTTCAAGGATTGTGTGGGTGAGAATGAAAGCAGGAATACAAACGTGGGTGATTGTATGCGTGTATGCCCCGACAGAGGATATACTTGAAAGAAAGAAAGAGGAGTTCTGGATGAATGTGGAGGCGTGCCTGGAGAAGTTTGACAAGAACGAAAGAATATTTCTGATTGGGGATTTGAATGGTAAGGTGGGTGATAGGAAAGTTGAGGGAGTGTACAAACTAGTACAAAGGAAATCAAGCAACAACATATCTAGTGACCCTTCTAGGTTGCTTGTCCTCCAAAACACTGAGCATCAAGTGTCCAAACAGTGGTTTAGAGTGGGTAAGGGAACATTGGAAAGCGAATTACTGCCCTGGAACTAATGTCCGTGGCAGGATTAGGAAGTTAGTAGGGGACAGATGGGTTAGTAACTGAGGGGGGGATAAAATAAAGTTATTCATTTACAAACGCAGTCAGTCGCGGGTTTGATGCGAGATATTTGTCTAGGCGGAGTTTAAATGAATCAACGGTGATGCAGTCTATAACGTTTCGGGGAAGCCCATTCCACAAGTTGACAACTCGATTGAAGAAGAAATTCTTATATTCGTGTGAGTTAAAAGATTTACCAATAATTTTGCAACCGTTTCCCCGCGTGTAATTAGCTTGGTCGATAGTGAAGTACTTACTACAGTTCATATTGTCGATGCCTTTGATGATTTTGAACACTTGAATTAAGTCACCTCTTAATCTGCGCTGGGTTAAAGGAAATAGATTTAATTCTCTAAGACGCTCTTCGTATGGTTTGTTCTTTAGGCTAGGTATCATTTTGGTAACTCTACGTTGAACTCGTTCTTCTTGTTTATATCTTTTTGGTAATAAGGGCACCAGGATTGAACGCAGAGTGGTGGGAGGGTGGGGGGTACCATCAGAGGTGAATGGGAATGGTAGTGCACTTGTGGACGTGTGTGTGGGGAGGAGGCTGTGGATAGCCAACACCTTCTTCCAACACAGAATGATCCACAGGTACACATGGAAACGGATGTTGACGATGAAGGATAAGACAGTGGTGGAACGATAGTCATTGATTGATTATGTATGTGTGGATGAACGAATGAAGAAATCTGTGATGGATGCTAGGGTGTATAGGGGTATTGGAGGGGGTCTGTCTGATCATTATGTAGTGGTAGCTAAGGTTAGGATACAAAAGAAGTGGGTGAGGAGAGCTGGAGGGAGGCGAGAGGAGGGTGGAATGGTGAGGAGGGTGGAGAGGTTGCAGGAGAAGGAAGTCAGGGAGGAGTACAGGAGAGCAGTGGAAAGACGACTAGGTGGGTTCGACCTGGAAGTTATGGAGGAAGTGGAGGAGATGAGCAAGGTGTTTAAGGATGAGATCTGTGCAGCATGTGAGGAGGTGTGTGGAGTGAGGAGAAGAGGGAGGGGAGTGAAAGGTACAGCATGGTGGACAGAAGAGGTAAGGGCAACTGTGGAAGAAAAGAAGAAAGCATATAGAGAGTGGTTGGGTAGTAGAGGGAATGAAGATTCCGAGAGACAGAAACGAGCGAGGTACGTGGAGAGTAAGAGGGTGGTGAAGAGTAGTGAAGGAAAGTAAGAGAAGAGTAGATGAGGAATTTGGAAGGAATCTGAGTGTAAAATGGAGGGAGAGTAAGAAACTGTTCTGGAAAGAAGTCAAGAAAGTTAGGGAAGGTAGCAAGGGAAACAGTAAGGGTGTGAAAGATAAGAATGGGAGAATGCTAGCTGACAAGCAAGAGAGAGTCGAAAGATGGAGGGAGTACTTCAGTGAGTTGCTAAATGTAAGGAATGAAGAGCCAGCAAACATAGCTGGATATGGTATGGGAGGGAGAAGAAGAGAAATAGTGGAGGAGGAGGTGGAGGTGGGGATCAGGAGGTCAGAAGTGTGGGAAGCCATGAAAAGAGTGAAGTTGGGGAAAGCACCAGGAACAGATGGAGTGTGTGGGGAAATGTTGAGGTATGGTGGTGAGATAGTGATAGAATGGGTATGGAAAATGTGCAAACTAGCATGGGAGAAGGGGAGTGCACCCGATGACTGGAAGACTGGCATAATAGTCCCCCTATATAATGGCAAAGGAGAAAGAGGAGTGTGTGGTAACCACCGAGGAATATGTCTTCTAAGCGTAGTAGGGAAGGTATACAGTAGGGTAGTGATTGAGAGAGTGAGAGTGGGAACGGAGAAATGGATAGGCGACGAGCAGGGAGGTTTTAGGAAGGGAAGAGGATGTGTAGATCAGATTTTTACCCTGAATTGTGTTGTGGAGAAGTATCTGAAGAAGAAACAAAAGGTGTATGTTGCCTTTATGGACTTGGAGAAGGCCTATGACAGAGGATAGAGAAGGTTTGTGGAAAGTACTTAGAATATACGGAGTAGAGGGCAAGTTGCTGAAAGCAGTCAAGAGCATGTATGAGGGTGCAAAGGCGGCAGTACGTGTGGAGAGTAAGCAGAGCGAGTTCTTTGACCTGAATGTTGGTTTGAAACAGGGGTGTGTGATGTCTCCGTGGTTGTTTACTGTATATATGGATGGAGTCATGAAAGAAATCCTATCAAGAGCAGTGGATGTTGGTGTATCGCTGAAAAGGGAGGGAATTGAGTGGAAGCTACCTATACTGCTGTTTGCGGATGATAGTTCTGATGAGTGATAATGAATGGGAGTTGCAGGGTCTGGTAAATGAGTTTGGAACAGTGTGTGAAAAACGGAATTTGAAGGTAAATACGGGGAAGAGCAAGGTTATGGTCTTCGAAAGGGGTGAAGTCACAGAGTGTGAGGTGAAGCTGAATGGTCAGGCTATGGAGATCGTCAACTCTTTTAAGTATCTGGGCAGTGTGTTGAGTAAAGATGGGACTATGGATGAAGAAGTGCGGGAGAGGGTACAACAGGGGAAGAGGGTTGTAGGAATGCTAAAAGCAGTAACAAGAAATAAGGTGGTCAGTATGGAAGTGAAGAAGTCCTTGCATGACAGTGTGGTAATCCCGACACTGACTTACGGAAGCGAAGCATGGACGTTGGTTGAGAGACTCAGACCAAGAGTGAGAGCAGTGGAAATGAATTACTTAAGGAGTGCGTGCGGAGTTACATGGAGGGATAGACAGACTAATGAGGAAGTAAGAAGGAGGTGTGGTGTGGAGGTAGGTGTGCTGGAAAGTGTGAAAAGGAACAACTTGAGATGGTTCGGCCATATGGAACGTATGGAAAGCGAGAGAATGACTAAGAGGGTGTACGAGAGCGAGGTGGAGGGACAGAGAGGGAGAGGTAGACCGAATATGAGGTGGAAGGATGGAGTGAGGAAGTACATGAACGAAGGGGGTGCTGGTTGGGGGGAGGGGCGTCGACTGACTGGGGACAGAGGTGCATGGGGGCGGTTCGTTCGTGGCCACCCCTTCGGGGATCACTGCGTCAGGCAATAGATAGATAGATAGATAGTATTGTGATGATTGTGGTAGTAGTGATTGATGATGGTGATTATGGTAGTAGTCGTGGTGGTGATTATGAACATAACATAAGAACATAAGAACATAAGAAAATGGGAGTCTGAAGAAAGCCGATTGGCCTACACAAGGCAGATCCCTGTCACACCCAACCCTAATTATAAGCCCAGCTTAAAAACACCATTAGGACTTACCTCACCGAAACGGTCAGAGGTCAGAAAACGGGGATCTGCAGATCCCCACACCTGGGCCACACCTGACAGATCACCCTCACACCCAACCCATCTGGTCCATATGCCCATCTAATTGTATCTTAAAGCTCCCTATCGTTCTTGATCCCACTATAGCACTTGGTATCCTATTCCACCTATCTACAACTCTGTTACCAAACCAATATTTGCCTATATCTTTCTTGAAACGAAATTTATCTAATTTGAAACCATTTGTACGAGTTCTTTCGCTATCACTGAGCTTTAGTACATTTTTCATGTCCCCTTTATTAATCCCACTAACCCACTTGAATACCTCTATCATGTCCCCTCTAACTCTGCGTCTCTCTAACGAATGTAAGCCTAATTTCTTCAACCTTTCTTTATACGGAGAATTTCTAATATTATGGATAATTTTTGTCATTCTACGTTGTACTCTCTCCAATGAATCTATGTCCATTCTGTAATAAGGACACCAAAATTGAACAGCATAATCCATATGGGGTCTCACTAATGACAAGTAAAGTTTTAAGATAACATCAGCAGTTCTATTACTCACACTCCTAGAGATGAACCCGAGAATCCTGTTTGCCTTGTTTCGAATGCTTATACACTGTTGTCTAGGCTTCAAATCATTGCTAACAAACACACCTAGATCTTTCTCTCAATTCGAGTTTTCTAATTCCATATTAGCTAGTTTATATTTAACATTTGTATGCATCTTCCCTATCTTTAATACCTTGCATTTGTCAATGTTAAACTTCATCTGCCAATTTACTGACCATTTGTGTAAGGTATCTAGATCCCTTTGCAGACACTCTATATCTCTATCTGAATCAATTGTTCTCCCCATTTTGGTATCGTCTGCAAATTTACTTATCCTACTAGTTATACCTAAATCAAGGTCATTTATGTATATAACAAACAACAGAGGACCTAATACAGATCCCTGGGGGACACCACTTTTGACTGCTCCCCATTCTGACTTCGTACCATTAATGCTGACTCTCTACTTCCTACCAATTAGCCATGACCTAATCCATCCCAACAACGCCCCACCTATTCCATGCGCCTCAACCTTTCTCATCAATCTCTCATGGGGGACTCTGTCGAAAGCTTTACTGAAATCTAAATATATTATATCATATGACTTGTCATTATCTACTGCTTCATATACCTCTGAGAAAAAACTAAGCAAATTAGTAAGGCAAGAACGTCCCTGAGTGAATCCATGCTGAGAAGAATTTATTAAATTAAATGTATCTAAGTGGTTTCTAATTTTACTAGCAATAATTGACTCTAGTAGCTTTCCTATGATTGATGTAAGACTAATGGGACGGTAATGGGATGCTATTGATTTGTCACCTTTTTTGAAGATCGGAACTACGTTTGCAAGCTTCCAAGCTTCTGGAACTATACCTGTCTCTAACGACTTGTTAAATATAAATGTTAATGGGTAACTTAACTCATCCCTACATTCTTTTAATACTCTAGCATATACCTCATCAGGACCAGGCGATTTATGAGGTTTCAGTCTGTCAATTTCCTTAAGCACATCATTTCTACTTATAGTAACCATACTTAACCTATTTTCTATACTATCGCTATATACCTTACGGACTTCTGGAAACTGTGCCAAATTTTCATTAGTGAAAACGGAAAGAAATTGACTATTTAATGTACTGCACATTTCTAAATCATTTTCTGTCATTTCTCCTATCGAAGTTTCAAGGGGACCAATTACATCTCTAACCTTGGATTTATATAGTTGGTAAAAAGCTTTAGGATTATTTTTTGAGTCATTGGCAACATTAATTTCATAATTTCTTTTTTCTTTCCTAATATTCTTTTTTACCTGTCTTGATAGATTCTGATAGTAAGCAAGTAGGTGAATTTCGCCTTTCCTAATTTTTCTATATATTCCTCTCTTTTGACCTAGAAGATCTAATAGTCTATTATTCATCCATTTGGGTTGGTTCTGTGTTGATCTAAATTTTCTTTTGGGGATATATTTATTTTGTGCATTGAATACTGACTCGATAAAATTATCGTATGTATCTACCAAGGTTGACGTCTCTTCCTGACTTAAGATGACAGGTGCCTGAGAAGGGGTACACTCATTTGGACACCTGGATCGACTTAATTGTTTGACCATAGGGTCAGCTAATAGGGCTCTTCTTAACCCACCATAATTGGCTTTTCTGAAGTCAGGTATTAATGTTGTATTCTCTCTGGTATTACCTTAACATTGTATATTAAAATACACAGAATTGTGGTCACTATTTCCTAGGTGGTCCCCTATCTCTACATTATTTACCATATGTTCATTGTTACTGAAAACTAAATCGAGAATATTATTACCTCTAGTCGGCGTATCTATGAATTGAAATAAAAAACTATCTTGTACAACCTCTATAAACTCCTCAGAATCAGAGTCTCCTATTTGATGCTGCCAATCTATATTCGAAAAATTAAAATCCCCCATAATGCACACATTGCTAAACCTTGATGCCATTTTAATTTCCTCCCATAATGACGTTCCATCGTTTCTACTCATATTTGGCGGTCTATACATAACTCCAATAACTATGGTCTCACTTCCTTCGTTAACCTCTACCCAAACACTTTCATTATCGTTATTTAGTCTAATACCTGATTAAATACAGCTTTTTAATGTACTCCTGACAAACACTGCTATACCGCCACCCCTCTTACTTGTTCGGTCATATTTAAACAAACTATATCCTGGTATATCAAATTCTGCTAAAAAAAATCTGGTTTCTGTATTAATCCACGTTTCAGTTAGCGCTATTATGTCTATATTTTCTTTGCTAACAAGGGCTCTAAGTTCGTTCATTTTGTTACATAGACTCCTACAGTTTGTGTAATATACTCTCAATTTACTTCTTTTCTTTATACATAATATACCTTTATTTCTAACGACATTTCCATCTTCCGTTGCACTATCTCTACTATCATTAGCAATATAGTCATCATTTTTAGCATGAGACTGAATATCCTTATCGCTTTCGCCTGACGCTAAAATTGTTCCATTTAACCTCTCATTTACACTCTCAATATTTCTGTTCAAAACCCCACAACCACCCTATCTAAAGAACTAGCTAATGTGGAAACCCCTAACCGTGAAAGATGAACCCCATCCCTTGCGTACATCCCATCTCTCCCATAGAAACTATAACTATCCCAGTTATCAATGAATGGTATTGCTTTTTCTTTGCAATATTTCTCCAACCGGCAATTTACACCAATCGCCCTGGATGTCCATTCCTTGGGAACTCCTCTTCTGGGTAGGATACAATGTACTACAGGGATCCCTCCCTTCATCCTAACCTTATCTAACACATCCCGATACTGCTGCAGCAGTTCCTCACTTCTACCCTTACCAACATCGTTACTCCCGGCACTGAGACAGATAATGGGGTTATCTCCACTATCTTCCAAGATGTGGTCCATCTTCTCTAAAGAAGTCCATTATGGTAGAATTTAAACCCGGGCAACGCCGAGTACCCCTGCTAGTATATATATATATATACATACATATATATATATATATATATATATATATATATATATATATATATATATATATATATATATATATATATAATTATATATATATATATATATTGTTATGCCGGGATGTAATATTTCTATCCCGTTAATCAGTCTTTACTAAAATCCAATTATGGACTTAGAGACGATAAATATCCTCGACAGGGACACGTCGAACACGTTCTTATTCACAAAATAGGTAGTCAATCAGGTGCATACAGAACTCAATGACAACACACATGTAATTTATATGCATTTAGTTTATTCAATGGTATAGGGTATATATGGATATTCTGATTACTTGTTACGATATACTCCGGATTTCTCAATACGTGCCAGAATCATAGCAATGTTTAGGTCACGAATATACCGAGCTCGGAAGTGAGGACTGAGTGTTCCCTTAACTATTATACGGAATAGTAAGCAACGCATAGAATGCATTTGATCATATATAATCAGTCGTTAAGTAATAACATGGAATATAAATATATTGTGGTAATATATATAGGAGGTATGCAAAGTATTTATATACACGTTACCTGTAGAATCAACCCTTGATAACCCAGAAGTGGTGATGGGCTGGTCTATCAGAGTGAGACCTGAGCGATCTCTGCCATACCCATAGCTTACTCTGACTGTTCCTTTTACTTATATATCTTCTAGATCTCAAGTGGCGGCGTCTTTTCCGTGGATTGACCTCCCTACTGCCAACCTAGAAGTTGGCAGATTGGGAGCCAAAGCGTCACATTTTTCCCTTGCCCCTCAGCTTTCTCTTCATAATTGCTGAGGGGCACAGGGCCTTGGGTGGGGCTTTGGTTTCCCGGGCGTTTCCACACCCTCCTCGGCTCCCTGCCTTGGAGTGGCTTCGGTCACCCGGGCTTTGTTAGTGGTAAGCAGGGAGGATTTTGTGGGGGCGCTCATTTATGGCCTTGGCCTTGCTTGAGACCTTGGGGCTGTTCGGCCAGACAGCCTGGGGAACAACAACAACAACAAAAACAACCCTTGATAATAATATTTATATGAGTCGAGTGTCTAACTTATTTTATTCGTAATTATAAATTAATTAATAAAGCTTCTCTGAACACGAGAGAGAATGAAAAGGATTGAGTATTTAAATAAAGGCGCCCTGGCGTTTGATTCGATAAACGCTCACGGGGGATGAGGGGCGCGCTTGTAGTTTAAATCGTACGGGTAATGGTAAATTGACCAGGTAGATAGCTCAGGTCATTCTAGTTACTGCGGTCTTGGAAATTTTGTTTATTATTAGTGCGATTATAATCTTAGTATTCGAGAGAATCAGATGAAACTAAGATGAGAGGTATGATGAATTGTTTTTATAATTTAATCTCTACCTGACTTAATTTGAGTAAATTATAATATGAACATATATTTCGTCAATTGATTATATGCAAGAATAATAACTTGGGTCGAGGAATTCAGATTTAATATTTAACTCCTGACACATAAAGGGCAAAAGATTAATATCTCTTATATAAAGATAGTAAAATATACAGTTAACAGAACTATCGTAGTTAACTAATATTGATAAACGCTTACTAAAATTAGCGTGTACGAACAATTAGTTGAATGCTAATTATACGTAAATGGCGCACACGACGAAATTGTACTAATAAAAATACCTAAAAAGGTATAACAAGATATCTGAACTAGTTAACAGAGTCTGATAAAGAATTCACACAATAAGCGGTGTATTCGAGTGATGAATAATTAGATAACAGAATCTATGCAAGGCTAGAATTCCTAGACGAGAAGAATCAGAATTATCGACATCAGTAATAAAGTGAACGGGAATACTGTTCATACAATAATCAGTTAATGCTTAATCAAACGAGCATGACTTTATTAGTTCTCGTGAAGAAAGTATATAAAAGAATTACTAACGAATCTTCTCAAAGACGGGGGACTGAGATAAATAGAATATGAAATTGAACGTAGGTTTTAGGCAATAATGTAAATTTAGGAAGGGAATAAATACACTAAATACACTTCGACCTCAACTTGCAACATACATAATAGAATAGACATATACAAGGAGAATCTGTGAGTATTCGGCTAAGTGAATTAATTAACACGAGTATGTAACGTATGCGTAAGACGTTATAATAGAGTTTTATATCAAAGATGAACACTAGATCTTGGGCACAGATCTATATAGCACGTAATCTGAATTCAGGGAGATTAATACATACGCAATGAATTACGATCTTGGGCACAGATCTATATATAAATCAGCACTGTAATATTCACATATTCTACCTTACCTTCACAGCAATAATCACAACGTAAGATACTCAGAAACACTTAGGGTAATATGGGAGGGTAGAGTTTAGAGAGCAAGTCTGGCCGATGTTGAACGTAGATCCACAGGGCAGGACTTCAGGAGGGGCTGCTTCTCACAATCAGGACTTCTGGGTCCGAACTTCAGGAGGTACACAGCAGGCTCGGCGTACTCTCAGGGGTAGGGGGAAGGGCTAGACAATTTTCCACTGCTGTTAGATGTCCCGGACTTTTCAGACTTAAGGACATTACCCCAGTGGATGTTTGCTTGCTTTCCCTACAATTTCGTTAAGACTATGTTCGGCTTAATTCTTGTCTCTTACGTATAGGAACTCAATGTTAAAGGGATATTGTGAATTGTTGTGATTGAGTTGTTGCGGTTAATACTTAACTAAAACACACATGTTGATTATTATTATGTACATAAGGATCATAGTAATTTTATTTAATACTTAGGCGGTATCTACTTAGCTTAGTACAGACATAATATTAATCATAATGATTAGTTCATAATTGAGGTTCATTGTCAAACTTTGTAATAGTTTGACTCTCATTTCTTCTTCCTCGATGGTTGATAGTTCTCCAGGACCGTCGTAATTTGTAGAGTTGATTAGTCCCACTTATTCCGGTAGCATTCCGGCCTTTGATGTTTCATTTGCATAAACATTTGTTCATTATAGAGCAAATCTGGTGCTGGGCAAATGGTGGCTGGTGATTGGCGGGCATGGTTTGAAAGCTGTGTTGTGATAGGGTCACAGGATTTCCCTTTTCCCGGGTGACTGTCCTATGTGACCTCGCTCTGTGTTCCATAGAGTACGGGAAATTCCTGGAGTCATGGGGTGCTTGGATAGATGTTGCTCCCTTTGGTTCTTGTGTTCTCGCTTCTTCTTTCTGCTCACCTGCAAGCTAGCAATCTTGCAGGTGTCCATGGATTCCATTCTAATTTACCCCGTCACTTCAATAATGTAGGAATGTGAGTTGTAGGGAAACTGATAAGCATATTACTGAGGCGATAATAATAATATACATTTTATACTATAAATGGTTAGTGGTCATACTAATTGATAGATGATCATTAGCTGTGTGCAAGTGTTGTGATGATAAATATGTCAATGTAAAATACTAGCTCCCTCACTAATGAGTTTGGCTACATTATATATTTGTGGCGTTGTGGAATAACACAATAAGAAATACTGTAGGCTAAATTCAATTTAATGTGGACAGAAAACGTTTACGATAAAATATATTATATGGAAGGAATATATTAACAAAGTGTAATGTTTTAAGACAATTGAAATTTAGTTCTAATTTATTTATAGAAAAAATGTATCAATAGATTTTTCAGTGCATTTTCCTTATTTGACTGGGCCCAGATTCACGAACAAAGCTAAGATCCCTTAACTCGTGATTATTATCCTTAATGTTATACGATCCTTTCACTCATATTTAGACAACTCATAACTCAATTAATACTTGTGACACGACTTTTGTATATGCCTGTACAAGGAGCTGTTAGCTGTGGTCCAGAGGCAAGACCACAGGTGTCCTTATCAATAGCTAAGGTAAACAAGCTGATTAATCATTTCGTTCCTATATTAACGACTTGCTAACCTAAACACCAGGAGACCCCTGGACTGGAGTTATGCACGATTATTCACTCGTCATGTATTATTATTCACTCGTCATTCAGGATTATTCACGCTTTCATCATTGGTTATGCATTCTCGGAAGGCGAGGTGCGGTTGAACCTAGGCATGACGGCGATCACAAGAGAGAACTCGACAGACACGAGTCGAGTGCGGAGGTCCACTCACCACGTTCTCACACACACCTTTCACCATTCTCACCATTTCATCACTTCACACCTGATTTGATTCCTGACTGTGTTCCTGCATACTTATACAACAAATAAAGGAAAGGCTGATCGCATGAGTTGATTGATTCCAGACTCCTAATATGTCTATAAACTATTAGTGGTGGCAGTTTTCTACAAACATTATTCATCACAGAGAGGCCTAATGAAGATCCACCTCAACACGGTGTCATCGGAGTAAAGAACCTCACATGGTGGCAGCGTTGCTCACATGTCTGGCAGCGGATGGTCTCTTTCTAAAACAACTGATTAGACAAGAGCGCCTACACCACGCTTCCTTCTCACTCTCCACTTCTACCAATCAACCAAAATCGACTCTTCAATCAACCGGCGGCCTTGTGAGCGCGCCACACCCGACCCACAAACCACACCCGCAACTCCACACCCGCGCCCTCACCCACCCGTTCCTGTACCAGAGGTGTGTTTTCATCACCCCTTCACCTTCAGTCATAACAACATCGGGTGAGACGCAACACTGCAGTTTCTTTTCATAATCTCTATGACTTTCCTTTTCTATACTTTAAAAGGAGGTCTACTTTCTGTAAACTCCCTATTACTAATTTTGCAAACTTTTGTTCGAGACCTACCCAGTGAATTATAAAAAGCCAATATATATGTGCAAGTGCTAATTATGTGTTACATTGATGTGCATATCGAAATTCACTAATATATGATGTGTTTATTATGCGAGGTGCCTCTCATTTATATTTCATTGTGTTTTTTCTAACTCATGAACAATTTGCGAAATATCTTCAGTACCGGTACTTCTCCCCTACCTCATTTTGAGGCCGATCTTACAGCTCAGGACAATAACTCAGGCGATACAGAAATAAATAATTCAGTTTCCAGTACTTCAAATGTTCCCCCTGTTGTTAATGCTAATTGTGACGATGTTTCGATACCTTCCGATCATGTTAGGTCAACACAGCCACCTATTTTATATGATATTCATCACAGAGAACTTCGTTCTGGTAACCGTCACCTTACATTGCCAGACCCCACACCTGCGTTTTCCCATTTCACTCCCGCCAACCCCATTAACCTACCTTCAAACATGGCCCAAAACTTAAATTTACATGTTGTTCACGGTCAGGCGCAAAATGTATTTACAGGCCTAGATGATAATAGATCGATTTTTGCAGTATTTAGTGATATCGAGTCTGAGATCGCTGCTCGAAAGGTACAAAGTACAAAGGAGTACAAAGTACAAAGGAAATCAAGCAACAACAGGTCTAGTGACCCTTCTAGGCTGCTTGTCCTCCAAAACACTGAGGATCAAGTGTTCAAACAGTGGTTTAGAGTGGGTAAGGGAACATTGGAGGGGGAACTACTGCCCTGGAACTAATGTCCGTGGCAGGATTAGGAAGTTAGTAGGGGACAGATGGGTTAGTAACTGAGGGGGGGATAAAATAAAGTTATTCATTTACAAACGCAGTCAGTCGCGGGTTTGATGCGAGATATTTGTCTAAACGGAGTTTAAATGAATCAACGGTGCTGCAGTCTATAACGTCTCCTCGGGGAAGCCCATTCCACAAGTTGACAACTCGATTGAAGAAGAAATTCTTAGATTCGTTTGAGTTAAAAGATTTACCAATAATTTTGCAACCGTATCCCCGCGTGTAATTAGATTGGTCGATAGTGAAGTACTTACTACAGTTCATATTGTCAATGCCTTTGATGATTTTGAACACTTGAATTAAGTCACCTCTTAATCTGCGCTTGGTTATAGGAAATAGATTTAATTCTCTAAGACGCTCTTCGTATGGTTTGTTCTTCAGGCTAGGTATCATTTTGGTAACTCTACGTTGAACTCGTTCTAGCTTGTTTATATCTTTTTGGTAATAAGGGCACCAGGATTGAACGCAGTATTCCAGAAGAGGGCAGACCAAGGAATTGTAAAGGGTTAGGATAACTTCTTTGGATTTATGCTCAAATGACCTGCCTATAAGCCAATTATTTTGTTTGCCTTCTTAACAACTTCTGAACATTGTTGACTCGGTTTTAGGTTACTCGATATTGTTAACTCCCAGATCGGTTTCTCTGTTTACATTCTTAAGCTGAGTGCCATTCATCGAATAATTTGCTTTCTCATTTAGGTATCCGATATGTAGTACTTTACATTTATCCGCATTGAAACTCATTTGCCAAATTTTGGCCCAACATGGCAATTAATCTAGATTGCGTTGCATATCGTCAACTTGTTCTTTTGAGAGTACGCTATTTGCAATTTTTGTATCGTCAGCAAATTTTGAGATTATACAGGTGAGACCCTCATCTATGTCGTTGATGTAAATTAGAAAGAGAATTGGTCCTAGTACCGATCCCTGGGGTACCCCGCTACTTACATTGGTCCATTTAGATGCCTCACCGTTTATGACTACTCTTTGCTTTCTGTCGCTGAGCCAATTTTCTATCCATTTCAACACACCGTCTTGTATTCCATGCGCTTTTAGTTTTAGCAGTAAACGTTTGTGGGGAACTTTGTCAAAGGCCTTTTGAAAATCAAGGTATATAATATCTACAGCTTTACTCTCATCGTAGAGGTTGAGGATATCGTGAAAGAAGTCTAAGAGGTTTGTTAAACAGGAACGTTTTTTACGAAAGCCGTGTTGAGTATCTTTAAGTATGTTATTTTCCTCTAAGTGATTTACGAGTCTGTCTTGTATGACCGTTTCTAGCATTTTACATACAACTGAGGTTAAGCTAATTGGACGATAGTTACTGGGTAAGGATTTGCTGCCTTTTTTTGAATATCGGTGTTACGTTGGCTAGCTTCCACTGATCGGGCATAGTTCCAGACTGCAAGGATTTATTGAATAGTAATGTCAGTGGTTTGGAGAGCTCATCCTTAGCTTCCTTTAGAACTCTAGGCGAGATTGTATCAGGTCCAGGCGTTTTATTTACCTTGAGTTTATCTAAACAATTCAATACTTTTCTCTCTGTAACGGTGATATTGCTTAGAACATCTGAATTATCAATCTGAATCGGCGATGGTGTAGGGATATCACTGAGGTCTTCTGTTGTAAAAACTGATGCAAAGAAGGTATTGAGGGCATTACTCATTTGTACTTCGTCTTTGGTGTATTCTCCATTTTCATTGACTAACGGTCCAACAGTTGAAGTAACTACTTTTTTCTTTCTGATATAACTATAGAATTCTTTCGGGTTTGTTTTACTTTGATTCGCAATATGTAACTCTAAGGTCTTTTTACTTTGCTTAATTAACTTTTTGGCTTTGCGTCGTAGCTCTACAAATTTCAGCCGTTCTTCGTCATTTTGAGAGGATTTTAATCTATCATTAGCAAATTTTTTAGCAAGCAGGCAGTTTGAAATATCTTTATTCCACCATTTGGGCTTATTATTATGGCCTGGATGCCGTATTTTCGATGGTATGCAGTCTTGCACTGCTTTTAGGTAAGTGGCTTCGAATAACTTCCAAGATGTATTTATGTCGTTATTGTGAATGAAAAAGCTCCAGTCAGTTTCTTTAAACATAGCTCTAAGTTTATGGAAGTTTGCTTTCTTGAAATTAGGGACTTTTTCGATGCTACTATTTGGTTCGTTACTAGTAAACTTTAAAGTGAAAGTTATCGTACGATGGTCGCTGTTACTGAATTCATCACCAACATTCAAATTCTCTATTAATTCTTCTTTTGTTGCAAGTACAATGTCAAGAACGTTATTACCACGGGTCGGCGTTCGAACAAATTGATAAAGCGAACTCTCTTGCAAGTTCGTATAGAAGTCATGTCCGGAGTGTGAAGTAAGAGTATCGCCCCACTTGGTCACAGGTAAATTAAAGTCGCCAAAAATTACGGTATCTTGTGAGTTACTTACATCTGCAATTTGTTCGTAAATTTCTCGGTCAGTTTGCACTGATTGAGCTGGAGGTCTGTATATTAATGCAAGTATTATTTTTGTACCTTTATTATTCTTTATTAGCACAAAAGATGCGTCGACGTTCACAATTTGAGGTTTTGACAAGAGGGTAGGGTTAAGACTTTCTTTGATATAAAGTAAAACGCCACCTCCATTTCGATTTATTCGGCTTTTCTCAAACATTACATAACCGGGAAGTGAATACTCTGCTAAAAAGTCTCTATCTTCTGTATTGAGCCAAGATTCTGTTATGCCAATCACATCATAATTTTCTGTAAACACTAGCTCCTCTAAATCTGAAAATTTATTGCGTATGCTACGAGCGTTTGCATAGAAAACCTTTACATTTTTTATTTTAGAACTCACGGAACGCTCTTTAACACCTTACGAGCGGCCTATGCGGTTTATTTATATGTACCGCCCAGCGGGGTGTTTTTAGCCAAAATAGGGCTGTTTACGTGATCATTTTCATGCCTAAATTAGACCCAGAACGTAAAACAAGTACCTATCCCTGAAAGGGCATAAACAGAGCTTTCGAATGACACCATAACGATCCTTTTATGATGGCTAGTTTTCTTGCAATAACCGTGCAACGCGAGTGCAAAAAGCATTTAATTCGGTACTTTCCCCATATAATTCAGTATGTAGCGAGTGAGAGAGGGAGGAGGGAGCTGAGATTCGTGTCAGTAGGTTCGCCGCGGTGGTCTGGAGCAGTCATACGCTCGCTAGTCTCCTGCCACCACTTGTCTCTCTCTCTCAGCAACATTACGTGCTGAAATTGCCACTCGACCTATGTCGAGCGCCGCCACATAGTCCAGCTTTATTTAACTCGACTTATGTGGTGAGCCGCTAATTAAGGGTTAATAATATTTTTGGTTCTTGTCGGATCTACATTTATGTTCATGGCTGTCCTCGGTCCTCGCTGTCTTCGGTCCTTATCGCTGGTGGTCCTCGGTTGCCTCTGTTTTTTTCTTGGCGTTGGATGATTTATGTCACTGCTGCTTCTTCTCGGATGGCGTTTTTTGATCCATGGCTGCGGACTGCTTCGTGTAGGAGACGACCCATGCGTGCTGAACCCACAGGGTTTAGATGAGTGCCATCCTTGCGGAACAGAGTAGGCTGTTGTAGAAGTTGTCCCAGAGGTTGATGAATTCAACTTCTTCCCTCAGACACAAATATTTTAGTCGGCTATTTGTGCTGAAGGCCTTGTCGTAGAATTTGTCAGGTGCGTCGATCTTGGGGAGAATGCCTGAGATGATGATATTCCTTGACTTGTTTTTGTAGTGCTGGATCATCTTGCGATATTTCTCCATCAACTCTTCGGATCTGGTGCGCATGACGTCATTTGAACCAGCATGGATGACAAAAAGGGTATTTTCATTTGCATCCTTTGTGGTATCTTCGAAGGCTTCCACAATGTCGTCCAGTCCAGCTCCTGGGATGCAAAATCTTTTTCGTTGATTTGGGACTCTGTCGCAGATCTCTTCGACCTGTCCTCATAGGATGGAATCCCTAACGAGCCTGGTCTCTTCTGGTTCGTCTTCCATCTCTACCAATATCTCAAATCTGTGTGACATTGTGACTGGTAGATGAGACCTTTTCTGCGTTGGCCGTGCACCGTTCCTCACTGGTGTAAATCCGGAAACCTGTGGTGGCGGTACTCTACGTACAGGTCGGGGAGAGGAGTGGTTAGAACGGGGGCGAGGGGTTGGTACTGTTCGTGCTAGCAGGCTTCTTACACGAGGAGTGGGGGAGAGACTAAGGTGAACAGGGCGGCTGTCCTGGTTTGATGTCGGCTCAGGTTCGTCAGAAGCATCTGCTGCAGTGTCTACTGCAGGTGTTGGACTGTTGGCAGATGACATTGGGGCGGTGGTGGATGCTGGAGTTGAAACAATTGGAGTTAGTGATACTCCAACGTTGAGTGTTACAAACTCTTGGAGTGATTCCAGCTTCCTGGTGAGGGCGTTGATCTTGTTGTGGGCTTCATCCCACATCGTCATCGTCATCGTCACAGATGACAGAGGTAAAATCGATATATTTCGCTCTAAATTTGATAAGGGTAGAACTCCAGCCGGTAATTTATTAGCTTGTGACGAGTTGCTAGAATGCACGACTTATCAAACCTTCAAAGACAAGTTTTTTGAGAAATTTGCACGAAACTCAAGAGGTGACTTTGCTCTGATTCATGATTTTGCTAACTCAATCCAACATATAAGTAAGGGCAAATCTGTTGATACTCTATTGGCAGATTGTTCCATAATGGCGAACACAATGAGCAACGGTTTAAAAGGTAACTCTTGGTTTACAGATGACAAGATTTCGTTGAAACAATTTAGTAAACTCCTCTCATATACCCTGTTGGTTTCAGCGTTGCCAGAATATGTACAGCCTATTGCTCGTAGAGTTGAATTTGCTCCAACTGACAGTTTGACTAAATTCTCGAAGTCTCTGCAACAGGCTTGTGACAATGGCGGCATCACTACAAATCAAATACAATTCACTGTTGCTCAAATAAAACCCACTAATGCTAAAAATGCTCAGGTTCCCAAACCTTCCCCACAAACAGCTCAGTTCTCCAAATCCTCCCCACAGACACCCCAGCTCCCTAAATCTAAACAATACGCCCCGGCTACTCTCTCACACCACCCTCACACACCTCCCGTCTCTCAGTATCCCTCTTGCTCCCGTCATGGAAATTACGCTTATGTGTCACGTTCGTACGTTCACGGAAACATTCCACATTCTCCCACTCATTTTCAGGCCAAACCTAATTCTCAAACTGGGAACACCGACTTGTGTTACTACTGTGGTTATGCAGGCCATAAGGTCTCTAATTGCCATATCAAACAGAAGGAAAGTCATGAATTTTCGACAGGACGTTCGCCATACTGGCGGAAGTGCAAAGAAAGGACACATTGGACCAGCCAATGTGAGTGTTATGCCCCGTTTTTCTACAGGATTAACTTGGGTAATGTGGGCACTATCTGACTGGGTATATAAGGCTGCATGCACAATACAAGGTATGAGGAATAGAGAACACAAAATAAACACACAGTAACACGACACACGATCACTTTTATTTAAGTAGGTGAATAAAGCGCATAGAAAGATAGTAATACTCATAAAAAAACAAATAATAGAAGGGAACTGCTAGCATTAGCGGATCTGAATGGAGCCTAGTCTCCCACTTCCAACGTTCAGGTATACTCTTCTGATCACGGGTTTAGTTAGCAAGGTTTATTATACCGGAAGACCTCAATGTATTTATGTATTCAATTTTCACTAATTAGATTTTCTACTGGCAGGTCGGATGCCCAAGTAGCAGCTCACAGTTAGAATTAGACACGCGTATATTTCTGAACACGGAAATTCTAGTAACCTCAAGGGGGTACTGATCTAAGATTTATATTCTTATGGCAGAAATACGTAGAACACAAATCAGTGGGCTAACGTTAGATATCACTAGGGTTTTGGATATCTGAATAAGGTAATTACGAGAGTCAATGTCGCCTGTTAATTAATGAACACTGATACGCTTAGTACGTCCCAATTGGAATGGTTAAATAAGAGTTACACTGGGCAAAGTTATAGCCACTTCATAAAAAAGTTAATAAGTGAATGTCGAACTGGTACTATAACATTTAGTACTAGTAACGTGAATCTTGAATAGTATTTGTTGGTCTGGTCCTGGTTATCTTGCTTCCGGTGATGTTGGGGGCTAACGACTGGTTCCTCGGCCGTCCAGGTGGTCCAAAATGTAGGAAGTTCTCAAGTCGGATCTCTTGGCGATCGGTGCTGGCTACACACTTATATACCCACTAATTTGTGTGAAGGTTATAAAGTGCACGCTGGTACTTGTACATGGACAGATCTTCTATTTAACTTCTGCCACGGAGTCTGCCGGCTCGGGAATCTCTCAACTCAGGAACAACACAAGGGCAGAGTTAGAGGTTAACTTCAGGGTAGTGACCACTGGTTGGTGTCTAACTTTCAACTAATTTGACTGGGGGCGGAAGCTAGGTTTATAGGCTCGGTTCTGGACCCTGTAGGCAATAGGGATCTCGAGTCTTATGGACTTATTTGAGCTCTCAATAGATATGGGGACTAGGTAAGATGGTGATTACTGTTGTGGCACATGGCTATGGAAGCCTTCATATTGTGCTATAACTGAGCCTTAGTAAAAGGTACTATTTTGGCTATACTGGAAGTATTTATGGGAGGGAGACTGGATCTACTTTGCGGGGAGGACTGGGACAGCTGTGATAGGGGCGTCTCTCTTATATTACCCAGTCTTCGTTCTATTGCATAGCTGAGGTGCTAATTTGACTATCCGAGTATGCAAAACAGGTGAATGGGTTATTATGGGTAAAGAGAGGTGAGTAAGGGGGTTAGACATGCATGGTTAGTTCATTGATAGGAAGAATTCCTAGGCTACCTGGCAATGACCCGGAAGTCAAAACAGGGGTCAGGTATACCTCCGCGGGGGTGGGGATCTCCCTCCTCGGTGGGTAAAAAGGGGTAGCCGGGCGCTCTCTCTCTGGGATGGTCATCCGGCGGCTGTGGCTAGGGGCTTGCCATATCACCAGTGTTTGTAATAACCCTCTGTTTATGAGACAGATGTGGGTGTTTTTAATATCAAAACCGAAGGTGCCTTGGCTAGCTGGTTGTAATCGGTTGGTTGTTAACCCTTTATTAGCGGCTCACCACTTAAGTCGTATTTAATAAAGCTGGACTATGTGGCGGCGCTCGACATAACTCGAGTGGCAATTTCAGCACGTAATGTGGCTGAGAGAGAGAGACAAGTGGTGGCAGGAGACTAGCGAGCGTATGACTGCTCCAGACCACCGCGGCGAACCTACTGACACAAATCTCAGCTCCCTCCTCCCTCTCTCACTCGCTACATACTCAATTATGTACCGAAAGTACCGAATTACCTGCTTTTTGCACTCGCGTTGCACGGTTATTGCAAGAAAACTATCCATCATACAAGGATCGTTATGGTGTCATTCGAAAGCTCTGTTTATGCCCTTTCAGGGATAGATACTTGTTTTACGTTCTGGGTCTTATTTAGGCATGAAAATGATCACGTAAACAGCCCTATTTTGGCTAAAAACACCCCGCTGGGCGGTACACATAAATAAACCGCATAGGCCGCTCGTAAGGTGTTAATTGCATGGTTTGTTTGATGTGGTGGAGACTGGTTGCTAACTCTGCCACATTTATCTGGAAGTATGGCAATAGAAGTTAGTTACTGGCGAGGCGGCGAGCCTCGCACCGACGACCATTGGGTGCAGGGTTGTGAATGGGTTGTAAGAGAATAGATGGCATGCAAGGGGTTAGTAAAGTTCTAATGTTGTTCTGGCCTACTAAGTGAAGGCAGGCTGGATAGGAGTATATATATAAAAGGTTGGAGAGCGTTAGCAACGGAAAAATCAAGGATCTTCGAGAGGTATGAGAGAGAGGCTAGGTCGGACAAGAGTCGAGAAGCGCGGGGTATTTTAATGAGAGGGGGGGAAGCTCAGGGGGGCTACAGGGAAATTTGACCCTAAGGTCTCTGGGCGTGGGGATGGCATTAGGCTGCAGTTGATATTGGAGTTTTGAAAGGACAGTGAAAGTACGTTAGCCAAATGCTACCGGGGGATGCAAATACGGGGTGGTATAGGAGTCTGGAAAAGATAGAATCATGTGGACTGTGGGGCGGTGGGGGAGAAGGAGGTTAACTGTAGGTGTGTGTTTGATTGTGGAGAAAGTAGGGAAAAACATGGTGTATTATTACTCGTCAATACGAGGGGTTATGGACCTATTATTTGACACGATTTCTTGTACGTCTAGGTGTCCCTGGGAACTGCGTTTTCTATGAAATATAGACCAAAGAAAAACGGCAGTTCGTAGGGGTACTTCGTTATTGTTTCGGAATACTATGATAGATACTGGTAACAAAGGTTATCTATACAATCTCTGGTTGGGGTAAGAATTGGAGTTACAGCATGGTGGCTAACATCTGTATTCATGGCTGTCTAAGTCTTATGGTGGCAATGGTTCTATATCCTGGTGTACCCGTAGGTATCTTAATTTCTTATGAGTTTGGACATGTGGTTTTTAACATCTACTTCTCGGATGTAAGAACATACATAGATATATGGCTGTTGGATTTGTTGGCTTTGGCTCAACTTAGGGACAGGGCATGGGTGTTTTTTAATATGAATGTATATTCTTGTTCATCATCGTGTAGGTGGAATCGGGCGGGTAAGAGGTGTAGGACACGAAGTAAAATGGCGTAGTGTGGACTGTGGATACGAAGGAGGTAAGTGGAAGACGTATGACATTATTGTGGAAAAGTAAATGGAAAAAGGTGAACACAATGGCGGATAAAGATACTTAACTTAAGGATTGAATACATAGATTTTATGGGCGATGAGTCTTCAGAAACTTAGTCTGGCAAGACAAGATATGTTAGGGAATGTTAATATTACTACTTAAACTAAGGATTGAATACATAGATTTATGGGGGCGATGGGTCTTCAGAAACTTAGTCTGGCAAGACAAGATATGTTAGGGAATGTTAATATTAATACGTAACCTAAGGATTGAATACATCGATGAACGACGACATTATAGTCGTCGTCCTAATAAGGTGATGAAACCTGGTTGATCTGCACTTGGCACAATACGACACAAGGACAGTGCCACTATGTCGTATCAATACTGGTGGCAGTTAATATTATAGAGACACTTAGTTACTAGAGGAACAATGCAAGGGGGCGACTGAGCACGGGTTACATATATCTATACTCGTCATGGGAAATGATATACGAGGTCTAGGGACAGGCGCGGGTGTTTTAACTTCTAAGATATATAACATCTACTTCTCGGATGTAAGAACATACATAGATATATGGCTGTCTGATTTGTTGGCCTTGGCTCAACCTAGGGACAGGGCATGGGTGTTTTTAATATGAATGTATATTCCTGTTCATCATCATTGTAGTTAGAAGTGTAGGACACAAGGGGGTAGTGTACGTGAGGTGTGGAAAATGGTCAGTTTAGAAAGGGTAGGTAGGTGCGGCCTGGAGCTGCTTAGCCCTGCGGGCTTGGGCCTGTCTGAATTGGCTGGCTCGGTCAGCTGGTCCTTTCGTTCTGTGGACCTTTCTTTCCGGTGTTTCTGTGTGGTGTTCGCTCGTGGCTTCTGTGGTGGGCTTCTCGTTCTGGGGCATTTTAGTGAGGTAGTCGCGGCAGTCGTAGCGAACCACAAATCATTCAGACACACTGCTAAACACTCGGGAAACATGGCGCGCGGCTCTCAACTCGCTATAACATAAATATAAGTGTTCCACCTCCCCTCCCGCCAGTAGTGAAACCCAAATCCCTCAGAAAATTACGTGTTGGTGCCCTAATGCAATCTCCAGAGTTATGTGTTCTTAATTCTCAATGTAAGGGTATATTAATGACAGTTTTCTTAGACACGGGTTCTCCTGTTAACCTCATTCCTGAAAATATTTTTGAGAGACTAAATTCTGACAAGTCTTTGAAAATATCCCCTCCAGATGTAATATTAGAAAGTATTTCTGGTGATCATTTGGGAATTATTGGAGTGATGTACTTGCCCCTGACTTTGCATTCAGATCTAAATCCTTATAATGAGAAATTTTATGTCTTACATACACTTAATGTGGGAGCTGACATATTGTTAGGGTATGGTACTATGAGAAACAGAAAAATGTTGCTCTTCCCTCACATGAACGGAGTGGAAATAGAAAAGTGTTTTATTGAAGATATCACATTAAATATTCCCCCGTCTAGTGCGAGCGTAGTGGAGGAGAGATGTAAGGCAGTTGCGTTTCAAGGTCAAACCACCTCAACCCGCCGCCACACACTCACACACCTGCCGTCTTACGAGCGCGGCCGTGGGAAACAAGGTTTTACCCATACACGGAAACACCCCCCTTATCTTATTCTCAACATCAAACCCCTTCAGTCACGGTAAGTGATTATGTCGGATTAAAGTCCTCTATTACAAATATTCTTATGGACAAGGATATTGTAATTGAGCCACACTCCGCTAAAGTCGCTGTTGTATATGCTGATAATTTATGTGAAGATGTTAACTCACTAGTTTTACTTCCAGACACTAGAATGATTAAAGGCATACACGTCTCCCAAAGTTTACATGAAGTTAAACATACTAATTGTTTTATGACACTGTTAACTAATTTTACTAATGGCATGATAAAAGTATTTGCGGGTACAGTTATTTGTGAAGCTGAAGTTATCCCCGGAATATTTGAGGAAATGAGTCCTATATCCATAAGTAATGTTAATATGAAAGCCTTCACACCATCATTTTCTGATGAACGAATGAAAGAAATATTAAGTCAATTTAACCCAGTAGATTATCCCGAGGCAAACGCTCCTTTACACGAATTGTTAAATGAATTTCACTCCACTGTACACCTTAAAACTGACTCTATGGGACTTACAGATATCCTGGATCACCGTATAATTTTGAAAGATGTTTATCAAACACCTGTTTATCTGCCAATGTACCGTCTCTCTCATTCACAAAGAGAATGAACTAATACGCATGTGAAAGAATTATTGGAACAAGATGTAATACAGCCATCTCTGTCTTTATGGTGTAGTCCCCTATTTTTGGTTCCTAAGAAAAATAAGGGCGAATATAGAGTTGTCGTAGATTACAGGAAACTTAATTCTCTCACAGAAACTGAACATTTTCATATGCCTGCAATCCCTGAAATCTTAAATTCGTTAGGTACTGATAATAAAGTGTTTAGTACTATGGATTTGTCGAGTGGTTTCCATCAGATTAATTTAGATGAAGATTCCCGTCAATAGACCGCATTTAATTCCCCCTCTGGAACAATTATGAATTCAAACGCTTACCAAAAGGCCTAAAAAATTCACCGGCAGTATTTCAACGTCTCATGTCTAATATATTGGCAGGATTATTAGGTGAAAACGTTTATGTATATATAGACGGTATCATAATTTTTTCTAAAAATATATCGGACCATGTTGAAGCACTGAGGAAAGTTTTATCTAGGCTTAACGAAGCTGGTTTAAAGATTAGACTTAGTAAATGTAACTTTTTCAAGAAGAAACTAAATTTTTTAGGACATGAACTAACCCCAGATGGTGTTAATACCACTCCTGATCTCACGAACGCTATCACAAATTTCCCAACACCCACTAACGTAAAACAATTGCGTCAATTCCTTGGTATCAGTGGTTATTATAGGAGTTTCATTAGAAATGATGCAATCATGGCGAAACCCCTTTACGAACTGTTAAAGAAAGGTGTGGAATTTAATTGGAGTTATGAACAAGAGCAAAGTTTTAATAAATTAAAGAATAGCTTAATCAGGAGACCCACACTTGCCTTTCCTGATTTTAATAGAGACTTTGTTATTAACACTGACGCTTCGTACTCCGGATTCGGTGCTACTCTCATGCAGTATGATGAAAGGAATGAATTACGCCCGTTAGGCTACGCAAGCCGTTCTCTCAAACCGGCAGAAATAAATTATTGTGCAACTGACTTAGAAGGCGCTGCATTAATATGGGCTCTTCAGACGTACAAAGAAATAATTTATGGCTATAATGTGACTGTATGGACAGATCACAAACCCTTACTTAAGTTGTTCGATGATAAATTTTTGTCTGGCAGACGTGCTCGATGGAAATTAATCTTGGCATCTTATAATCCCCAATTAATGTACGTGGAAGGTAAACACCATGTTGCAGCTGATGCCTTATCTCATAATCCAGTAGCTTCAGTTTCAGCCAATGCGATTCTGAACGCTGATGGTATTGCTGCGGAGCAGAGATCCGACACGTTTTGGAGTAAAGTAATTCTTAGTATAGAATCAGGTGATACTGTTAGCTCGAGCACTAACGATTTAATAGCTTTGAATTTACAAGACTTCGAAATACACGATAATTGTTTGTACAAGAGAACGCAGTTATCTGGCAGGAAATCACCTAATAGAGAGGTGTTGCAATTAGTTATTCCCTCTTCACGCATAGATGCGACGCTACACTTTATTCATGGTCACAAATTAGTTGGACACCCTGGTAAGGATAGAGCCTTCTCTCAAGCTCAATGGTCATTTTACTGGCGTACAATGAAACGTGATTTATTCACTCACATAGATGAATGTATTACTTGCGCGAAAGTTAAACCCAAGTTAAATGCATCTGCTAAGATCGGTACTTATCCGATACCTAATTACCCCTTTGATGTAGTTGGAATAGATCTACTCAAGTTACCCCTCACAAATACTGCTAATCAATATGTACTGGTTATAGTTGATCACTTTTCAAGATATGTGATTCTTTCAGTTTTGCAAGATAAAGAAGCGAAATCTATTACCCAAGCACTCTTTCGAGATTTAATTTGTAAACTTGACTGCCCAAACACTATAATTAGTGATAATGGCACAGAATTCTGTAATTCTGATATGGAAGACATTTGTAGAGAATATAATATTAATCACGAGATAATTTGCCCCCATTCACCACACAGTAATGGCTTAGTTGAACGTGGTAATCAGTCCTTAATTAGTGCCCTACGCTGTTTATTACACGAACGCGATACCGGTACTTGGGATAACTTTATTCATTACGCAGAAGTCACACTTAATTCATCTATTAATACTTCCATTGCTGATTCTCCACATTTTATTGTTTTTGGCAGAGATAAGAAACTACCTTTTACTAATTTACAGAAAGCCAATACTCCTGTGTATAATTCGGATGATTATTAGTTATATCATTTGAATAATTTTCGTACTATTTACAGGAATCTTCGAAATAATCTCACTCACTCTAAGGAAGAAATGACCACCATAGCTAACAAAAATAAATCTAATCCGAATATCAATATTGGAGATATTGTTTTTCTGCGAGATTTTTACGCTAAAGATAAATTGCAACCAGTCCTTGATGGTCCCTACAGAGTTTTGACAGTTGAAGGAAATAGAACAACAATTAAACATTTAGATGTAGGTAATGAGAAACGAGCACATGTTGATCATTTGAAGAAAATTCGGCGTACTCTACCCGGATACGAAAACACGAATTTCGAGGAGACACTAATGAAACCGAAAAAGATAAAGAAAAAGAAAAACTAACAGAAAACCCCCCCTAATGACAGATATGACCTTCGGTCACGCGCCATTGCTGCCGTGTCATCTTTGAAGGGTGATTTTGTAGCCCAGTGGTGGTTAGACAATCTAGATATTAAGGTAGATACGTTCTACATGTAAATAAACTCTGATTCTCACGATTGATGGAGCGGTAGATCATGCCGGCTCGTCCACAGTTCAGTCTCTCTATCACTCTTGACCAATCAGAGCTTCTAGAATTTAACTTCAAATAATTAATAATTTTATTTATATACTCTAGTTTTAGTAGTACATACAATTTTGTCTTCTTACTCTCATTACATCCCCCTGAATTATGATGATTGTAGTCGTGCTATTAAGAAAAATTAACATATGCTAGATTATTGTCAATTCACTCCCGCTCCTCAGAAAAATGTCTTCCATGCACACATTTTGGATACTAATTTTCTTTATTTTGTGACAGCAACTACTCTCCTTGTGACTTGTCCCGATCGCTCACCTTTCCACAGACTCGCAGTAGGTTTGATTTACATAAAGGATTCATGCATGATTGTCTGTCCTTTCCTCACTATTTACCCTTCCACATTTCACCTGAGTTCAATTTCTATTGACAGTCGTCTTTTTGATGAAATTCCTCCCTCTGTTAACATTTCTGGAAATGTTTCGTTTCCTAGGTTGTTTCACATACCATCAACAATTTGAATCTAATTAACTCATCTTTGGACTCTCTGTCTTTCACTCACTTTGTCAAGCCTTACTATGTATACCCTCCCATTGGTCTACTCATAATTCTTTTGATTATTGCTATTATCTTATGTTATTGCTCAAACTCTCGCCTATCATCACGTATTAGTGAACTTGAACATTTCGTGAAAGCAATAACATGATAAATGTTGAAAACTAGTTACATATGCACAAGAAAATGTAATTTTGGCATAATCAGACTTAGAAAATATAGTCTATATATTTAGCACAATCAGACTTAGGAAATATAGTCTATATATTTAGCACAATCAGACTTAGGAAATATAGTCTATATATTTAGCACAATCAGACTTAGAAAATATAGTCTATATATATTTGACACAATCAGACTTAGAAAATATAGTCTATATTTTATAAAAGAATGACATTGCACTATCCTAGAAAATACATACTATAAACATTGATTTGTTAATGTGGAAAGTTAATCTGAAGATTGAACTTTATATATTTGGTACTTTCTAAAATTTTCAATTACTTAGTGTTGTATTATATAGGACTATGTACTTGTTTATATTATTGATTTGTTTTAATAGAATAATTACTCTTACTTTTACAATTTTATATGTATATATATCTTTATGTATGTACCATTTTATATGTATATATATATATATTTATGTATGTACCATTTTATATGTATATATATATCTTTATGTATGTACCATTTTATATGTATATATATATCTTTATGTATGTACCATTTTATATGTATATATATCTTTATGTATGTACCATTTTATATGTATATATATCTTTATGTATGTACCATTTTATATGTATATATATATCTTTATGTATGTACCATTTTATATGTATATATATCTTTATGTATATACCATTTTATATGTATATATATATATCTTTATGTATGTACCATTTTATATGTATATATATCTTTATGTATGTACCATTTTATATGTATATATATCTTTATGTATGTACCATTTTATATGTATATATATATCTTTATGTATGTACCATTTTATATGTATATATATCTTTATGTATGTACCATTTTATATGTATATATCTTTATGTATGTACCATTTTATATGTATATATATCTTTATGTATGTACCATTTTATATGTATATATATCTTTATGTATGTACCATTTTATATGTATAATTTTTTTGTATATATATATATATCTTTATGTATGTACCATTTTCATCACATCTCATCTATTTTATTATAGAAAATCTACAAAACCTCAGCCTTTATAATCTTTCATTAGACTTAAGCATTTTTTATTTGTTTTATTTCTCTATCACTTATTTCACTTTTTATTATCATTTTAGGGCTCCATTTGCAGTTTTGTTTTGCAGTGAGAGCAAAACTCTCGTAGTGTTATACGATCCTTTCACTCATATTTAGACAACTCATAACTCAATTCATACTTGTAAAACGACTTTTGTATATGCCTGTACAAGGAGCTGCTAGCTGTGGTCCAGAGGCAAGACCACAGGTGTCCTTATCAATAGCTAAGGTAAACATGCTCATTAATCATTTCGTTCCTATATTAACTCTTCCACGCATTTATGACGCAGAGGTTGCCAGATTAGCAATAAGAAATAGAGTTCTCTCACTCTTATAATTACCTCTCCAAAATTAGTTTTCTGCCCACAGCTAACTCAGAGACAACTGTAGAGGTTGAAGTAACTAAACTAAAGGATTCTAAATACCCCTGATGGTAACAAAGGCTTTAAAGTATCCCCAATAGGCTCAAAATCGCGTCATATATCGGAGAGGGTTAACGACTTGCTAACCTAAACACCAGGAGACCCCTGGACTGGAGTTATGCACGATTATTCACTCGTCATGTATTATTATTCACTCGTCATTCAGGATTATTCACGCTTTCATCATTGGTTATGCATTATCGGAAGGCGAGGTGCAGTTGAACCTAGGCATGACGGCGATCACAAGAGAGAACTCGACAGACACGAGTCGAGGGCGGAGGTCCACTCACCACGTTCTCACACACCCCTTTCACCATTCTCACCATTTCATCACTTCACACCTGATTTGATTCCTGACTGTGTTCCTGCATACTTATACAACAAATAAAGGAAAGGCTGATCGCATGGGTTGATTGATTCCAGACTCCTAATATGTCTATAAACTATTAGTGGTGGCAGTTTTCTACAAACATTATTCATCACAGAGAGGCCTACTGAAGATCCACCTCAACACGGTGTCATCGGAGTAAAGAACCTCACATTAATGAACAAATATCATACTTGCAAAAATTTAACCGAATAACCGTACCTTCCCAATAACAGATGGCTCACTATAGTTGATCATTATTTTACACTAAATAGTCAGAAACAGCCGGTTTTCCGTGTATTTTAACCTTTTCAGTAATCGAGGACGAATGTTCACCTTATTCTAGCTATCATTAGACGATTGTATGAAGTTTAGGAAGGATCTCTAGAAATCAAAGAGGTAAAAACTATTCTAATTAACCCTTTTGTTTCCAATATTCCTTTTTAAACTGAATAAAATCTCCTAATGAGAGTAATAGCAAAGAAGAAACACGTCATTACATACTGAAAATGTCAAATCATAACAGATATGTTTATAAAGACATGCAGTATCTTAGTAGCTAGGTGTCTTTAAAGCCTCTCTTTTCCTCCTTCGCACCACTAATTAGGAAATCCAATGTAGAGGCGCAGCTATGTATGCCGCATACTTTCTTTCTTCTTTTTTGGTTTTCGAACCTTAAGGGCGCCGTAACGTTTCGATTGGCTTTTTATATCCTGGTCCAGATTGACAGAGGTAAATAAGGTCCCGTAACTCGCGGAGTGACCCTTAACGTATAAGTTTAACAAGAACTATAATATAGATCTTGCGGAACGTGTTGACCGCCCAAAATAAAAAACGGAGTAAATCGCGTCTGAAGTTTGCCGACTTATAAAAAGCTGTAACTATCAGACCCGATTAAGGAGAGAGGTGACAGTGTTATCAAAATGTTCGGAAAATAGTATCTAGCCATGCACCACAAAAAAAATAAAAATAAATTGCTTGTAATTAATAGTAATGTGAGTGTGATTGAAATAATCCCATGATTTTATAACCCCATATCAATTCAATACTGTAGAAACGTTGAGAAAAAGCAAATGTATAACAATAAAACATAAATAATATTATCAGTGAATAATAATAAGACATGGAAGAGTAGGGTAAGATAATAGAAACATAATTTTATAAAATTAATAAGCGATAATAAAGATTAGAAAATGGAGGAAGACATGGTGAATAATAATGAATAAGTAAAACACAAGAATAGAGTAATAATTTTGCTACTTTAATGTTATTGATTTATTATTATAGAAAGTAAGCTAGTATTACTGTTAATTAATTAATTTGGGATGTTTTATTCAGCTTGGGAAGGACATGATTTTACAAAATTTTAATCTAAGGAAGGAATTTGATGGCTAGTTACTATAATGTTCTTGTGTAAAGATTGCTATTGTTTAACAATTTTACCTTACTAAAATGCATTATTACTCTATTCTATTGTTACATTTATATATTCATACTCACCGAGTAGTCAGGCAGTGTCGCTATCACTGTCACTATCATCTGCATACTCTTGCAGGTTGTCATCAATATCAGAGGAGTCAGAGTTGTTGTCCAAGGCTGGTCTAGCTGCTCTACTGAGGTCCCTCTGCATACGAAAAAGTTCCTGGTAATACTCCGAGTGGATTGGCGGAATGTAGGATAGCAGGTCGTGGACGGCTTGGAGTTTGTCAGCTTGAAGTTTGATGGCAGCTGGGTACTTGGGGGTGAGTGGCACTCGTGACAGATTAAAGGCCGATGGAGCATACTTGGCTTTACCTGGCATAAGCCTGAGACAATGCAGAGGCCCCTCGTAGCCTCGAGACAGCTGATACCCATCCCTATATTGCAGAGTAAAGCAGAATCGGCGACATTCAGAGAATAGGAGTGGCTTGGCGGGTGTACGGTGAGTTATGACACTTTGCAACAGGTCTAAGTTTAGAAAGTCCTCTCTCACCATGGAAATGACCTTGTTACCTGCGTGGACCGCACGCTCAATCACCTTGATATAGTGTTCAAAATCATAGATGTTCCCCTCAACCATGAAGCGCTTTTCTATGTTCCCAAAAGCCCTGTCACATGCCATGTAACTATGTCCTGGGATGAGGAAATAATGGACCACTTCCTGAAGACGGCGACTGTGCAGTTCGTAAAGATGGCAGAGCATGATATTAATGTTCTTATTCTGTCCACCACAATTGTCACTGAATAGTATAAGCTTGCCAAAATCACCATGAAGCAGTACTTCATTCTCGATCCACTTTTTGATGCACGAACCCACCTCGACCGAGCCACGCCCACCTGTCACCTCATCCCACACGAAGAACTGGTTTTCACCGGTCTTGAGGTTGGAAATGCATAAATTGTACAGCCAGACTTTCTTCTTATAGTAGGCAGCATTAGTGGTTAGACGAGGTATTGGCTGTGTCTGCTGGAGGTCCAAGGCTATGACACGAGTATCATCGTCCCTGTCCTGCCCCAGAGTCTTCATAAGTGTTTGTGCCTGCCGTGCCACCGCCAGGTGTTCATCAAGTTCACCCTGCAAGATTGCCTTCTCTGCGTCATTACTGGCATGTTTCAAAGTGGTCTTAGCTAGGTCACAGGTCGAGCAAGTATCAGTATTTGGTGGTGAGAAGGAGAGTTCTTTACTTTTGAAAACTTTCCGGTAATAACTTTCCTTGACTACGCTGTTGTTAGGATGATTCTCAGCCATCCAGGTAGAATACAGGTGGTACATCCGGCTTAAACTCAACGATGTCTCTAGGTACCGCAAATTGGGCGATTTGGCTCTGCTATAATGGCTGGTAACGCTGGGGAACGATGCAATGTGTTTGTGCACACGCTTTGCATCAGGACCTGCAATGGTGACACGGTTCTTGTGTTGCCCGCGGCCGTCTCTCTTCGGTGTACCAGTGTCACTCACGTGGGTCAGGGCATTCTCTAATCTTGTCCTACCTATGGCTAAAATGTTGATGAAGGCTGTCTTGCAAACATTATAAGTTGTAGACTGGTAGGAGAGAGTAAATTTGCGGGTGCATGACCGATGGGGACCAGGGTTGTTGATGTCGGCAGGCTTTTTTCGTCGTTTCACTGGCACTGACAGAACGTGTTTCTGAATGAAGGTATTCTGGACTAACCAATCTCCAGTTTGCCAGAAGTTATTGTGGATTGCTTGGCGGATAGGTTCAGCAATTTTATCGTAGCATCCATCATTGCAAGGCGGTCCAATAACTCTAGCATTCACTGTATTTTCTGTTTGGCAGCTGACATATTCCTTCCCAGAATTTCTCTTGTTCCTGGCGATTATTTCAGACCAATTGTCCGGGTTACACCTCTTTTTTATAGGTGGGGGTGGGCTCCCACTATCACTCTCACTCTCACTATCACTCATTGTTCAGGGAAGCACTGCAACACGGTCAAAACGGCACAAAAAAAACACCAGGTGTGAGGTAAATGATCCGTACGGCGTGAGCTAGACTGTAGCTAGACTGAGCTGAGCTAGACTGTATTGTGGCGGGAGAACAGAGAGCAACGCGCGCCGTGAGTGGCTGAGCTGGCGCCCACGCGGTACCATAGCCGGGCTGTCATTGGCTGGCTGAACACACGCTGCCTGGGTGGCGCGTATCACCCTATGCGATGCAGAAACTAGGGCTAGGCAAACGCCCTGTCAACACGGACGAAAGTGCGTCGTACTTTATGCAATTTTCAACCATGTTGACATTCTCAAATATAGCTCCCTACCACGGCTCCAGATTCGAGAAGGATGTGGCAATATAATGCGATAATATAACGGGTTTTGCCAGAGGTGGCGGTTATCACGTTCCGCGAATGAGCGCCTCAGATTATAAGGTTTAATATCTGCAATATTTTCACGTAACACTCGTGACCTTATAGTAATAGATGCTACCACTGTAATTACACATTCAGTAATTATAAGGTGTCATAATTAGCCATAATTCAATGCATATATGTATTAAAGAAGGGTGTCTATAGGCCTATCCATTATATTGGTAGCTATGTCGCTTCCAACCCTCTCTCCTGGTCTATCACACCACTAATTAGCGATTCATTTATTGGAGGCACTGGATGCAGCATAGTTATTTTGTTTTCTTATTTGTGACTTTCGAGTGTGAGTCTGGACCCCGGACCATGGTCTGACTCTTTGTGGAAGTTCATTTGAGAAAACGGGTTCGGGAAAAAAAAAAAATGGAGACCTGCAGGATGACAAGATACCGGTGTCACGCTAAATCCCTAAGATACGAAGCCCAATAAACTGGTCCCTGTGCACGCTTACTAGTGCCCGCGGGGAGAGAAGTATAGAGAAGTAATAGAGTGGATAGAGTGAAAGGGAATACTGTTGGTAGATAGAAATTGGTTGCATGTGGTGTGGCTGGATAGTTAGTCATGTATAGTGAGTGATTATGAGTTATTTGAACTGAAGGTGAGTGATCGAGTGTGGTATGGGTGGATATAAGTTATATCACACTTGAACCCGCTAGTTGGGTGAAGATAACCAACGCCTTATACTCATGGATTTTTAACCCTCTAGCATTCTTAGGACACGATCGCGTCATAACGCCACCAGCCCAAGAGTGCCCGTATGATGCAATCGCGTCATAATGCCACCTGCAAGTTAGAAATATTCGCCAAAAATAAGTTTATGACTCGATTTTGATGCAATTTGGACTGGTAAGTTAGGCATCAGTAAGTTACAAAAGGAAGTATCTAGCAACCCCATAGTGTCCCTCTCTGAGGAGCCCGGGCCTTTGTTAAGTCAGTAGTTTCCCGGCCCCCAGACTGTGAGGCAGGGTCCCGGCCCTTTAAATTCTTGGCTCCCTCCCTCTGGCCCACCATGCCTAGCTATAGGCAGGCAATTATGGATTATTTCATCTATCCAGTGAAAGTGTTTAGTGAATAATTCGAATTATATATGTATATAAAATGTTACTTGTGACTTTTGGTGACTGAGGGGAGTGAATCTTGGTTAACCCCTTGAGTATTGATGCAGTTTTGTCTAGGTATCATTGATGATTTTACACTATTTTTTGCTTGAAAGACAAATATATTTTTCAATAAATACTGCCTACGAAATAAATACAATATAATCACGAAGATGTCACAGGAATGTTTGCAAGAAGTATGGTAAGTACTCTATGGAATTTTAGTTATATTACAGTATAAACGCCTACAGTATGTATATTATATATATTATATATATATAACAGCCCCAAGGTCCCGAGCAAGCCCAAGGCTTATAATCGGGTATTTATATTAGTATTATATTTTTTTATTAAATTTATATATTTATTTATTTTATTTATTATTGTTTTTATTTATTTTATTTTATTTATTTTATTTTATTTTATTTATTTTATATATATATACTGTATATATATATACAGGTATATATATATATATATATATATATATATATATATATATATATATATATATATATATATATATATATATATATATATATATACCGGTATATATATATTTTTTTGTTATTCCTGTTCCCCAGGGTTGATTCCTTGATTCAATCATTCATTCATTTCTCTTCTCCATTTCTCTTTTTCATTCACCCGGCTTCATTCACCCCCCTTCGTTCACCCACCGACATTCACCCACCGACATTCACCCACCTTCATCATAAAAGTGGATATAGGCCTCCTGGGGAAACCGCTCTAAAAAAATAACGAGTCAAGTGCAGTACCTCCTTGGGTGGCTAGGAAATCTGTGCATATTTCTCTGGTTTGACACCTTGTGTATATATATATACACCCACACACACACATACACAAATTTTTGTTACCATTCATTATATTTTGTGTGACACCTAGTATATATATATATATATATTTATATATTATTTATATATATATATATATATTTATATATTACTTTATTTGTGTGTACAATAGAATTATTTCTGAATTTATTACTTGAAGATAACCTGGCTTTCTTGTTTTGTTTTTCAATGTCAACCCAGGAGCCATTTCCCTTCTCGTTGGAAAGGGTTGTGGCCCTACCAGGTAAGTAAAATTGACAACCTTCATGACTGACATGTGTTCTATGAACATTATACAATTATTGGCAAGGAAAATTATATAAAAGTGTTGTATATTGTGGCAAAGATATACAACTATATAAACATTCTCATATATTTACATAACAATAACAATGCATGGAAACAATTGCGCATAGCTCACGAACCAATTACGCTATATTATTTTGGTTTTCACCATTAGAAAGAACATAATTTTCCAATTACGGTGATATAAACAGTTATATACGTATCCGAGCAAATAAAGTAACGCCGAGGTGGGGAACAGCTCGGAACCCGGCTAGCGTCGGCGGAACGGAGACGAGTGAAGCGTAAATATTCGCATTTTGGCTCTTCATTTCAAATATTCATAGAGCAAAAAGTATTTGTCGTAGGAACTTCTAGTTTTTTAATTCTCTTCAGCATTATCTGCCGTATTCATATAGCCTAAATTGAGAACCATAGACATCGTAACAACGAAATAATTCGAATATGTTATAAACCATATCATGCAAAGTCATACTTTTTTTGTTTTCGGTCACTGCTTGAGAACTATTGAAGATAGACAATTTCTGTTTTCAGATTTGGAAAGAGCAGAAAAAATACTATTATTTGTGCAAATAAAATATATGGTCATCACTCACAATTTTGAGATAGGACGGTGTAAATACAATTGCCTGGGGAAAACTTTTATTCCAGAGTCGTTTACACTTTCATATTTTTTTTTTTGTATAATGTAGTATAGTTATTCCTCTTTCCATTGACATATGATACATCACAATAAACAGCATTCTGGTGGATGAAAATACAGAAAAACACAAGGCTTCGAAAACTCGCCAGGCCGGAATATTTCAGGGCAAATTAGAGAAGGTCTGACCATTTTCAATTAAAATATATTGCCGGAGGCGAGAGGGTTAAAGAGTCATGTATTTGGTTTGATATCGGTAGTTCAGTGTAGACCCTGCTATCCTCAGAAAGAGAAGTGCAATATATTTTCTGACGAATGGTATGAATGCTGTTATTATTCCTACTTTAAGAAGGCATTAGCGGACGATTGCGGTTTTTTTTATGAAGGCTTAAGGATATATTCAACTAGAACAAGAAAAGCTATGAAGTAGTTCTGATGATATATTATCCATAATCGCCCAAGTTTAGGATAACTGTAATGTAATATTCCACTTGAATTTGAATATAACCACACGAATAAAGACTGTCTCTATCATACCTCAAAGCTCCTACATCCTCTTTCTTCCTCTCTCGTTACTGACTCTAATTGTTCTAAATGATGGTAATGGCACCTTGCTTTCTTCTCCTTCCTGCTTCACCAGAGACAAATGACTATCGGCGCTGATTTACGGGACAACCAAGGAAGGCGAGTGTGTCACCATCTGTGCGCTCGTCATTGTTTTTGTCAGTGTGTAAACAAACGTGATGGCGAACGTTTTTGTGTCGTAGTTGTAGCGAGTGTATGTTTAGGTTTCCTGACTCCACATAAAGCATCCTCTACCGCTTCACCCCTAGCATCCAAACTCGTTCCGAGACCCTAGTGCACCCATTAACCCTTTGACTACCAGAGATTCATCCACAGCTGTATAATATCATCTAGTGATATTACTACTACTACTACTGTTGTATTCAATCATATTTTAGTCTGCCCTTCCCTACGTTGTTCATTTCCTTGTTATCACCGATTGAAGTCTTTGGTGGATAAGAGAACCATTAACCTACGTATCATTCATCCAGGCAATCAACCAATCGTGATCGTTCTATTCATTTAAGTGTGACTGCTTTCGATTCAATCAGATTGCGATCAGAGCGATCGCCATCGATTGCAATCAGATTACTAGCATTAGAGAGACCTTTAATCGATATCGATTGCAATCAGAGCAATCAGTCTGAAAGGGTGGTTAGCTAGCAATCTTGCCGAGTCATCAAAACAATAAACAAATCCTCGATTTGGTCGCGTGACGCTTTGCCAAATTTACAGCCATCATGCTGCTATATAATTATTAATTCTATATAATCGGGAGCGAAATGTAATCAGAAGCGAAAGGTTCAACCCGCAACCACCGAAATATACCAGGTATATTAAAGAACAGATAAATCTGACTCCATTGCTCCAAGCAAATGATTAGGACATTACAGTAAAAATACACGCTATCTATGCGGGTTTGTAATTAGGGTTGTGTTTAGTCTAATTTAGCTTAAGCAATAGTCAGGAGAAATATATAAAGGCATGCCCATTTGGAAACTATTCTGTTAACAAAGGAAACTGCATTATTATAATAATTTATAGATATAACCTCTTTGAAGCATGCTATCGATTGAGCGTGATTTATATTAACCCCTTCTGTACCGGCGACGTCTTTTTAATTTTATTCCAGCTTTATATAGGCGATTTTGTGCAGTTTAACCCTTAACTGGCGGCGTGCATCATATGTCGAGTGAAAGAAATTTGGACTATGTGGCGGCTCACAACATAAGTCGTGTGGCAATTTCAGCACGTAATGTTGCTGAGAGAGAGAAACAAGTGGTGGCAGGAGAGTAGCGAGCGTATGACTGCTCCAGACCACCGCGGTGGACCAACTGACATGAATCCCACCCTCCTCCACCCTCTCACACTCGCTACATAGTGAATTGTATGGGGAAAGTACCGAATTACATGGTTTTTGCACTCGTGTAGCGCGGTTGTTGCAAGAAAACTAGCGGTCATACAAGGATCGTTGTGGTGTCATTGGAAAGCTCTGTTTATGCCCTTTCAGGGATAGATACTTGTTTTACGCTCTGGGTCTTATTTAGGCATGAAAATGATCACGTAAACAGCCCTATTTTGGGTAAAAACACCACGCTGGTGGCTACATATTATTTACCGCCTAGGCCGCTCGTTAGGTGTTAAGAAGGATCTGTGATAGTAAAAATTGTTAAGCGAGATAGCCCGAAGCCTGTTAATAGCTGGGGGCCCTTCTTAAACTGAATAAAATCGTCTAATATAGTAGCCAGCGTAAAGTATAAAAGACGTGGCCGGTACAGAAGGGGTTAATGAAGGAATGATAACGTACATTAATAAATGCAAAGTTTTCGTTTTTAGTTCATAGTTAGTGCGACTTGAAACAGAAGTAGAGTTAAGTCAATCTTTGAATAGCACCTGCACAGATAGATTGTATTGGAAATTGACAGTTCCAAAGGACAAGTTTATACTGTGTAATCGTAGATATTCAGCCTCTTCTAGTTTGAAAATATGTTGACCCGGACCAAGCGCCATTAACTAAATGGAATATAATTGCCTTTAGAGTTTATTAAATATAGTATAATTTTCTGATTAACTGTCGGATTATAGATAGATAAGTTTATTGACCACAAGTTTGTCATTGCAATCATTATATGTAGTAACAGAAAAATACATCAAATACATAATCAACTATACACATAGTGGAAACAAAAACATTACTTAATAGTCCATATAAATTAACTTAAACTGAAAATAAATGGCCAGACAATTCAAAACATAAACAAACGTATAATATTATTGTTATGCCCTGATTTTATACAGGATTAAAGATTGATACAGGTGAGTTCTACTAGACTGAGACTTCCGATTGATACAGGTGAGTTCTACTAGACTGGGACTTCCGATTTCATACAAATACATATGAAGAAGACAACAGAGGATCTACAGTATATATCACCAAAATATAGTTTTATAATACACCTTTATTCCCTTAATTTCTAAACACACGAATAGAGTATGAGTGTGAGTTTAGAAACATAAATACAATGAATAGCACTTAATAGAGTATGAGTGTGAGTTTGGTGAGTTTAGAAACATAAATACAATGAATAGCACTTAATAGAGTAGAGTTTAGAAACATAAAAACACAATGAATAGCACTTAATAGAGTATGAGTGTGAGTTTAGAAACATAAATACAATGAATAGCACTTAATAGAGTATGAGTGTGAGTTTAGAAACATAAATACAATGAATAGCACTTAATAGAGTATGAGTGTGAGTTTAGAAACATAAATACAATGAATAGCACTTAATAGAGTATGAGTGTGAGTTTAGAAACATAAATACAATGAATAGCACTTAATAGAGTATGAGTGTGAGTTTAGAAACATAAACACAATGAATAGCACTTAATAGAGTATGAGTGTGAGTTTAGAAACATAAATACAATGAATAGCACTTAATAGAGTATGAGTGTGAGTTTAGAAACATAAATACAATGAATAGCACTTAATAGAGTATGAGTGTGAGTTTAGAAACATAAATACAATGAATAGCACTTAATAGAGTATGAGTGTGAGTTTAGAAACATAAATACAATGAATAGCACTTAATAGAGTATGAGTGTGAGTTTAGAAACATAAATACAATGAATAGCACTTAATAGAGTATGAGTGCGAGTTTAGAAACATAAATACAATGAATAGCACTTAATAACACTTTCAATCTTCGAGCACAGTCGCGGATCTGGATGGAGTTCAGGTATTTTTAGCACAGCTTAACTGTATTCCTTTTGTCTGGATTCAGGTACACTAATCACTATCGAGGGTTGCTACAAGTAATATAATCAGCTATTTAATTCTACTGTACTTGCAATGAAGTAGACTTGCGATGGTGGTTATGAAAGAGAGTTAATTATTTCACTATAGGTATCTCAAGTTATATACCGTGCGCACTGGTATGAGAGCAAGTTCAAAGTCAAATGTGGATGGACTTTGAAATATTTTCTTCGTGCTAGAATAATGGCAGAGTCGAGTGGGGACTCTGAAATATTTTCACTTGGTCGAAATAATGGTAGAGTCGCTTAGCATCAAAATTGGCTTAATTTGATTTAATTCGGAAAATCACTTTTAATGGTCGGGAACACTTCCATAGACTATTTAGCATTCGTAAATGACATTCTTTTCTGTAAATTCTGAATATTAGCACGGTAATGGATTTTTGATGTTTTAACACTTTTTAGGACCGTTTATTTTACTCTCGAACTTGGATTTTCGGCAGAGTCGCTTGGGGACTGTTTTATTTTTGCTCTTTTCGTATATTAACTTAGACACTTTCTCTCATTTCTGGTCATCGACTTAGGCATCTTTTCTATATCTTCTTTCCGACGATGGTTATGGTGTTTGCTGTCTATAGTCGTCTGCTCCTCCGTGGGCCGTCCAGGTTGGCCGGTTGGGTTGATGGGTTTGGGGTCTTAAGTATGGCTCCGTAACTTATTGTAATCATCTGGCAATTACTGTTGGGCACCATACCAGAGGTATGTCAAGTATTCTAGAGGTTATTTGGAATACTTGACTATCCTGACCTTTATATCAACCGTTGATGAAGTCCTGTTAAGGTACTCTTGAAATGGGGTCTTAACCCGGGAACTGCGGGAAGACTCTTAAGAGTTCCCCCGGCGGACTGCAGGAAGACTCTTAAGAGTCAGAGAAAAAAAAAATCAATTTTAAACATCGAAATAAAAAAAATGTTGCCCTTGGGCCATGCAAAATATCAGTCCTCTACCTCCCCTCCTTCCCCACTTTCCTCCCGTCCTTCAGTTATCACCTATTTTCCCTGTTATTCCCTTATTCAGAGGTATATTTTTGTGCTAACATTAGCGAGTTGCAAGCAGGGCATTGTTATCACTGTTAGCAAGCGAGTGCAAGAGAGAGAGAGAGAGTATCGATCGACAGTGTCTCAGTGGCCTTGGGGGAAATTGGCGGGAGAGCAGGTTGCCTCACCCATACATTATGTAACTCGCGGCCTGTATCGCCGATTTTGACCATCCAAACGCTGTTTTCACTCGTTTTATTGTTGTAACAGGTTAATACCTTTATAATCAACCTATAATAGGCTCATATGGATAAGTATTAATGCTATTTATGGTAAAATGAATATTTTAGTGATGGAAACAGCTCAAATACGTCAGCACAGGCAGACGTCTCTAATTACCCACATGCGCAGTTCAGAGGTTAAATATCGTGCCTCAGTGAGAACGTATATGGCACGGTATCGGACTAACGCAGGAAGACTTTAGAATTACTTTTCCTGACTGTCTCTGACCTTTTTAAGAGGTTCGGGGGACCCGGGGCGGTGTTTAAACATTTCAGTTACACAGTCTAATGGGATGCCACAGACTCAGTGCACCTAGGACTTGTGTGTGCAGAGTCCCCTTGAGGGTATCTCGCCAAGCCCTTCCTTCACAGCGGTCTCAGATGTTTCGAGACTACCTGTGAAAAGTGGTAGTGTTCACTTTCAATAGCAATAAGTAGAGAGGTCAGGATGCCGGAGTCTCTCTACTCTTACTAGGGAAAGTGGAACCTAGCAGAGGGGACAATGTTAGTTACTGGGATGCCAGTAGTAACAAAGTTCCTCTGAAAGGACACTTTGCACAGTGTTCACTTCCAAGAGTAATAGTAGAGAGGTCGGAATGCCGGAGTCTCTCTACTTTTACTAGGGAAAGTGGAACCTAGCAGGAAGGACAATGTTAGATACTTGGATGCCAGTAGCAACAAAGTTCCTCTGACAGGACACTGTCACAGTATTCACTTCCAAGAATAATAGTAGAGAGGTCGGGATGCCGGAATCTCTCCACTTTTACTAGGGGAAGTGGAACCTAGCAAAAGGGACCATGTTAGATACTGGGATGCCAGTAGTAACAAAGTTCCTAGAGTAGGACTTAGCACTTTTCGCTAGAGAATATTGAGGGCGGGTTGCCGTTCTCCTCATCTTCTTTTAGAGAAGGTGCATTTGTGGACTTCTTTAACTAGAAAGGAAGGGGCGGGATGCCTGACCCTTCTTTTCTAAGCTAAGGAAAGCTTTATACCGGTAACAGAAGCTATGTTAATCACTGGGATGCCAGTGGTAACAAAGTTCCTGTAACAGGCCACAGTTTCGGTAACTGAAAGAATAGAAGTGAAGCTCCGGGATGCCGGTCACTTACACTACTATAATTTAGTAGACACCGCCTATCAAGAGTCTCTATGTTAGCTGATGGGATGCCGCAACCAACAAAGATCCCTAAAATAGGATTTTTAGCTCACAGACAGTATATTGGACTTTCGGGATGCCGTAGGTCCAACTGAATGGAGGTTTAATTCTAAGACTTCTAAAGGTGGGATGCCAGTATTTCAAGAAGCCTTAAAATTGCTTAACTCTTCTAAATTATCTTGACCTGGTATTGAGAATTACTGCTAGGGATCCTTCCTAACCTGTAGGATGGTAAGGGAATGAGGATGTATCCCTGGAGGGGTCTATAGAACCTTCTTGTTCTGGTGGTCAAGATATTCTCTTTCTAAATCAATTTATTAGGTCACACGGTGGTACTTATATCAAGGGGCATATCACCTAGAAAGGTACTTCATCAATGGTTAATCCATAATTATAAAATAAATAGGTAAGGTCAATAGAGCCTTGGAAAATCATAACTTTGCTCAAGGAAAGGAGTTCCTTAATTCTTAACTTGAGCGGGAGGTTGAGGGTCGTGTGCAAAAAAGAAGTGAGGAAGTATGAGATGCGCATTGAAGTATTTGATATATCATACTCATCCACGGGGGTCTGAAATGAGAATCTACTTATGTATCATCGATAGGATGATGTAAGTTGATGATAAATTGTAAACTATATCATTGTAGGTTATCTCTTAATATAGTATTTTAAGTAAGTGTCCCTCCCGGAATGTGTTGGTACTCCTGGCGAGCTAGCGGGCGAGCCAGCTAGCTTCTGGCGCGTGTTTGAAGAACACCAGCGTCACTCGGCGTTGCGTCGATTTTGGTACTATCTAATATGCATATAAACTTATATGAGAAAGAAGATCATGTGGCTTGTATAATTAGAAGATATAATCAGAGGATAAAAGAAGACGTATATATGTGTATAGGAAACAATGTCCCAAGGATCTATTGATGTACTACTTAATATTAATTTTGCGTAGTTAAGTTTAACAAAACATTATGGCATATTCATATAATACTTGTTGGTTATAATTCTTAATCTTAATGATACATCTTATTACTTATTACACATAATTACATAACATTATAAAAACAGAAAAGAAAACATATACAGTGTCTGGGGTTCTCTCAAAACATATACAGTGTCTGGGGTTCTCTCAAAACATATACAGTGTCTGGGGTTCTCTCAAAACATATACAGTGTCTGGGGTTCTCTCAAAACATATACAGTGTCTGGGGTTCTCTCAAAACATATACAGTGTCTGGGGTTCTCTCAAAACATATACAGTGTCTGGGGTTCTCTCAAAACATATACAGTGTCTGGGGTTCTCTCAAAACATATACAGTGTCTGGGGTTCTCTCAAAACATATACAGTGTCTGGGGTTCTCTCAAAACATATACAGTGTCTGGGGTTCTCTCAAAACATATACAGTGTCTGGGGTTCTCTCAAAACATATACAGTGTCTGGGGTTCTCTCAAAACATATACAGTGTCTGGGGTTCTCTCAAAACATATACAGTGTCTGGGGTTCTCTCAAAACATATACAGTGTCTGGGGTTCTCTCAAAACATATACAGTGTCTGGGGTTCTCTCAAAAAGGTTGGCGGAAAACTATTTTCTTTTTAGGGGGGGTCGTGGGGCGAATCGTCTTGCCCGGTGTGGGTGGGTATTCTTCCTTCCGCGTGTCCTTCTTCAGCATAGCAATTCGGCTGTTCCTGAGTTTCGCTACTGCTGTTGGTCCTCGTGGTGTTATGATGGATGTTGGCTTCTCTATCTTGGTCCTTCCTTTCTTCGGGTCTTCTTGTTCCTTTCTCTTGGCTGGTCTTCCTTCTTCTTCCACTCCTTCGGTCTCTTCTGTCTGATGGTCTTTCCTTTTCCGGGGTATTTTAATTACGTCTTTAGAATCCATGGGTAGTCATAAATTATGCATAAATACGAAGCAACTTATGGATAATCTCGCATATCATACTACTAGGTTTGGTCATTAACTGCTCTAAGGAGTCAAATTCAAAAGCATGACGAATACATTGTGACATAGGACAGGACTCCAGCACGTGAAGTTCAGTCTGTATAACTCCACATGGACACAAACGTTCCTCTAATGGTAATCGGCCTCTTCCAAGTCTATTCTATCGGCCTGTCTCTACTGCCAAAGAATGTCCACTTATCCAAAATCTAGTAAACGATATCCTGTATACATCATTTATATATTGCCTAGAGCGATAAACTTCATGTATTTCAAAACTGGAATTAAGAGACTTGTATGCAAGTCTTCTAGATGATTCAGACTCAACAATTGCATTCTTTAGTTTTTCTTGGGCCATGGCGATATCATCTATATCGTCACTGATCAAATGTTCAATATAATTACTAGTTTTATTGTTCACACTAGTTGCCTTCAAAATTGCGTACATTAGTGGGTCATCAATCATGGTTTCTCTCTCTTGCCATTTAGTTCTATAAAATGTCCTCTGTTTTTGTCTTACAAGGTCGGGAAGAGGTGGGTATCCTATCTCAAAATAACACAAATCGTTACATGTAGACATACGCACCCCCAATAGCTGCTTGATTCCCCAATTATATAACTTAATAATTGGTTTCAAGTCACCGTCGAGCCACGACTCACAACCGTACAGGACGGACGACATCAAGGCAGCATCAAAGACTCTACGTTTAACATACAAGGGAATATCTCTATTCTTATTAAAAAATGAGGTAAATTTTAAGATATGACACATTTTCGCTCGTGCATGACCCCTGATTGCCGACGATGTGGATCCATCTGACGTAAATAAGCTTCCTAGATAAACATATTGGGTACAAGGATTAATCATTACATTGTCACTTTCAAATGGTTGAGAATCTTCTCTTGAACCAGATATAACAAAGAAATTGGTCTTCTGTTGATTAATTTCCATTCCATACTCGTTACAAAATTGGTCTTCTGTTGATTAATTTCCATTCCATACTCGTTACAAAATTGAAGCAATAGGTTAATTTTCCTCATCATACTCTCTCTAGAAGTAGCCAAAAGCACATGTCGCCAGTGTAAACATGCGGGTGGCGCTAGGTCCTGACTAGCCTTCAGTGACAATGTCCATAGAGTGTACTGAACAAGCTCTCTCCCCTTTGTGTTCCGTCTCACTCAGACGTTAATGAGGACCTGCCGACCTGGGATGTAATATCTCTGTGGTTCAGCAGTATTCCAGGGTAAATTTGATTACTTGTCTCATCTTTCCTATACTCATGTCATGTCCTGTTTGTCCTGTCCGTCCTCCTCTGCAGATGTTTAAAAATAAAATAGATACAATTCACGTATATTGGGACAAGCCTTGTCGCCTTCATCTCCTCCAGTTCCCTTTCTCACCCTATACTATTTCCTGTCCCCTTCCTTGCTTTGAGGCATTAAGTGATCAAAATTATTACTTTGTCTCTACTTTCCTAAATTTATGTCATGTCATCATATCGGACGTATATTGGGTTAACCCACTGGATACCAGCGACGCATCACGTTCATCGGCAATGTATGTAACGCTAAACCCCAGTGCCTATAGAGGGCTCAGATTTGTATGGGAACTGTGTAAGTATCCCACACAACAATGCCGATGGTTGAAAACCCTCTAAGTCCAGCCGCTTGCGCATGAGCAAGCAAAAACCTGTTTTTGCATGTTTTTGCCTACCCATTTTCCCTCTTGTGATTCCGACTTTCGGGCGCCCCGTAGGACCCCTTAATGACCTAGGGGATCGTTTTTTTTGTGGGTTTTCCTTCATTTCTAACCCATTCCTGGTGTTTTCTGGAAAAAAAATTACAACCTGCTGGTCCTGGAGTGTACATTTATTATTAATTAGCTAGTGCTCAGTGGGTTAAGTCCCGATGCTTTCATCTTCTCCTCCAGTTCCTTTCTTCACCCCTTACTATAATATACTTCCTCTGTCACCTTTCTTGCTTTGAAGCATTAAGTGATCAAAAACATTACTTGTCTCACCTTTCCTATATTCATGTCAGTACTTCAACGAGTTGCTAAATGTAAGGAATGAAGAGCCAGCAAACATAGTTGGATATGGTATGGGAGGGAGATGAGGAGAAGTAATGGAGGAGGAGGTGGGGATCAGGAGGTCAGAAGTGTGGGAAGCCATGAAAAGAGTGAAGTTGGGGAAAGCACCAGGAACAGATGGAGTGTGTGGGGAAATATTGAGGTATGGTGCCATGGTGACCAGGCTTGGAATAATTGTAATTGTAATTTAATTGGAATGTAATTAATTACACATTTTTAAGGTAATTGCAATTGTAATTGTAATTTGTTATTTCTATTTATATGTAATTATAATTGTAATTGCAATTGGGCTTTTAAATTAATAAAGTAACTGTATTTGTAATTGTAATTGAGTATTTAGAAGAAGAAGAATTATAATTACATGATACAAACATTACTGGAGTGAGTAATTCCACCCCCACTCCATAATCCACGTGTACTGGACGTGTGAATGCCACGTCTGTCTCGTGTAACATGTTCACTTCGCAGGCTTGGAGTACTTGTAATTTAATTGGAATGTAATTAATTACACATTTTAAGGTACTTGCAGGATCAGGCAGGGGAAGTGGTGGTGGACAGGAGTGAATGGAGAATGCTTGTGAATAGTTGAGTGAACACGTGGTCATTTGGAGCAAGCTTTAATCAAGTTTATGAGGGTAGCACAACCTCAACAACCAGGCTTCTTATGGGTCAACAGCACAGGTACTCGCGTCATGAGAAGGAAATTGATGACATAGCTAACACTAAATTGTGGGCTTCCAATCACACTTTCTTGACGCGATAAGCCAAAACTAACCTGTGTGGCGTTACGACAGTGGGTCTAGTTAGTCCATGTGCTAGACGAAGTACAAATGAGTATTGCCCTCAATACCTTCTTTGCATCAGTTTTTACAACAGAAGACCTCATTGATATCCCTACAGCATCGCCGATTCAGATAGATAATTCTGATGTTCTAAGCAATATCACCATTACAGAGAGAGAATTATTGAAATGTTTAGATAAACTCAAGGTAAATAAAATGCCTGGACCTGATACAATCTCACCTAGAGTTCTAAAGGAAGCTAAGGATGAGCTCTCCAAACCACTGACATTGCTATTCAATAAATCCTTGCAGTCTGGAACTATGCCTGATCAGTGGAAGCTAGCTAACATAACACCGATTTACAAAAAAGGCAGCAAATCCCTACCCAGTAACTATCGTCCAATTAGCTTAACCTCAGTTGTATGTAAAATGCTAGAAACTCTCATAAGAGACAGACTCATAAATCAATTAGAGGAAAATAACATACTTAAAGATACTCAACACGTCGTAGCAAACGTTCCTGTTTAACCCTTAACTGGCGGCCCACAACATAAGTCGAGTTAAATAAATTTGGACTATGTGGCGGCGCGCGACATAGGTCGTGTGGTAATTTCAGCACGTAATGTTGCTGAGAGAGAGAGACAAGTGGTGGCAGGAGAGTAGCGAGCGTATGACTGCTCCAGACCACCGCGACGGGCCTACTGACATGAATCCCACCCTCCTCCACCCTCTCGCACTCGCTACTTAGTGAAATGTATGGGGAAAGTACCGAATTACATGGTTTTGCACTCGTGTTGCGCGGTTGTTGCAAGAAAACTAGCGGTCATACAAGGATCGTTGTGGTGTCATTGGAAAGCTCTGCTTATGCCCTTTCAGGGATAGATACTTGTTTTACGCTCTGGGTCTTATTTAGGCATGAAAATGATCACGTAAACAGCCCTATTTTGGCTAAAAATACCCCGCTGGGCGGTACATATAAATAGACCGCCTAGCCCGCCAATAAGGTGGTAACAAATCTCTTAGACTTCTTCCACGATATCCTCAACCTCTATGATGAGAGTAAAGCTGTAGATATTATATACCTTGATTTTCAAAAGGCCTTTGACAAAGTTCCCCACAAACGTTTACTGCTAAAACTAAAAGCGCATGGAATACAAAACGATGTGTTGAAATGGATAGAAAATTGGCTCAGCGACAGAAAGCAAAGAGTAGTCATAAACGGTAAGGCATCTAAATGGACCAATGTAAGTAGCGGGGTACCCCAGGGATCGATACTAGGACCAATTCTCTTTCTAATTTACATCAACGACATAGATGAGGGTCTCACCTGTACAATCTCAAAATTTGCTGACAATACAAAAATTACAAATAGCGTACTCTCAAAAGAACAAGTTGACGATATGCAACACAATCTAGATAAGTTGTCACGTTGGGCCCAAATATGGCAAATGAGTTTCAATGTGGATAAATGTAAAGTACTACATATCGGATACCAAAATGAGAAAGCAAACTATTCGATGAATGGCACTCAGCTTAAGAATGTAAACAGAGAAACCGATCTGGGAGTAACAATATCTAGTAACCTAAAACCGAGTCAACAATGTTCAGAAGTTGTTAAGAAAGCAAACAAAATAATTGGCTTTATAGGCAGGTCATTTGAGCATAAATCCAAAGAAGTTATCCTAACTCTTTACAATTCCTTAGTCCGCTCTCTTCTGGAATACTGCATTCAATCCTGGTGCCCTTATTACCAAAAAGATATAGACAAGCAAGAAGGAGTTCAACGTAGAGTTACCAAAATAATACCTAGCCTAAAGAACAAACCATACGAGGAGCGTCTTAGAGAATTAAATCTATTTCCTTTAACCCAGCGCAGATTAAGAGGCGACTTAATTCAAGTGTTCAAAATCATCAAAGGCATCGATAATATATGAACTGTAGTAAGTACTTCACTATCGACCAATCGAATTACACGCGGGGAAACAGTTGCAAAATTATCGGTAAATCTTTTAACTCGCACAAATCTAAGAATTTCTTCTTCAATCGAGTTGTCAACTTGTGGAATGGGCTTCCCCGAGACGAGACGTTATAGACTGCAGCACCGCTGATTCATTTAAACTTCGCCTAGACAAATATCTTGCATCAAACCCGCGAGTGCCTGCATTTGTAAATGAATAACTTTATTTTATCCCCCCTCAGTTACTAACCCATCTGTCCCCTACTAACTTCCTAATCCTGCCACGGACATTAGTTCCAGGGCAGTAGTTCCCTTTCCAATGTCTCTTTATCCACTCTAAACCACTGTTTGGACAATTATTGATCCTCAGTGTTTTGGAGAACAAGCAGCCTAGAGGGGTCACCAGAACTGTTGTTGCTTGATTTTCTTTGTACTCCTTTGTACTAATTAAGTTTAATCTTAAAAGGAGAAAAAGGAGGGGGGGGGGGTTTGCTGGTAAGCCCAAAGACCCCTAGAGCCCCTCCGCCGGATGATGTGATAAGATCACGAGCTGTGATACTTAATAAGTCGAGCCGGTTCTACAGCTCTAAAATATGTTTTTCTATTTTTGAAGATATCTATCATAGTTACAACTATATAGTATAAAATAAAGTGTACAAATTATATGGAATGTACAAATAGTATTATGAACAGAAGATATAATCCAAGGATATACTGTATGTGTCTGTAGTAGTTGAACAGGAATAGAAGTATGTTCCTAGACAACAAATTTTATGAATCTCAATGTGAGATTTTATCATATGTAGCCTCCTAGTCGGTCAAGTATAAGCAGATATTCTTCGAAGTAACGCACTGCTTTCTTTCCAATTGTTTACTTTTATTGTATATAAGCAATAGACTTAAATTGTTATATGATTCTTTGTCTCTACCTATGGTATTTGTTAGTGGTTTGATATTGTCACGAATGTCCCCCTCCAGTCTTGAGATATCAGGCATATCGTCAATGATGGAGGGGCCACTAATAAATTATAGATTTGAGTCCCGGAGGGAAGAATGAAAACCTAATATTTAGTAGTGGCCCCGAAATCATTGACGATGTAGGGCCCTTCCTTCCATCCCCTTCCCATTCGTTTGATGTCTTGAATGTAGTCTTAATATGTCATTGAAGGAGGAATGGCGTCTCTAAGAGCAGTGTCAGGGATAGAATCCACGCAAGAAATCCACCGAGATGGAAAGCACTAATATAACAATTTTAAGTTAATTTTTCTTTTTTCTTTTTTACGAAGTTTTTTCGTAGTGAGTACCCCAATCACAAGACGAATCCATAAGAGAATTAGCGTTGCACTTATGATGTAGGACTCTTTCTCCCCGCGGCGGTCGTTTCAAATGGGCTACCCGCGGGCGCTTGAAAGGGGACTATTATACTAATAGGCATATCGTCAATGATGGAGGGGCCACTACTAAATAATAGGTTTTCATTCTTCCTTCCGGGACTCAAACCTATAATATATACAGTTGGACATAAGTTGTGCCTCATCATGATCTTCTGTATGCAAGTAATAATAGTATGGATGAATTCAATTGTAAGTGTGGTTTCTTTAAATTTTCAGTTGACTAAACTGATGAAATACCCACTGAATAAGAAACTGCACTCGTAATTCAATCGTACACATTATATTTCCATGTATAAGCTCACGGAGGGGAAAACAATGTATGTGGGCAACTGTGGGGCCTATATTGGTACCTTATAAGACTTTCATTCCTTACCCAGTCGAGATTGAATCCACTAACAGAATTATTCAAACCCAGTAAATCTCCTGGTATAACAGTCACTGATATTATTTGTGCGGGTGTAGCCTAATGTTGCCAGGTGGAGTCTTGTTACCATAGTGATCAGGCGGTTGTCATAGCAACCATGTGCACAATCTTCAATATTGACAACCACACACATACACACTGCAGTCAGGCTGAGAAAGACGGACTTTGAGCAAGAAAGGTTGACATGTCGCGTCATTTAGCACATCATAATTATATTTAATACGTGTAACTTGACATTAGTTGAATATCTCTACTTTCGTTATACTGCATTTGAAGATTAAGTTACTCTACAGGGTAACATTAACAATCATTACATACATGGGTTTGAAAAATGGGTTATTCGTCATCAAAGAAACATTTATCATTCATTGACCGTACTCTACAACTGCAGAGGAGTGAGGTTGTTGGGGGTAGACATATTACGGGCGTAGTTTTGTAACGTAATCTCATGCGCTAACTTTAGCCTACTTTTGAATTATATTTGAGATGTACTATAAGCTTGTAGTTTTATATACATACACCAATAGCCATTTCTAATACCCATGCATGGCTATGGATGTTATAAATGTATTTAACAAGTGTACTACATATTATAGGTGCAATGTTATTGTTTATAGTGGCGACGTCACCGCTCAATGACTGGTGTCTGGCGGACGTACGATATGTTCTTTTTTACAATCGTGACACCGAATACGAATATTTTGTTTAAGTGTTAACATTATATTCAAACATATTGTATGGGCACGTTGTATTATATTTTTGTGATAACTCAGAAACTTGACGACATAGCCGAAATATTTGAAAGTTGCACGATATTTGGGAGCCATTCACACTATTAATAATAATAATAATAATAATAATAATATTTATTCAGTTCGCAATTTACAGAGTTGGTACCACATAGTTTGTTACAAATATGACATGTACCAGCCTTGCATAATTCCAACTAAGGATAGCCCAATAAGGCCGTTAGGCGTATTTCCATTGGGGTCCTTGTGGGATTAGGTTAGCTGGGGAAAATGGGGAGGATAAAGAAATAGATACTTTAGAGAAAGTATTTCTAGGGGGTTATTTTAAGATACCTTACATCCTATAGTAAATATCAGTAATCCGTAATCAGTAATCATTTCAGTTTGGTTTGTCTATCTCTTATGTCGCATTTAGTAGTAGACATAAGCTTGGTGCTCTCTTCTCGCAGCTGTCCGGTTCAGGTGTTCCTTCAGGCTACGTCTGAAGGAATACAGTGTTCTCTTTTCACGGACTGACAGGGGTAGGTCGTTCCAGTCTTTGATGGCGGTGAAGAAGAATGTTTGCTTACCCTGTCCTTGGATTCTCGGGACCTTAAAATTAAACATCCTGTTTCTTGTATTATGTCCACTCCTCTCATTTGCTTTAACAAAATCATTCTTTAGGTACTCTGGAGCTCTGTCATAGAAAATTTTGAAGGCATTAGTGAGCCTGATTTGTTTGGCCCTGTCAGCGACATTGAGCATACCTAGTGACTGAAGTTGTTCCTGGCCAACATGTGATCTGGGTCCTAGGTTCAGCATGAACCTAACCATTTTATTTTGAGTGAACTGAAGTTTGTGCTGTGCTGATTTAGATGATGCAGAGTACCAGGATGACACAGAATAGTCAAAATGACATTGAACAAGCGCCTGGCAGAGGGTCTTTTTGGTCGCCGCGGGCAAGCATCCCACCTGTCTATACAGGTATTTTATACGTGCTCTACACTTACTCAGGATAGATTCCAAAATTGTTTCACCTGACAAACTCGCGTCCAGTTTTAGTCCGAGATATTTAACTTGTGACACTGTTGTTATAGGAATATCATTACAGTTGACCGAGAAGCCCACAATGTCTTTCAGTTTGCGTTTTGTTCCACATAAGATGGCTTCCGTCTTGCCCAGGTGAAGAGATAGTCTATTGTCCACTAGCCATTCACTACATGATTCTAGTTCTTTGGAAAGTGAAGCGGCAATACTTATTGGGTCTTTTCCTGAAACCAGGAGCACGCTGTCGTCTGCATACAGTAATAATTATCATGAGACGCTCAGTTCCATGTCGTTCACATAACAGAGAAAGAGTAAGGGACCAAGGATGCTTCCCTGCGGGACCCCACAGTTAATTGGCATAGGATCAGATATATTATCGTCAATTTTGACTCTTTGGGTTCTACCACTAAGATAAGATTTAAACCAGTTCACAGATCCTATGCCCATTGCTTGTAGTTTATTACATAGGATATCATGGTCTACTGTGTCAAACGCTTTTTGTAGATCAAGAAGAACCATACCGGTGTAGTTACCTTTAGACATTTCTTTACGAATGTGATCCATTAAGTGGATGAGACAGGAGTCTGTCGAGTACATGCATCTGAAACCTGATTGAAACTTATAGAATAGATCATTTTGTTTGAGGTAGTGTTAAATTTGGGTGTATACCGCTCTTTCAAGGATTTTAGATACAATACATAATATGCTAACTGGTCTGTAGTTACCAACTTCTAGTTTATTTCCTTTCTTGAATAGAGGGGTTACAATAGCTTCCTTCAGTTCAGCAGGTACAGTGTTGGTGTTAATTGACAAGTTGATGATGTGGGTTAGGGGGCCTGCTATACCAATGGCTCCATCTCGTAGAAATTTGGCAGGAATTTTGTCTGGTCCTGTGCTTTTATGTACATTTAGGTTAGACAGCTCGTCAAAAGTGTATTTTGGTGTAACATTTTGCAATCCAAATGTGTTTGGGTGTATGTCTTTATCTCTGTAGAAATTTCGAAAGGTGGCCGTTGTTGTCGTGTATTTATTGAGAGGTTGAGGTAGGTTCTGTGCAAGTGTGTTTGCTATGGAGGTGAAGAAGGAGTTGAAGTAGGTTGAAATTTGTCGTTTATCGTGGCAAATCTGATCATTAATGGTGAGAGCAATATTAGTGTTAGACGAATCCCTTGTTTTGTTGCTGTAGCCTGTTGTTTTTAGGTGCCTCCATAGTTTCTTTGGGTTATTCTGATATTCCTCTGCCTTATTGTGAAAATAATTAGTTTTCGCTGATTTTATTTTCCTACTTAGTTTATTCCTGGCCCTGTTGAACTCATGTTTCAGACCTTGATCCTGTCTATGTTTCGCTAGCCTTTTTAACAGATTGTCTCTGTGTTCCAGATGGTGTAGTATGTCATTGTTGATCCATGGGTCTGACCTTGCTTTAATTCGTATGTCTTTCAGAGGAGCTATTTCGTCTAGAATGTTTGTGATGATGGTTCTGAAGCCAACCCATGCGTCATTAACGTTTGTACTTCCAAACACTGGAGACCAGTCTGTATTCCATAAAATGTCCAGAAATGTTTCTTTATTGTAGTTTCTGAGTGACCTTGTTTTGATAATCTTGTGATTCTCTAGGGTAATTTTTGTGGTTTTTCGTGTGCAATATGTGACGAAGTGATCACTTATCCCAGTCTGTATAACCCCTGATTGGGATATTTTGTCCTCTCTGTTACAGTTTATGTGGTCTATTATTGTGGCAGTGTTCTCAGAGATACGTGTGGGGGTTGTGATGAGTTGTTTGTGATTGTGCATTGTCAGTATATGCCTATATTCTCGTACAAGCCTATCATTTCGTTGTTTGTAACACAGGTTAAAATCCCCTAGTATGATGGATTCATTCCGAGGGTCTAGCGATGACAACGTTCGTTCAAATTTGGTCAAGAATTGTGTGTCGTCTGGTGGCCTATAGCATACCCCAATTGTGATGGGTCTTGTCCTCGGCAGGTGTAGATCGATCCACAGAGCTTCGTGATTTTCTACATGGAGGTCGGTCCATTTGGTCACACATTTGAATCCTCGAGGCTGTATCCTGGGAGTCTAGAAGTAATATTTATATTATTGGGGCGTAGTCACATCTACACAACTAAAAACAAAGTTAGAATACTGCCACATATCCTACACAGAGTCGGTCATATTTCCTACACAAAAACAAGTATCAAGCACGTCATTTCGGGTATGACGGAGGCGGAAGGAAGGTTACAACGTTTTCGGGGATTTAAGAGCACAGATAAGAAGTTAGAAGAGGTTAGTATTGTTGTGAAGGATTTGGAAAAGTGGATGAGTGATACGGAGAAATGGAAGGGGGATATTGGTGAGAAAGTTAAGGCACTGTGTGTAATGTGTGGTGTGACAGGTGGGGAAGGGAATAGGCCTAGCGAAGGAAGTGAATGCAGGCCTATTTTGGCAGTTAATGAGAGCCTAGAGATGGTATTGAAAAGGGTAGATGAACTGGGAGCAGAGAATATGGCATTGAAGGAGCAGCTGAAGGAATACGAAGGACGTTTCACGGAAGTAAAGGAGTCGACTGCATGGACGGTGGTAGGTAAACAAAAAGTCAAGGATTTGGAGAATATTATGAAAGAGCAAAAGGAAGAAATGAATATGACCAAAAAAAGTTTTGAGAGTGCAGTTGTAGGGGTCATGAAGAACAAGGAGAGTGTCGTGAGGGAGGCCATGGACAGGGATAGGGGTGTAATCTTGTATGGAGATATAGAGACTCATATGAATGATAATGGAGTGAGAAAAGTGAGGGATATGGAGACAGTGAAGGAGGTCTTGAAAGGTGTGGATGAGGACGAATATGGATGGGAAGGGCAGGTGGAGGAGGTCAGTAGGATAGGTAGATATAAAAGGGGAGAGATGAGACCTATAAGGGTACAGTTTAAAACTAGGGTAGTGGCGGAGACTGTGACAAATTTTAGTTGGAGGCTAAATACAAATGATAAACTGAAACACATAAGACTAAAGAAGGATTTGAGTATAGAACAAAGGAAAAAAATTAAGGAATTACAAGAAAAGGCTGATGAAAATAATGGAAAGTTGGATGAGGAGGATAAGAGAAATTTTTACTGGAGAGTGAGGGACGGAAAAGTGAGGAAGTGGTTTATAAGAGTAGAAGGGAGGGGAGAGAATGTGTGGGAGTTGTGACGGAGGAGGAGAACGGGGTGGAGGTGTCACAGGGAGAGACAGGAGACAAAGAGGCAGACCCAGTAGTGCTAACGGGGGAGTAGGGTACGGACTGGAGGAGCGGAATGGTGTAATTGCTGAAGGAATGGTAGATGGATTAAGGATTATGTTTAGTAATGTGGATGTGTTTACCCAGGACAAGAAAAGAGAACTGATATGTAGGTTGCAGGATGAAGAGGAAAAACCTGATGTCATAGCCCTACAGGAAGTAAGACCAAAAATTGCTAGAATTGAAAGGGAACTGGTGGAATATAGTTTGGAGGGTTTTGAGTTATATGAGAGAAATGCTATTAGAGCAGAGGTTGGAAGAGGACTGTTTATTTATGTAAGAAAAGAGCTCAAGGTTAATGAGGTGGATATGAGACAGCAGTATTGTGAGTATTTGTGTATTGAAGTAAAATGTGTAAGAGGATCAATTCTAATTGCCTCTATATATAGAAACCCAAATAATAGCAGGGGAGAGGATGATAACCTACTGAAAGCAATGGAGGAGATAGATAATAGAGAGAACAAATATAATATTTTGATTGGAGATTTCAATTTGCCAAGGATCAACTGGGCAAATTGTACTACTCCAGCGGGACAGGGTAGCCTGGAAAATAAGTTTATAGAGAAAGTGAGAGATTGTTTTTTAACGCAACATATTGTAGAGATGACAAGATATAGAGATGGGACGCAGGGGAGTGTACTTGATTTGATTTTTAGCAATGAAGAGGATATAGTGGAACATGTTAATGTGGATAGCCCTATAGGTCGTAGTGACCATGCCTGTATAAGCTTTAGTTGTAACATTAAATCAGAGAGGGATAATAGAAGCAATAGAAAAATATACATGTATGATAGAGCAGACTATGAGCTGCTGAGACGGTGTTTGGACATTGACTGGGGGGAATACTTGAACGGTGAAGACGCTGAAGGAATGTGGAGGAAAATTAGAGTCAAACTGGAGAATGCTGTATCCAAAAGTGTACCAGTAAGGGAATATAAGGATAAAACAAAATTGAGGAAAAGAACTAACCCAGAATTGCCAATGAAAAGAAAGCTTTGGATATTGATTAGAAGAAAGAAACGATTGTGGGAAAGATTAAAATTGTTAAAAAAGAACAGGGGGTCTAGTATAGAGGCTAAGGAAGTGGATCTGGAACGCAGACAAATAAACAATAAAATAAGGTGGGAAACAAGGAGGGGGGTGAAGGAGAGGGAGAGAGAGATAGCTAGAAATGTGAAGGATAATCCAAAAATATTCTGGAAGTACATTCAGGGAAAGTTAACAAGAAGAGTAGGGATCCCAGAGCTGGTAGGGGGGTTGAATGATGGGAGTAGAGCGGAGACTGATAAGTAGAAAGCAGAGGTGCTGGGGAAAAATACTTTGGGGGGTACTAACAGTGGAGTCGGAGGATGCAGTGCCTACTATTCCCATCAAACAGGCACCGGCACTAGAACTAATAGAGTTTTCCCATGCTAGAATAAGAAGGGCTATAGAAAAAATGAACAGAAGTAAGTCACCGGGACCGGATGGGATACACCCAAGAATCATAAAGGAAGGAGGGGAGATGTTAGTAGAGCCATTGAAAATGTTATTTGAGGTATCGTTTAATACAGGACAAATCCCGATGGACTGGAGAGAGGCGAACATAACAGCTATATTTAAGAAGGGAAAGAGAAATGACCCAGGGAATTATAGACCAGTCAGCTTGACAAGTGTTGTGTGTAAACTAATGGAAACGGTAATTAGAGAAGGAATAATGGATCATATGAAGTCATACCAACTTTTCAGTGGGAGACAGTTCGGATTCTTGCCGGGGAGGTCGACGGTACTACAGCTAATTAAGGTGGTAGATGATTGGATGCAAATTCTAGAAGATGGTGATGTAATAGACGTGGTATATTGCGATTTTATGAAGGCCTTCGATAAGGTCCCACATAAAAGGTTAATAGAGAAAGTTAGAAGCTATAATATAGGGGAGAAATGTGTGAAATGGATAGAAGCCTTCCTGAAAGATCGGAGAGAGAGGGTACTGGTGAATGGAATAGGCTCGGGGTGGAGGGAAATTACAAGTGGGGTACCTCAGGGATCTGTGTTGGGACCACTGCTGTTCATTATATTTATCAACGACTTGCCTGAAGTTATAACTAATGGAAGTGAGGTATACCTGTATGCGGATGACACTAAGCTGTATAGAAGAGTGAGGAGTAAGGAAGATATGGGTTTGCTTCAAGGAGATGTGGAGGGCATGAAGGGATGGTCTGAGCATTGGTTAATGCCTTTTCATCCAAAAAAAATGCAAGTACATGCGGATTGGGACCAGCAAGATAGACAAGGTAGGATACAGTATGTATGAAGCGATGGAAGAAGTGAATGCAGAAAAGGATATAGGAGTAGTGATAGACAATAAGTTAAATTTCTCAGAACATTAGCGGAAAAGATAAACAAAGCCAGTAGAATTGTAGGGCTGATAAGGAGGACATTTGTGTCACTTGACGAAGAAATCTTCAGGAATCTCTATACAGCGCTGGTTAGGCCGCACCTGGAATATGCGAACCAGGTGTGGGCTCCATATATGGTAAAGGATATAGAAGCAGTGGAGAAAGTGCAGAGGAGAGCTAGCAAGCTGGTACCAACGTTGAAGAACGGGGGCTATGAGCAGAGGTTGAGGACACTGGGGCTTCCGACACTGGCATATAGGAGAAAGAGAGGGGATATGATAGAGACTTTTAAGATAGTGTCAGGAAAGTACGATGAGGATGTGTGTGAAGGTATCTTCTTGATGCGGGAGGGAACAAGAACGAGAGGACACTCTAAGAAAATTTACAAAGAAAGAAATAGGCTTGAGAAGGCAAAGAACTCATTTTGTGATAGAGTGGTAAATGAGTGGAACGCACTGCCCCAGTATGTAGTCGATTCCGAATCAATAAGGGAGTTTGAAAGTAATCTTGATAAAGCATGGGGAAGACAAGATTTGAAGTTTGATTATAAAACAAAAAATACAGAATAGTAAAAATGTTGCGTCTGCTACCGCCGCCGCCAACACCGTGAACGACCGCAGCAGTGCAAGTACTGGTACTGAGCTGGATACACAGGCATAGTTTGCCTTTTTCCAGAGGATCTACTGTAAGAAACTGTAAGAAAATTACCTACACAAAAACTGAGTACCCAGCATAATATTATCTCATACACCAAACGTTGCATCCGGCATAACTCCTACAATTATACAGTCTTATCTCCTACAATTCTGATGCATGATCAGTATCTGGCATAACTACTACAATTATACTGTCATATATCCTACAACTCTGATACACGATCAGTATCTGGCATAACTACTACAATTATACTGTCATATATCCTACAACTCTGATACACGATCAGTATCTGGCATAACTAGGCCTACTACATTTTTTTTTTTTTTTTTAAAGAGACAATGAACGGAGGAAGGAAAAACGCAGATAAAACAAAAAGGTACATGTGCCTAAAGGCATCCTCCATTCATAAAATGTTTGTAACAACTGGATTTAAACATTTGTAGATTGTAAGTTTGTGGAAAGCAATTCGAGGGAAGTGAATTCCAAAGAGTAGTAGCTCTGGGGATAAATGAATTCTGATAAGCAGAAGTTCTGCATTGTGGAGGAGAAAGTGTAAATTCATGGGTGCTCTCAGCTGCCCTAGTTCTACGGGGAAAGATGTGGAGAGGCGGCACAATTGAAGCAAGTTCCTCGGAACAATTGCTGTGAAAATATCTGTAGAATAATGCAAGGGATGCAACGTTTCTTCGTATGGATAATGTAGGAAGGTCCTGTGTGATTGCAGGGTTATTGATTAATCTAATAGCTTTATTTTGAATTTTGTCCAACTGCCTCAATGCAACCACTCCACTTCCACCCCACAGAGGTGAACAGTAATCCATCTGAGAACGCACATGACTTTTATATATTACGGCCAACTGCTCGTCAGTGAAGAATTCTCGAACTCTGTACAGGAGTCCCAGTTTTTTAGAGGCATTCTTAGCAATGCTTCTAACATAATGTGTCCAGCTCAAGTTAGTAGTTAATGTTACACCGAGAATGTCAATACTAGGGGAAGTGGGAATATTTACATAATTAAAAAATATATGGGAGTCAGTGAGATTCTGTCGGTTAGAAAATTGAATGTACTTGGTTTTCTGTGCATTAAAGGAAACTAGATTCTTTTGTCCCCATCCATTAATTCTAGAAAGGTCCTGGTTCAGAGAAATTGCAGTGTTTATTTTTGAATTTATAAAATCGGGTTGGGTGAAAGAATTGGTAAATATGAAGGAACTGTGGAGTGTTGAGTCATCTGCGTAGGAATGTATTGGATTATGAGTGGTAGATATGAGATCATTGATATGAATGAGGAACATAATTGGGGCCAAAACTGATCCCTGGGGAACACCAGCATTTATTGAGTGAAATTGAGAATAAAGGCCATCTACCATTACACATATTTTTCTGTTATGAAGATAAGAAGAAATTAGTGGAACTAATGATGCAAGGCCGTAGTGTGACATCTTCGACAATAAGGATTGATGCCAGACTCTATCAAATGCCTTTGATATATCCAGTGCTATTGTATGTGTTTCACCATGTTGGTCTGTAGCTTGGTTGATTTGATGCGTAAGAAGGCAAAGCATGTCTGCAGTTGATGGACATCGTCTAAAACCATATTGCCTATCATTAATTTATTATTCTCAAGATGCTTAATTATGTGATTATTTAATATAATTTCAAAGACTATACCAAGAGTGGAAGTTATAGCTATTGGTCTGTAGTTTGATGGATCTGAAGAGGCACCTATTTTAGGAACTGGATGGATGTTTGCTTCTTTCCAGGGTACTGGGAAGCATGAGGTATGAGTACACAGACGGAAAATTTTTGCCAATACAGGAGCGAGCACCAAGGAGCAATTCTTAAGTACTATTGGAGGAATTTCATCTGGACCAGGAGCCTTATCTACTGAGAGATTCTGCAAAATAGTTTTGACATGTCTGGTGTGGATCTTAAGTGAAGGAATTTCAGGCGAATTAAAATTAAGTACAGGGACATCTTGATTTATTTCATCTAAGGTTGAGTTGGTGGAGAAAATATCCGCAAGAAGGTTAGCTTTACCTCGTGGGTCACTTACAAGATTGCCAGTCGGAGATTTTAATGGTGGAATGGATGAAGCAGTAGTGAAGTTGGATTTAAATGAGTTAAGAGTAGACCAAAATATTTTGTTATCATTTGGATTATTTAGAAGTTTATTTGCCTGCTTGTGGAGAAAGTTTGATTTAGTTAGGTTTAATACAGTTTTGGCATGATTTCTGATGTTTCTAAAGTAATTAAAGGCTTCATGTGTTTTTGATCTTCTGTATGCATTGTAGGCTATTGCTTTTTGTTCAGTTACTCTAGCACAATTATGGTCAAACCATTTAGGTGAATTAGATCTTTTACTGTACTTTTGATGAGGAATAAAAGTTTCCATTCCAATTTTTACAAAATCTTGTATGTGGCTCAAGGTGGAGTGTGCATCATTAGAAAAGAAAGAGGTCCAGGGAATATCAATAAAGAAACCTTGAAGACCCTCCCAGTCTGCCCTATCGTAATGCCATTTAGTCACCAAAACAGGTTCAGAGTGGGAAGGTGTGGTAGGTGATAGACAGGTGGCCTGTATCAGACAGTGATCAGAAGATCCAAGCGGGGACCTCACTGTAACATCATAATTTTCTGAATTGGTTGTTAAAAATAAGTCCAGTAGGTGGGAATTATGATTAGGATTATCTGGTACATGGGTGGGTTGGTTGACTAGTTGAGTGAGATTAAATGAGTCTGCAAAGCTCACATTCAAGACCAGCATCATCAGTCCTGGCTGAATGAGTGAGCCATTCAACATTATGGACATTAAAATCACCCAACACAGTGATTTCAGAAGAAGCATTTAAGTTGAGGACACTGAGTTGTGAGGACAGAGAATCAAAAAGACTTTGCTCTGGAGGAGTATTTGGGGAACGGTAGATGCAACATATGTATTTAAATTTACCAGCAGAAATTAATTTGTATATAGAATAATCAAAATAGGGACAATTGAAACTAGTAACCTCCTCCAGGGCAATTTCAGATTTTGCGAAGCAACATACACCTGCTTTAGGTCTGAAATTTTGGAGCAGTTGATAACCTGGAAAATTAAATCTAGACGTGTCAGATGTGGATGTTACTTGAGTCTCTGTCAAAAAAGGAGAGTAGGGGATTCTGCTTGAAGAAATTGGTGTACAGAATTGATGTTAGAGTGAAGTCCCCTTATATTGCTAAAGAAAAAGCTGCACCGACGAGCAGCTTTGGGACGTTGCAATGCTCTTGACACAGTCGCATGATGACGACCGGGAGGGCCCTGTGTCAATGACCCAACCCTGCCGGGGGTGGATATCCGAGGCAACCCTGCCGGGGGTGGATATCCGAGGGACCACCAGGTTTGCTCTTAACAATTGTACTGCCATATTTATTGGGTAAGGTGTATGGTGTTACATGTATGATATGTAGTGGGAAGAGTAGTGTTTTATGGATAGAGGATAGCAATGTAGGGCAATGTCGTGAAGTTGGATGTGTATGTTATATAAAGAGGGTTTTCCTGATACCCCTGATGTGTGAGGCAGAAAGATATGTATCCAACTACCAAGGCCTGAGAGAGAAAATGGAATTCAGGCTATTCCCTGAGTCTCCCGAAACCTTGGCGGTAGTACTTCCCTGGGCGGGGCTGCCTACCCCTACTACCTAAGAATTATACTGTCATATATCCTACAACTCTGATACACGATCAGTATCTAGAACTACAATTATACTGTCATATATCCTACAACTCTGATACACGATCAGTATCTGGCATAACTACTACAATTATACTGTCATATATCCTACAACTCTGATACACGATCAGTATCTGGCATAACTACTACAATAATAATACTGTCATATATCCTACAATTCTGATGCATGATCAGTATCTGGCATAACTACTACAATTATACTGTCATATATCCTACAACTCTGATACATGATCAGTATCTGGCATAACTACTACATTTATACTGTCATTATTATATCCTACAATTCTGATACACGATCAGTATCTGGCATAACTACTATAATTATACTACACTCTGATACATGATCAGTATCTGGCATAATACTACATTTATACTGTCATATATCCTACAACTCTGATACACGATCAGTATCTGGCATAACTACTACATTTATACTGTCATATATCCTACAACTCTGATGCATGATCAGTATCTGGCATAACTACTACAATTATACTGTCATATATCCTACAACTCTGATACATGATCAGTATCTGGCATAACTACTACATTTATACTGTCATATATCCTACAACTCTGATACACGATCAGTATCTGGCATAACTACTACATTTATACTGTCATATATCCTACAACTCTGATGCATGATCAGTATCTGGCATAACTACTACATTTATACTGTCATATATCCTACAACTCTGATGCATGATCAGTATCTGGCATAACTACTACATTTATACTGTCATATATCCTACAACTCTGATACACGATCAGTGCTCATCAATGCGATCACGTGGCAGTATGCAGGAAAGAATATCATGTGGCTGTAAAATATAGAAATAGAATTAGATCAAACATTGACAGCAATTTCAACATATCAATTGTAACACCAGTTGTCTGTAAAAACCATAGAAATATCATTATAGCAAACAATGGCAGCAATGTCAACAGGTTCATTGTAACACCCTGCAGCAAACTTCTTTCAGCTTATGCCCGAGAGGGAGTAGTTGGAATATAGAAGGAAAAAAACCCCACCAGGTATCTGTAAAATATAGAAATATAATGATATCAAACAACATATCAATTGTAACACTAACATTTTACAACCATTTTGACTTCCGACAAGACGGCTCTTCCTCCACACTTGGGGTGCTAAACGCAACACAGGTAGCCTATAGTTGTTGTTTCTGGCCAAATTTCGGATGTACCGGAATCCAGAGTTGTCTTCGTAACCCACTGCATTGAAGCGGATGTTCCCCTCAATCCTATCCATGCTAGGTCCAGGATCAGTGGAGTACAAGACCCAGACACGCCGTCTGTCATGATCGACGTACAGACACAGGCGCCTCCACGGCAGTGTAGAAAATGTGACAGTATAGATTTGTGTGTGTAGGAGATATGCTGTATCTCTGTAGGAAATATGTCACTACACTAACAATTGTGTAGAAGATATGTAGTATCTGTGTATAAGAGGTATGTCATTACTCTAAACACTGCTAAAGTAATAGGGGATGTAACGTGTAGGAAATACGCAGCATACATGTTGCATTTATGCCTTCAAGGTAAGTTCGACCTTTAAAACGTCAATACTATTGCGAACGTTATATACACATTCCTATAGGTAGCACCAACCAAGGCGGTTTAAATATATTTATATATATTTACAGTATATATATAATATATATATGTATATATATATATATATATATATGTTAGTATAGCCAGGTAATAGATTCTCTTTTAAACAGACGAGGTTCAAAGCAATAGCAGTTTCAGCATTCAGGATTTTATTGTTACAGCTTTCAATAGTTCTAACAATTTTCCTCTGGGGTTCAGAGATGAGGTACAAAAGGTTAGCAAAATTCATGGTGGATCCAACGTTTCATAAGTAAACATCTTGCATCTTCAGGGAATGGAGAGGTAATGATTAGATTTTTTTTTATTTTTTTTTAAAGGTAGGGGGGTGAAGAGAGGCACCACAGAGTGGGTGGGTGGAAGAGAAAGTAGGAAAGATGAAATACAGTGGAAGAGTAAAGTTGGTGGGCCGGCCACCTTGCTGTTTTTGTTTGTTTATTGTTCACATAATTTTACAATATAATTTTTCTGTGGCAAAATACAATGGTGCTGAGGGCTGTTTGCTAAATCTAATCTGTGATATATAATTTTCTATGGCAAGTTACAATGGTGTTGAGGGCTGTTTGATAAACCTATTCTGTGCCCATGTTGCAAGATGGGCTTAAGCTGTGGTAATTGCAGGTTTGAGGACTTATGGTCCTAGCTGGTGACAGTGCTGTAAGTTCCTGCATTTATTTAGTTGCATTTGTAGCTAAGCTAAGGTGGGTCCTGCTGTCAGGATAGCTAGCTGGCTAATAAGCATTTAGGTATAAATAGGGTCTGGTTCCTCTTCGTTTGTGATACTGAGGCTACTTGGAAAGTTTCTGTTAAAGTTTCTTATGTGTTGTCTTTTGTCTATTATTGTGATGTATGTGTTTTCGTCTATGGCTTCTATGGTCTGCCATATCTTTTTGGCTTGGTAATATAATTTTATATTAACCCGTACAGCCCCAGTGACGCGTCTGACGCGTCGGCGATGTATGTAACGCACAGCCCCAGAGACGCGTCTGACGCATCACCCTAATTGCACCGACCGTAACCTCAGGTGTAGCCACTCAAGAGGGCTCAGATTTGTATGGGAACTGTGTACGTATCCCACGCAACCGTGCCGATGGTTGAAAACTCTCAAAGTCCACGTGCGTGCGCGTGAGCGCGCAATAACCGGATTTTTTGGGGTAATTGCCTTCAATTTTTTACTCTTGTAAAATACGTTTTCGGGGGCTCTGTAGGACCATTCTTTAAGCTTTTTGAGCGGTTTTTCGTGGTTTTTCCTTCATTCCTAACCCATTCGCTATTGTTTCTGGAATAAAACAATTTTTTGAAAACCGGCCGGGTTCTGGTGAACAAACATTACAAAACTAGCCGGGGCTCCACGGGTTAAGTGGGAGAAGGCCGTTTGCCTGGTGAAGTTCTTGGGTGGTGTGAGCGTAAGGGTAGCGTGTGTTGGTTGCGAATCTCAGGGCTTTGTTTTGCATTCGTTGTAGAATTTTTATCTGAGTTTTGCTTAAGGTAATGGTGGGGATTGGGGGGTATTCTAAGATTGGAAGTACTAGTGCTTTGATTAGATGGATTTTTATTCTCGTTTCTAAGTTTCTTAGTCTAAAGAGTTTGCTGAGGGTGTGGATTGCTTTGCCTTTTCTCTCACTGATGTTTGATATATAGCTAGTGTTTGAAATTTTTAGGCCGAGGGCCTTGCCGTTGGGTTGGAACTGTATTAGTTCTTCATCAACGACAAGGTCCTCGTTTCTCTTAGATCCGAGAGGAATGACTGTGAATTTATTAGTGTTTGTTTTGATCTTCCACTGTTTTTCGAAGTTGTTGACTCTTTCGACTTCTCTTCTGGTTCTGGAGTTCATCAGATGCTTGGACTTCCCCTCATAACTGATTATTTGGGTGATGTCGTCGGCATAGCTGATGTTTAGACCTGTGAGAGATTCTGGGGTGTCGCGTGTGTATATTGTGAATAGTGTTGGGGACAAGACACTTCCCTGAGGGACGCCGCAAGTGATGACAAAGCTGTCTCCGATGAATGAACCTATTTTGATCTTTGCCTCTCTATCATTGAGAAAATCGCATAGGAGTTTCTCAGTGATAGAGGGAAGGTTGAGCTGAAGTATTTTTTGTTTTAGTCCTTGGTGCCAAACTTTATCAAATGCTTTGGTTATGTCCCTCAGGACAAGATGGCATTGTCCTCCGTCTGCTTTGCTGTTTGCTATTTCTTCTGTTATTAGTGTTAGTGCCTGTGTTGTTCCTCTTTGGCTTCTGAAGCCAAATTGATGCTTATAGTGAAGATTGTTTGATTCGAGGTGTGTTCTGAGGCGTGTGTTAATGATTCTCTCAAAGGTCTTTCCAGGGACTTCCAGAAGAGAAATAGGTCAGTAATTTGTGGGAAGGTGTGGGTTTTTTCCGGGTTTTGGAATGAGTTTTATAATTGATTTTTGAAGGCATCTGGGAAATAGCCTGCCGATAGCGATGTGTTAAGGATCCAGGTGAATTTTGTGATGGCGGATTCGGGAAGGTTTGACATTATGACTTTATTAATACCGCTTTTACCTGGACATGTGTTTTTTGATTTTATGATGATTTTGATGACTTCATAATTGGTGATGGGTCTAGTTAGGGGGCAGTGAATTTGAAGTCTGGAAGGGTCTGAGGTATGGTGGGGGGTTGTTCTTTGCCAATGTTCTTTGTATGAAGTTGTTTACTATGTTAACATTATCATCTTCATCATCGCTATCTTCCTCTTCTTCGTTTAGTACTTTTTCCCAGATGTCTCTGAGTAGTCTTTCTTGTTGTGGTATGTCAGTGATTTTGTTTTGTTGTTGGTCTAAAAGGTAGTGTACTGTGGGGGGAGGTTCGCCAGTGAGAGATTTTATCTTTCTCCAGAATGTTTGAGAATCGGGGTATGCGTCGGAAATTTGTACAAGTTTATTAGCCCAGTTGGTGTTGCTTTCTTCTTGGAGTGTTTGTTTTAATCTATGTTGGAGATTTTTGTATCTGTTATAGTGGTTTGCTGTCCATCCGTGTATGCTTGCATGTTGTCTTAACGTGTTGTATTGTTGGATTGTTATTTGAGTGTTGTGAGAGTTTTTTTTTCCTGTGAGTGTTTTGTGATTTTTCATAGGAATGTGTTCTTTGGTAGCTGATTGGATGTTGTTATACCATTCTTCAATTTCATGATCTATTTTTTCTAGAGTAATATGTTCTGGTGTGTTGTTGGTTGTATGTGTTGTTATGTGGTTTTGGAATTCTTCCCAGTTGGCTGCTTTATAATTCGGTCTGTCAGGGATTGGTATTATAATGGGATAGCAGTTTATTTCTGTGATTATAATTTGGTGGTCGCTCGTGGTTAGTGGTCCTCGGCTAGCATGAAGATGATGGTAAGTATGATAATTGCTCAGCATAATGTCCGGTGTTGTAGATGTGTTTTGGTTGTGAAATGTGGTAAAGTGTGGTCCAATGTGTTGTGATTAGGTTGTGAAGTTGTCTTCCTACAGTATTGGTAGTTCTGTATCCGAAGTTTGGGTGATTGGCGTCGCCGAATAGATATACTGGAGTGTTTTTTCTGAATAGAGTAATATATCCGGGGGTTGGGATGAAAGGTCTACTAGGAGGTATGTAATCTGTGGCAATGGTGATTGAGCCTGTGTCTGTCTGTACTTCTATAGCTAGGGTGTTGGCAAGGAAATTATCTGTGATTTTGTGCTGTAGTCCATGTCTAATAGCAATTGCTGTACCGTCTGAGTGGCGTTCATATATGTTTGATTGAATCACCTTAAATCCGGGGATGTTTATGTTGTCTCCAGTTTTAAGGCCATGGCTTTGAATTAATATTATGTCTGCATGTAGATTTAGGTAGGTATTAGATAGTTCATGTTTTCTTGTGTTCCAAGAGAGTACGTTATGTTGAGCTATTATGAGTCTTTGAGCCATTTTGTTAGTTTGGTTGATTTGTTGTTTGTTTTGTGTTACTTTTTTGTTGTGCATGGGAACCTGTCCTATGAGATTGGTCTGACTTGGTTCTTTGATCTTCTACGAAATCACCTATTTTCTGTTCTATTTCTTGGTTGTTTGTTTTGCTTCTGAGTTTGTTGTGATATGGGGGTGCTTGTTTTTGATGGGGTTGTTCCTTCTTGAGATTCGTTGTTTTGTTCCACGGATGCTTCTGAGTGGAGGCTAGTACTGGCCTGGCTGTCCGTTTCTGTGGTGTAAACCGGTCCTTCTTCTTCTTCTTCTTCTTCTTCTTCTTCTTCTTCATCATCATCTTCTTGTTGTTGTTGTTCCTGTAGGCTGGCGGTGGTTTGGTTCCCTTTCTCATTTGGCTCTTGGCGGTTGTGTCTCTTTTTGTTGTTGAGTATTTGGTTGCTTCTTTTTGTTATTGATTCTTGGGTGGCTGTGGAGGTTTGCTCGATCACTCTTCCTGATTCCTCTTGATTGAAGTCTGGGATTCTGATGAGTGGGAGTCCGTTTTCTATGAGGGTTTTATGGTATAACTCTGTGAAATCAATCCCTGAGGCGTAGCATTTTTGTTGACATGCCTTGAATAGGGACAATGCATCTTATTTATACAAAATTCGAGGATCAATTAGAGGGAGGTGGGCGGAGCTACTGGGTGTGTGGTGGCTGTTCATTGGTGGAAGGCAGTCTATTCGCGAGACGGGCACTAAATCTTATCGGTGGTTGGTTGTATATATATATATATATATATATATATATACTGTATATATATATATATATATATATATATATACTGTATATATATATATATATATATATATATATATATATATATATATATATATATATATATATATATATATATATATATACTGTATATATATATATATATATATATATATATCCTTAGCGCCAACGAACTTGACAATATTCTTGAAGCCTGACCTCTGTAACTTAAAAGGGCCTAGAGCAAACTGGCTGTAAATATCCACACCTATTTCCTGGTGCTCTTTCCAAATGATAGAAACATCAGCCCAATTGATTTCATTCATTTTAGTGGGGTGCCGGTCATGGGTAAATTTCCCTTTTCAGTTCAAATTGATGCAAAAGTTTGCTTTTCGTTACCAATTTAAAGCTAAGGGTCTCTAGAACAATATTGGTCCGAGTGTACAAGGATTATACCCAACTTGGAGTCTGGGGGGCGTGGGGGGTTGGTGGGGGGTGTTTTGACCACCCGCGGTCATACGCAAAATATGAAAACTGCTATAACTCGTGAACGGATTATCCAAGCTGAACATGTGAGGTACCTATGGCTTCAAGAGGATGAGTAGCAACTTCTTATCCGACCATATTGTCCATAGAAGCAAACAATTTGCCGAGATCGGTGTATATCCATAACACAAAGATATATGTGTTTGATATTTCTCAGTGATACTTGGACACAATTACAAAATAATACTGAATTGTTTTATTTATCATTACATGGTCAAACACAGGTAGCACTTGGTGAACATAGGCTTGCAAATCTGCTTGAACAACTGCTTGAACACCACGTTTAATGACCATTACCATTGTTACGACTGAGGTTTAAATATATCAGGGCTCTTATTCATTGGACTAGTAATGGCATAAATGCTACAACGGAAAGCGCTAGATCCAACCTCTGATGTATATTCCCAGTGAACAAAGAACACAAATACTCTACAGAGTTCTATATGCAATAATAGGTTATTAAACTCTCAATAAATGTGAGTCTACTCTAGGCTTAATGTTATGTGAAAACAGCCTATTACTACCTATAACCGAAGGTGCTTGGTTATGGTATGCAAAGTAAGGTGGTAAGAGAAGTTACAGCTTACGTTACTTTAATCAATAAATGTCAGACACTCCTGCATGAAAGAAAGTGCACTAAAGTCCTTCAACACCAACAAGGAATCTTCTTTAAATGTTAGATGCTATCAAGATGCTCGAATCGGAAATGGAACCCAAAAAGGCCGGCAGCGGAACAATGCTCGTGCAGGCTATGCACACAAAAAGGCAGAATATATAATGCCGTCGGAGCCAAGAAAATCCTAAACACTACAACAATAATAATGATCGCCACAACAATGCAGTATTCCTATCAACAAAAAGAGCCTAAATCGTTTGTGTCTCAATACATCAAACTAGGCTGCGAAATGCTTGTGTAATCATAAATGGGTATGCATAATAAGAGTAATTGGGTTAATATACTTAATGTCTACTATGATTGACAAAGTCTAGCTAGAGTCAATAATACGAGATACTGGTGCGCATGGCATGCCGCATAGCCTAGCGTAAATCTCAAGTCTGTGCGTCAAATATTACGTTATAGTGAAGGGTAGCTCTCTTGAGAAACCTTAATACCGAAGTATCAAGCGTTCTCCTGGCGTACCTCAAAGAAAAACAACCGAGCTTAGAACAGTGCAGAATGGTATAGGCAAAAAGCCCTCATTCGTGCATGCTCTACTCTCAATGGCACACAAACTAGAATTTACTCAATCAACTCCAGTTCTGAGGTATGTCGTGCAGCTTTTAACCTCTGAAGTGCGCATGGGGGTAATTAGACACCTCTCCCTGTGCGCATGTATTTGAGGTGTTTCCGTCACTAAAATATTCATTGTACCATTAATAGCTTTAATACTTATCCATATGCGCCTATTATGGGTTGATTATAAAGGTATTAACCTGAAACAACAATAAAACGAGTGAAAATAGCGTTTGGATGGTCAAAATCGGAGATATAGCCCACGAGTTGTATAATGTATGGGTGAGGCAAGCTGCTTTCCCGCCAATTTCCCCCAAGGCCACTGAGACACAGTCGATCGATACTCTCTCTCTCTCTCTCTTGCATTCGCTTGCTATCAGCGATGACCACACCCTGCAACCGGATTTCTAATGTTAGCACGAAAATATACCTCAGAATAAGGGAATAACAGGGAAAATAGGTGATAACTGAAGGAGAGGAGGAAAGTGGGGAAGGAGGGGAGGTAGAGGACTGAGATTTTGCATGGCCCAGGGGCCAAATTTTTTTTTTGTTTTTTTTTGTTTTTTTTCGATGTCAAAAGTTGATTTTTTTTTTCTCTGACTCTTAAGAGTCCCCGCAGTCCGCCGGGGGAACTCTTAAGAGTCTCCCCGCAGTTCCCGGGTTAACTAAAGCCAGCACTCATAGGAAACAATACCTTATAATATCAGACTCCTAGTCTAGCATTATCTAATCCAGCAGAACACTAATAATTATAGGAAGCGGTACTAAACAATATGAATGCCAACCAATACTTCGTGATCAACTTATCTTAACAACTAAACATACATAGGTTATATCAGGCCTTAACGCACAATACAACTGGCCAGCATGAAGCTGATTTTGCAGAGTTAACCAGAGGGGATATAGTATTAATAAAAGGTGGTGAAAGATATGGAAAAAGAGAGAGGTAGGCAGAGGAAAAGATTCTCAGGTACAGAGCGGGGAACAGGTATCAAGGGATAAGAGGGATGCGTTCTAGAAACCAGATCTGAGGGAGAAAGTGGCGAGGGAGCTGTATATATACTCGCACTAGCTCGAGCCGCGTGGGAAAAAAGCGGTAACAACTCCTCTAACCACTACCAAAGTAGCTAGCAAAACATTACGTCACCAAGCATGGTAAAGAACTCCCTCAACCAATCCCACGAGGCCAGCCAGCTATGACGTCATCGAGTATAGCAAAACACTACGCGCCTCCTCTCACTCTGTTCTACTCTCCCTCTCTCTCTGATCCTATCATTACTAGTTAAGGATAAAACATATACTTTACAATTAAATATATAAAGCCTTGACATGGGTGAAAACAAAGAGCCTTTCTGGACTGCCCATGACACGAGCTTTCCTATGAAATAAAGCACACAACAATACACAAACTGTAGCCACATCCACTGTCCTGGCGATCCTAGCAAGTCACTGTAGGACAAGCCATGCAGTTCTAATGGAGTGGTTAACGTCACACCATTTACCATTAGGCCATCATAAATTGATAATCAGAAAATTAGATTCATGTCGGACAGAAACAACAGATAAAACAGATTGTACAGACTGGATCTCGACCAATAAGAATAACTACACTTCATCTCATCTTAGACTATATGTAGAAGCTACACGTAAGTTCAGGTTACATAATATTTTCAGCACCAAAATACAGAACATCTTAAAGATTTACAAACTTAATCTCATTCATAAACAGACCTTTTTAAAACTAGAAATATAGACGACACAAGTACATAATTCTTGAATAAAACAAGTAGACTCGACTAGAGTACCATCATTACAAATTATAAACTAGAAATATAGACGACACAAGTACATAATTCTTGAATAAACAAGTAGACTCGACTAGAGTACCATCATTACAAATTATAAACTAGAAATATAGACGACACAAGTACATAATTCTTGAATAAAACAAGTAGACTCGACTAGAGTACCATCATTACAAATTATAAACTAGAAATATAGACAACACAAGTAAATAATTCTTGAATAAAACAAGTAGACTCGACTAGAGTTCCATCATTATAAATGTGACTGACAAGTAGCTGATCAAACTAAATTACACGTGAACCAATTAAATTCTCGTGAAAAAGTGGTAAGAGTGCTTCAATGCATTTCTGTGCTTGTCCAACAGCATCAGATCGAGATGCATGGATCACTGGGGTAAGTATTTCCGTCTCAGAATCCACATGTTGGGTATCATGTACTGCAGTCATCCATTCCTCTTCGTGCTGTTTTTCCTCACCGAATGAACTAGTTGACACTGGCTGCATGTCTTTTACTGGAGGTCGGGTGACAAGATTTCGACCCACAGGTGGTACAAATGTGTACGAACGAGGCAGGATGGGTCCACTACAGACTGCTCCTCTTGTCTGTGGGTCAATGCGTAACGGTTCTTGGCTCACCCCAGGCTTTTCTGATGAAGGAAACTGAAAAATTTAAATTCCAGTACCATGGAAAGATGAGCTCGCTGTTCTGGATGTAGGGTTATGATCCAGATTGTCAAGAGCAGCAGCCGTGAAGATATTCTGATGAAGATTCGTAGGACAGACAATATCATTATTGTCCCTAATTTGGTCAGAGATTGCTTGCGTTAAGCTATCTTCAATAGTGAGGACTTTCTTATATGACACACTCAGACAATACTCGTGTAGTAATTGCACCAACTTCTTGCTTCGTGTTTGGGAATGCAATTTGAGGGCCAAGAACACTGCAAGTGGAGGTTCACAATGCATGTTCGCAGAAAGAGAAGTCATATTGAGCATGGCAACCTGACTTATGCAGAGGATGTTCCTGGAATTGTCTTGCGCTGGCGATGATTTTGGTCCTGCGAGGAGTTGACGGAAGAAATACTTCATACGCAGTGGAACAGATAATTCCTCACAACCATTGGGAAATGAACCATCAAAACTGAAAGGAGTGTCATGATCCAAAACAGCTTTACGGAGAATAGATGCTGCCAATAGTAAGGTACGTGATTCTTCCTCTGAGGTTTGAGTTGCATCTGATATGATCTTCCTAGCCGTCTTTGAACAAATTAGGAAAATGCGATCTCGGATACCTTTCTCCTCTGTCAGATTCGGGAAGTGTTCGAGCACTCTTTCCTTTAGGCACGTCCTGTTTATGCTCTTCTGGATTCCATGTTGTTCTAATCTCTCCTGCATCATATCCGTCAAATCTTGCAGTGCAAACACTGTACGACCTCCAGCGACTTCTTCCTTTATGAATTGGAGCAGTTCATTTTCAGCTGTAATGTCAATGTTTTCGATTGCATTGCCTTGTTTCCAAAGCGCATCATAACGGCGGGTGAATCCAGTGTAGCAATTCTGATGGTACTTGGCTTCAATGGCGACCAGATCGCCTTCTGCAAGGAGTGCTACGATACGATCCTCTCCCAGTGTTTTTTTTTTTTTTTTTTTTTTTTTCTATATTCCAACTTACTTCCTCTCGGGCATAGGCTGAGAGCCTTAACATTCACCGCTTTACAATGAACAGTGAAGCCCGTGAGGTCTTGTTCCAGTCTAGGGAGTGAGACATGTGAAGCACGTAGAGTACAACGAGCACCTGCCATCTTGCCTTCACATGAGGCACGGTGCTCACTCATGGCCCGAAACGACCCCATCTCTGAAGCCACCTCGTTCCCGTGCTTCACTGTCTCGACCCCTACACTCGGACTCTCACACTTACACACACACAACGCCACCTGTTGAGCAGATAACTCACCAGGCATTGCACCCCTATAGCATATTTTGAATATGGGAATATTCATACAGTGCTATTTAATCAGGGAACAATGAGGGTATTTTATTGACGTTTCGGTGGGCTTGTGGTAATGCACTGATACTAGGTACAGCACAAATTCCATCCCAATAATATCTTCCCATTGATACATCGGGATTTGAACCCGGGACCTTTGGATTACCAGGCCAGTGGCAAGACCACTCCACCACACCTCCCCTGACTGCCTTGTCATGAATCTCTTTGGTGAGAGTAAGCTTCTGGAATGAATGGTCTGCTGCATGTGTTTCACCACCGTAGAAGATGCACAACTGACGATTGATATCAGCACTGGTCCGCCGGGGTCTTTTTCTTGCAGGACATCCTCGGGAAAAACGCTCTTTGGCACGGTCAAGTGCTGATGCCTTGTATAGCTGGCGACATGACTTGTGCCAGGATGCATTATTCTTCTGCATGGACTCTTCATCTGGAAGGTCTACGTCTGGGTGGGGTGCAGCACCAACTTCTCTAAATTTATTTGCAAGACTGGTGATGTCTTTGTACGGGGCTTTTTCGAGCAGAGACCGGGTTCGCAAGAGGACAGACAAGTCCTTCTTTACTTTGTTTTTGGCAGAGAACACACAACTCCCATTTCGTAATCCCAGCCATATCATCACGAACCTGGAAAGACAAGAGATAAACTGTAGGACACACATTTAGCCAATTAAAAATGACATCCCAAAACATTTCCTTTTCATGGATATACACCGATATCGGCCAAAAAAAATAGTTTTTATGGACAATATGGTTGAACAAGAAGTTGGTACTCGTCCTCCTGAAGCCATAGGTACCTCATATGTTCAGATTGGATAATTCGTTCAAGACTTATAGCAGTTTTCATATTTTGCGTATGCCCGCGGGGGGTCAAAAAAAAAAAACCCACCAACCCCCCACACCCGCCAGACTCCAAATTGGGTCTAATCCTTGTACACTCGGACCAATATTGTTCTAGAGACCCTTAGCTTTAAATTGGTACCGAAAAGCAAACTTTTGCATCAATTTGAAATGACTGAGGGTCTGGGAACCCCACTATTTCGAGTTATAGGAAGTTAACAGGTCAAGATTATTGTGCAACGTCAGATACAAAGCGAAATATGTTTACAAACCTCAATGACATGTAATGCGTTATAATTTAGTTGCTACGTTTAAACTATGCTTGGTTTAATTTCATCTGACGGTAAAGTGAATCCCTTAGCAACTGATTTCTTGATAACCAACGGGAAAATAAGAAACTACTATGTCTGTGCTTCATATTAGTGCCGAGTTTTCATAATTAACAACACATTTCGCTACAAAACCTCCATAAAAGCGTAGTAATCAAGCTGAAGACATACCAATTTACCGCCAGTTGAAAAGAAACCGAGTATAGTGCATGGTATGAGTCAAAAATACTTCTGGAAAGACTGAACAATTACAATAAACCGATGTAGCCTATTATCATGTAATACTGTAATGTATTGTAGCCTACCTTTACATAGCAAATGCTAAGAGGGAATATAGCTTGACAACCCGGTGACAGGAATGGTCAAAATACGTCAAAGGTATTTGTACTACGGTAGTGTTACACTTTGGGTGGCAAACTGAGTCAATGTTATTTGAAGACTGAGTTTCTTGGGAAAGAGACAGTGAAAAGGAGTACAGGAAAATTGGCATGAGTTGCATTAAAACGTGTTGGCCTTTTTATCACTAAGTTTTATAGGTCTATAATGGGAACTGGTGCAGGACTTGAACTTTGTATAATTTATTATAATGAATAAGCAAGGGACAGTTTTGAGACTGGATATGACAAAGTCGTTTGCAAGCCAGATTACCTCACAGAAAATACACTATACCCAACAATGGGCGGTTGAGCTCCCCCCCCCCCACACACACACAAAATATATATATGTATATAGGCTATATACAGGTATATATATATATATATATATATATATATATATATATATATACCATATATATATATATACCGTATATATATATATATATATACTGTATATTGGGAGGTTTGACGACCTCCCTTATAAACAAATAAAGAAAACCTCTTATTTGGTAGCAGTCTCGGAGTATCCAATGTAGGGCTTAACCCTTAAAGATCGGGTTCGGACTTAAGTCCGTGGGCGTATTCCCGCCCTAATTTAGGTGGAAAGCGAAACTTGGTGGTCAGGCGGTGTACTAGAAGGGCCCACCCACACATCCCCACTGCGTGACCGTGACTCAGTGACCCTCAAGCAGCCATAATGGAAGGTCAAGATTTGCCCGTGTTCGATTCGGTGGCCGCCATCCCTAGTGCGTCGCGCCACCCTACTAACCACGCCCGGCTAACCACCCAGGAACTAGATATCATGATATCTTCAAAACTTTCTAATAAGCTGTTGGATGAAACCGTCGAAGGTCTGGGTGAGAGTTTTGGTAGTGTGGATGACTCGGAAGACGAAAATATCCCGATCATAGGCTTTCACCCCAAGCATAATTTGCGTGGGGTGGATGTTGTGGTTGATGTTGGACAGACCCTTGAGCAAATTGGAGACGTTCCTGACGAAGAACATACTGGTGTGGGTGTTGGTAATTTACATTTTATAATTGCTTGAAAATGTGATTGCAAGCATTTTATCACCTTACGAGCGGCTGGTGGAGCATATTTCACTGTGCCGCCCAGCATTTTTTTTTTATACCTTAAATGGGGTTGTATCCGTGCTCTTTTTCATGCATAAACAAGACCCAGAGCGTAATACAAGTATGTATCCCTGAAAGGGCGTAAATTGAGCTTTCCAATGACACCCGAACCATCCTTCTACGATCACTGGTTGTCTTCAACGATCGTGCAACACGAGTGCAAAAACCCTAAAATACCGTAATTTCCTTATATAATTCCCTGTGTGGCGAGCGGTCTTGAGGTAATTTATGCTCCTAATCACCGCTCCGCTCTCTTCTCAGAGCACATTACGTCCTCAAAATTGCACTCTACAAGAAATTTCCTTTGCATTTTATAGCGTATTATTTGCAGGCGTTCGATAAATTTCTTACGGTAATACAAACAACGAAAGATTGAATATTTGTGCTTGGCATTATATGATTGTGGGGAACAGATGTAGGCCTACCGTATATATTATTTTTTCATATATATGATACATATGTAACATTGTTATATTATCACGACACTCTCTCTCTCTCTGTCTCACTCTCTTTGTTTGTACTCCTTTGTACTCTCTTTGTCTGATGTAGGCCAGGGCACGCCCCTAACTAATCTTCTCTTCCCTCCCAGGGGAAATCACACCTAGCAGATGTTCTTGACCTCCTCTCTCTCTCTCTCTGTCTGTCTCTTCCTCTCTGGGTCTACCTATACATTTATAATTGCATGTGACATTGAAATTGCTTGAGAGTTTGATTGCAAGCATTTTATAGCGTATTATTTGCAGGCGTTCAGTAAAATTCTTACGGTAATACAAACAACCAAACAACGGGCGTTTCCGCGCCCTCCTCAGCTCCCCGCCATGGAGTGGCTTCGGTCACCCGGGCTTTGTTGTGGTCGGCGGGGAGGGTTCTGTGGGGGCGCTCGGTTGTGGCCTTGGCCTTGCTCGGGCCTTGGGGCTGTTCGGCCAGGTAGCTTGGGGAAAAACAACAACAACAACAACAACCAAACAACGAAAGATTGAATATTTGTGCTGCATCATACGCTTGAGAGAATACAGAAAAGAAACTGAAAAGAGAGAATCAGATAATAAGAATACAAATAAAAAAGAAATAATATGAAAGATTAGTTACAAGCAAATAAAGAAATAGAGGGATTAGTTAGAGAAAATAATATATATACGGATGAGGAAGAGAGAAAGGGAGCGCGAGAGAGGGAAAGCGAGCGAGCCAGAGAGAGAGACAGACAGACAGGAGGGGAGAGAGATTAGAGAAATAAGACTAATGATTACATATATGGATGAGGAAGAGAGAGAGAGACAGAGCGTGCGAGAGAGGGAAAGCGAGCGAGCCAGAGAGAGAGAGAGAGACAGACAGACAGACAGGAGTGAGAGAGAGAGAAAGAAAGAGAGAGAGAGAGAGAGAGAGAATACAGAGAATACAGAAATAAGGAGAAATAAGAGAAAAATAAGACCGATTACCGAAGGAATAGTAGACGCGCGAGAGGCCGAAGTCAGGCCAAAGCGAACGCATCCGAACGCGCCCGGGAAATAGACCAAAAAGTACCTCCTCTTCCTCACCTCTTCCCACCCTCCACACTCACTCATAACATCCATAATAGACCTATATGGGGAGACGAAGATTTGCTCTTTCCAAAAATGATCGTTTCGTTCGCATTGAAGCCATAGTAACGGCGCTAGGGCAAGTGAAAGTGAGCGAATATTTCGGGATTATGCCCGCTGAGCGGTACAGTGTAAAATACCTTACCACCCGCTAAATAAAGGTTAAGATCTCAGCCGCTACCACAGCGGGCCGATTTATCAGTACTAATGCGAAGTACTAATAATCTCTAGAGTTGCACCTCAATTCACTACTACGTTGTACACACTCCGAGACGACTAAAGAAGGAAAAGAAATTTAGGATAGTGAAGGAGAGAAAGCAGGTATAGTTATACCCATTTAATCTAGCTGCTCTCCTCTTAGCCATGCTCCATGTTCTATGAGCCTGCGCCAGTACATATAACAGTATCTAAGTATCAAGTAATCAGTTTAGATTGGATGGGCAGGGGATCGGCATGAGGGCGGGATACTCTGTCGTTGGATACACCGAGACTGCTACCAAATAAGAGGTTTTTCCCTATTTGGTTATAAGGGAGGTCGTCAATCCTCCCAATTTAGTAGCAGTCTCTACGTTTCCAATGTAGGGCTTGAGTCCCACATTGGAGGCGGACATCCAATAAACCACAAAAAACTCAAGCCTTAGCAAAAGTAGAGGACCAAGAAAAGACACAAATAAACATTTTAGTTTATTGGGAAAAAAGAGCGTAACAGTATGGTGCATATTAAGAAAATACAGTTACTAGCGTATCAGTCTAGGGTCTAAAATGCACAGACAGGTAAAGGAATAGGTCATGTCGACCGTGGAATGGCACACCAACATGGGAAAGGTGAAGTCAATTGTAAAGTATTCCAAGAACAAAAAGCACGGCACAGCAGGTGGATGACCTCCGAAGACACTCTTTAATTACAAGACATGGGTATGAGAAATAGGCATACCAATATAAAACCCGTAGACAGTGTAGTCCAAATGTAAAAACCTTAAGAGCTACATCCTTAACACTAAACAGACAGTACTGTTCATACATGTATTGAAAGAGAAAGTCTTTGTACAAGCATACAAAAAAGAGCTCTTCCCCCCCCCCCCCTGTTTAGGGAAAGGAAGAAAATACAGGATGGGATGAAGAGACACAGGAGATGGTGGACATCATCATATGACACTCTGTAGTTACATGACATGGGTAGGAGGCATAAGCATACCAACACAAAACCCGGAGACAGTGGAGTCAGAGCGTAAAAACTGTAAGAGCGAAATCCTTAAGTGAAGCCAAGTGTAATGTATTAACAAAACACAAGGCATGGCATAGCAGGCGGACATCATCAGAGGACACTCTGTAGTTACATGACATGGGTAGGAGGCATAAGCATACCAACACAAACACCCGGAAACAGTGGAAACTGAATGTAAAAACTGTAAGAGCTACATCCTCAATACTAAACAGACAGGACATACATGTATTGAAAGAAAGACTTTGTACAAGCATACAAAAATACCTTCCCCCCACCCCTTTTTCCTGTTAGGGAAAGGAAGAAAATACAGTATGGGACGAATACAGTATGAATAGAATCAGGAAGGATGACGAAGCAGGTGACACGTAGGTTCAACGCAACCCAAGGCATACCCAGCCTGGCCGCGGACATAGAGAGGTATGATGAGACAAATGTGCTGCGGGGGGACCGTAACCCTGTGTCGGTTATGGCAGTGAGATAGCAAGACTGTAAAAGCGGATGGTCGCCGCATATGAGCAGATACCATGAGCTGAGCCCTCTGTAAGAGGGTTACCGTCTCTAAGAACATTACGTAAATGTAGGCCCACAGCATGCATACCTAGCCCGTCCCGGCACAGCGGCGCGCACAGAAGCATACAGGGCGTGACAGTCACCCACTCCAGTCCGTGCCGAAGGCATCAGCAGATCTGATGTCCAACCGAAAGGCCACTGACATGCCCGCTAGGGCAAGACAGTGATCCCGCAGGAAGAAGAACGGTACCAACAGGACCAGGGCACGGAAGTGTAAGCGTAAGAGCCCTGACCACTTGCCGTGGCTTTTATGACCCATGTTAGATTGGGAGCCCCACCCCCCCTCACACGACGCATCTGTGTCCAACCAGTTGGCCGCCGGGGGAGCAGTCCAGGGCACCGCTGCAGCGAGCGAGCCCCGAGCGACCCAGTATGACAGTCTCATATGTAGCAAGCACGGTACTGGCCACAGCCAGTAAGGGGGCGATACAGGGAAGGCTTAGGGGCTCAGCAGAACAAGGTGGTCGAGTCCAAGATGGCCTAAAGGCATGGTCAGTGCAGCCCAAGGTAAAGATCCAAGTAGGGAAAACCCAGAACACGTTTGTGAACGAGAACGGGCAGAACACGACACGCAAAGTGTTGACGTGTACACCCGACTCCGGGGAACAATAGCACCATGTAGGTCCTATGGCACTCAGTGTGAAGGCGGAAGGCCCGACTTGGGAATAGCGATTGTGAACTCCAGGTTCGCAACACAGATGACTACGAATGTGTCCAGTACACAATGTGTGTAGAAGATATTATCGAGACGGAACCTCCCCCATACATGGACCGGATTACCTGGGCCACCTCCTGAGACACTGCGTCGATGTCGGGGAGGGCGCCCAAGAGGAGGCTGGGACCTCCACCTCCAGGCCAGACCCTTCTGTACCACTGACTTGCCCACGTCCGGTGTGGCTAGTGCCGGAAGTGGGGGCGGGAGAAGCCGGTGCGGGCGCTATGTGTCAGGCACACCACCAAGTCAAGGAGACGGCCGGGTGAGGGGAAAGGGCATTGGCCAGGAGGAGCTACGCGTTGTGCGGAGCATAGCCTCCCGTAAACTTGTCATGGAGAAAGGAATTACCATGGCCTCCCGGCCGTCCCGACGAAAACTGAGTGCGGGCCTCCTGTCCGAGCATGGGAGCGTAGGACGAGGGCCCCGGGACCTGCAAGCATAGTCTACCAACAGGACGGGACGACGAACCGGGTACCGACGGCCACGGGAGGAGCGTACACCTCGCCCCCCGCAGCCCATCCCATAGCCCAAGCCCCAGGTCCGGGGCTCCATGACGGCGACGGACCTCCACGCATGTGGGTGGAGGAGGACGACGAGGGCTTTGCCACGACCTCCCATTGCACGGAGCATGTGTCGCTCAGCGCAAGCAAGAAAGCCTCAAGCCAAGCCACCCCCAGGAACAGTCCCGGACCTTAAAGGCCGTCAGGATGAGGTGGCTGCGGACTTCGGCAGAGGCTGCCGTGCAGAAAACTACCCGAACCTGTCGCCAGCAATGGGTGGCGAATGTCCTGGACTGTGTAGGAAAAAGCAATGTCAATGTAGGGCTTAAGTTCCCAGGTAAGCCTGAGGAGCGGAGCTGCAGGCCAGGCACAAAAGTGGAGGCCACGGTGGGGGATGGTCGGTATAATTTCAATGAAGAAAGGGGGAAATCCAATATACACAGGACCAACACCACATGAGCGGAGGCCTGGGACTTTTCAGCGGGGCTCTGTGTCTATCTAGGAGCAAGAGGCCGCCTGTGGAGCGGATACGAGGCATAGAAGGACACAGAGGACATTATCAAGGGGGAAACCAAGCCAAGCAGCCGTTACCTGGGTGCAGATGAATGCAAAGGGCATAAATAACCAGCAGAAAAAGCTATGTGGCCGATTCCTGGTTTCCAAAACAGGTCACAGGGTACATCCCAACTTTATGGCTCAAACTATCCTTTCATTCTCATACTAAATATTTCTGTGCTGTCTATCTTTCCCCTAACTCTACCGACTTTCCCAAATTCTAGACTATCTAACCTCTAAAGTGGAACAAATTTTTTTTTTTAATTTCTTTTTTTTTTCTATGTGATTAAGGGAGGCAAAAGGCAGAACTGCCTATAGCGAGTGCCTCCCCCATAGTTGAAAGAGTGACAGGGCCAAAATCAAGGGACGTTCGAGCCATAATGCCTGGACACACGGAGTTTGAAGCAATTTAAGTCATAGGAAGAGGGAAAGACTGATTCTGGGAGAGAGTTCTAGAGCTCAGCTGTTGAGTAGAAAAAAGTTTGAGAGTAACGTTTCACTCTCGGATTGGAGAGTTGCACAGAGTAGGGGTGGGATTGAGTGGCATGACGGGTACCACACGTGCCCTACGTAAAGGAGGTGGTATGCACTGGGAAAGCTCTGAGGAACATTAATTATTATAGTAGCGATAGAATAGCGAGAGAGATGCAACATTGCGGCAAAGAGAGAGAGATTGCAGAGAGTTGGTGAATGGGCGGGAGTTAATGATACGAGACGCTTTCCTTTCTACTTTGTCTAGAAGTGCGGTTTGAGAGGATCCTCCCCACACATGTGAACAATACTCAATACAAGAACGCGCTGTGCCCCTGTACAGAGCAAGAAGCTGTGCAGGGGTAAAGAATCCCTTGAGGCAGTTGAGGACACCCAGCTTCTGGGAGGCTGCCTTAGCAAGACTGGTAATATGGTCCTTCCAAGTGAGAGCAGAAGAAAAAGAGACACCGAGAACATTGAGAGAAGATGAAGGATTGATTTTTGTATTGTTGAATTATAATGGATAGTCCTCTGGGAGTTCTGAACGGGTAGTAAGATGAAGAAATTGTGTTTTGGAAGCAACCCTGGACAGGTTTCGCGTTCTAACGCGTACGATAAAGGAAACGATGGTCGAAAGTGGCACGCCGCACTAAAATATTCGCCAAAAATCAGGTAATTGAGATAGATTTTTTGTCTACATTTGAACATGTAATATAAGGAATGCTTAATTTAATGTGAAGTGGAATTAAACATCAGAGTAATTTTTATATTTTTAATGATTATTCTAGAAAAATAACTTAAGAAAATGACTAAGTTTACTAAAAAAATATAAAAAAATACTTAAAGTTCCTGAGGATAGTGAAACTCTGGGGACTAGTAGGGGGATGGTGTGGACCTCATCAGCTGCAGTCTTGTCGACCTGGGTCCCATAGGGCGCGATCTGTGCAAAGAATAAAAAGGGTTAATTTCGAAAACTCAAAAAAAATGATCAATGGTTTACAAAAAATCATTAGGGTGCCTAAATATTGATGGATTTAGCTGAAATTTTGTCAGAATAGTGCCAAACAACACTGGAAAACAGGAAAATCCTAAATATTGAGATCAGAACTAGTAAATTGCAATGACATAGCATTGTGTACACTTAACTCCGAGACGTCCGACAGTTTTCGGCAAAAATTTGAGAGAAAAAAATTCATAATTGAACAAATTGTTTATGAATCTACCTATAAATCACCATGGACATTCCTAAACAACCTATGAACAATATCAGTATGAATAATGGGGTTTGGAGTAGTTATACACACACAGTACTGAAAGGGTTAACCTTATCTCCCAGCACCGCTCCGGCCGCAACCCTCTGAAAGTAGACAACACTTTCCACAATGTATAGGATGATTATAAATGCATGGATTTTGATCACAACTCATGTGAATGATGAATACTGCTTGAATAATACATACTACACCCTAAAAATTAAATAGGCATAACATAAATGCCAAAACAAAACAAAATTACGTTACATTGCAAGGGAAAACTTGTTGAAGAAATGAGGTTGGCAATTATTAACCTTATTTACTTTATATAAACTTATAAAAATAATAACAATGTATAATAATAATGTAAAATCCCTTACCTTTATGTTGTGCAGTTCAAGCAGGTCTGCGACACATGGTGACCACAGACAGACCTCTTGCATCGGTGGCACAGGATGCGCGTCTTGTGGTTTGACTTGGTTGGGCACATGTAGCATCTCTTCCTCTTCTCGGATCTGTCCGCTCCGCTGGCGTCTAGCATTGGTAGATCGAATGTAGTGGAGATGAGTTGTCTTAGCTCCCGAGATATAGTGGCCTGGTCATTGTACCGCTTTCTTACCCAGTTGTCGCACAACCTGATGGAGAGGTCCTTGTGGAAGTCGCGCCTCTTCATAATGGTCCCCGTGCAAGATTGAGAGTAGATGATATAGCTGTTCACTAATGCTATATTCACCATACCAAAAAAAAGGCACAGGGGCCACCGTCGGGTCTTCCGGCCAACATTGGCGATGCTGCAGAGCTGGTCAAATGTATCTACACCGCCCTTGGTGGCATTGTAGAACATTTGTATGTCTGACTTCTGCCGTTCAATATAGCTGGGCTTGTGGTGAATGGTGGAGAGAAGCTGCATAACTTTGGTCTTGCTGGCTCGGTGGACCTGAAGGGTGACCTTGTCCTCATAATTGTACACACCCACCGACTCCCCGACCTCCATCTTGTAGTCCAGGACTTGGCGAGGCAGGTATGGCTTTTGGCGGATTGTTCCCACGAGTTCCAGGCCTTCCTTCCACAGGGAAAGTGCCAAGGGCAAGCTGGTGAACCAGTTATCGGTGGTGACTGTCCTTCCCAGGTGTGCGTAGGGTTCAGTTAGCTTCACCGTGAAGTACTCCCCCATGCTGAGTGGCTTCTGGAGGGTCACTGTCCCCTTCCCCAGGTAGGGCAAGGCGTTCAGCATGTAGTGGGAGTCTGCATCACACGCCATCACCAGCTTCAACCCATATCTGAGGAGTTGGAATAATGCATTAGAAACAAGTAAAAAATGTCAGTAAATGGGTAGCTGGTAACTGGGGGCATCACAGGTAAGTACTCGGCAAAAACTGGGGGCATCACAGGTAAGTACTCGGCAAAAACTGGGGGCATCACAGGTAAGTACTTGGCAAAAACTGGGGGCATCACAGGTAAGAAATATTCCTTGATAATGAGTTGATGAATGTTATGGCAGGTAAGTTTTACTAGACAGGTAACTCTCGGCAATGACAGGTAAGTAATGATAAGATACCTAAATATACTATGTGCTAGCCTGGCAATGTTATTAGAAAATAAATTGTTACAAAAAACATTTCTCAGGTCACTTACTTGGCAGGTTTGTTGGGGATGTACATGCGGAAACTACAATTTCCGCGGAAGGCCACCAACTGCTCATCCACTGTCAGGTGAGGGCCAGGCTGGTAGAACTCCTTGCAGTGCCGGATGAGGGCGTCCCAGGTGAGTCGGATCGGTGCCAGCCTGTCGTCCTTCACCCTCTCCTGGCGAGTGGCAGCGTCGTCGAAGCGTAGACACCTAACGATGAAAGAAAATCTTCTCTCGGCCATGGCACACCTGTACAGAGGACAACCAACCGTCTTATCCCACATTTCCATAGTTGTCACATGGTTGTCCTTCTTTACTCCGCTCATGACGAGTATACCCAGGAGTGCCTTCAATTCCATGATTTCAATAGGAGAAAAGGTGTAAGCGTCCTTGTTTTTATACTTGACCTTCAGTATCTCCATCCTTTCATTGGTATGGATGCATATCCTAGCCAACATGGTGTCATCCAGGAATAATCCCAGGTACTGCTCTTGTGTTGTTGCTGCGGAAGTGGCTGCAGTAGGCTTTCCTGGGGTGCTGTAGCAGTCGGTTATTGTGGGTAAGGCAGGATTAGGGTTACAGTGCCACGCAGTTCTGTCTCTCGCCTTGACAACAGCCTGGTTGTAAAGCCTGAAAGGTTGTCCAGCAGGATGCTTGAGATGGCCTCCGGGGATAAGCCCTTGCGAGCCATGGCAAAACCTGAAAAAATAATGCATTAGAAACAAGTACAAATGTAAGTAAATGGGTAAGTAGTCCCTGGGGGTATCACAGGTAAGTACTTGGTAAATTTCAATCACCAAAAACACCCATAGCGAAATCAGAAAAAATAATCAAAAAAAATATAAAAAACAAAAATTGTGGGGGCATAACAGGTAAGTACTTGGTAAATTTCAATCACCAAAAACACCCATAGCGAAATCAGAAAAAAAAGTCGAAAAAAAAAAAAAAAAAAAATTGTAGGGGCATAACAGGTAAGTACTTGGTAAATTTCAATCAGCAGGAACAGGTAAAATGGTAATAAAATGGGTAGCTTGTCCCTGGGCAACTGGGGGCATGACAGGTAAGTCATTGGTACCAATCAATCAGCAGAAACCAGGTAAAATTATAAGGAAATGGGTAGGTAGTCACTGGGGCACAACAGGTAAGTACTTTGTAAAATTCAATCACCAGGAACAGGTAAAATGGTAATAAAATGGGTAGGTAGTCACTGGGGGCACAACAGGTAAGTACTTTGTCAAATTCAATCAGCAGGAACAGGTAAAATGGTAATAAAATGGGTAGCTTGTCCCTGGGCAACTGGGGGCATGACAGGTAACTAATTGGTACCAATCAATCAGCAGAAACCAGGTAAAATTATAAGTAAATGGGTAGGTAGTCACTGGGGGCATAACAGGTAAGTACTTGGTAAATTTCAATCAGCAGGAACAGCTAAAATGGTAATAAAATGGGTAGCTTGTCCCTGGGCAACTGGGGGCATGACAGGTAAGTCATTGGTACCAATCAATCAGCAGAAACCAGGTAAAATTATAAGTAAATGGGTAGGTAGTCACTGGGGGCATAACAGGTAAGTACTTGGTAAATTTCAATCAGCAGGAACAGGTAAAATGGTAATAAAATGGGTAGCTTGTCCCTGGGCAACTGGGGGCATGACAGGTAACTAATTGGTACCAATCAATCAGCAGAAACCAGGTAAAATTATAAGTAAATGGGTAGGTAGTCACTGGGGGCATAACAGGTAAGTACTTGGTAAATTTCAATCAGCAGGAACAGCTAAAATGGTAATAAAATGGGTAGCTTGTCCCTGGGCAACTGGGGGCATGACAGGTAAGTCATTGGTACCAATCAATCAGCAGAAACCAGGTAAAATTATAAGGAAATGGGTAGGTAGTCACTGGGGGCATAACAGGTAAGTACTTTGTCAAATTCAATGAGGAAATACACCAATAGCGAAATCAGAAAAAAAAAACGAAAAAAAAAAACAAGAACAAAAAAATTGTGGCAGCATATGGCAACTCAAATATCTGGCAACAGTCAGGACACGACGTCACACAATCTAGCCATCATGTGTAGAAGACTGAAAGTCCTAAGTCTAATACAAAGGCATGAAATACATGATTACTGTAACTTTCAACAAATATGGTACAAAAACTTACTGTGTTTACAGGGTCATATGTGGCACCGGAAAAGGGGTGAAAGGGTTGTGGCAGGAGGAGCGAGCGGCGCAGGTCCGTCTTTGGTGGGGTCCCAGCTCCTACTGATAGATGGCTTGCCTCACCAGGAAATTCAGCCTCCTATTGGCTCCCGCGGTCACGTGACATGCAAGCATAGACAAAGGCGGATTTTCGTGTTCCTTAAATGACCCCACGAATCCTGTCCAGGGTTAAAGCCAACAAGGTTTTCTCTGCACCAATTGGAAATAGTAGTTAGATCAGAAGATAAGTGTTACATGGCTTCATTAATATTGTCTTTGAGGGATTGCTGGCTGGGGCATTCAATAAAACTAACTGAGTAGTGTAAGGTAGAGTTGTCTGCGTATGAATGGATGGGACTGGAAGTACAGTTGAGAAGATCATTATGAAAATTTGAAAGAGAATGGGAGATAGGACAGAGCCCTGAGGAACACCAGAGTTAATAGGATGAGGAAGTGAACGATGGCCGTCCACAACCGCAGCTATGGAACGGCCGGAAAGAAAATTAGAGACAAAGGCACAGATGGAGTGATAGAAACCGAAGGAGGGTAGTTTAGACATTAAAGATTTGTACCAGACTCTATCGAAGGCCTTCGATATGTCTAGTGCAATAGATAAGGTCTCACCGAAGTCCCGAAAGGAGGATGACTAAGAGTTAGTAAGATATGAAAAAAGATCACCAGTAGAGCGACCTTTAAGGAAGCCATACTGGAGATCTGAGAGTAGATTATGAGAAGAGAAATACTTAAGAAATTTGGAAGTAAGAATAGTTTTCAAAAACTTCAGAGATACAAGAAATGAGAGCAATTGAACGATAGTTGGAGGGTTGAGAGCGGTCATCCTTCTTTGGGACAGGTTGAATGAGAGCAAACTTCCAGCAAGAAGGGAAGACATTAGAGGAGAGACAGAGATGAAAGAGTTTGCCTAGGCAGGGAGTCAGCACGGAAGCACAGTTTTTTATTACAACAGGAGGAACACCATCCTGACCGTACGCCTTCTTGGTATTAAGCCAAGAGAGGGTAGAAAATACATCTTTAGAAGAGATTAGGATATTAGTCATAAGTAGGAGAGAGGGAGGAATAGCACCGGAATCATCCAAGGTGGATTATCTAGCAAAGGTTTGAGCGAAGAGTTCAGCTTTGTCAGAGGAAGAAGTGATGGTTTTGCCATGAGAGTGGAAAAGACGAGGAAGACAAATTGTTTGAAGGGTTTTTGGCTAGATGCCAGAAAGCTTGGGAAGAGCTAGAGTTGGATATTTCAGTGTATTTATTATTGATGAAAAAGTGTTTGGCAAGTCGAAGAACAGATTTGGCTTGATTCCAGGCAGAAACATAGAAAGAATGAGATTCTTGAGTTTTATGGCGTCGGTACCGTTTGAATGATTCCTCCTTGTTGCGGACAGCAGTAGAACAAGCGTGAGTAAACCAAGATTTTGTTTGCATTAGATTGAGAGAAAGAAAATGGAATGTATGCTTCCATGTCCAAGAGGATTATCTCTGTAATGCGTTCAGCACTCTCCGATGGTCACCGGCCACTGAAGCAAAATTCATTCCAAGGGAAATCAAAGAAATACTGCCAAAGAGCCACCCAGTCAGCACCGCCAAAGTGCCACAAGCGCCACCGGTTGGAAGGATCGGGTGGATGTACTGGAGAGATAGGACAGGTGACAGATATTAGTTTATGGTCGGAGGAGCCCAAAGGAGAGAAAAGATTTACGGTATAAGCAGAATGGTTAGAGGTTAGTAATAAGTCAAGAATGTTGGGCCGATCTCTGAAGCGATCCGGGATACGGGTGGGTTGCTGGACTAACTGCTCTAGGTCTTTTAAGATAGAACAGATGTAGGCTTGTTCACCAGGTTGGTCAGTGGAAACAGAGGAGAACCATTGATGGTGGTGAACATTGAAATCTCCTAAGATGGAGATTTCTGCGAAAGGAGAGATGGCTAGAATGTGTTCCACTTTAGAAGTTAGATAGTCAAAGTTTTTTTTTATGTCTTCTATCTTAAGAGTCTTGATCTTGATTCTTGATTTTCAGTGTGAGCGTCCTGGGTTCGAATCCCCGGACTGTCACATGTGATTGTTAATTTCATTAATCGAGTTTAGGAGTAAAGTTGGTTAGTGGAGAGAACATAATAATTATGGGTTTTGAGGGTAGAGCCCTATTAACCCTGATGCAGTGTTGGTCAAAGCCGCAGCGGCCTCCCAGTAAGGAGGCTCAAACGTTAGGGACCCAGGAGGGGCTGCAGAAGGGAAACAATACTCCCAGGACTCGAGGATGGAAGGGAAGATGAAGTGATGAACGATGGCACCCGGCAGGAAGAAGATACGTGGTGAAGTGAAGAGTCGAGGACGGAGGGGCCAACACAAACCCCAGAAGCTGGAGACGGCCCTGGCACCGACGGAAATGTGGGGCCCACTATGGAACCCCGAAGAAAGCTGACGATTTACCGATACAAGAGCCGACCACCGTGGGCGCCGTGACTCTCCAGCGGGCAAGCCACGTGTCGTAGGACCAGGGAATCGCCGGCCCCCACCAACCAGAAAGGAGTCAAGATGGCGCAGAGTGAAGTCGGCACAGTCGGATGATCAGAGGATGACGAAGCCAGAGCAGGGTACCATGGTGGAAGGGGATGAAGCCGGGGGTAGAGGCCGCAAGAACCACCGACGCGGCAAGCAATCACCAGGACCGACTGAAGTTCCCCCAAATAAAGCCACAGATTGCGCCGGGCACCAGGGACGTCCTACCACGACCGCGATCCAGCAGAAACTCCATCTTAAGAGTCTGGCCGCATTCGCCCAGTAGAACCTCTTAAGAGTCTGGCTGCAGTCCCTGGGTTAACTGTTATATCTGATCTATGAGGCGGCATGCTAAACCCGGTTTGAAAGATATATATAAACGCGGTTGGGACTACAGGGCCTGCGGAGACTTTGTTTTGACAGTGGGGTGGAATGGGGCTAGATACATGACCTACAACAATTTGCCTTTTTCCAACAACCCATCAAAGACAAAAGAAGAATAAGACCAGGCTGATTTCGGCAGTCTTAATCATTCGTATTTAAAACTCCTCAACCATGTAAAATTACAAGAATAATTACATTATATAGTAGTCTACTGATTTAGTATTGTAATTACTAAAAATAGAAGCAGAACATTCATAACTGAGAGATAACATGAGCCGGTCGAAATCTCGTCGATGCAGTGCACTTCACAAACGAATTATGATGTAATCATGGGTTTACTATACTAAACATTGATATGCAGAGGTACAAAAATATCCATAGATCGCTGTACGACCAAAATAACACTGACAAACTTTCGATGAAGGCTGCTCTGTTAAGTAATAAATACATTTTGCAATCCATCACTCATGTTGCCAAATTCGTATGTAATAAAATGTAGAGGTTTCGTACCTATATATAAATATAGAAAATTGTTTATATTAATTTACTTTGATCATATATTGATAATCAGTATAGTCATATAATGAATTACGAGCAAGCTCTCACAATCCCAATTAATTTTGCCTGCAGCGTGAATTGGAAGACAAGCAGTGATCAAATTGCCTCTCGACCGTAATCTCCAAAATGTTGTTGTTTGTACCATTTTATTTAGTACCACCACGGGCTCCAGATGGTGCTAGGTGTAATATGAATATATGGCTAATTGCATAGTTTATAAATTAGTTATACCCATTCTTTAAAATAGCTTAGATTACATGCCTTTAATTAAAAGAATTCAGGATATCGATTAAATTCCGGTGAAAGATCGACTCATGCAAGTAATGAACACTCGCTGTTTTTGTATTTATTTAAATATCCCTTTCATATTTATTATGTTTGAATCTGTGAAGAGCAAATATGACACTGATACACCAATGAAAAATATATATATTGTTTGTATGATGATTACAATAAATTAATAGCATTATGAAAAATTACACATTTAAAAAAAAGTTTCCCTTAAAAGGAAGTCAAGGATTATATAACACGAATACGCAGGCCTCGAATGAGTCCGCAAAATTGCATTGGTGAATTTGGCATTTTTCGTGATTGAGCAATACTTAAATGTAATTGAATCAACCATTGTTTCCGTGAGAAGCATTTCATTGTTGGACTGTGCTTTATATTGTCCAATCTCTCCAGTCGTGACAATGAGACCTTGAATGTGTCTGGGGGTTTATATGTATACTGTAGGCTATAGGTCACAAGCTACACTGGACAGTAAGAGAAGAACAATAGGACGATAGGACGGGACGGGAGAGCGCAATCCTCTGCCTACGCTGGCGGAGGTATGTGCTCTACCGATCGCCTCTTAAATGGAATCACTTCTTCCTTGGTGCATAACCTATCTGCCCACCAAATTTCGTGAACATCGGTTCATAACTTTATGAGCTGCCTACGCTGGTGGAGGTATGCGCTCTACATATCACCTTCTAAACTGAATAATCTCTTTCTTGGCTCTTATCCTTTCTGCCCACCAAATTTCGTGAAAATCGACTCATAAATGTACGAGATATCTTGTTTACAGACAAAGACAGGCAAACAGACAAATTGAGGCAAAATTATAACCCCCATCCAACTTTGTTGGCAGAGGTAAATATTTGGATAATATGGTGTTAATTATTCATTCTTGGTAAATTCAATCCAACTTTTTTTGAATTACAGTTATTATGTTTCATTACCATTACCTGTAGTGTATGTGTACATTTACATAAATAATACTTGTTATACAATTGTTTTAAGGCCTGGGTATTATAGTACTCAGCTGGATAATTCAAACAAAGAGAAACATATACATAAAACTAGTTTATTAACCCCCAAAAATCGGGGCCGTTTGTAACATCTACTACCTGCCAAGCGGGCATATTTACCATAAACGAGCTTCATTCCATGCTCTTTTTCATGCATAAAGAAGAGCCAGAGTGTAATACAATTATGTATCCGTGAAAGAGCGATAATAGAGCTTTCCAATGACATCTGAATCATTCTTGTACGACCACGGGTTATCCTGTAGCGATCGAGCAACCGAAGGTGAAAAACCCTAAAATGAGGTAATTTCCCCAGTTTTTTCCTGGTCTCGCGAGGCCGAGTGTGTGGGATGTTGCAGCAGCAGTCTCAGTAGAGGCACCGTGGTCGTGCCAAACGGTCAGAGCCCGCCTATCATCCTCCCAACACACATACTCTCTCTCAGAGCCCCTAATGTGCTCAGAATGCCGCCCGTCATATGATGGGTACCGCCAGTTAGGTGTTAAGTATAGGGATGAGGGATACACAAAATACAAATCATTAATACACTGCAACAATATACAATTGTTCGACTTAAAGTCATATCATAATCAGAGGTCTCTTGCGACCACAGACAATAATAACACTTTACTAAACCAGTCCAATCCCAGCGACGGCTACCAGCCGTCAGTAGATAAGTCATTCCCCAGGGAGCCGTCAGTAATGTACTTTCCTTGTAACTGCCTGTATCAGGCTGTGCCTGGTACCACGACCGTTTGAGCACTGCTCTCAATATGGCAACACTTCTCAGCTTATATAAAACCCACTGAAGGCTGGGAGAGCCAGTCTTCCTTCATCTCTTAAGGTGGAAGGTTGTTCTATCTTGCCATTTTGGCCACATTGCTTGGGACTGGGGGGGACTTTTATTATTGTTTTCTCCGGTACAGTAGGGGTTAAATACAATCTCTTGCTCTACCTGGACCAAACGTGGCCATGCACACGCTCTGGATTTAAGAACTAGTAAAAGTTAATATTGGTTTCGGATTCTGGGGATCCACATTATGTTAATATCCTATGATTCCTGTATTGCCTAGGTTCAGGGAACAGCAGACACTACCCTTAACACTTTTGGTATTGCAACAACTAAATTCAATATAGATACTAATCTAATTACGTCTAGAGTTACCTAGCTTTCACTACTTGGGTTCATGGGAACAGCAAGCACTGTGTTTCATTGAACAGCAAGCGATTTACTAGCTAATGAATTACATGGTTCGATTATAAGTTAACTGGAATTTACAGGTGAAGCAAGTTACAGATTTCGTGATCAATAACTTATCTGGGTTCAGGTAACAGCAGATAGTTTTCAATAGAGCAACACTCCAAACAGTGTTCTAACAATTAACTTTATTCCAACAACTCATCAAAAACAAAAGATTAAAATATGACCAGGCTGATTTTGGAATTCTTAATATTTCATATTAAAAACTCTACATGCATTTAATTTTCCAAGACTTTTTACAGTATATAATACGGATCTAGTATTGCATTTACTAAAAATATATTTAGAATATTCATCAATTAACCCACTGGGCACCAGCGCTGCAGCGTATGCGTCGGCAATGTGTGCAACGCTAGACCCCAGCGCCGCATAGGGTGCGTCGGTACTGTCGACCTTATTTACTCTTGTCCTATGGTAGCTATAGAGGATTCCAATTTGTATGAGATATACCTTATGATGTTGCCGAACAGTGGCGGTACTCGACAACCCCCAAGTCCAGCCGCGCGGGTGGGTACGGGCGGATGGGGAAAGCCAGTTTACCCACTTATCTCACCGCCACTTTCGAGCTTATTTACTCTTGTCCTATGGTAGCTAGAGGGTTCAAATATGTGTGGGATATAGGCCTACCTTATGATGTTTCCGAACAGGGGCAATACTTGGCAAGCCCCAAGTCCAGCCGCGGTGGGGAGTGGGGAGAGGGACGCGCGGGAGGGAGGAAGATAGTTGTCCCGTTGACTTCGCGAGTGTCTGACCTACCTCGTCGCCTCGCGATGTAGGAACAAAGGGAATAGAGTGTGTATCGCTCCCCTACTGCTCCCCATGACATAGTTGACTCCCCAACAAGTGGGGAAGAGGAGGAGGAGGATGACCCAAACCCAATGGCATTCCTCAAATTTCTGCCAGGCCATTGTAGGGGTCAGAAGAGATGAGCTGAGGATGAGAGTGTTTCATGTTGCTACACATTGTACACAGCAAGTGCGGCGTACGTGGTCCTCCCCCATGCCTGCCTTCACCACCACCTCACCCCCCACTAAAATTATAATGTCAAAACCCATATTTCTAAGTAATAAGTGCCTAAAACAATGTGTAAAACTCATATTCTAACTATAAAACATACGATAAAGTATAAAATCAATAAACAGAGTGCGTGAGAGAGGCATAGAATGAAAGGGAAAGTGAAAGGGGAGTGGGGTGTCAGTCAGCTGGCCTTGTGTACGTGCGTGCGTCGTGGGCCAAGATGGCCGCCGTTCGCCATGGTAACCAGCACGCGCATGGGGCTTGCCACTCGTCGGCATTTATAAAACTTGAATCTATGCACTTATCACACTGTAACTTCACTTACAATGACATTATGTAATACATGTTGCTAATATATGAACTATGAAGGCACACATAATGCTCGGGTGGTGTAAATAACCGTCACTCGAAAACTGGAGGCATCGTACATCTGCCATGCTGCCTTGCCCAGCTGTGGTGTGCTGGCACTGGAGGTTTGAAGAGGCGCCCGGCACCAGCTGATGGTTGAGCCCCCCCTTAGGACCCCCAAATGACCGAGGTGAGTGATTTTGTTTTTGTTTGTCTTCATTTCTCACCTATTTAAGCTGTTTTAGGGAGAAGAAAAAAACACTAGTCCTGGAATGTATTTTTATTATTTATTAGCTGGTGCTCTGAGGGTTAATACATAACATGAGCCGAATTCATACAAATGCAATCGAAAACTCGTCAATACAGTGCACTTCACAAACGAATTTTAGTGTTATTATGGTTTTACTATATACATAATTGATGTGCAGAAGTACAAAAATATCTATAGATTGCTGTACAACCACGATAACACAGATACACTTTCGATTGAGGCTAATCTGTTAAGAAATAAAAATATTTTGGAATCCACATCTCTTGTCGGCATTGCCGTGTTTGTTTGTAGCCAAACTTAGAGATTTAGTCCCTATTTACTGTGTACATGCAGAAAATCATTCATGATTATTTTACTTTGACCATGAATTCATTGTGAGAATAGTCATAGTTACTAAAGATCAGTGAGTTTTCACATTCTCAATTAAATTTGCCGGCAGCGTGAATCGGAAGACAAGCAGAGATAAAATAGCCTCTCGAACGTAGTCTCCAAAATGTCTTTGTTTGTACCTTTTTACTTAGTTCCGCCACAAGATCCAGATGGCGCTAGGTGTAATTGGTACATGGCTATTTGTCTAACGATTCTATAGCTGTCTAATACAGCTGATTCAAAAGGTAGTGGGGAGGCCCTCCAAGTCCAGGTCATCTTCGGTAGGCTCGGCACTTCGTCAGCAGTACACCTCCCGGAGGGATAGCAGCAGGGTCTCTCAGCTTGTCGTCAGCTGGGCCACACACAAGGGCAACGGCACACAGGGCGTTGACAGTAAGACCTCTCGGGTAGCGGGACCTCTCGGGACTTCGTCAGGGACGGTTGGCTTAATAGTACGACACAGGCACTTCGAGATTTGTCCCAGTCTCAGGCTCCAGCAACTTCGGGCACTCTGTTTCCCAGTGTGAAGTCTTCCTCTCGAAGTAGGGATTAGTGGTGCCCAACTTTTAGCTCTCGATACAGGCTCGAATCTCTAGCATTTCTGCACACTCGGAAACAGGGGGTAAAGCCACTAGTGGCTGTGGAAGGCACAAGGTTTGTCAATTATGTATCTCATTTGTGTCAGTCAAATAGACCTTTCTTAAAGGGCATAGCTCATACATAATCTCATTCCATTTCATCACTGTCTATAACATGTTAACACACAAAGAGCGGGTGGTAGGGTATTTTACACTGTGCCGCCCAGCGGGTTTTTTTACCCTAAATAGGGTTGTTTCCGTGCTCATTTTCATGCATAAACAAGACCCAGAGCGTAAAACAAATATCTATCTCTGAAAGGGCGTAAACAGAGCTTTCCAATGACACCCGAACCATTCATGTACGACCACTGGTTCTCTTGCAACGATCGTGCAACACGAGTGCAAAAAACCTAAAATAAGGTAATTTCCGTACATAATTCCCTGTGTAGCGAGTGAGAGGAGGGGGAGAAAAGTAGAATACAGTTCAGTACGTCCACGGTGGTCGTGGGGAGCGGTCATAAGGTTACTACGCTCGTCCCACCGCTCAGCTCTCTCTCTCAGCAACATTACGTGCTGAAAATGGCACTCGACAGCTGTCGTGCACCGCCACATAGTCCAAATTTATTTCACTCGACATATGTCGCACGCCGCCAGTTAAGGGTTAAAGAATGATTGATACTGCAGTTATCTTGGTTTGCCATAAATTTTGATCAGAAATAGTAAACAAAGCCATGTAAGATATTTTAAGCTTTAGGAGCTTGATGGCAAACCCTGTCGCCGCTCTCTTTTGTTTGTGATGGAGAGACTTGACCGCAGGAATTGAATCTGCTTTGATATTGCTTATATATAACTTACCCTTATATATATAATAGTGGCCCATTCATCATTGACGATATAGCCTATTAGTATAATAGTCTCCATTCAACATCCCGCGTCAGCATTTTGAATCTACCGCCGCGGAAGTATCATGGAGTACTCATCATAAGTGCACGCTTAATTCCCTTATGGAATCGTCATTATGATCGTGTACCCTACAGAAAAAACTCTGTAAAAAATAAAAAATAAAAATTAACTTAATATTTGTTATCATATGACTTACCATATGTGGATTTCTTGCGTTTTGCATCCCCGACTCCAGGCCCCCTAGCGGCCATCTTCGTCCTTCCTACTTCCGCGGCCACACAAGCCAGTGGGGTGCCGCCGTCGCTCCCGCTTCATTCGACGTTTCCAGCGCTTCTAGTGAGTCCTTGCTCATTTGTATACACCTGCATTGTAGTGAACAGGTTTAGATTAGCTAGCAACGGCTGCCCAACTGATATGTCCGCAGGAAGTGTGTAAATTAGGGTACTATTGTAACAGGCGCCTACGTATCCCAGGATCGTCGCGCCAAGTGTGTTATTATTACGTTGTGTTGCGCATTTAGCTTTTGATATCATAGCTAGCAGGCTACCACTCTACAAGATTATGCTTCAGGCCGTCACTAAGAGGCAGTTCCATATATTAATTGTGTTTTTTAGCAGATGCTCTAGTCTAAGGGTGACTGCACGTGTTGCTACACCTTCTAGAGTTCGTATTTGCTTGCGGGACCCTGTCGTGGTCCTCCCTCATCTGGTTGCGGTTGCTGGGTCTTCGGAGCGTCGTCTACCTGTGATGTCTCGTCGATCCACGTGGCCAGCCTGGATAGGGGTCTCCAGTGTAGGCTGCAGGTAATTTAGGATTCTGAATTCTCTGTTTATGTTTAAGCCTATGTGTGCCCCTGGTGTTTTTACATGTGTGCTATGCATGTTATTTGGGGGTTTGGGAGACGTCCCTATATTTGTGTGAGGGTTTCGGAGAGAGGAGCTGTGCTTTGCCTCCCCTCTCTGAAATTTTGGTTGTTTGTCTCCGGCGGCCCCGTGAAGCAGGGCCCTGGTTACCCGTCTTCAAAACGGGTAGGGAACAACCAAATGTCCCGGCGTGGTTAGCTGAACCACAGGCCTTCCGGCGGAAATGCGGATTCCTACGGGAGCTCTGAACTCGGCCCGCCGAGTTAACTCGCCCTAACCCCAATTGTAACGCGGTAAAGACTTCCTCGCCCTGCGGTGCCCCAGTCAAGTGTGCAAGTGTTTAGATACGTCATGCGGCGGATAGTCATACACTAACGGTCTAATAGGACCTGTGACACTGGTCATAGGTAAGCAGTTCCAATCAGCTTAGACGGAAAAGCCCCAGGTTTTTCTCGGCGAGTCCAGCGGAAGGTTAGAGTAGTTGTGACTATAGCTAATTTTCCGGCGGACTCAAGGTAGGATGTATTAACACCCCGCAGGTTATCCTTATGAGCATTGATTCCTGGAAATTTTCTATTTCCAGAATTCCCGGCACCTTAGTGACTACAGGACCGGCGGGTGGTGGCTGCTGATTCCAGTGGAAGGGGGGCCCTCGTTAGCCATCATGCCTCGGTTTGAGTTATGCGCTACTCCTCACTGTTCACTGTTACCCTATATTCTCTCATAAACTCTGTTTAAGATGTGTTAAGTGTTTAGACTGCTCAAGAGGCTTGTGGATATCAAAGCGTTGTTCCGTCTGTGCCGACTTGAAAACGGCTTTGCTTACCAAGAAAGACTTGTCGTGCTTGGCAGCTTTGTAAGAAATAAAAGCCATTTTTAACACTTATGCCAAAGACACTGCCCATAAGGCACTGTGATGACGAGGCCCTCTGGGAACAATTAATAATAAAGTCACCTCTGGTCAAACCAGCCTCCCATAAATCTGTCAGACCTAAAGTGAAATCTAAAACCCTTTCCAAAGAGGTAGTGAGTAGCAGCAGTGGCACTGACAGTGAAATTACCGAGGTTGCACCCGACCCCGACTAACCAAAGAGGAAACTTTCACCCTCGCCAAAGCGTAAGTCGAGGTCGAGGTCGAGGTCTCCCCGAAGAAGACACTCTTCGGCTGAGTCTTCCCGGTCTCACAAGCGCCGGAAGGAGGACTCTCAGTCACGCGGTGGTTTCTGGAAAGAGACCCCACAACCACCTCCCTCTTCCCCAGAAGACATAGAGTCCCAACCGGGTCATGAACAATCTTTAAGTGTACCACCTGATTTCACCTTTGCTATTCCTAAGTTGAATTATGTGCCATGTACTAGCTTCTCCGCCGGACCTAGACGAGTCCTGGCCGAGCAATATAAGGGTTCACAATTTTTTGATAGCTCCCAAATCATCCAAGACTCACAGCCACCCACGGCGCGGGGGTGCTGGCGTCAATCGGAGCCATCTCATGACAGAGTTAGAGTAAGTCAGGAACCATTGATTAAGAGTAATATTGATATGTTATATTCGTCTGTCCCTGGTTTGGTGTGGCCACCGGCGGATCAGACGCCTGAGGCACAACAGGATATTTCTGAAGAGGTTGAGCTGGAGGAAGTGCCTTTATCCTCAGCTCCACCAGGTCTAACAGGTGAGGAGTCTGAAGCTAGCTCCCAATCTTCTAAGGGATCCCACAGTAAGTGTGTTACCTCAGATGAAATAAGTGATATCTTACATAAAGTAATGCAACAGTATAATCTCCCTACCTCCTCTGACCCCCCTGCCAGTCTACCTGTAGTTTCCACGAGTCACTCTATGATAAGACCTCTACAACCTTCGAGTTTTCTTTCCCCCCAAGCCTCTGTGCCTCCTATGTCCTTGTCTCCGTCAGTAACCGCGGCTTCCGGCACTACAGTGCCAGCCACGCTGACTACTACTAATGTTAGAGTGATCTCGGATATTACTCCTCCTCCCTTAGATAAGGTTCCTCAGAGGAAAGGCCCTATACCTCTCCTCTATGGACCTGACTGTTCATGGGTCCCGGCAATGCCACTAAACCCACAATTAGCACAACCCACCATTTCAGGAGACCTTCCGGTCCCTAGTGAGTGGACAATTGAGATAAACAAAAACAGAAAGTTCAGGGCTAAGGACGAAGCAGGGAGATTACTGGATGTATCAATCAAAGTTATAACTAGTTCTTTTAATCCAGACTTCTTTGTTCACACAGCTGCACCAGCAGTTCCCGCCGCCTCATCTGCACGACTCTTTGCGGACTGGTCTAAAGCCGATGGCGTTAATGATGTCAAGGCTTTGAATGCTCTCATGCCGGAACTGGATACAATTCCGGTACTGGATCAGTCGCATACACCAGTCCTGCAAAAGGGGTGGATAGGGGTGGGTCCCTGGGTAGATTGGGAGTTAAGAGGCTCAGGTATTTGCATCAACCATTACGTCTAAGTCCTCTCATCAGGTGCCACAGGAATCTCATAATGATTTCTCGTTACCTGTAGCCTACAGACGGCTGACGGGGTGTCGCCGGATTTGTTGGCCTTTTTTAGCGGCACCCAAAGTAGCCCTCCATACTCTAGAGTCTAGATGAACCCTTTTGTACTCCTCCGGTGGCTTATTTGGAAAGGGTTTTTAAATTACGAAACAAAGCCTACCGGATGTTCTCTCAGTATTTAGTCAACCGCCAGGTTGCTGTCTCTCTTACCAGGACTATCTCGGCCATTGCTGATCCAAATGTTAGGAAGGCCACTGACTTGTCACAAATAATTTTATTGCAGAATTCTATTCAAACCTTAGGAGACATCAGAATAGCGATCATGGAAGCGGTTCGAGCCCGCCAAGATCTAAGAGTGCATCTAGTAAAAAAGTTACCGGATGACATTGGGCGCCGGGTAACTCTTTCGCCGGTATTCACTGCCTCCCTTCTTAACTCAGAAACGTGGAGTGTAGTCTTTAATATGGTCAATGGGTGGAAGCAGATTACCTCCAAAGCTAGGAGAGAACCATTTAAGAAGCCCTTTCATAAACCAAAGAGCAGAGGTAAGCCTAACCAACCGCATGCTAAACAGTCCTCTTGAGATCCCAGAACTCCTCCTCAGCAGGGAAGTACTCAGCCCAAACCTAAACAAGGTAAATATTCAGGGTATAGAGGTAAGCCACACCAGAAGTCAAATCAGGGGCAGACGTCAGCCAAAACTAGCCAGCCATCTGATACCAACCCACCTCCCCCTCCAAAAAACTAGCCACCCAAACTCTCACTTTCCCAGTGCAATGCTCAGATGCGCCGGATTCGAGAGTTGCTTCTCTGAACAGGCCCACTTTGCAAACTGGGTCGTTCCAGTTATTCCGCTTGGCCTGGCCCAAGAAAACTTGGGCCAGGATAGTTGTGAGCAAAGGGATCACCTGGCGGTGGCTCCAGCGACCTCGACTGCGTCAGGCGCTAGAAGGCAACAATGTGTCACGGGAGGTGGAATCCCTGGTCCAGGAAATGATCTCCAAAAGAGTCATTGCACCAGTAAAACCAACTTGCCCAGTATTCACCTCCAGACTTTTCTTAGTGCCGAAAAGGGACAGTGTGCAAATGCGACCAGTGTTGGATCTCTCGCATCTGAACACCTTTATCAAGAATTCACCCTTCAGGATGCTTACAGTCAATCATATCAGGCTCACTCTTCCGCCACAAGGTTGGATGTGCTCAATAGATCTCAAAGACGCCTATTGGCATGTCCCTATAAACAAAAGGTTCCAGAAATTCCTCGCTCTGAGGGTCAGGCAAGAGACTTATGTCTTTCGAAAAATGCCTTTTGGGCTAAACCTGGCACCGAGAATGTTCACAAAATTAGTCTGGCAAGCCCTTTTGCCACTCTTGATCCAGGGCATAAAGGTGTTTCGGTACCTAGACGACTGGCTAGTTGTGGCAGAGTCAGAGGAGTTATGTCACATTCATGCAAACCAATTATTAAATCATGTGCAAAACCTAGGGTTCAAGGTGAAATTGGCGAAGTCTCGCATGGTTCCCACAAGGAATATTCAGTGGATAGGGCTGGTCTGGGACACCACCAAGCTGACGCTTACTCAGAGTGTGGACAATCGCGACAGATTTCGCCGGAAACTGTTTCTTTTTCTCCACAGTCTGATTATGACCAGGAAAACGTGGGATTCTCTGATCGGCTCTCTCAACTGGATCCAATTAACTGTGAAGTTGGGCTGGTTGAAAGTGAAGAGATTAATCTTGGAAGGCAACAAAGTTTTTCCTCTCTCGCCGGAGAAGAAATTATGGCCAATTCCTCCATTAATCCATAGCTTACTATCGGTTTGGGCCAAGCCCGAGACACTATACTCTGTAACATGGGTTTCTCCCCAACCTACGGTAAGGGTAGACACAGACGCTTCAGGAGCACTAGGTTGGGGGTATCAGTCAAATCTAGGCCATCAAGGGCAGGGCACTTGGCCCCAAGACAATCAGTTTCACATCAACAACCAAAAGCTTTTAGTTCCTCTCTTTTTCCTCCAAGATCACGGCATGTCGTTACAAGGAAAATCAATAGCGTTCCGTACGGACAACCTAACCGCAGTCCATTGTATTCAGAAACAAGGCTCGGTGAGGTCCCGAGAGTTGCTCAAAGTGTCAGAACAGATCTTTGCCCTAGCAGAATCGCTGGGCATTCACCTACATGCACCATATCTCCCCGGCGTGTCGAACGTCTGGGCAGACGCTCTATCCCGGAGGTGGAGCACCTTAGTAGAATGGGCTATCAAACAACCAGTCTTCGACAGAATGATTGCGAGGCCTTACCGTCCACAAGTGGATCTGTTCGCATCCAAAGAGAATCACAGACTCCCTCTCTTCCTAACTCGCCAGGGGGTGACCCCGGCGTGGGGACCAGATGCATTATTAGAGGACTGAAACAGGTGGCCCTTAATTTATCTTTTTCCGCCACCAGATTCTGTGCTAATGTGCCGGGTAATTCACAAACTAAGAAGTTACCGGGGCTTAGTCTCGATGATCGCGCCGTTATAGCCGGCTCAGGCGTGGTACCATCAGTTGCAAGAATGGTGCAGGACCCCGGTGACGCTCCCGGTCTCCACATTCCACTTAGAGACGATTGGCAACCTTCGGACCTCGCTCAGTTTTGCCTTCTGGACATTTACAACGCAAAATGGTTAGCTCAATTTGGGGAAAGTGTCACAAATAAACTTATGAACCAATATACCATGTCTACCAGGAGACAATATCAATCACATTGGAAAACTTTCACAACCTGGATTGTAGAGTCAGGGCAAACGGATGCCTCGGGATCCTTGATTTTCAAATACTTAGATTATCTATTTGAGCAAAAACGTTTTTCAGTAGTCACATTAAAAAATCATTTATCATCCATCAGAACTCCCTTCTTTGATCTCACAGGTCTTTCCATACCGCAAGCGGAGGAAAAAGGGTTTATGAGGGCGTGTTTCAAGCTGCGCCCACCACCGCGTCATCTCATGCCCACCTGGTCACTAGACAAAGCCTTATCATTGCTTCAATCGCGTAAATACAATAACACGCCGGATTTTTATTCACTCTTAAAAGGCTGTTTTCCTAATGGCTCTCGCCACGGGGAATAGGGTGTCAGAGCTGGCGGCGATGAGCAACGAACCTAATTGCCTTAGGTTTGGGAGACTGCACGATCATGTACAAATCGCACCGTCTCCCACATTCATAGCAAAAAATTAGCATTCTGATCATGTGTTTTCTGAGTTTTCTGTTCCGGCGTTGAAACGCGGACACTCTCATCATATTTTATGCCCAGTGCAGGCCTTACCTAAGTTTATGAGGGCTGCGCCTCCTCACCAATCAGGTGCTCTATGGGTGAACCAGGCAGGTAATCGTGTTACGAGAAGAAAGTTAGCTTCTCTGTTAGTCGACGTCATTAAAGAAAGTAACCCCGGCGTGGTGGGCAGGGATCACGACATCAGGAAATGGGCAGTCTCTCTTCGTTTCTTACAAAACTTTTCGATAGAAGACATTGCTAATACTCAATTATGGGCGTCCAATCATACTTTCGTAACATGTTACCTGCAGTCGCTCTTGATAAACCAAAGCGTACCTGTGTAGCTTTACGACAACGGGTCCAGTAGGTTATGTTCTATTGTGTAAGATTGTTTTTAGATAAAGGGGGGGGGGGGAATAGCCCATACCTCACTAAGTCCCCGTCCGCCGGAGAACTGTGATAAATCACGAGCTGTGATCGAACTGGTTATAAAGTTCAACAGATTTTATTTTATGTTAAATTTAAGAAGAAATCTAGCATAGTTGCAACTATGTAGTATTATCAGAATGTACAAACATATATTATACTGTACAAATATTTTTAAGGTTAGAACTAAATTCTACAGAGTTATAGTTCTGTTTAAGGGAACACATGCGTGTCCCCAAAAGTATCATGCAAGAATCTTAAGGAAAAGATCTGGTCATGTGTAAGCAGACTTTCTTGATGTCACGAACTGCTTACAATCTTTTAATTTTTATATATATTGTTTGCATACAATAAAACTTAAAACAATTTATACGGATTATTTTGTCCCCTGAGGTTAGGATATTGTCACGAATGTCCCCCTCCAGACTTTGTATTCAGGCAATATCGTCAATGATGAAGGGGCCACTATTAAATTATAGGTTTGATTCCCGGAGGGAATTTGAGAAAAACTAATATTTAGTAGGGCCCCGTAATCATTGACATGAAATGACCCTCCCATCCATCCCCCTTCCCATTCGTTGATTTCTAGAGTTGTTTCTTGATATATCAGTGAAGGACGAAGATGGCCGCTAGGGGGCCTAGAGTCGGGGATGCAAAACGCAAGAACTCCACATATGGTAAGTCATATGATAACAAATATTAAGTTAATTTTTATTTTTTATTTTTTACAGAGTTTTTTCTGTAGGGTACCCGATCACTATAACGATTCCATAAGGGAATTAAGCGTGCACTTATGATGAGTACTCCATGATACTTCCACAGCGGTAGATTCAAAATGCTGACGCGGGATGTTGAATGGAGACTATTATACTAATAGGCAATATCGTCAATGATTACGGGGCCCTACTAAATATTAGGTTTTCTCTACTTCCCTCCGGGAATCAAACCTATAATTTAGTACATGATAAAGTAATGTGAAGGCAGGATTTGATATTTATATCACATGAGTGTACTGTAACTTTTGTCTATCCTTGTGTATCTATCAATACAATTATTCGTATTTTGGTCTCGTTAATCATAAATAAATATGTATTGGCAGCTCAATCCATATGGCAACACTAATGGTACTGACCTTAACGGTAAAAAGGTCTGTTTGTAAATAGCGTACGGCCAACATATAAAAATATTCCCCTTGATTTTAAATTTCAAAGTGCATTATTCGATAGCTTGCCATTATTTCTACACTTCATTATTAGCTTATACTGCTCATACAAATTATTACTCACACTGCTCATCAAATATCTGTCCATCTTTGTAACTGCTTTGACAGCATGGAGTGCTTATCAGAGCTACTGAGAATAAAAATGGTGGCCAGTGACCTGACTCCTGAAACTCTTTGACCGATTGTGTTATTCTATGGGTACCCCAATGCCTCTCTATACGTCACGACAGGTTGGAAATGCCTCTCCTGCCCACTATCCAAAACACTAATTTATTTATATTTACATTTATAAGAAGCTCGGACTACAATTATTGCACATAGGAGGTATATTGTAGACTAACATTTATGATAATGAGGATAGCTGACCCTGTGAGTAAGTAAGTAAGTAACCTCTTTCTGTGCTTCCGTCCACTTAACTAGGTCCACCGTACATACCTCGAGTGTTGCAGGAGTAAATAAGGGGGGTTGGCTGCTGGTGGGGCTGCAGGGGAGGAGAAGTCAGGTTCATGGGAACAGTGACTGTGTGCTCTTCGAATGTCCGAATGAGAGGGATAGATAGGCTGAGGAGGTGAGAGGTCCCTAAGAATTAGAGAGAAGTGAAGATGGAAAAGAAGAGCAAATAAGAAAAATAAAAGGTGGAGGGCCGTCCTCCTTGCTATTTTTTGTAATATTTTGTCTTCATTGGTGAGTCAGGCGTGAACACTCAAAGAGTAACTGTGTCACAGTGTGGTCAGGAGGCAGCTGATGTGGGTGAATGTGGGAGACGATGGTGGTGAAGAAGTCGATGGTTGTTGATGGCAGGCGGCTTGGTGGTGTTGGCGTTGAGGTCTTATGAAGCGGGTTGGTGGTATTGAAGATCTTTCGGATCTTTTTGTTGGTGATTTTCCTCTTGATCTTTTCTAGTTGTCTTTCGAAGGTCCGGATATCTTCTAATTGTTTGGTGATAGTAGAAGTTGTGTGTGTTGTTGTTCTTGTTGTTCATTCCGCTTGTGCTGAGTTTTTCGGCAGGTCTGGATTGGCATTCGGATGAATGGTGTCTGAGGGGTTGATCGTTGTTCTTTCCGAATCCCCTTCTCTTGTTGTTGGTTGTCTTCCTTAACTTCATCTTCTTTTAGATTGATGGAATTTTCATTTTCGTTGGTATCTTTTACTGGTACTTTAAGAGAGTTTTTGAAGTTGAGATGCCTTCTCTTAGTATTTATTTCTCTGTGTTGATTGTTGACTGGAGAAGTGTCTTCTATGAGGCAGAGGGGGGAGTACAATGGCTGGAAGATTGTTGGCTGCAAAGAGACAAGGAATGTACTCCCGGAGAAGTTCAGTTTCCCCACCAACGAGGGCAGAAGCCGTACTGACAAGTATATTGATCTTCTGGTCCCATTACATAGTCTGTCCTTCTCCTTTTTCCCCTTGCTTTATTGTAAATTCTACCTCCTCATTTTTAGCGAGAGAGGGAGCCGAGTGGTGAGTGTTTGGGCTTTTAATATCGGACTTGTGGATAAAATAGTCCCATTTGTTGGTGATACAGTTGGAATCCGTAGCCCTTATTAATATTTAACCGCTTCACCATTCCAAGGTAGATAGAAAAGCTGGCCATGTTGATTTTTTTTTTTTTTTTTTTTTTAAGGTAGGGGGGTGAAGAGAGGCACCACAGAGTGGGTGGGGGGAAGAGAAAGTAGGAAAGATGAAATACAGTGGAAGAGTAAAGTTAGTGGGCCGTCCACCTTGCTGTTGTTAAAGGGATGTTTATTTATTTATTTATTATAACTAATTTGTAAGGTAAATTCTGAGGGATGTATAACTAATTTGTAAGATAGTTACTCCTAAAGGATTAGCTTCAATCCACATGTTGTCATCACATATCCATTTGTCTCCATTTGCCTTTGCTGTTCCATTAGTGAAGTATAAGTATGTATCCCTGTAGGTGTTGATGCTCGTTCTATGTCTGATTCAGGATATTTTTTCTTCATCATAGCAAGTGGTAATTTTTGGAGATCTGCAAGAAATTCTGCATATTCGCTGTATGTGTTTGGTTGTTTCCTGGTTGTTGGTTTGATGGTTGTTGTATCACTGGCAGGTTTCTTCTTCACCACTTGTGGTGTTAGAACTGGAGGAGGGGGGGAAGGAAGGAGGGAAGGAGTATTCTCAGGAGTTTGGTGTGAACGTTCTTCTTCTTCTACTTCTTCTTCTTCTTCATATTCTTCATCATCTTGTTCTGCGTTATTTTCCTCTTCGAAATCTTCGAGGATGATGGAGGAGTCATCATTGTCTTCTTCGGCGTTGTCCTCCTCTTCATCATCTTCTAAGTTGATGGAGTAGTTGTCTTCTTCAATGATGTTGGGTTGGTGTTCTCGTCTCCTTCTTGGTTTCTGCCGCGTTCTTCTAGATTCCAAGACTTCTGGTGGGATGGAGATTGATGGCAAGCCATTGTGCTGGAGTAGTTTGGGAATGATCTGACAGAGGTGAACTTTGTTATGGCCGGCAATAGCTGTGGCAGCTTGAACACAAGCGTATATTTTGGCCATAGTGTCAGTTTCCTTGGGGTTTTGGGTCTGGTGTGTTTTCTCCCAGCGTTTTTGTCGAGCAAGATGTGATCCTTTCACTGAAACCCCTCCAGGACCAGTAATTTGATGGGCTTCTGGTCCTTTCCTTCCAGGTTTAACACTGAAGATCACTGTCTCGCCTTCCCCTAGTGATGGAAAATACTTGGGGTTGTATTTTGATATAGACTTATGGTGTGCAAATATATCTATATTGTTGTCAGCTCTTGTTATGAATCCGTAGCCATGTTTGACATTATACCACTTAACTGTTCTTGAGATGTTAAGGTTTGGCATAGTGGCTGGATTGCGATATTTTTGACCAGTTATGAAAGTTCGAGCCATGGTAACAGGTGGTCTTGAGTGGTCGAAAATTAGGCTTGGGGCCTTTTATACCCTGCTGGAAGATTGAACAGTTTTTTGCAAGCCAATCAGAGGGCTTGCAGGATCTTCTAGCCGGGCTTTTGATCTTGACTTTGGGAGAAGCTCTGATGTACAGTACTATTGTGGACATAAGTCCTGCTACACCTGCCTGACAGGGAATCGCAAATTGTGTTGGTAACATTGCTATCTCCCCCATTCCCCCACCCCATCCCCACTCTACCACCCTCTCTGAGCCAACCCCCTCCTTCCCTCTCTACTGCTTTCATTCTTGTTCACGTTTATAAGCCGCTCTTTATTTCTCACTCTCTCATCGAATCATTGTATTTTTATGAATGTTTTCCTAATCTAACTAATATGAAATAATCATATCATTACATACTTCATATTCATATTTACCATTTTATATAAACCTAACAAAATATAACGTTTGATAATCCATTCGAATATGGAAGTTTTTAACTATATATATATATGTTATTCAAGTCAATTACAACTGAGACTTTAATTTACTTTTGCATTATCATATTTCAATTCAGTTATAATTATCTAAACCCATATATCCCACTGTTTGGAGTAAGCATGTATTTCACTGTTAAATTTTATATATTAGTAAAAGAGATAATTGAAACACATAACATATTAAAAGTTATAAATATATGTTTACGTGTGTATTCTCAATACTCGCCTGTCAACCCACCTCCCCCTTAACCCCTTCAGCACGATGGCGCCTTTCTACCTTTGATTCAATTTAAGAAGGACCTACGTTATTGAGAAGGTCTATTGAGATTGTATTTACCCCTTTGGATCCTACAAGTATATTATAAGATAAAGAAAATCGTCTAATGGTAACCAAAATATGATGAAAATAACGTAATCGTGTTAAAGGGGTTAACTACAGTAGCTCACACTTATCTATTCATATTGTGTAACTAGTCAACTCAAACACACGGCCACACACATTAATGTGACATTACATTACACAATCTTGTATGTTATTGTCTTACATTAGGAGATTTGGCTTCTTTCAACTGCCTCAGCAAATACTGCTCCCTCCGAAATTAACCCCTTCCATGCCGGGGTTGTGGTTAGTTTTATTACAGCTATATTTTCACAATTTTGTGCAGATAAGGAAGGATCTGTTGTATTTAGAAGAACCAATTGAGCTAGTATGATGCCTTTTAATCGTTACACTTCCTTCCTTACTTGAATACAAACTTATAGATATAGCTATTCTCCATTCACTCGAACCATGCCTCTGGCTCCATATTGGTGTTTGTATCGACGCTCATAATTCCCCATCTTATCAATACCGTAGCTCACTGGGCCAGAAGAGTCGTAGAGCTGATAATGTCTGTATTATTATCTGTATTATTCTTTATTCATTCATTATACTAGGCACGTGTTAAGTGTTAATAATTGTAATTATTACGTAACAATCTACAGTGTTATCCGAATCTTAAGGGCCATGATATATCACATTAAACACATTAATAAAATATACTTCATACAGTAAACACAAGCGAGATAAATAATTGATAAACCCAAAATATAAGCAAGATATGAAGACTGACTGACTTGGCCCACGCTTCTTATAGGCAATCACAGGCCCTGCTTCACTTATTACACATATAAAATAGGCAAAAGTTATTCAATTACATAAATAATAGTTCTATATCTATATTAATCACAGTGAATTAGCTTAGGTGATGCAGAACAAGCTCTCAAATGAATGATTATGATAGTTACATACACAAATACGGATAATAAATTGACAAGTAGAATCTGTTTTATCTTCATATTCCTTCATTTACTACCATTTCACACACACACATATTTGTTCTCTCACGCCATCACTTCCATTAGTTATAATGGTGACACAAGGTTAAATTGTTTCTGTTGTAATTGTTGATACATTACTTCCAATTATGTGTTTTAATGAAATGAACATCCGTAATTTGTTAATAAATAACCTATAACTCAAACTAACAATATCTACACTGCATCATATTAATATCTACACTGCATCATATTAATATCTACACTGCATCATATTAATATCTACACTGCATCATGTTAATATCTACACTGCATCATATTAATATCTACACTGCATCATATTAATATCTACACTGCATCATATTAATATCTACACTGCATCATATTAATATCTACACTGCATCATATTAATATCTACACTGCATCATATTAATATCTACACTGCATCATATTAATATCTACACTGCATCATATTAATGTCTACACTGCATCATATTAATATCTACACTGCATCATATTAATATCTACACTGCATCATATTAATATCTACACTGCATCATATTAATATCTACACTGCATCATATTAATATCTACACTGCATCATATTAATAAAATTATCAATTTTGAAACAAACTGCCTGGGGAATTTAGTATATGGTGAAACCACAACAAACACTTCAGCTTAGGACTCTATAAAACTCTTTATTTGTTTCTGTATTTTTGTTCTTATTTAGCAGGTAGCTGTAAATGATATCCAGAGCAAAGAGTTATTCTCGTTTTTTTGTTTTTTGTCCTGGTATATAACGGATTCGCCCCTACATGGACACTTCGCGTATAAGTTATATACGAACACGTGAAAATTGTGTATATGATTTATCTATCTACACATATTCATTTCACGTGGAAGAAAGAATAGGGTACCGGTATTTCATAATATGTAACCAAACCCTGCTTTAACTTTTCATAGCATGAATTTGAGAAATATTGGATTGAGAATTATAGTAAGCAAATTGATGGTGTACTGTATACAGCTATTATAGTAGCAACAAACAATATAATACTATTTAGGAAAAAAAAAAATACAAATATAAACCACCGTTTATAAATAATGTTATATCAATAGTGCTCTTAGTTAACCCCTTCAGCACGAGGACGTCTTCTTACCTTCGATGCTGGCTATAATTAGACGAGTTTATGCAGTTTAAGAAGGACTTGTGGTACTCAGAGTGATTATTGAGATCGTATTTACCCCTTCAAGCCCTAGAGGTAGATTATAAGCTAAAGAAAATTGTATAATAGTAACCAATATATGACGAAAAATACGTCATCGTGGTGAAGGGGTTATAAGACGTGTTGCATGGTAAACCAAAAACTTTACCGGTACTCGTATTGTTGGACAAGACGAAAATCAAACCCAAAACATTTCTGGTGCGTGTTTAACAATACCTCTACCACTCCAGTGTAAATCAAACCCAAAACATTTCTGGTGCGTGTTTAACAATACCTCTACCACTCCAGTGTAAATCAAACCCAAAACATTTCTGGTGCGTGTTTAACAATACCTCTACCACTCCAGTGTAAATCAAACCCAAAACATTTCTGGTGCGTGTTTAACAATACCTCTACCACTCCAGTGTAAATCAAACCCAAAACATTTCTGGTGCGTGTTTAACAATACCTCTACCACTCCAGTGTAAATCAAACCCAAAACATTTCTGGTGCGTGTTTAACAATACCTCTACCACTCCAGTGTAAATCAAACCCAAAACATTTCTGGTGCGTGTTTAACAATACCTCTACCACTCCAGTGTAAATCAAACCCAAAACATTTCTGGTGCGTGTTTAACAATACCTCTACCACTCCAGTGTAAATCAAACCCAAAACATTTCTGGTGCGTGTTTAACAATACCTCTACCACTCCAGTGTAAATCAAACCCAAAACATTTCTGGTGCGTGTTTAACAATACCTCTACCACTCCAGTGTAAATCTAATATCTTTGGAGGAAAGCCTAATTTTAGTATTATTACAATAAATTATAATTAAATATTTTATCCTATGATCTGTTTGACCCAATATCAATTATGCTGAACCACCTATAAACTAACTGAACATTATATATTATAAGTATTACAGAGCCAACAATAATATTATTTACATTGTGAATTCCAACATTTTCATTATTTACAAGATTCCTTAATCTTTGCTTCTATATCCTACTTCATGATTCATTAGGTTGTTGGGTTTATTATTAGTCTCCTTGGTTGGTGTTTATTAAAATGGTATAGGCATGAATCTCTTCATCTAATCAACGCTATGATTTATTATGTTCTCTCCACCAACCAACTCTACTCCTAAAATCGATTAATGAAATTAACAACCACATGTGGCAGTCCGGGGATTCGAACCCAGGATGCTCACACCGAAAATCAACACACTATGCACTGCACCATGAAGACAGTTATGAGGTTTAACTCATTCAGTACCGGCGATATTCTTTTCATTAAATTCTGGCAAATATTAGACGATTGTATTAAGCTAAAGAAGGGCGTCTAGTATTTCAAATATTACAGACTATCGTAAATAATATCTTGGCTACCACAGCCCCTTTCTTAACTACATATAATAGTCTGAATATAGCTATAGTGAAATATAAAAGATGTCCCCGGTACCGCAAGGGTTAAAACAAATTCTATATTTATGGCCTAGATCACCAAGGTCATCTGCTCTATTGGTTGGAATTCTTCTCCATCATCAGTTGCTGTGCCTTGGCTCGGCCAATGGGAGGCCAGGGGGGAGTGTTGCCACTCCGCCCCCTTCCAGGCGACTCCAGGTGAAGGAGGGCAATCTTGGTCATTGTCATCTAGTCTAGAGGGGTGGGAAGAGGTTTTGGCGAAGGAGGCATTGTGCCGCGCCTTCAGGGGGAAGGTGACTGTGGGGGGTTTGGGGATGCTCATAAACATAAGGTCAGGAAGCATGTGCCTCGCTGACCCCTTTCTAGGCTGCTTGGATGTCTTGGCCAACTATCTGACTATACTATACAATGTTTTTGTATTTTGTATTTATTATTATATTTATATATATATATATATATATACGGTGTATTGAAACAACTGTTACAGACTATGACAAACGCATTGTAAAATGGAAAATAAAAATATATTGTATCACATATTTCCCATAAATGTGTTATTTTAGAGATAAATGCCTTTTTAGAAATGTAGAAAAACAGGGTTACAGGTCTATCTATCTATCTATTGCCTGACGCCGTGATCCCCGAAGGGGTGGCCACGAACGAACCGCCCCCATGCACCTCTGTCCCCAGTCAGTCGACGCCCCTCCCCCCAACCAGCACCGCCTTCGTTCATGTAGTTCCTCACTCCATCCTTCCACCTCATATTCGGTCTACCTCTCCCCCTCTGTCCCTCCACCTCGCTCTCGTACACCCTCTTAGTCATTCTCTCGCTTTCCATACGTTCCATATGGCCGAACCATCTCAAGTTGTTCCTTTTCACACTTTCCAGCACATCTACCTCCACACCACACCTCCTTCTTACTTCCTCATTAGTCTGTCTATCCCTCCATGTAACTCCGCACGCACTCCTTAAGTAATTCATTTCCACAGCTCTCACTCTTGGTCTGAGTCTCTCAACCAACGTCCATGCTTCGCTTCCGTAAGTCAGTGTCGGGATTACCTCACTGTCATGCAAGGACTTCTTCAGGGTTACAGGTAAAGCACTAAATTATTAATACATGATAAACCTATTTATTATCGACTTAGCTAAAGGGAAAGCATGGGTAATTACGAAATAAAAGTATCTTAGAATGTGGTGATGATATTATGTGGTTAGCAGAAAAATACTAAGCATTAGCAACATAAGAGCGTAAACAAAATATGTAACATTTGTAACTCTGGTCATGGGACATAATGCTGATGCCCAAGTCTGGGTCAGGTATCCGAACGAAGCAGAAGGCAATTCAATCGTTTATGAAGCGTAGTTCTATTGGGGGCTGATCGTTCTCGTGCAATTGTTACGTATTTAATGAAGATAGTATACTGCATGTACAGTTATGTTCAGGAATGAAGATTCATCGAGCAATACGAAAAGTTATAGGAGCCAAATGTTACATACCGTACAATTGTGACCACGCATACCTGACCAAACACTCATGTTATAAAAGAGTGAGTATAAATCTCTCATTTCCATGTTTATGTAAGGTAAATAAAATAAGCGTGACAAAGGGAGACGTACGTGTGTGTGTGTGTGTGTGTGAAGTGAAGTTTCCTTAATCATTGCTCATTGTCTCAATTATAACGTCATCGACTATTACTGGCAATATTGGTGTGTAACAGTTGTACTGTACAAATAATAGGTTAAATATTTGGAAAACAGCCATGATATCATGTCCACGCCGATAATTCGATATTTGAGCAGATTCGAGTGGAATCAGCTTCATAAAACGCTTCGAATAATTTGTCATAACTGTATTACATCACTTGGTGGGAATTATACAGTATTTGTTTCAATTAATCTTCTTATTACACTGTAATGACCATGTACAGTCACGAGCATAAATACTGCGACACCAACCAAATAATTTTAGCCCCTTTGTCTCCAAAGGTATTGCAAAACTTTGTATTCAAACTCACAATTATTTCTGTATTTTATTCTAGCTACCGTCAAACGATTTTATTCAGCTTAGTATAAACCCCTAGTGATGAAGGGAGAGGCCAATGCCAGTGTTCGGCTTATAGCACATGCTTGGATGACACTGATTATTTTACTGTATATCCTGTAAATCATTAATGCTTAATTATTTTATATTTCATTATAGAATAAAGTGAACTTGTTTTTTTTAAATCTGTAATTAGCACTTGAAGTCTGTAAGTGTTGTTTCAATACACCCTATATATACAGTATATATATATATATATAATTGGTAATGCTGTCTTTCGCTACATTTGTATAGCTAAACGGTAGGCTGCGTAATTCGCTCTATGGATATTTAGTTTTAACCAACAATATCTCCAAAGCCAGAATATACGTAGCCTTCTATAATAGCCCATTAATAGCAGACACGGTAGTAGAAGCAACTGATATTTCAAAAGTTGCAATACAAATAAACGTATATGAATAATGAGGAGTCTAAAACGAATGACGCACAGCAAACATACAGTATAGTAACTTTTTATTTTAGACGGTATTTTGATTATATATTATCCGAAGGTTTCCACAATTTAAAAGACTTGCATTAAATAGTACAATAATAATACAATAATACAGTACAATCGCGCTAAGAAGTCATAACTCGATTTTGCTAAGGCTCGGACAAAAGTCCCCAAATCTGGCTACCGCTGGCAACTCTCCACTGCCCGTCAGAGACCAGTCATTTCCTAATGTATAACTATAGGTCTCCGGATATTCCCAATAATTGGCCTACTGACAAAATTAACCTATTTATGCCCTCTATATTGTATTTATGTTGTAGTTTGAATATATATATAAGTAAGGTTTGTTTAAAATATCTTTATAGAATAATGAAAGTATTTAATTTCCTGGCGCTATCTAGCATGTTACACTCCCTGGGCCTGCCGCCTGGAGGCCTGCAAAACAGTGCAAATCAGTCACTGCCAGATTTACGAGGGAGAGTGTATCTCTTCCGCTCATATATCCACCTTTGTCCTTTACTACATGCCTTTCCATCTTTCGTTCCTATATGGGTGTCCCTATGGGCTATTAAATATGTTATAAAGATAAAATTGGATAAGCATATGGACGAGAAGGGTTGGGTGTGAAGGGGGATCAGCAGGGTTGGGCCAATCAGGGTTCTGCAGACCCCCGTAATCCTGCGTTAATCTCTAACCGTTTTGGTAAGATGATCCTCAGGGTATTAGAGTGTTGAGCCTATAATTGGGCTTTGTAATTGGGGTTGTGTGGGACAGGGATCTGCCTTTTTTAGGCCAATCGGCTTTCTGCAGACTCCCATTTTCTTATGTTCTTATGTTCTTATAAGTGAAATTTCATCGTCTGTCTTTACAAATTACAAGCTGTTCTCGAGTGTCCAAGCTTTATCCCAAAATATACTGGAGACCGCTTTGTTTTTCAGGCAGACTGTTGTCCCACATAGAGAATAACATGTGGAAAAAACATGTATCTGTTATATGTTTATTTACATGATTTATTGACACTCATGGGTTGAGTATTTCTTTTAACGGTTGGTTTTAATTTTATGAGATACTTTTCTCCAAGTATTGTTGGCTTAAAAAGTAATACAAGCATTAAGAGACTTCCTCCACATTTTAATCCTGAATCTAGTGAGCGAAATACTACGAGTTTCACATTCTTTCGTTCGGGTTAGTCTCAACTTTCGTATTATTTGGTTTGCTCTCACATAATGAGATAAATATATTGTAACAATACATATATATCGTGTTTTTGGGTATTTTGTCCTTCAATACAGTTCTCCCCGGTGTGTAATATATGAATATAGTAGAGCCTCAATAGTTGCCAGATAGCACTTTCTGAACAAAAGGTACTGGGAATCGAGTCATGACTTCTTAGCGCGATTGTACATACTGTTACATCCTGGGATATATAAACACTGGGCTCTTTCTATTGGACTAGGTATGCGGCAAGAAGCAACAACAGAAAACGCTAGATCCAACCCTTATCTATAAACCCAGGCAACAAACCACCCTAAACCGTCAAGAGTCCTGCCTGGACAACAAGGTATCCTATGACTCGGTTACAGGGTGCACGCACTATAGACTGCTGATAGTCAAGCAGGCTATATAAAAGATCACACAATTAAGTTGACTTAAAGCTTCAAGGAAAAGACAGATAACGGAATTAAATTGCAGAAACAATTTAATAACAAACTAGAAGAAAGTACATTTAACGTTACGTTAATTAATACAACTAATCACCCCTGCGTGAAAGAAGGTGAAAGCAAACAGTCCTCAAAACATCGTACCGGTAGACAAGATGCGGGTTTCTAAACTGCATGCGGCTACTGTAGGATCTGATGCTTAGCAAAAAAAGTACGTTACGGATTTAGAGAACTCTCAACTCATAAGCAGGAATAAATACTAGTGATAGGCCATACAGTGTATAATGGCATAGGTATAATTAAATAAAGGTAGCAACTCGCACCATAACCACATACAGGTGTGCTTCTCACTCTTAGTCAGGCAAGCCTGCTCGGACAGAGTCTCTAAGCCACACCCTGACTCACAATGCTCACAAAAACGGTAAACTGTGGTACAATAACAAGCATACAGAGATGATAAACCCCTAGCTGTTAATCTGCCAGGTGGCAGAGGTCTAGCTGGAAGGATATAGGCTTTGGATACCCGGGCTGAGCCACCTGCTCTAGCCTAGGGACGTTCCCAAGTCTGTGCGCCAAATTACTCTAATTGAAAGGGTGCTCTCTTGAGAGACTCAGATCGCAAGTATCTGACTCTCTCCTGGCGACCCTAAAACAAAAGCAAGACGTGCTAGCGCAGTGCTGAGTGGACTAGGCAAGGGCCCTCACACAACACAACGCTAGACACACAGGGACACAGACAAGAAAATGCCCCCAGACTCCCACGGGTATCCTAGTAAAGTCGTGCGGGTCCACGGGACTCGCACCAGCAGACTTTACTTAAAGGATCGCAAAAAACCTCCCCTCCGGTCTAGCCCCTGCTAACCTGACACAAGAACACACTAGCAAGCATGAAACCACCAAATATGAGACAACAAAAAAGCTTCCTAGGTCTCATTAACAATTAAATCTCTGCATATGGCCCAAAATCCTATCTAGTTATCTGAGAGCTCGTCGTTAATACAATAATAGATATAAGGTCTATCAAGGGGATGGGATAATTAAATAGATTGGTGAAGTAGTGGAAGGAAGGTATACAAAGCAAGAGAGAAAGTTTCTAAGGGGGGTTGAGAGGGATAGATATCAAGGGGGTCCGAAGGGTACGACAGTGAGGTGAGCTCTGAGTCTTGAATCTGTCTGGACCCCACCCTAGGCATGCAAAATACATCCCATGCTTGGCAACACTCAACACAGTTGCCGGGTCAAAATCCTCTACCCCGTGCGTGATTCGAAACTAAGCCTAACGTTGCAATCAAATGCATGTGGCAACATCAGGTTCGTCCCAAGCTAGACTCTCCGCGCGAAGCAACGTCCCCCAGCCGGTCTCTCTCTCCCGCTCGTCTCCTCCCACTCTCACTAGACTTACATCTTATATATTATAATGAAACAATCAACTATCGAGAATAAAATATACTAAGATGCGTTGGTTAAGAATAAGGGCAGCTACAAGCTGTGAAACAACATAAGAATATCCCAGACATTAGATACATTGTCGTAGAATATATACTAAGGAAAAGCCGGCCGGCCGGCTGCCACCAGCCGGTTTCTAAACGGCTGGGCAGCCGATGCGCGCGCATGCCCGCACGTGGCTACTATGCAGAAGCGTCACACCTCCCCCAAGATATAAGACCCTTGACTAAGTTCTTCATATCTAACAGAAAGCTTCTCATAATACCACACACTGTTGCGACACAAGGCACTATATATAAAAAAAATAAAGACTGTTGCGCTCCACCGAGCAAGTTCAACTAACTTAGCGACAATAAGCGAAAACATTCAACTTAGATACTGCTACAACATCTTATACAAAATTCTACACGTTATAAAAATAACGAGTTTTTATAAGGTTTTTGCTTTTTTATTTTTATTTTTTTTTCGGCTGAACTACAGTGACAGCCTATTTTCCTCCACACTCAACCCTCAATCCTGTGGCAGTCTAACCAACATCATCCACCCTTGATAGACAATCCGCTATCACGTTATCAGAACCGGCAATATGGCGTATGTCCAGATTATACTCCTGAAGCATGAGTGACCACCTGGTCAGCCTCATATTCCGGTTATGAAACTGATTCAAGAATTTCAGAGGGTGATGATCAGTATAAACCACTACGACTGGTCCGAAAGCAGGAACATATACATCGAAGTGCCTGAGCGCCAGCACTATCGCCAGGAGTTCTTTTTCAATTACAGAGTAATTCCTTTGTGCACTATTGAATTTTTTACTGTAAAAACTCACTGGATGTTCGATACCTTCATCATCTGTCTGTAACAAGACAGCCCCAACCCCTATGCCACTGGCATCAGTCGCCAGCTGAAAAGGTCTGCTGAAGTCCGGGGCCCTGAGTATGGGGTGGGTACATAACAGGTGTTTCACCAAGGAAAACGCCTCTGCACACTCAGGAGACCACCGGAACTTCTTGTCCTTAGCTAATAAGTCAGTTAAAGGTGCAAGTACAGTTGAATAGCCTTTGATAAAGCGACGATAATAGCCTATCATACCTAGAAACCGCATGATTTGTTTCTTAGTCGTAGGCTGGGGAAACTGATCGATGGCTTTGATCTTTGTCTGTGGAGGGCACACCTGACCCATCCCCACCTCGAACTCCAGGTACAAAACTGTGGCTTTGACAAAATCGCACTTACCCAGGTTTACCACCAAACCTGCTTCATTCAGTTTATTAAAAAGCTGTCCGATGTGAGCACAGTGACTGTTAAAATCATCGTCGTATATTATGACATCATCTAGGTACACCGTACAGTTGGGAATGTCGGCTACAATGTCGTTCATTAATTTCTGAAACGTTGCAGGGGCTTTTTTCAGCCCGTATGGCATAACATGGCAACGATATGTGGCACCGTCCACCACAAACCCACACACCTCTCGCGCTCGCTCAGACAAGGGCACTTGCCAATAACCCTTAACAAGGTCTATCTTAGTGAGGAACTTGGCTTTTCCTATCTTATCCACACTGTTGTCCATGCGAGGGAGAGGGTAGGCATTTGTGGGGGTTAAACCATTCAACCTGCGGAAATCTATACAAAACCGCACCTTGCCATCTGGTTTGGGCTGCAGTGTGACGGGGGAAGTCCACCTTACTGCACCCTCAGAAATCAGCCCACGTTTCAGCATATAATCCAGCTCTTCCCTAAGTGCTGGTAATTTAATAGGGGGAACACGGTATGGCACTGATTTAAAGGGCGGGTGGTCCCCAACATCGACATCGTGCACTGCTTGAGTAGTGAGGCCAGGATGCTCCGCGAAAACAGCTGGGTTTGAATCAAACAAGTGCTGCACAGCTACATGCTGTTGCTCAGGCAGGTGCAATATCAACTCGTGAGCCACTTGTCTAGAATTCCCCGCCCCCTGATCCGTGGAAACATGACAATCCCAATTATCTTCCCCCGCAGCTTGACTGTCCCTTCCTCCTTCTCCACCACGATCGCTGCAGATCAACACCGGGACAGTGAGAGGCTCGGAGGGGCGCCTCACATACTCTTTCATCAGATTTACATGGCAAAGTTGGTTCTTTTTCTTACGATCAGGAGTAGCTACTAAATAATCGAGATCAGTAACCTTCCTTACAACCCGATACGGACCAGAATACTTGGCAGACAAGGGGTGTCCCACCAGAGGCAGTAGTATCAGTACCTCCTGATCTACTTCAAACTCCCTCAGCTTCACCTTCTGGTCGTATCTGTCCTTCATCTGAGCTTGTGAACTCTTAGGGTTCCGACCTGCTACCTCCAGGCTCTTTAGCATTCTCTCACGGCTTTCAACAACATACTTTAGAAGCGAGCATGGCTTTGTGACTCCCTCCCAGATCTCCTTGACTATGTGGAGGGGCCCCCTGACCCTGTGTCCAAAAACCAACTCGTTCGGGCTAAATTCCAAGCTCTCCCCAGGTACTTCTCTCGCAGCAAATAAAACGTATGGGAGACCTAGATCCCAGTCCTTCCCATTTTCCATGCAATAACACCGCAACATACTCTTGAGAGTCGAGTGCCACCTTTCCAAAACTCCCTGACTCTCGGGATGGTAGGCAGATGACATCACAGACAGTATCCCATGTTGCTGCATGGTCTTCTTAAACAGAGCAGAAGTAAAATTGGATCCCTGATCAGACTGGATCTCCTGAGGGTAGCCATAATGAGAGAAATAGACAAGTAGGTTTTTGACAACAGTCTTAGCCATCCCGTTGCGCATGGGGTAAGCATCTGGATACCGTGTTGCTACATCCATTACAGTTAGTAAAAATTTATTGCCGGCACTAGTGGGGGCAATGGGCCAACCATATCGATAACTACTTTGCTGAAGGGCGGCCCAATGACAGGGATGGGTTGTAACGGGGCTCTCGGGATGACCTGATTGGGTTTCCCAACAACTTGACAAGTGTGACACTGTGACACCCATGACACGACACTCGCCTTTAACCTAGGCCACCAGAAAAGCTTGCTCAGAGCTGCCTCCGTCTTACGTGCCCCCTGGTGCCCTGCCAAAGGCACATCATGAGCTAATCTCAATAATCTCTCACGGCACACCCTCGGTACTACTAACTGGTCCACTAATCCTGACCCGCCATCCCACTTTTTCTTGGGATCCTGATGTCTCCGATACAAGATCCCCTCGGACAAGAAAAAATCACCAGGCTGCGCATCCCCATCGCTCTCCAGTTCGACAGCACCATTACCACATGCCCTGACTTCAGGACCTTCCAGCTGCAAGGAAAAAAAAGCTTCCTAGGTCTCATTAACAATTAAATCTCTGCATAAGGCCCAAAATCCTATCTAGTTATCTGAGAGCTCGTCGTTAATACAATAATAGATATAAGGTCTATCAAGGGGATGGGATAATTAAATAGATTGGTGAAGTAGTGGAAGGAAGGTATACAAAGTAAGAGAGAAAGTTTCTAAGTGGGGTTGAGAGGGATAGATATCAAGGCGGTCCGAAGGGTACGACAGTGAGGTGAGCTCTGAGTCTTGAATCTGTCTGGACCCCACCCTAGGCATGCAAAATACATCCCATGCTTGGCAACACTCAACACAGTTGCCGGGTCAAAATCCTCTACCCCGTGCGTGAGTCGAACTAAGCCTAACGTTGCAATCAAATGCATGTGGCAACATCAGGCTCGTCCCAAGCTAGACTCTCCGCGCCAAGCAACGTCCCCCAGCCGGTCTCTCTCTCCCGCTCGTCTCCTCCCACTCTCACTAGACTTACATCTTATATATTATAATGAAACAATCAACTATCGAGAATAAAATATACTAAGATGCGTTGGTTAAGAATAAGGGCAGCTACAAGCTGTGAAACAACATAAGAATATCCCAGACATTAGTTACATTGTCGTAGAATATATACTAAGGAAAAGCCGGCCGGCCGGCTGCCACCAGCCGGTTTCTAAACGGCTGGGCAGCCGACGCGCGCGCATGCCCGCACGTGGCTACTATGCAGAAGCGTCACAATACGTCAAGTAGACGATTGTGTTATCAAAATTGCTGTATATCTTTAATAATTTCCTTATATACCTACCCAATAATATAGCTTACTTGGATAGTGCATTACGTGGTAATAATTATAGAGGAATATTGCACTATCAGGAAAAGCCGTCCGGCTGCATAGCGTGTCTGCTTCCCATCCTGCAGACTCGCGTTCCAGCCCCGCTCAAGTTGAAAAGTTTTTAGGGGATATAGCCGGCGGTTACCGTCTCTCCTTGAGCAAGAGAGATGGGTAATGGTCTCTGGTTGATTAACACCTTACGAGCGGCCTAGGCGGTAATTTATATGTACCGCCCAGCGGGGTGTTTTTACCCTAAATAGGGTTGTTTACGTGATCATTTTCATGCCTAAATAAGACCTAGAGTGTAAATCAAGTATCTATCCCTGAAAGGGCATAAACAGAGCTTTCCAATGACACCCCAACCATCCTTGTACGACCGCTAGTTTTCTTGCAACGATCGCGCAACACGAGTGCAAAAACCATGTAATTAGGTAGTTTCCCTACATAATTCCCTGTGTAGCGAGTGCGTGAGGGTGGGGGAGGGTGAGATTCATGTCAGTAGGTCCGCCGCGGTGGTCTGGAGCAGTCATACGTTTGCTACTCTCCTCCCACCACTTATCTCTCTCTCAGCAACATTACGTGGTGAAAATGGCACACGACATAAGTTGTGAACCGCCACTTAGTCCAAATTTCTTTCACACGACATAAGTTGCGCGCCGCCAATAAAGGGTTAAAGAAGGTCAATCGCTTGTTAATCATAGGAGGAGATACGGGTGGTATATAAGTAACCATATTGTTATTATTATTATTATTATTATTATTATTACTCTTTCGGTATATCGGAAAATATGAAACTTACAACACTCCTAAGAACACCATCATCTTGTGGACGTATATATCTACTTCATTCGTTTTCAACTTTAGAAAAATTAGGAAAATAATTGAAAAATTGCCAAAGTTAATAATTATACTATTTCATAGTAAGCATATTATAAGAGCCAAAGCTGTACTCAACGCCATCTTTATTTTTACTTATTTCTTTTAAATTTTCTTTACAAATTTTCGGCCCACATCAGGGAAGCCATTATCAGGTAAAACACATGATCCTTAAACAAATGAAGCCTAAAAATAATGCAAAGTAAAAGCGGATCCATTATAATTAAATATTTAAAAGTTTAGCAAAATACATGAACACATTAAATCAGCCTAGATCACAAATAATCGTAACTACTCAGTCAAAGTTTAAAAAACACCATTACATTTTATCAATAATTATTTTTCTATACTATTGCCTACAAACATCACATCGTACAAAATGTTACTTACCCAGCAAAAAAAAAAAAAAAAAAGATACAGTATATCCACACTAAAGAACATTTCGTATCCACATACAGGGTGATTCAGTAACCCTTTTCATAAATTTAATGGCAAATTCGGGAGACAAAAATAAGACTAATTTACTCTATGACCCTTAGGGTGAGTCTTTGATATGATGGAGATATTACATCTTTAAAGTTATCGATAGATAGAAAAGAAAAAAATCTAAGGAGTGAGAATGAAAATGTCGTTGGTAACTGGCAGGGTAGCGTAACCAAGACTTGGTATCAAAATGGCTGCATACGGTAGCTGGATGCAGTTCGTTTCGCAATTTACAAAGGTACATTACTACTGTATTTGTATTATCATCATCATTATTATTAATAATCATTGTATTAGTAGTAGTAATAGCAAGGGGAGAAGCAGGCGGCGGAGGATAAGTAAGAGGAAGAGGAGGAGGAGTAAGTGGTGGAAGAGGGGTAAGTGGAGGAGGAGGGATCTTCCTGCCGACTTTGAGCTTTGATACTCCGCTCGTCTTAATGAATCTGGAATCAATCTGTACATGAATCTAAAGATTGTTTCTTTGCTTACACGTGGTATGTAAATGGTTGCATATGGTAGCAGTTGTCTCAATGCTCAAAAGAACATTAGCATTTTATCACCATCATCATAATTAACACCTTAAGAGCGGCCTATGCGGTTTATTTATATGTACCGCCCATCGGGGTGTTTTTAGCCAAAATAGGGCTGTTTACGTGATCATTTTCATGCCTAAATAAGACCCAGAACGTAAAACAAGTATCTATCCCTGAAAGGGCATAAACAGAGCTTTCGAATGACACCATAACGATCCTTTTATGATGGCTAGTTTTCTTGCAATAACCGTGCAACGCGAGTGCAAAAAGCATGTAATTAGCCACTTTCCCGATACAATTCCTTATATAGCGAGTGAGAGAGGGAGGAGGGAGCTGGGATTCATGTCAGTATGTTCGCCGCGGTGGTCTGGAGCAGTCATACGCTCGCTACTCTCCTGCCACCACTTGTCTCTCTCTCAGCAACATTACGTGCTGAAATTGCCACTCGACCTATGTCGAGCGCCCCCACATAGTCCAGCTTTATTTAACTCGACTTATGTTGCTCGCCGCTAATTAAGGGTTAATACTCTATTTCATCGTAGCTGTAGTAGAAGTAGTAATAGTCGTAGTTGTATTATTATCATTATTATTATTATTATTATTATTAAGTCAAGTTATGTCATTAGCATGTTATCATTAATTATTTATACAGTATTGTGAAATTTATTGTTATTATTATTGATTGGTGCTGTTGATGGTTTGTACAGTAATTTTTTCATGTGGTGCTTTAAAGCTTCTCATTATGTTGGTTTTTGTTATTATTTTATCATAAATAAATTAATGGTGTGTGTAATGTACCTTTGTAAATTGGGAAACGAACTGCATCCAGCTACCGTATGCAGCCATTTTGATACCAAGTCTTGGTTACGCTACCTTGCCAGGTAGCAACGACATTTTCATTCTCACACCTTAGATTTTTTTCATTTCTATCTATCGATAACTTTAAAGGTGTAATATCTCCATCATATCAAAGACTCACCCTAAGGGTCATAGAGTAAATTAGTCTTATTTTTGTCTCCCGAATTTGCCATTAAATTTATGAAAAGGGTTACTGAATCACCCTGTATATACCTCTAAAAATTTGGTAGACTGAACACGTTCTAATAGTTCACTCCTTGCAAAATTGGAGGTATTTCACTTCCAACAGTTAAATTGAATTATATCACAGTGAATATAACAGCCTTATTCTTAAACCTTCCCACCCTGAAACCCTACTCCTTAATTAACGAAATAAGACGAAATATTTTGTATTATGTTCTCTCCACCAACCAGCTACTTGGGAGATTTCAAATTCTATTTTATAAATTAACACTCACTTCCAATATCTTTGTTCATTATGGGCTGGATGACACCCACCCCACACGTCTAAGAATATGGCTGCAATTATCAAACCATGAACCTGGTATATGTGCTTTAAAAGAGTAATATAATATAATACTCCCATAGGCATATTACAGTTGTAAGGTGACATTCAGAGTTTACCCATTTATGATGCAGTCAGAATTAGCCATATTCCAATTACACCTAACGCCATCTTGATCCCGTGGCGGTACTATAGTCATCCTCCTATGAAATGAGCTACAAGGTGAAGTCCCTCGCCCTGTGCGGTGTTGTCAAATATTCAAAGCTTTAACAACAAATGTTAGTTTTTCAGGCTATTAACAAATTAATTTTAGCTTTTATGACTATATATATTATATTACAATTTTTAAAGGTTATGTGGTGTTAAGAAACATATCATTTTAAGGATATATAGAAGGAATTTATACAACATATGGCATGCTATTTAGAACATGCTGCCATTTTTCTGGGGACAGCTATAAATAGATTTAAGGAATGGTAGGATATGCGACGTTGCCAAGTAATGTCAATGCCTTTCTGTTGGCTACGCACGCACTCACACACACCCCGACAGATACACACACAAACACACACATACATACACAATCTCCAAAATGCAATATCGCACAATGTAATCCCATCAAAAGAGAGAGAGAGAGAGAGACAGAGCTGGATACGAGTAATGGCAACGATTTAAATGGCTTCAAACTACGACAACAACATCATCCAAGTCAGACGGTCACTAACCCTCATTCATAGCGCGACCACCATGGAAGAAAAACTCGCAAAAGTTACTCTCATCTTCATAGCCAGGCAAGGGAGATGCTCTACAATGTAAATAGGTATATACAAATATAGCCTACCTATTATTTCGTTTCTGTAACTTTTATACAAGAATACCAATAACACTTCCAGACATAAAAAAGTATTTTACATTTATTTCAAGTTCCCCTTCTAAATGTGGTTTTCCTTGGTTTCCCGTTTTCTAAAAGGTTTGTTTTGGTCGACATGTGGCAACACCGCATAGGGCGACCTTGACCTCCTTGGAGCTCATTTCAGTTGAGTTTGACTATAAGTATAAAGGTACAAACAAAGCCATATTGGAGATTATGGTCTAGAAGTTACAGTATTTTATCACGGTTTGTCTGGTAATTCACGATGCAGGCAACATACATTGGGGATGTCTGAATTCATTCATCTTTAGTAGCTCATTCTATGACGATTCTCACATTTCAATATGTAATCAAAATATAAGAATAGTGAATTATTATCTACATTTACACAGAGGCACGACAGCTACAATGTCGACGATAGCTATGAACTGCCAAAATGTTGTTTTTCTTCTTAACAGCAGTCTTCGTCGAATGTGTATCAGAGTTATTGTGGTTATGAACTGCCAAATGTTGTTTATCTTTTTTAACAGCAGTCTTCGTCGAATGTGTATTAGAGTTATTGTGGTTGTACAGCGATCTATGGTTATTATTGTACTTCTGCATACCATTGTTGTAATTATAATATACCCATAATTACATCAAAACTCGTTATTGCAGTGCTCTGTATCAACGATATTTTGATCACATGAGCACAAATTCGGTTTGTGTTATCTCTTAGAAATTTATGAGTAGTTTTAATATGTTTGTATTAATTGCAACAATAGATCCGTACTATAAAATGTAATAATTCTTGGAAATTACAAGCTCTGGGTGTTTAACCCCTGTCAAATGGGGATGTTTGTAACTTCTACAACCTGCCTGGCGGGCTTATTTACCCTAAACAAGCTTCATTCCATGCTCTTTTTCATGCATAAATAAGAGCCAGAGCGTAATACAATTATGTATCCGTGAAAGGGTGATAATAGAGCTTTCCAATGACACCTGAATCATCCTTGTACGACCACGGGTTCTCTTGCAGCGATCGTGCAACACGAGGGCAAAAACCCTAAAATACCGTAAATTCCCTAGTTTTTCATTGTTCTCACGAGGCCTGGGGTGTGGGATGGTGCAGAGGTTACGTCAGTGGTGGGACTGGGTCCATGCCGAGCGGTCAGAGCCCGCCTATTGTCCTCCCAACGCGTGGACTCTCTCTCAGAGCCGATAATGTGCTCAACATCCCTTCTGACATACTGTATGTCGGGCTCCGCAGTGATGGCCATGGTTCTCTCATTTTAACACCCCAGCCCCACGGCTGGGGTGTTAAAATGAGAAATAATAAAATAACCGAAATTAGCCTGCTCTTCTTTTGTCTTTGATGGGTTGTTGGAATAAGGCTAATTGATAAAAACATTAATTCAAACTAATTTGATTTATGAAAGTATTATAATGGTAGATTATTGCCAGCCCCCACAGCGGTGGCACTAATAAGTCATGTCTCGGCTGTCTTCATGGTTGGCTCGCTCTATGCTGAATTAATGTCTGTCAGATGTTGAATGGGATGGGTATGTGTAGAAACATGTTTGTATATCTCACTCAAAAAGAAAATATCATGTGTAAATATTGCTGATACCAATTATTGATAAAAACATAATTGGTGCCGACACATGACTTATTAGGGCGACTGTACCAGGTTCACATCTTGGCAACTGTTCACACGGGTTTCAAAGTAGGCTACCGGAAATACATGACACCAAGGTTATAAAACCTTACCTGGACCATGGTAGACCACATACTTTGACATACCGGTATATTCATTATAATTAGGCCACAAATCCTGAGCCCTAACCTATGTAACTCAAAAAGGGCTAGAGCAAATACGCTGTAAATTTCCATACCTATTCCTTGGCTGACTTACCAAATGGTAGAAGTATTAGTTTGATTACTATAGTCGTTATTTAGTTATACAGGTTAGTGGTGAAGATTATTGGCCTACTTATAATGAATAAGGTATAATAACAGAATCCTATTTCACCACAATGAACATGTCTACAAAAATATTACCTTAACCCATTGCCTGCGGGAGACGTTAAGGAACGCCATGGCAATTTACAGCAATTACCAGGCTTTTAAAGCCTCTTAACTCATAAGCTTCGCAGCTATGGTATTTGAAAGTGCCCGCCATGCGAAGGTATTTGATTTATTCTTGACTAAAATCGTCAATTTACCATATACTGTATATAATTAATACTTATCCATATGCGCTTATTTTACTTTAAATATAAACATATGAACATTGGAAAGCAATAAAACAAGTAGTACAGCAATTGGCTGGTGAAAATCATATATTTTAGCCCCACGGTCGTAATCTGCCCTTGACTGGCGAGAGTAAAGACACCTTCCCTCTCTTGTGTCTGGCATGGTACTAAGTGACAAGAGGAGCTCTCAGACTGGCTTAGAGGGTCAGAGATACACTCCTCTATCCTCCCTCCCTCTCTCCCAGCTGCCTCGCATGAAAATACTCGATAAATATCGGGAATAATAGGGAAAATCCTGGATAATTGAGGAGGGGGGAAAAATGAGGGGGTTGGGACACATGTGTAGGAGTGGTAGAAGGTAATGGAGGGGAAATATCTCACCTAATCACAAATTGCTTTGTTTTGAGTGCCACTGGGATGTTTTGATTTTTTTTTTTAGACCTTGGATCTTAAGAGTCTGGCCGCATTCGCCCAGTGGAACCTCTTAAGAGTCTGGCCGTAGTCCCTGGGTTAAAGCCTGTAGAATCGAGTGCGAGGGAGCGGAGCGCGACAGGCCACACGTCCTTCCCCCAGCCAAACGGCTGCGGCACTAAGGGCTCTGAGTCAGAGTCTTGCGAGATATACAACGCTGCCAAAAGCAAATGTAGCGCGACATTAGCGATAATTGCTCATTTTAGCGAATATCTTTGGTAGCGCTGCGGGTGATGCCCGCGACCTACGAAGCTTGTTTTGGTGTAATTTTGAAGCTATTTTCTTTTAGTTTTTGGCTGAATACATTTCATTTCATTCAGACACATGCCTAATCAACCAGGAGTGCCTGAATGAGTCATAATATGGCGGAAATAGGCGGAAATAGGACCGCAGCCAAAGTGTTAATCCTTGCTTAGTGGTTTGAGGGCAGAAGTAAATTGATTAGGCCTTAAAGTACTGTAACAAAGAACTGTGGTGTGTGTGTGTGTGTCAAGGAATGAAGAGTTATATATATATACAGTATATATACGGTAAATATATATATATATATATATATATATATATATATATATATATATATATATATATATATATATATATGAACATATATAAAAGGTGAATAACATAAGAGCTAAAAGAAATTATATGGACATAATGGGAAATGTAGCTACAGGGACAAATGAAAATGAAGCATGGAGATGTAGGAACATTTATGTAAAGCAACATAGATAAAGTAAAGTGGAGTAACAGCGGTATCTATGTCCACGAGAGTGAAGCAACACAGTTATCTATAGTCCGGAAATCAGAGCTGATAATGGTGTCAAACTTCATTAAGGGGACTAGGGGTAATGAGAGAAGTGTTAAGTTGGGAGTATAGTTTAGAGGTTCTTAATCATGATTTAATTTTCTCATGGGGGTAGGGATCCATGCTTGAGTAACTACGACTTTTTACAATAAACCAATACACACATCTCCGGGATAAATGAATCCGAGGCAAAAAACATAATAGTTAGGGAGCCCACTGGAGTTCATTTACACTTTTGGGAACGAAAGGTTTGATGGTTTTAATCTGTTGCTACTAATAGGTGAATGAAAAAAATCCATTTCTTAAGTGTAGCATTCCTGGGATTTAGAGGGGGCAGACCCCTAGATCCCCCAAAAATGAAGCTTTCATTAACACTTTGGAGAACAAGGCTGAAATTAACATGGATTAATACCATTATACTACCAGATTGAAATTTGCAACTTAAGAAAACACAAATTCTGGGGTTTCCATTTAAGAAGGGTTCTTGTGGAGGGTTTCAATTACACGAGGGTTTCAATTACACTTTTTATAACAAAATTGAAACATATACTGGTGGATGCCCTTACATAACTTATCCTAAATACATAACTTAAGAAAATATATTCCCTGGCATTTTTGCTTAAGAAGGGCCAGGAAGATTCTAAATGGGTCATGTTTACACTTTGGAAAACAATGCTGAATTTCACAATGGTCATCCCTTTGTTATGACTAATTAGAAATATGCAACTTAAGAAACAATATTGTGTGGGGTTTTCATTTAAGAAGGATCGAAAGGGGTCTCGATTACACTTTGGAGAACAAAGTTGAAAACCGTTGTCTCCAAAGTTCATTACTTAAATAAACATATGCACTGCCATTTTTGCTTTCTTCGTAGGTACGGTGTGATGATTTTTAATCAAGAGCACATTTTTCTGATGATCGGCACCACTTTAAAATGGCAAGCCTAGATGATGATATTGGTATGCTACATCACTCAGCTCGCATTCTTTTATTTTGATTCCCAAATTGATTATATTATTATATTAGAATTGACATCAATTACCATTTTATTTTAATCATGACAAGTCTACAATGTCACTTTTGTCCTTTCTTTTCATCATGTGCCCAGCAGCCATTGCCCTCCAGATGTATGTCTTATACATGTTCTGCCCATTGAAGCAAAGATTCTACCCTGGCAGCCTGACAAATGGGCTGTAGTGACACATGCTGCCGATGCTATGAAATCTAGAAAGAACTTCCAAGCATCAAAGTACAAAGCAGTTATTGATACATTACCAAGTGACCCAGGAGAGGATGATGGTTGCCACAGCAAAGTTACAAGAACTTTACTGCAATTCAACCTGTGTCTAGGCCTATTCATGAAAAATTAGAACAAGAAATTAAGGTTTTGCGCTCTGTATCATCATCATCATCCGCAGCTGTTTGGCCTACTAGCAATGAATCTAGTAGTACCCGCAGTGTCTACTGTGGGTATTTTCCCTGATACATGTTTGTTTTGTGACAAGAAGGTAAAAACACGCCCAGATGAAACAAAAGAGCTCACAAGGAAAACTACTAACTAAGCCTGCAGAAGAGAGATAGCATATACAGTATCCTCAAACGCACGCTTACTAGTCAAAATTAGTGGAGTTGACCTACTCGCTAAAGAAGCCCAGTTTCACCACAGTTGCCGATCCTTACACATACGCAAGAAAGATAGAGCACGAGGATTTGATCTATCACTATTTTCTGAAAACCTGTTATGGCAAAGTTCCCCCTTGACTTTATTTATTCATATGTCAAAACCAACATCATTGATCACCAAAGACCCGAACGTATTACATCCTTTAATGAACAATATATTGACCTCTGTACTGAACTTGAAGTAGTCCCAACAGTAAGCACAGCACAATATATTGGGGGATCTTTTGACCAACAAATTTAAGGGCACACTGTCTTGTATTGCATTTTTCAGAGTGCCGCCGACACGATGAGATTATCCACAGCACAGAGATTGAGTACGATTCCATGAAGATCGTGTATGACTTTGAGTCATCTCCCGAGGGTCAGGTTACAAAAACTGCCTTACAGCTCAGACATGCCCTAAAGGCTGTAACGAAGGAGCCAATCCCAGATTCACTGACTGTTGAATCTTTGAACCGTGGTGATGGAGAACCGACCTTGCCTATGCTATTTTGGACAGACAGTTGAATTGTCCAGCTGGTACGGTTCCTGGAGTACCAAGTGGACTGGCCTTTGACAATTACTACGAATTAACACCAACACTATCAGGGTCCGACGCCTTGCATGACACAATGGGCATATTATATCAGACAGAGCAGGTAGTCCCCTACAGAACCCTCACCACATAGAGTTAGGCAAGATGAAGATGACCCTGAGAAAGACATGCCCCTGGCAAAGATAGGTGGTAAGAATAGGAAAAACATGGATGTCCTAGACAAATATCTGCCACCCTACAAGAAAAAGTCACAAATGAATGACTTTTCCTATAATAACAAGGACTTCTGCAGTGACATGGATCTCTCTATTCCGTCACATAAGTTGGACTTCTTGTGGATGGTTATGCATGCCCTGGGAATGGATTGCATTCCCATGTGGACTGGGTTCAATGATCAAACTAACAAGGACCATCTTCCAAAACAATCGGTTCTCTACATGTCTAACATGAGTCCAACGGTACTCCAGGAACCGTACCAGTTGGACAATTCAACTGTCTGTCCAAAATTGCATAGGCAATGTCGGTCTCAATTTCTTCAACAGCATGGTAGTTAAGAGAGTGTCCCATTCAGTTCAGAAATGTAAGAATCTTCTTACTGCCAGTAAGGGACATCAATGACCAACCAATCAAGATATGCTTTCTTGGTTTCAGGTTACCTTTCTTGACCAAAAGGAGTACGTCCTGGCTCGAGGAATCAGAGCGGCGCAAGACTGATTCTGAATATTGTCTGGTCATGGGTCCTCAAAGTAGTGTCTGAAAGAAAGCTTTGAAAAGTTCAGGAGGTTCTCCATCCACGGTTCAAAGCTCCAACAGTCAGTGAATCTGGGAGTGACTCCTTCGTTACAGCCTTTAGGGCATGTCTGAGCTGTAAGGCAGCTTTTGTAACCTGACCCTCGGGAGATGACTCAAAGTCATACACGATCTTGATAGAATCGTACTCAATCTCTGTGCTGTGGATAATTTCACCTTGTCGGCGGCACTCTGAAAAATGCAATACAAGACAGTGTGCCCTTAAATTTGTTGGTCAAAAGATCCCCCAATATATTGTGCTGTGCTTACTGTTGGGACTACTTTTAGTTCAGTACAGAGGTCAATATATTGTTCATTAAAGGATGTAATACGTTCGGGTCTTTGGTGATCAATGATGTTGGTTTTTGACATACAAATAAATAAAGTCAAGGGGGAACTTAGCCATAATAGGTTTCTCAGAAAATAGTGATAGATCAAATCCTTGTGCCCTATCTTTCTTGCGTATGTGTAAGGATCGGCAACTGTGGTGAAACGGGCTTCTTTAGCGAGTAGGTCAACTCCACTAATTTTGACTAGTAAGCGTGCGTTTGAGGATACTGTATATGCTATCTCTCTTCTGCAGGCTTAGTTAGTAGTTTCCCTGTAAGCTCTTTTGTTTCATCTGGGCGTGTATATACCTTCTTGTCACAAAACAAACATGTATCAGGGAAAATACCCACAGTAGACACTGCGGGTACTACTAGATTCATTGCTAGTAGGCCAAACAGCTGCGGATGATGATGATGATACAGAGCGTAAAACCTTAATATCTTGTTCTAATTTTTCATAAATAGGCCTAGACACAGGTTGAATTGCAGTAAAGTTCTTGTAACTTTGCTGTGGTAACCATCATCCTCTCCTGGGTCACTTGGTAATGTATCAATAACTGCTTTGTACTTTGATGCTTGGAAGTTCTTTCTAGATTTCATAGCATCGGCAGCATGTGTCACTACAGCCCATTTGTCAGGCTGCCAGGGTAGAATCTTTGTTTCAATGGGCAGAACATGTATAAGACATACACCTGGAGGGCAATGGCTGCTGGGCACATGATGAAAAGGAAGGACAAAAGTGACATTGTAGACTTGTCATGATTAAAATAAAATGGTAATTGATGTCAATTCTAATGAAATAATATAATCAATTTGGGAATCAAAATATAAGAATACGAGCTGAGTGATGTAGCATACCAATATCATCATCTGGGCTTGCCATTTTAAAGTGGTGCCGATCATCAGAAAAAAGTGCCCTTGATTAAAAATAATCACACCGTACCTACGAAGAAAGCAAAAATGGCAGTGAATATGTTTATTTAAGTAATGAACTTTGGACACAACGGTTTTCAACTTTGTTTTCCAAAGTGTAATCGAGACCCCTTTCGATCTTTCTTAAATGAAAACCCCACAAAATATTGTTTCTTAAGTTGCATATTTCTAATTAGTGATAACAAAGGGATGAACATTGTGAAATTCAGCATTGTTTTCCAAAGTGTAAACATGACCCATTTAGAATCTTCCTGGCCCTTCTTAAGCAAAAATGCCAGGGAGTATCTGTTCTTAAGTTATGTATTTAGGATTAAGTTATGTAAGGGCATCCACCAGTATAAGTTTCAATTTTGTTCTCCAAAGTGTAATTGAAACCCTCGTGAAACCCTCGTGTAATTGAAACCCTCCACAAGAACCCTTCTTAAATGGAAACCCCAGAATTTCTGTTTTCTTAACCCTTAAAGATCGGGGTCCGACTTAAGTCCGTATCGAAAAATTTGGACTATGTGGCGGGGCCCGACTTAAGTCCGAGTGCAATTTTGGCGCAATATTGGCTCTGAGAGAGAGACGAGTGACTGGAGGAGCATGGGTTACCTCATGACCGCTCGCCACGGCCACCGTGGACTTACTGAGATTTACTCCACTTACATCCACCCTCACTCCCTCGCTACATATGTAATTATATAAAGAAATTACCGTATTTTAGCGATTTTGCCCTTCGGTTGCATGATTGTTGCAAGACAACCAGTGATCTTAGAATGATGGTTAGGGTGTCATTGGAAAGCTCAATTTTCGCCCTTTCAGGGATACATACTTGTATTACGCTCTGGGTCTTGTTTATGCATGAAAAAGAGCACGGAAACAACCCCATTTATGGTAAAAAAAAAACACTGAGCGGCACAGTGAAATATACTTCACCACCCGCTCGTAAGGTGTTAAGTTGCATATTTCAATCTGGTAGTATAATGGTATTAATCCATGTTAATTTCAGCCTTGTTCTCCAAAGTGTATATGAAGGCTTCATTTTTTGGGGATCTAGGGGTCTGCCCCCTCTAAATCCAAGGAATGCTACACTTAAGAAATGGATTTTTTTCATTCACCTATTAGTAGCAACAAATTAAAACCATCAAACCTTTCGTTCCCAAAAGTGTAAATGAACTCCAGTGGGCTCCCCTACTATAAATGTTCTACTTTCAAGATATCCATAAGATATGGGGGGGGGCCCCATTTAACACTAAATTGCCAGTAGCACAAGTAAAACAAATACATTATTTTCGTGAGCAGGAGATGGAGGGGTAAATAGTGGGTCGTTTGGATCCATTAGTGCTAAATGGGGTAAAGCATATGACGGGGGGAACTATTATAGTAGGAATATTATCAGAATTTAAGAACAATTCTAGGTTAGTAAAGATATTATGTTAGGTAATAATTATAATGTTGGGTAAAATAACTAACACATTATGGGCGACGTTCTAACACTAGCTAAATGAGAGACATAGGATTAGGATAGCTCCAATAAGTTCCAGTGGCTTTTTGTCATTTTTATTGTTATTTCATATTGCGAAGAACAACAGAGAATGACGAAGAATGAAGGAAAGACAGAAAAATTAGATATTCACAATAAAATAATATGAAAAGCTTTTGCAATTAGTCTATATCAACTTACACTTTAAATTAAATCGTGTTTACCCCTGTTGGTAATAAAAGTGTTGTTCAAACAGGATACAATGAGATGGCCGTGGCAAGAGTATGGTAAAAGTCATCATCTTAATAATTAGAGGATTAAGCTAATTGTGCTAAAATATTGTGTGTGTGTATTTTTTAGTCGCAAATTAATGAGTCTTATTAAATATATCTGAGATCAAAGGAAGGTAAAGAGTGCCCCTAACTTTTGTCCACGAGAGTTGATTCCTAAGCTGAATATTAACCTTTTCAGTGCGGGCGTCATACTGGTACAGTCTACGACAGAACTCTTGTCATGGCCTGAGGCAATGTGTTAGTTCACTTATCTTTTGAAAGATGGCACTTTAATCGCTTCTAATAAAAGGGGGCGGGGTTAATACGGAGGATTGAAGGAGGAGGATTCAAACGTGTGTGTATGTATGTTCGAGACCAGCACACATAATAAGTATATTTTTACACAAGATGGGATATATTATAAGCTAGCCCTTGCTGGAAGCCCAGATCACAAGTAAGTAACACACATCAGGTGTTACGGTAATTAGGGAATTAAGTATACTGACAATAAAGTGTCTGTCCTTCTCACTTCTTATCCCCCCTCCTCCCTCTGTCTTTACTGCCTTCCCCTATTTCCCTCTCTTTTTCTCTCCCCTTCTCTCTCGTAACCGAATATAAAGTTTTCCTCATTATCGTGTTCAAAGCTGTCAATAAGAACTACTATGGGGTTTTACTAATACTGTTCTTTTTAATTCTACTGATTCTCAATAATTAACTTGTAGTAACTCATGCGATTTGTTAAAGAAAATATATAGATATATTCCGTTGCAACACACCATTCAAAGTTACCAAACCTTGACGTCCTGGTTAGTGTTAACAATTGTATTAATACAAAAGTAATTGAGACGGGATGTTACAATCCACGCATCAAGACAATTTGGATCGCATTGTAATCTAGCTTTGAGCAAATTATAACCACATAACGAAAAGTGTATATGTTATGCAATAAGATAGGACAGCTCCCCCTTGAGGAGCACTCCCCCATCACTCACAAAACAGCTCGGCTCCCCCTCCACGAACAACAGCTCCCCTACCGGCCCGACCTACAACCACCACTCCCCCACCCAAAAAAGCCATGTCTGGCAACCCGGCCGGAAGAGACGGTCGCCATCGCTATGACGTCACAAGACAACATGGCGCCGGATTGGTCCCTGGACAGGATACGGGAGCGTATCATGAGGGTGCTCTCGCTCCTCTCTCCTTTACCACCAACTCCACAGCGAAAAGGATCTACCAGCCTTACCGAGACCCCCCATTGCAGTGCCCTTTTTCCACGCAGCATGACGGAGCCCGGCGCAGCTAAAAACCAGATAGGAGGGTAGAAGGAGCTGTAGGAGATATCTTACTTCCCCCCTCCCTGAGATCAAGAGGGCTTTTCGCCCTCAAGAGTGCCAAATACCAGGGAAACAGAGGAGTACCCCGTATCACCAGGAATTTCCCATGTTCTACAAACCAGGGAGCGGGGTCATCTAGGTCAGTCACCCAGACAAAATGGTAAGGGTTGGACCCAATCACCGTCCAGCTTTCAAACTGTCTCCACCAATCAACAGCTGTCATTCGCCCAGCAGCCAGATTTGCATTACGATGAACACATCCTTATGCAAATGCAACACCAAGGACCCGAGTGCTATCGGGATAAGTGGACGTAATAGGTCGAGTGCTATCGGGATAAGTGGACGTAATAGGTCTTGTAATACGTTAGTGTTCCACATAACTATAAATCACAGTGAGAAGATAAAGAAGAACTGAGTTATCCATAATATCAACAATAAGCCTTAATTATAGCATAATCACCAGAGTTATGTTATGTCTGTTCTAGACTCAGTGACTCTCATCAGAGTATTAAATAAAATACCTATCATCATTATGTATCAAATAATACCTATCATGTATGTTTAAGTTAAGTATTAACCTCACCAATTATATCACAACGATTCACTATATCCTTGTAACATTGAGTTCCTGTAAGTTAAAGATAAGAATTAACCCGAACATAGTCTCAAGGAAGTTGAAGGAAAAGCAAGCAAACATCCACTGGGGTAATGTTCTTAAGGCTGAAAAGCACGGAGCATCTAACAGCAGTGGAAAATTGTCTCCCCCTCCCCCTCCCTCGAGAATACGACGAGCCCTGTTGTGTTCCCTCTGACGTCCGGATCCTGAAGTCCTGATTGTGAGAAGCAGCTCCTCCTGAAGTCCTGACCAGCGAATCTACGTTCCACGTCGGCCAGACTTACTCTCGAACCACTACCCTCCTATATTACCCTAAGTGTCTCTGAGTGTCTTACGTTGTGATTATTGTTGTGAAGGTAAGGTAAAATATGTGAATATTTCAGTGCTAAACTCTATATAGATCTGTCTCCAGATCCTTAACATGATTAGATTAATATCCAGTATTCGAGAATGGATAATGAGTCGTAGGCGTGTGCATAAACCTTTTACCGTCTTGGTGGTGTAATGGTTAAGGTGTCTAAAAATCTGTGTGTGATAACCCGGGTTCGAATCCTGGTGGATCACATATATGCTTTCATTAATTCCATTGGAGGTGTTTAGTGTTGTGGTGAAATTAATAAAAAACATAATTATTATCAGTAGGTTCAGGGATATTTCGTAGCGAGGCCGTTCTAAATTATCTGTGCCCCATGAATATTCCTTCCTCTCACTTAAACAGTAGGCTACCATAGTGCGGTGGGAATATGCACATGATTAGATTAATATCCAGTATTCAAGAATGGATAATAAGTCGTAGGCGTGTGTATAAACCTTTAACCGTCTTGGTGGTGTAATGGTTAAGGCATAGACCCCTTTACATAAGGACTGGAAACGAGCACTCTCGGAGTTTGAAACTTGGGTCCATTGCTTAAAAGCAGTATCATGAAAGCAGTGGTCTCTCCGACTTTCTTAAACACAAAAATATGTACACAAACACAACTTTACATATAAATGCATGTAATTTCACACGCAATCGTCCATATCCCCGCCATATTGGCGACATAATGTCTCGCCAGAAAACGAACAGCCCAGGACGATGCCAGACGCCAGTCACCCACGAGACACGTTAGAGGCAACACATTTTTGTTCTGTTGTTCGTTATCTCTCAGCTTATTGTAAGTAATTTTCTTATAAATACTTACCAGTCACAAAAGGATCTGTGTTAACAACTTATTTAGCTGATAAATATTAGAATTGAGCTGATGTCAACGGGTTGCTTTGATATGTACTGATAACCATTTTACAACTATTCTTGTTTTTTTGCTTTACAGGAACAATGCCGAAAAGATGTGCTGCATTCAATTGTCGTGGAAACTACAGGGGAGAGCCATACAGTCCTATGGTGTGTTTCCCGAATGAAGAACAAGAACGACATGCATGGATTAGTGCTATGCCAAATAGCCCAGAAAGTTTGAGAGACAGGTCGAAACTATGGATTTGTGCATCACACTTCCACTGCGATTGGGTCACAGTTCGGGGAGGAAAACGACCAGCTGGGCCTCCTACAGTTTTTAAAGGTGTACCCAAGTCTTGCCTCAAACAACTTACATCAGCTCCTAGGTTAACTAAAACAGTGACAAGTGAAGCAAGACTTAAAAAACAAACTGAATTTGAAAATGAACAAGACAAAATGCATAGTTATGACAAATTTGCAGGAGAGATTGGAAAACACTTCCCTGAGTTTTATATAATGCAAAATGGTAGAGAACTGACAATGTTTAACCCTTATTTAGTGGCGAGCAACATAAGTCGAGTTAAATAAAGCTGGACTATGTGGCGGCGCTCGACATAACTCGAGTGGCAATTTCAGCACGTAATGTGGCTGAGAGAGAGAGACAAGTGGTGGCAGGAGACTAGCGAGCGTATGACTGCTCCAGACCACCGCGGCGAACCTACTGACACAAATCTCAGCTCCCTCCTCCCTCTCTCACTCGCTACATACTCAATTATGTACTGAAAGTACCGAATTACCTGCTTTTTGCACTCGCGTTGCACGGTTATTGCAAGAAAACTATCCATCATACAAGGATCGTTATGGTGTCATTCGAAAGCTCTGTTTATGCCCTTTCAGGGATAGGTACTTGTTTTACGTTCTGGGTCTTATTTAGGCATGAAAATGATCACGTAAACAGCCCTATTTTGGCTAAAAACACCCCGCTGTGCGGTACACATAAATAAACCGCATAGGCCGCTCGTAAGGTGTTAAGACAGATGGTAATGGTAGAGCAGTTGATAAGTTTCTTCATTTTAAAGAGGTACAGTCTCCTTTTGGTTTTCTGCAGCTGGTAGTAGCAGAGAAAAGTGGCTTGGAGATACCAAAAAGTAAATTGAATCTTCAAAAAAATAGCTTGGTAAATAAGTGGTCTCAAATTGAAGAAATAGTGAAAATTATGAACACTCATGAAGCGACTAATACTGACCGTTTAAAAAGAATAATTTCAGAACTTGACTCACAGAATTTCATGAAATTGAAGGTTTTCAGTTCATTCAAGCACAGTTACAACTCCTTCTTATTCCTCCTAAAAATCGCCGATATACAAAGCATATGTTAATTCTTGCAGCAGAACTGTTTTGTATATCATCCGCAGCATATAGAAACTCCAAAGCAATTAGTCTTCCTTGTGAGAAACAGATTCGCCAATTGTTATCTCGCACTTATGCTGACAAGTGTCTCCCAATCCTTTTTGATCAGTTGAAGCCACAACAGCAGTTAGTTAACATTTTGTTTGATGAAGTCAAGCTTAAGCAGGCCCTTAGATTTACAGGAGAGCATATAGTAGGCTATGCAACAAACGGACCAGAAAATCTAGCAACATCTGCTCTTGCTATTGAAGTTGTTTGTCCCTATGGAGGACCACGGTACATCATACGAATTCATCCTGTATCAAAACTGAATGCTATTCAACTGAAGGAAATATTACTTGAGGCTGTATATGTTGTTAAAGCTAGTGGTGGCCATCCAGTATCGTTCGTCTTTGACAACTGTCCACTGAATCAAGCTGTTTACAGAATGCTTGGGGGTCCTGGAAAAGTAACACTAGCACCAGATGGCATAAATGTTTTCCTTGTCTATGATTATGTTCACATCCTCAAGAATATGAGAAACAACTGGATCACAGAGAAATGTCAAGAATTACATTTTAGCAAGGACGGTACAGAATATTTGGCGTGTTGGAGTGATGTTAAAGCTCTTTACAATGAATATCAGAGGACACCACTTCATCTGACAAAACTCACACGCTCATCAGTATTTCCTAAAGCATTGCAACGTCAGAGTGTGCCCTTAGTTTGCCAAGTGTTCAATGAGAAAACGATTGCTGCATTTGAAGGTCTTAAAGGAACTGTTAAATTTCAGGATGGAACAGTGATATACATAACACTGGTAAGCAATTGGTTTAAAATGATGTATGTTAAAAGCAAGTACAGCGCAGTTCATTTACGAGACCAATATCGTGAACCTTGGACATTAAACTGTACAAACTTCAAAGCTCTGCAGGAAATGTGTACAGTTGTATCCAGCTGTCGGTGGACTGGTGGGCATGGCAGAAAGAAGAAACTAACACAGTCAACAGCAGATGCCTTTGTCATCACAACAAGGTATAACATAGAAGCAGCACAATATATTTTTGAAACCCATGATTTTGCTTACATCCTACCTGCTGTTTTTTCACAAGATCCCCCAGAAAAGTGTTTTGGTCAAGCAAGACAACGTAGTGGAGGACATTTTTACATTGACATTGGGGATGTTCAAGCAGCATCCAAAGTACAGCAGTTGCATCAGCTGTTGAAACGTGACATCGTTCCTGACCGAGCCAAAGAAGTAAGCTGTGAATTTTGTACAGCAGCAATAGATGATGGTGATTTACAACTTCTGGAAGAGCTGACATTACAAGACACTCAACTACTTCTAGATTCAGATGATACTTTAAAACATAAAATTGTCTACATTGGGGGATTTTTAGCTCATAAACATGGACAACAGGAAGTAGATTCTGGGGAATGCTTGTCATCAGAGTTTTTGACTGCGCTCAATCGAGGTGGGCTGAGTATGCCTACACTGGCTACTGTCTTCTTTGTACATAGTGGCATCACCCTTCAAATGTCTCTTCAAGACTCGAAAAAGTGTTGTCACAATTACTTGAAACAATGCTTGTCTTATGTAGATGCTCCTTTAGCTAGCCATTCAGGAGCATGCCAGACATTGTGTAATGTGTTGTTTAACCCATAACTAGCGGCGCGCAACATAAGTCGAGTATAATAAATCTGGACTATCTGGCGGCGCTCGACATAGGTCGTGTGGCAATTTCAGCACGTAATGTTGCTGAGAGAGAGAGACAAGTGGTGGCAGGAGAGTAGCGAGCGTATGACTGCTCCAGACCACCGCGGCGAACCTACTGACACGAATCCCACCTCCTCCCTCCCTCTCTCACTCGCTACATACGGAATTGTATGGGGAAAGTGCCGAATTACATGCTTTTTGCACTCGCGTTGCGCGGTTGTTGCAAGAAAACTAGCCATCATAAAAGGATCGTTATGGTGTCATTGGAAAGCTCTGTTTATGCCCTTTCAGGGATAGATACTTGTTTTGTGCTCTGGGTCTTATTTAGGCACGAAAATGATCACGTAAACAGCCTATTTTGGGTAAAAACACCCCGCTGGTGGCTACATATTATATACCGCCTAGGCCGCTCGTAAGGTGTTAAGGCCTTTGTATTTAATACAAGCGATCGGGAGTGTACACTAGGCTGCTTAAGGCGACAAGAGAAACTTTCTAATGTTTAAGTTAATTATTGTGTTATGTGACTTTTGATATATGTAAAATTATGTGTAAAGTAATATTTTGCAAAGGTTTTACTTTAATTTCTTCTAATATTTAATTAATGTAAGTCATGGTATGATGCTTTGCTTGTATAATACATGTTCTTATAAACTATCTCATTATAACTGTATATTTTCCTATTATGTTCAATCACGAAAGAGACTTATGAGTCAATCAACCAAAAACAAATGTTTTATTTTCCTTTACTTGGTTGCTCTAGTTAACCCTCCCGCATCCAGCAACTTAATTATCTAACTTACGGTCAGACATTCTCTAATTTGCCATGAAATATCAGGCTGGGCGAGTTTTCGAAGCCTTGTGTTTTTCTGTATTTGCATCCACCAGAATGCTGTTTATTGTGATGTATCATATGTCAATGGAAAGAGGAATATTTATAGTACATGATAAAACAAAACAAAATGTAAATAAATCGAAATATGAAAGTGTAAATGAGTCCGGAATACAATTATTTCCCATGCAATTGTCTTCACACCGTCCTAGCTCTAAATTGTGAGTGATGACCATATATTTGTTTTGCTCAAATAATAGTATTTTTTCTCCTCTTTCCAAATCTGAAAACAGAAATTGTTTATCTTCAATAGTTCTCAAGCAGTGACCGAAAAAAAATATATATATATTTTGATTGATATGGTTTATAACATTTTCGATTTATTTCGTTGCTACGAAGTGTATGGTTTTAAATTTAGGCTGTATGAATACGGCAAATAATGCTGATGAGTATAAAACAAACTAGAAGTTCCTAGGACAAATACTTTTTGTGCTATGAATATTTGAAATGAAGAGCCAAAATACAAATATTTATGCTTCACCCATCTCTATTCCGGTGATGCTAGCCGGGTTCCGAGCTGTTCCCCACCTCGTGGTTACGTTATTTGCTCGGATACGTATATAACTGTATATATCACCAGAATCGAAAAATTGTGCTCTTTCCAATGGTGAAAACAAAAATACTATAGCGTAATTGGTTCGCGAGCTATGCGCAATTGTTTCCATGCAGTGACCGAAAAAAAAAATAGATATGGTTTATAACATTTTCGATTTATTTCGTTGCTACGAAGTGTATGGTTTTAAATTTAAGCTGTATGAATACGGCAAATAATGCTGATGAGTATAAAACAAACTAGAAGTTCCTAGGACAAATACTTTTTGCGCTATGAATATTTGAAATGCAGAGCCAAAATGCGAATATTTACGCTTCACCCGTCTCTTTTCCGCCAATGCTAGCCGGGTTCCGAGCTGTTCCCCACCTCGGCATTGGTTTATTTGCTCGGATACGTATATAACTGTTTATATCACCGTCATCGGAAAATTATGCTCTTTCTAATGGTGAAAACAAAAATAATATAGCGTTATTGGTTCGCGAGCTATGCGCAATTGTTTCCATGCATTGTTATTGTTATGTAAATATATGAGAATGTTTATACAGTTGTATATCTTTGCCACAATGTACAACATTTATATAAATATATAAATATAATATATACATATATATATATATATATACCGGTATACAGTATATATATATATATATATATATATATATATATATATATATATATATATATATATATATATATATATATATACGGTATATATATATATATATATATATATATATATATATATATATATATATATATAAAATAAATGAAATCAAAATATAAATAAAATGAAATAAATCAAATCAAATAAATAAATATATAAATAAAATACAAATTTAATAATAATATAAATACTCGATAATGGGCCTTAGGCTTGCTCGGGACCTTGGGGCTGATCCGCTAGACACCCTGGGGAACAGGAATAAAAAAGAAAAAAAAATATATATATACCGGGTATATATATATATATATATATATATATATATATATATATATATATATATATATATATATATATATATATATATATATATATATATATATATATATATATATATATATATATATATATATATATATATATATATATATATATTATATATATATATATATATATGCTGTATATATAAATAATATATAAAATAAATAAAATAAAAAAATATAATAATAATATAAATACTCGATTATGGGCCTTGGGCTTGCTCGGGACCTTGGGGCTGATCCGCTAGACAGCCTGGGGAACAGGAATAATAAAGAAAACAAATATATATATATACCGGGTATATATGTATATATATATATATATATATATATATATATGTATATATATATATATATATATATATATATATATATATATATATATATTATATATATAATATATATATATATATTATACTGTATATATAATTAAATAAATAAAATAAATAAAATAAAAATTATAATAATAATATAAATACTCGATTATGGGCCTTGGGCTTGCTCGGGACCTTGGGGCTGATCCGCTGGACAGCCTGGGGAACAGGAATAATAAAGAAAAAAAATATATATATACCGGGTATATACGTATATATATATATATATATATATATATATATATATATATATATATATATATATATATATATATATATATATATATATATATATATATATATATATATATATATATATATTGTATATATAAATAAAATAAATAAAATAAAATAATAATAATATAAATACTCTATTATGGGCCTTGGGCTTGCTCAGGACCTTGGGGCTGATCTGCTAGACACCCTGGGGAACAGGAATAATAAAGAAAGAAAAAAAATATATATATACCGGGTATATATGATATATATATATATATATAATATATATATATATATATATATATATATATATCTATATATATATATATATATATATATATATATATATATATATATATATATATATATATAATTGTATATTTAAATAAAATAAATAAAATAAAAAATATAATAATAATATAAATACTCAATTATGGGCCTTGGGCTTGCTCAGGACCTTGGGGCTGATCTGCTAGACACCCTGGGGAACAGGGATAACAAAACAAATATATACGGTATATATATATAAAATAAATAAAATAAACATAAACAAAATGAAATAAATAAAATAAAATAAATAAAAACTAATAAATAAAATATATAAATATTTAAATAAAATACAAAATATGATAATAATATAAATACTCGATTATGGGCCTTGGGCTTGCTCGGGACCTAGGGGCTGTTATATACTGTATATAGGCTATATATAATATATATATATATATATATATATATATATATATATATATATATATATATATAATAATATACTGTAATATAACTAAAATTCCATAGAGTGCTTACCATACTTCCTGTAAGCATTACTGTGACATCTTCGTGATTATAATGTATTTATTTCGTAGGCAGTATTTATTGATAAATATATTTGTCTTTCAAGCAAAAAATAGTGTAAAGTCATCAATGATACCTAGACAAAACTGCATCAATACTTAAGGGGTTAACCAAGATTCACTCCCCTCAGTCACCAAAAGTCACAAGTAACATCTTATATACATATATAGTTCAAATTATTCACTAAACACTTTCACTGGGTAGATGAAATATTCCATAATTGCCTGCCTATAGCTAGGCATGGTGGGACAGAGGGAGGGAGCCCAGAATTTAAAGGGCCGGGACCCTGCCTCACAGTCTGGGGGCCAGGAAACTACTGACTTTACAGAGGCCCGCGCTCCTCAGAGAGGGACGCTATGGGGTTGCTAGATACTTCCTTTTGTAACTTACTGATGCCTAACTTACCAGTCCAAATTGAGTCAAAATCGAGTCATAAACTTATTTTTGGCGAATATTTCTAACTTACAGGTGGCATTATGATGCGATTGCGTCATACGAGCACTCTTGGAGGGGTGGCGTTATGACTCGATCGCGTCCTATAGATGCGAGAGGGTTAATAAGATGTAGAGTAAAAACACAAAGTCCCATATCCAGCAAAACTAAAATAAGACCTCAGTTTGTGGGCCTGACAACGGACCCAAGTTCCGGGACCCGAGTATGGCCGACGCCAGTCCTTATGTAGAGGAGTCTATGGGTTAAGGTGTCTAAAAATCTGTGTGTGATAACCCGGGTTCGAATCCTGGTGGATCACATATATGCTTTCATTAATTTCATTGGAGGTGTTTGGTGTTGTGGTGAAATTAATAAAATACAAAAAAATATAGATTATTACGTACGTGTTAATCCTTCAGAACTTATATTTATTGTTATATAGATCTGTGTCCAAGATATTATAATATTATAATATTCTATTATATAACTCTCTTAGGACGTACTACGCATACGTTACATCTATCTATCTATCTATTGCCTGACGCCGTGATCCCCGAAGGGGTGCACCTCTGTCCCCAGTCAGTCGACGCCCCTCCCCCCAATCAGCACCGCCTTCGTTCATATACTTCCTCACTCCATCCTTCCACCTCTCTATCGGTCTACCTCTCCCTCTCTGTCCCTCCACCTCGCTCTCATACACCCTCTTAGTCATTCTCTCGCTTTCCATACGTTCCATATGGCCGAACCATCTCAAGTTGTACCTTTTCACACTTTCCAGCACATCTACCTCCACACCACACCTCCTTCTTACTTCCTCATTAGTCTGTCTATCCCTCCATGTAACTCCGCACGCACTTCTTAAGTAATTCACTTCCACTGCTCTCACTCTTGGTCTGAGTCTCTCAACCAACGTCCATGCTTCGCTTCCGTAAGTCAGTGTCGGGAGTACCACACTGTCATGCAAGGACTTCTTCACTTCCATACTGACCACCCTATTTCTTGTTACTGCTTTCAGCGTTCCTACAACCCTGTTCCCCTGTTGTACCCTCTCCCGCACTTCTTCATCCATAGTCCCATCTTTACTCAACACACTGCCCAGATAATTAAAAGAGTTGACGATCTCCATAGCCTGACCGTTCAGCTTCACCTAACACTCTGTGACTTCACCCTTTTCGAAGATCATAACCTTGCTCTTCCCCGCATTTACCTTCAAATTCCGTTTTTCGCGCACTGTTCCAAACGCATTTACCATACCCTGCAACTCCCATTCATTATCACTCATCAGAACTGTATCATCCACAAATAGCAGTATAGGTAGCTTCCACTCAATTCCCTCCCTTTTCAGCGATACACCAACATCCACTGCTCTTGATAGTATTTCTTTCATGACTTCATCCATATATACAGTAAACAACCACAGGGACATCACACACCCCTGTTTCAAACCAACATTCAGGTCAAAGTACTCACTCTGCTCACTCTCCACACGTACTGCCGCCTTTGCACCCTCATACATGCTCTTCACTGCTTTCAGCAACTTGCCATCTACTCCGTATATTCTAAGTACTTTCCACAAACCTTCTCTATCCACTCTGTCATAGGCCTTCTCCAAGTCCATAAAGGCAACATACACCTTTTGTTTCTTCTCCAGATATTTCTCCACAACACAATTCAGGGTAAAAATCAGGGTAAAAATCTGATCAACGTTACATACTCGTGTTAATTAATCACTTAGCTGAATACTCACAGATTGTCCTTGTGTATGTCCATTCTATTATGTATGTAGCAAGTCGAAGTTGAAGTGTATTTCGTGTATTTATTCTCTTCTTAAATTATACTTTTACCTAGAACCTACGCTCAATTTCATATTCTTTTTATCTCAGTCCCCCCCTTTTAAAGAAGTTTTATTGGTGATTATTCAAATCTAATTACTTCGAGAAGCTTTGAATTACGCTTAGTTGCATTAATTGTTTACTTGTTTATTGTACGAACAATATATTCGTTCACTCCATTATTGATGTAGATAATCTTGATTCACCTCGTCTAGGAATTCTAGTCTTGTATCGATCTGTTATCTAATTATTCATCATGTCGTATTTCCATCTAAGTACAACTTCGTCATGTACGCCATTTTATATTATTAGTATTATACTAATTAGCAGTACACGCTATTTTAGTTACGCGTTGCTCTATTTCCGTTAACCCTTTTATTTTCGTTAACCATTATATTGACTGATTCAGTTCAAGAGATATTAAACCTTTGATTATTCATTAGTAGAGGTAAATTATTAAATCTGAATTCCTCGACCCGAGATATTATTATAAGAACATAAGAACATAAGAAAATGGGAGTCTGCAAAAAGCCGATCGGCCCATACAAGGCAGATCCCTGTCACACCCAACCCCAATTACAGGCCCAACTCACTAATACCTTGAGTACTGCCCCCACCAAAATGATCAAGGATTAACACAAGGTTACGGGGTCTGCTGAACGCCGATTGGCCCACACCTGATAGATCCCCCTCACACCCAACCCATCTCGTCCATATGCCTATCTAATTTTATCTTAAAGCTCCCTATCGTTCTTGATCCCACTATATCACTTGGTAGCCTATTCCACCCATCTACAACTCTGTTACCAAACCAATATTTGCCTATATCTTTTCTGAAACGAAATTGATCTAATTTGAAACCATTTGTACGAGTTCTTTCGCTATCACTGAGCTTTAGTACATTTTTCATGTCCCCTTTATTAATCCCACTAACCCACTTGAATACCTCTATCAAATCCCCTCTAACTCTGCATCTCTCTAACGAATGTAAGCCTAATTTCTTCAACCTTTCTTCATACGGAAAATTTCTAATATTATGGATCATTTTTGTCATTCTACGTTGTACTCTCTCCAATGAATCTATGTCCATTCTGTAATAAGGACACCAAAATTTAACAGCATAATCCATATGGGGTCTCACTAATGACAAGTAAAGTTTTAAGATAACATCAGCAGTTCTGTTACTCACACTCCTAGATATGAACCCGAGAATCCTGTTTGCCTTGTTACGAACGCTTATACATTGTTTTCTAGGCTTCAAATCATTGCTAACAAACACACCTAGATCTTTCTCACAGTCTGAGTTTTCTAATTCCATATTAGCTAGTTTATATTTAACATTTGTATGCATCTTCCCTATCTTTAATACCTTGCATTTGTCAATGTTAAACTTCATCTGCCAATTTACTGACCATTCGTGTAATGTATCTAGATCCCTTTGCAGACACTCTATATCTCTATCTGACTCAATTTTTCTCCCCATTTTGGTATCGTCTGCAAATTTACTTATCCTACTAGTTATACCTAAATCAAGGTCATTTATGTATATAATATACAACAGAGGACCTAATACAGATCCCTGGGGGACACCACTTTTGACTGCTCCCCATTCTGACTTGGTACCATTTATGCTGACTCTCTGCTTCCTACCAATTAGCCATGACCTAATCCATCCTAACAACGCCCCACCTATTCCATGTGCCTCAACCTTTCTCATCAATCTCTCATGAGGGACTCTGTCAAAAGCTTTACTGAAATCTAAATATATAATATCATATGACTTGTCATTATCTACTGCTTCATATACCTCTGAGAAAAAACTAAGCAAATTAGTAAGGCAAGACCGTCCCTGAGTGAATCCATGCTGAGAAGAATTGATTAAGTTAAATGTTTCTAAATGGTTTCTCATTTTCCTAGCAATAATTGACTCTAGTAGGTTTCCTATGATTGAAGTGAGACTAATGGGACGGTAATTGGATGCTATTGATTTATCACCTTTTTTGAAGATCGGAACTACATTTGCAAGCTTCCAAGCTTCTGGAACTATACCTGTTTCTAATGACTTGTTAAATAGAAATGTTAATGGGTAACTTAACTCATCTCTTCATTCTTTTAATACTCTAGCATATACCTCATCAGGACCAGGTGATTTATGAGGTTTCAGTCTGTCAATTTCCTTAAGCACATCATTTCTACTTATAGTAACCGTACTTAACCTATTTTCTATACTATCGCTATATACCTTACGGACTTCTGGAAACTGTGCCAAATTTTCATTAGTGAAAACGGAAAGAAATTTACTATTTAATGTACTGCACATTTCTAAATAATTTTCTATCATTTCTCCTATCGAAGTTTTAAGGGGACCAATTACATCTCTAACCTTGGATTTATATAGTTGGTAAAAAGCTTTAGGATTATTTTTTGAGTCATTGGCAACCTTAATTTCATAATTTCCTTTTTCTTTACTAATATCCTTTTTACCTGTCGTGATAGATTCTGATAGTAAGCAAGTAGGTGAATTTCACCTTTCTTAATTTTTCTATATATTCCTCTCTTTTTTCCTAGAAGATCTAATAGTCTATAATTCATCCATTTGGGTTGGTTCTGTGTTGATCTAAATTTTCTTTTGGGGATATATTTATTTTGCGCATTGAATACTGACTTGATAAAATTATCGTATTTATCTACCAAGTTTGACGTCTCTTCCTGACTTAAGATGACAGGTGCCTGAGAAAGGATACACTCATTTGGACTTCTGGATCGACTTAATTTTTTGACCATAGGGTCCGCTAACAGGGCTTCTCTTAACCCACCATAATTGGCTTTTCTGAAGTCAGGTATTAATGTTGTATTCTCTCTGATATTACCTTTCCATTGTATATTAAAATACACAGAATTGTGATCACTATTTCCTAGGTGGTCCCCGATTTCTACACTATTTATCATATGTTCATTGTTACTGAAAACTAAATCGAGAATATTATCACCTCTAGTCGGCGTATCTATGAATTGAGATAAAAAAATATCTTGTACTACCTCAATAAACTCCTTTGAATCAGAGTCGCCTATTTGTTGCTGCCAATCTATATTAGGGAAATTAAAATCCCCCATAATACACACGTTGCTAAACCTTGATGCTATTTTAATTTCCTCCCATAATGATGTTCCGTCATTTCTACTCATATTTGGCGGTCTATACATAACTCCAATAACTACGGTCTCACTACCTTCGTTAACCTCTACCCAAACACTTTCATTTTCATTATTTACTCCAATACCTGATTTAATACAGTTTTTTAATGAACTCCTGACAAACACTGCTATACCGCCGCCCCTCCTACTTGTTCGGTCATATTTAAACAAACTATATCCCGGTATATCAAACTCTGCTAATAAACGCATATAATCGTTGTTTAATGAACTCCTGACAAACACTGCTATACCGCCGCCCCTCCTACTTGTTCGGTCATATTTTATCACCAAAATTTAAACAATATCCCGGTTATATCAAACTCTGCTAATAAACGCATATAATCGTTGTTTAATGAACTCCTGACAAACACTGCTATACCGCCGCCCCTCCTACTTGTTCGGTCATATTTAAACAAACTATATCCCGGTATATCAAACTCTGCTAATAAACGCATATAATCGTTGTTTAATTACATGTTCATATTCTAATTTTCTCATCATAATCCAAGTATATAATAAATTGTAAAATCAATTCAACGTCCGTATCCTTTTAACTTCAGTTGATTACTCCAAATACTAAGAATAAGATCGCACTAACTGTGAATATTATTTCCATCACCGCAGTACATTGAATGACCTGAGTGACCTACCTGCTTAGTTTTATCTATACGCGGTAGTCTTTAACCCTTGTCTAGCGGGGTGTTTTGGGCTCATTTGGGCATATTCAGGCCCTCCTGAATGATCAATCAAGTATCTGCATGAAACGAAATGTATTCAGCAAAAAACTAGGCGCTAAAAGCTTCAAAATGAGACCAGAACGAGCTACGTAGCACTCGTGGTTCTCTTGCAGTGGTGCCACGAACATGGGAGTTTAGCGTATATCGGTATATTTTTCCCAGCTATGCTCACTACTGGCTACACTGCCGGCCTCTCGAGAACACAGGGAACATGAGTTAATGGGCGGCGGTAAGCCCTGGGAGTCGGCTGTCTGGCCCGCTGCGCTCCCGGCCAGTTGCACTCGATCTTAACCCTCTCCGACATATGACGAGATTTTTAGCCTATTAGGGATACTTTAAAGCCTTTGTTACCATCAGGGGTATTTAGAAACCTTTAGTTTAGTTACTTCAACCTCTGCAGTTGTCTTTGAGTTAGCTGTGGGCAGAAAACTAATTTTGGAGAGGTAATTATAAGAGTGAGAGAACTCTATTTCTTATTGCTAATCTGGCAACCTCTGCGTCATATGAGTTTGAAGGGGGTTAACCCTTTAAAAGCCTTAATAATGCTCCTAACTTGCTGCAAATTGGTGCACGACTTAAGTCGAGCGCCGCCAATAAGGGGTTAAACTACCTGCGCGCTTCTCGCCACCCGTGAGCGAGCATTGAACTAGAAATCCTCGTGCATTCCCCCTTTTGCTCAGGCCTTATTATTCATACGTGTTTGGAGATTTTATCTTACCTTTTATTAACATATTAAGAATACTATACGTTAGACACTCAACTCACATAACAAATATTATCAAGGGTTGATTCTATATGTAACCGTGTCTATTTTATAATTGCATATTTCCCTTATAATATTATCATATTATTTCTGTTACTTATGATGTTGAGTAGAGACTGTTATGTATGTTAAATGTATTCCATTGCCTACTTGCTATTACTGATAATAGTTAAGTAACTCTCAGTCCATACTTCAGATCTCGCCATACTCGTGTTTTCCATATTAATCTGATTATGTCACGCATTGAAGATTCTCTGACTATGTACAAATCATACGTAAGAAATCATACCTATATTTATATGCAAAGTGAATAAACCAGAAGTGTATAATTTACATGTGTGTATTTATTGTGTTCTGTAGCACCTGATTGAGTACCTAATTGTGAATAAGAACGTGTTAGATTTTTTCCTGTTGAGGATAATTTGAGTCTATAAGTTCATAATTGGATTTTAGTAAAGACCATAATTATAACAGGCTAAAATATATTATAACCCGACATAACAAGAACACATTAAGAGACGCATAAACTTAACTTCGACTTGGCTTTCAGGTCACTTCTAACGTAAATATATATTATGTACCATTGCTAAAAACACAAATATACTCTATCATTCATTTTGCCTATTTCATAAATATATATATATATATATATATATATATATTGTTACGATCCTACATTGCTAAACCCAAGAGATTAAAATTCAAGCAAGGGCAACTAGCATGCTGTTGCGTTTCAGAAGGCCAAAAGGGTAAATGTCTCAGATAATCACAAATTAATGAAGAAGGATGATATTAAACACTTCTAATTTTCGTATTAATTATAATTACTAATAACTAGAGAAACGAACAAGTTGATAAGCAAGATGATTCAGTTAATCACGGCAAAGAATGGTAATGGGCTAAGCTCCGAGTGAAGGCCTCGAGTAAATGCACTCGTTACAAGGAATGAACACTACACAAAAAGAACATTTGAAGAACAGTTAATCAACACCTAGCACACAGAACAGCAAACTGAATCACACTCAATCACAGACCAATATATGATACCATGTAGTATCACCAGTTAACACGCTAGGAGAACGTGTGCACTCTAGAACACTAATCCGTGTTCGTTACACACCACACAACACCATATGAAACTCAGAGCTCCTCACAACACTAGGGCTCGTTACACATACACAATAATACACCAATGCTGTCTCATCTCCCCTTCAAAGGACAAAACAGTGCACTACCTACTTGTCTTAACGCACAAACCAGCAGACAACACATCACGCATGTCCAGGGGTGTACCCAGACCAGCGTGAACAGGAGCACTTCTCCCACCTCTGCCTCGTCGGGCTCTCCGCGCTTCTACCACCTCTGCCTCGTCGGGCTCTCCAACAGCTATTAACTCTCAACTCTTCCCTCCCTATACACATCTCTTCCCAAGCTCTATTTTCGGCAAGAACCTGGTGTCACACTAGTCTATACAGCAGAGTCACACGGAATGTCAGATAAAGGCCTCCTGTCGTGGGAAATGTAGATCTTCCCACGCCTACATGCCCCACGTGCATAGACTCCCACGGGTGGTGCTTGTGACACTGGACACCAGCCGCTATCGGTGTAGATTAAGGTGGGTCGCCTGTCTCTCTCCTCCCTCCGTCTCTGCTATCACGCTGCTCCCTTACAATATATATATATTGTCACATGTCTGATTGACCACTCAGTTACTAGACTGCTGCGTATGAATATGTGAATATACTCTGCCTTAAACCCGCACCCTACACTAAAATCAAGCTTTTGTTTCCCCCCACACTTAAGATATATATTCATGAGTTCTGTAAAAAATTTGATCATACCTACCGTCTCTACATAATGTATATAACTTTGTATGTTTCCTATTTATGTTTTATTTGTATCTATCCATTAATTATATACTCTATGTACAAATATAACAATACACGCTATTCACACTCTGTAACATGACTTAATAAAATAACCTGTAAGAGTCTTGTACATCCACCATTGTATCTTTCGCACACCTCTTCCTCGAGAAATAGGAACTCCTTGGTATACGGTGTAGCTTATGCAACCCCCCTCTTCGATTATTGGGGTTGGTATCTCAGTATATAATATATAGACAAGACAATGTAGGCTCAGTTAGAGAAAAAGCTTTAGCTGAGCTGAACCTTGGGTCTTTGTAATAACAACAAATTTTGATATTAGGGCATATATATTTTTTCCATTCCAGTATTCACAGCACTGTAATTGACCAATAAATATTCTACCTAAATATGTAATATGACACGCTATGATTATTGCATTATCCTTTTTTACTTTTTTGCTTCCTTTTTTCTTTTCATTTTCATCCAAACATAATTAAAAGTTTACTATAGCTTTGTGTAGGTTACCTTGATTGTTATTTAATATCATAATTCCCCATAATTATGTTTATGGTGAACATTGGAACGCTCATTATATAATATACATAAAGGGTGTTTAACACTCCACGAGCGGCTAGGTCGGTAACTTCTACTACCTGCCAAGCGGGTGGTTTTACCCTAAACGAGCTTATTTCGGTGCTCTTTTTCATGCATAAACAAGAGCCAGAGCGTAATACAAGTATGTATTCGTGAAAGAGCGATAATTGAGCTTTCCAATGACACTGGAACCATCCTTCTACGATCACGGGTTGTCTTGCAACAATCGTGCAACACGAAGGAAAAATCCCTAAAATACGGTATTTCCTGACATATTTCCCTGTCTAGGGAGGCAGTGAGTGTGGATGTGTGTGGTGGTGGGCCCAGTGCTGGTGCGGGAGCCGTGCCGAACGGTCAGAGTCAACCTACGCTCCTCCCACCGCTCGGACTCTCTCTCAGAGCCAATTATATGTTCAAAATTGCTACCGACTTAAGGCGGTCCCCGCCACATTGTCCTTTATTCTCTAGACCGCCTTAAGTCGGGCCCCACCAATAAGGGGTTAAAGGCAAACAGAAAATTAACAATATATTTTTATTAAATCAATATGAACTCCAACCACCAGCTGCATCAGTTATATCCTGTATTCTCGTTGGAACAATATCCAACTTATATTAGGGGGGCGACGGATATCCTCCTACTCCCACTCCTACACTTTCCACTATATTGCTTCAGTGTTCCTAGCCTGGCCCACATTCCAGTCCATAGATGTAATGTGGGGCTCATGTCAACTCAGGAATGGCCATGGCACGCACTGAGGGCAGCAGCACTTCCTCCAAAATGCTAATAAATGGGTAACTGGACAGCCGGCCCTCCACCTTTACTAGTTCGCCTGGACCGTGTGCCCACATCCAGCTCCAGAAGCAAACTCCATCTCGGCTACTTCTGTGCTGTTTGCTGATGTTTTCAGCAGCATATCGGGTGTTGGGCTCACGCCAGGACTGCCTTGCACCTACCTCGACTTAGGAAAAGAGTTTCTCTTCCGTAAAGATCCCATTCCTCTCATCCCATTCTCCCATTGTCAAGTGTTGCAAGGTAAATACGAGATGGGCCTCCTTGTTGGCCTCGTTCAGAGTCTGCTTGTGAGCACAAACGTTCTCGATAAAGCGATGCTAAACGGTGGGAGGATTGAAAGGCAACCAACATTTTTGGGTCAGCTGTACTAATGACATGAACGGCATTGTCCTCATCGCGTTTACTATCCGTGCGCCATCCTCTATGGTCGTAGTCCAAGGCCTACCACTTCTTGGCCACGTCTCCACTAACCTTGCTTCCATCCACTGTCGCACCGTCCTCTCACACATTATGTTTCCATCAGGACCATCACAATCCTAAAGATGTGCATTCCCACTTGCCACATCCCTACTATATAAGTTCGCTCACTGATGACATTTGGAGCATTGTCTCTGCAGGCGGATAATAAAAATAACCTAAACGTTCATAATGACAGTACTCTTTACATGTTTGTTAAAATACTATACCTTAACGTGTGTGTTTTTTCAGTGTGTATCTTTTTCGGTGTTGTTTTATGTTTTCCAGGATTTGTTGTCTTTACATGTGTGCGTCTTGTGTGGTGTGCATTCAAGCGATCTCGGGTGTGTGTTTTTTGTGATCTTGTGTATGTATATGTGCGTGTGTGTGGTGTGCATTTTATGTTATTTTGTGCGAGTGTTTTGTGCCCTGTGCATTGTATGTGATCATGTGTGTGCATTTGTGTGTGGTGTGCGTTTTATGTTATAGGGTGTGTTTTGTGTCCTATGTGTGTGAGTGGGTGGGTGGGTTGGTGCTTGCATGTTATGGGCAGAGGAGAGAGGTTGAAACGTCGTCTCCCCAAACATTAAAAAGTGTGGAGGTCATAATTATATGTATGTATCAACTTATTCTTGAAACAAACACAAATACCTTAAATCCTTGGTAAATTATGCTTAACAAAAACCAGTGTCTCAAACTGAATATCTCAAACATATTATGGTTACACTTACTATATGTTTGTTTTGTTGTTGCTGTTCCCCAGGCTGCCTGGTCGAACAGCCCCAAGGCCCCGAGCAAGGCCAAGGCCATAACCGAGAGTCCCCACAGAATACTCCCTGCCTACCACAATAAAGCCTGGGTGACCGAAGCCACTCCAAGGCGGGGAGCTGAGGAGGGTGCGGAAATGCCCGGGAGACCAAAGCCCCACTCAGGGCCCTGTAACCCTCAGCAATTATGAAGAGAAAGTTGAGGGGCTAAGGAAAAATGTGACGCTTTGGCTTCCAATCTGCCAACCTCTAGGTTGGCAGATTGGGAGGTCAATCCACGGAAGAGACGCCGTCACTTGAGATCTAGAAAATATATAAGTAAAAGGAACAGTCAGAGTAAGCTATGGGTATGGCAGAGATCGCTCAGCTCTCATTCTGATAGACCAGTCTATCACCACCTATTATATTATATGTTAACGGATATAGGTGAGTTCTTGGGGTATCAAAGTTTATGTAGGAATAGGATAACCAGCGAGGCAGCGAGCAACAGATGTCGTTCGCTGCCTCGCTAGTTGTCCTATTCCTAATAAATATATTTATATATTATGTTAATTTTGTCATCACTAATCATTACTAACATTTTGTTATGTATAAGTAAATTTAAAGCAATCGCATAATAATAATCTGCATATGGGAGGGAGAAGAAGAGAAGTTGTGGAGGAGGAGGTGGGGATCAGGAGGTCAGAAGTTTGTGAAGCCATGAATAGAGTGAAGTTGGGGAAAACACCAGGAATAGATGGCGTGTGTGGGGAAATGCTGAGGTATGGTTGGGAGATAGTGATCGAATGGGTATGGAAAATGTGCAAACTAGCATGGGAGAAGGGGAGTGCACCTGATGACTGGAAGACAGGCATAATAGTCCTCCTATATAAGGGTAAAAATAGATAGGTAAATATAGATAGTTAAATATAGAATGAGAATTCCTAAGTGTTATGAATAGTTAGTAAAGAAGCTTATTAGGCAGGCTTATATAATTGACACAACAGAGAGAGAGGTCCTGGAAGTGTTAGTGAATGCCAGGCTGGATGTATGTGGAATGACTGAGACCAAATGGAGGGGTACAGATGTAGGAGTGTGGAATGGGTGTGTGTGCTGGAGGAGTGAGTGAAGGAACAGCGAGAGAAGGTGTACGTTTGTTTGTAAGTAACAAATGGAAGGAGCGTGTAAGAGACTATAGGTCTGTGGGTTCAAGGATTGTGTGGGTGAGAATGAAAGTAGGAATACAAACGTGGGTGGTTGTGTGTGTGTATGCTCCGAAAGAGGATAAACCTGTAAGAGAAAAAGAGGAGTTCTGGGTGAATGTGGAGGCGTGATTGGATAAGTTTGGCAAGAGAGAAAGAATATTTCTGATTGGGGATATGAATGGGAAGGTGGGTGATAAGAAAGTTGATTGCGTATGTGTGGGGAGGAGGCTGTGGATAGCCAACACCTTCTTCTGACACAGAATGATACACAGGTACACATGGAAAGTGGTATGGAAAAAGAAGGATAAGACAGTAGTGCAGTGAAAGTCACTGATTGATTATATATGTGTGGATGAACAAATGAAAAAATTTGTGCTGGATGCTAGGGTGTATAGGGGTATTAGAGGGGGTCTGTCTGGCCATTATGTCTATCTATCTATCTATCTATATGCTGAGGCCCAATCCCGATTTTGGGGATAGCCGACTCAAGACAGAGCAAGAACAGGGAAAACACAAAAACAACATAAAACAACAAATAAACTCAGATAAAAAGCACAAACTCACACACATCCAGGTCACCCAGGAGAAGACCCAGAGACCCGGGTCACCAAGGTCGCTCCAGCGCTTCCCCGGCCCCCGACCACCCGGAGAGGTTCTGATCTCGGCAGGCAGACATGCAGCGGAGCCAAAGCCACAAGCCCTCCCACCACACTTCCAGGCGCACCCTTCATATTAATCATCTCCCCGGGCCAGGCGCCTGATGGACTATTATCTAGTCCAACTTGCGCCCGTCCCCTTACTCCAAATGACCACGTGTTCACTCAACTATTCACAAGCATTCTCCATTGACTCCTGTCCACCATCACTTCCCCTGCCTGATCTATAGTCATTCTTCTATCATCCAAAGCCTTTCTTACACAGTCTCTCCATCTCAATGGGGGTCTTCCTGCCTTTCTATCTCCCCTTGTACCTGACTCACATATTCTCTTTGTAAGCCTTTCATATCCCATTCGTTCAACATGACCATACCAGCTCAGCACCCTTCTGTCCATTCTGGCTGACAAATGTTCCTGCTGCCCCACTCTCCTACGTACCTCTTCATTCCTCAATCTGTCTCTACGAGTAACTCCACACATACTCCTCAAGCAGCTCATCTCCATCACATCCAGCCCTCTTTTCTCCTCTTTCTTCAGAGCCCATGTCTCAGCCCCATACATCACTGTTGGCACAACAATTCCTTGATACAGTGCACTTTTTACTTTCACTCCGAGATTTCTCGTCTTCACATACTTCCCATTGCTCCGAAAACCTTCCTTCCTTCACACACTCTCTGTTTTACCTCCACTTCCATACCTCCACTCCTGCTTATCGTTCCTCCTAGATATTTAAAACACTCTACTTGTTCCAATATTTCCCCATCCAGCCTCACATCTAGATTCACCCTATGCTCTCCCCTATTACACACCATTACTTTACTTTTATTGACGTTCACCTTCAGTTTCCTCCTTCCACAAACCACACCAAACTCTTTGACTACCCACTGCAGTTTCTCCTCAGAATCCGCCACCAATGTACTACTACCATTATGTAGTAGTAGCTAAAATTAGGATACAAAAGAAGTGGGTGAGGAGAGCTGGAGGGAGGAGAGTGGAAGGTGGAATGGCGAGGAGGGTGGAGAGGTTCAGGAGAGCAGTAGAAAGACAACTAGGTAGGCTTGACCGGGAAGGTATGGAGGAAGTGGAAGAGATGAGCAAAGTGTTTAACCCTTAATTAGCGGCGAGCAACATAAGTCGAGTTAAAAAAAGCTGGACTATGTGGCGGCGCTCGACATAGGTCGAGTGGCAATTTCAGCACGTAATGTGGCTGAGAGAGAGAGACAAGTGGTGGCAGGAGACTAGCGAGCGTATGACTGCTCCAGACCACCGCGGCGAACCTACTGACACAAATCTCAGCTCCCTCCTCCCTCTCTCACTCGCTACATACTCAATTATGTACTGAAACTACCGAATTACCTGCTTTTTGCACTCGCGTTGCACGGTTATTGCAAGAAAACTATCCATCGTACAAGGATCGTTATGGTGTCATTCGAAAGCTCTGTTTATGCCCTTTCAGGGATAGGTACTTGTTTTACGTTCTGGGTCTTATTTAGGCATGAAAAAGATCACGTAAACAGCCCTATTTTGGCTAAAAACACCCCGCTGTGCGGTACACATAAATAAACCGCATAGGCCGCTCGTAAGGTGTTAAGGAAGAGATCTGTGCAGCATGTGAGGAGGTGTGTGGAGTAAGGAGAAGAGGGAGGGGAGTGAAGGGTACAGCATGGTGGACAGAAGAGGTAAAAATAGCTGTGGAAGACAAGAAGAAAGCGTATAGAGAGTGGTTGGATAGTAGAGGAAATAAAGATTTGGAGAGACAGAAACAAACGAGGTACTTGGAGGAAAAGAGAGTAGTGAAGGAAAGTAAGAGAAGAGTAGATAAGGAATTTGGAAGGAATCTGAGTGTAAAATGGAGGAAGTGTAAGAAATTGTTCTGGAAAGAAGTCAAGAAAGTTAGGGAAGGAAGCAAGGGAAACAGTAAGGGTGTGAGAGATAAGAATGGGCGAGTGCTAGCCAAGAAGCAAAAGAGAGTCGAAAGATGGAGGGAGTACTTCAACGAATTGCTGCATGTAAGGAATGAAACGCCAGCAAACATAGTTGGATGGGGTATGGGAGGGAGAAGAAGAGAAGTAGTGGAGGAGGAGGTGGGGATCAGGAGGTCAAAAGTGTGTGAAGCCATGAAAAGAGTGAAGTTGGGGAAAGCACCAGGAATAGATGGAGTGTGTGGGGAAATGCTGAGGTATGGTGGTGAGATAGTGATTGAATGGGTATGGAAAATGTGTAAACTAGCATGGGAGAAGGGGAGTGCACCTGATGACTGGAAGACAGGCATAATAGTCCCCCTATATAAGGGTAAAGGGGAAAGAGGAGTGTGTGGTAACCACTGAGGAATATGTCTTCTAAGTGTAGTAGGGTAGTGATTGAGAGAGTGAGAAATGGATTGGTGACGAGCAGGGCGGTTTTAGGAAGGGAAGCGGATGTGTAGATCAGACTTTTACCCTGAATTGTGTTGTGAAGAAATATTTGGAGAAACAACAAAAGGTGTATGTTGCCTTTATGGACTTGGAGAAGGCCTATGACAGAGTGGATAGAGAAGGTATGTGGAAAGTACTGAGAATATACGGAGTAGATGGCAAGTTGCTGAAAGCAGTGAAGAGCATGTATGAGGGTGCAAAGGCGGCAGTACGTGTGGAGAATGAGCAGAGCGAGTTCTTTAACCTGACTGTTGGGTTGAAACAGGGGTGTGTGATGTCCTCGTGGTTGTTTATTGTATATATGAATGGAGTCATGAAAGAAATGTAAGGAAGATCAGTGGATGTTGGTGTATTGCTGATAAGGGAGGGAAATGAGTGGAAGCTACCTGTACTGCTGTTTACTGATGATACAGTTCTGATGAGCAATAATGAATGGGAGTTGCAGGGTCTGGTGAATATGTTTGGAACAGTGTGCGAAAAATGGAATCTGAAGGTAAATGTGGGGAAGAGCAAGGTTATGGTCTTCGAAAGGGGTGAAGCCACAGAGTGTGAGGTGAAGTTGAATGGTCAGGCTATGGAGATTGTCAGCTCATTTAAGTATCTGGGTAGTGTGTTGAGTAGAGATGGGACTGTGGATGAAGAAGTGCGGGAGAGGGTGCAACAGGAGAAGAGGGTTGTAGGAACGCTGAAAGCAGTAACAAGAAATAGGGTGGTCAGTATGGAAGTGAAGAAGTCCTTGCATGACAGTGTGGTAATCCCGACACTAACTTACGGAAGCGAAGCATGGACGTTGGTGGAGAGACTCAGAACAAGAGTGAGAGGGGTGGGAATGAGTTACTTAAGAAGTGCGTGCGGAGTTACATGGAGGGATAGACAGACGAATGAGGAAGTAAGAAGGAGGTGTGGTGTGGAGGTAGATGTGCTGGAAAGTGTGAAAAGGAACACCTTGAGATGGTTTGGGCATATTGAACGTATGGGAAGCGAGCGAATGACTAAGACGGTGTACGAGAGCGATTTGGAAGGACAGAGAGGGAGAGGTAAACCGAAAGAGAAGTGGAAGGATGGAGTGTGGAAGTATATGGATGAAGGCGGTGCTGGTTGGGAGGAGGGGCGTCGACTGACTGGGGAAAGAGGTGCATGGGGGCGGTTCGTTCGTGACCAACCCTTCGGGGATCACGGCGTCAGGCAATAGATAGATAGATACATATTTTAAAGGTTATCCTTAACGTCTAGGAGATATATGTATATATATATATATATACATACTGTATATACAGTATATATACATACTATATATATATATATGCTCAGGCCCAAACCCCACTTTTCCTATTTTTTAATTT
>CM064480.1:30292936-30372936 GCA_032716605.1 Paralithodes platypus
GTTTTGGTATTGCTGGCCGGCTTGGTAGCACCGAGCCACTCTGCTTGTTGCCAGACGCTTCCATAAGCTTCTAACCTTCACTCCCATAGTGCTATCAGTTTGCAACAGGCCTCGGTTGTGAGAGGGTGTGTGTCCAAGCAAGAAGTGATTTGGAAGCTGTAATTCAACCAAGAACAAGTCTATATTCATATGTATTTGTGACAGCTATATACCAGGTGTAAATGTGAGGTTTATTACATGTTACACTCCATAGCTCATACTGTATTCTAAGCACATAGCTTGATAAGATATTGTTTTATTTCATTGGAGTTATCGCGAGTATATAATAAGCTCAATATGAGGCCCTGTACTGAGCCCTGCCTGGCACGGTAAACAATAAAGCTATGGTCGATATTCTCAAAGCCATGAGGGCTATGTTTGAATGAAGTAGACTTTTATAGTGAGAATTTGACCTGAGTTTTCCAATGGAAGTAATTTGAATTCACTCAGTGCTACAGAATCAGATACGGCCGTATATTGATGACAAAAGTAGCAGAATCCATCTATAAGTACACTGCAGGAATTTGGTTAACTAGTTTAAAGTCTAGAAGATGTACCTTAATGTTAAGATAAAAGTAAGAGGGATGTCGATAGTGGGTTGTTCAGTAGAGGGGCAAGACATTAATATGTTTTATTCTACCAGAGTACATAAGCCCAAAGGAATTTGTACCCACTTTGTGACTTTATGTATGGAAGTAAAAACAGTAATTGACTTCTGGTAAACTCGAATGCCATAGTCTATAGCCCACTCATAAGAATTTGTGGACCCCCTATGTTTTTCTGTATGCAATTATAACTATCTGGATTGATTTTTGGATAGAACTTGCTTTACAATGGTTTTGTAGTTGATGTATTGAAAATTATATTTATAAATTCGTTTCCAGAGATATACTTCCATAAATAGAAATAGGTGAGTGCCACAAATATATGTGAGTGGGCTTGAGACTATGGCATCCGAGCGTACAAGAATAATTTGCCCTATAGGTCTAACTGTCAATTGATCATATAAATTAACTACTGCATAACAAACAACTCTCATTATTCAATTATAAAAACTTTCCTTGAATACATAAAATACATATTCCTGAAAGAGCAGTAATTTCTGCAGCAGTAACTGGCCACCGTCCCTGTCCTCTTGTTCCTAACCCCACTACTGCTACTTCAGGAACAGACTCCGTCAGGGGTTACTGCTACTTCAGGAAAAACTGCTTCAGGGGTTGCTGATACTTCAGGAACAAACTGCTTCAGGGGTTACTGCTACTTCAGGAAGAGGACGGCCACTACCAGAGCTCGGACTCAAACTTGGTGCCTGACACTCTTGTACCCTTTCATCAGGTTTGGAGGATTCGGGGCAGCTCCTCTTTCCACTCTCGGCTGAGCTGCTCAAAGTAGTCGTCAGACTCATCAAGGGAAATCAGCGTTGTCAGTGCACTTATCTCCAGGCATTCTGCGAGCTGTACAGAATAAAGGGGTGACTGTGGCAGGCTAGAGGTTGTCTCATTTACTTCATAAGTACTGGTAGGGTTGTCAGCCCTATGTTTGTAGTATTTTTCTAAAAGACCTCTTAAGTCACCAGTGCCGTCCACCAGACTATAGTGCTGCTGCTTAGGGAGGGGAGAGGGGCTATATAGTGCAAGTTTCGATTGGAGGAGTAGACTCATGGTAATTCCTGGAAAATCTGAGTTTCTGGGGGCGAATCCAGGCCCTATAAGGCCTAGCATAGGATTGGAGAACCATCCTGTGGCCCGGTACGAGGCAGAACCAATCAGGAGGCGAGACCTAATCCCTGTTCGTTGATTTGTGGTTAGTGCATCTAACATGGGTGCTGCGTATTTGGGACCTGGGCATTTTTAAGGGCTTGCTCATCAAAAATATAAAGATAAATAAATAAAATGGTTATGTATTTCTAATAAGAGTGGAGTCTACTTCATGCTCAGCTTGATAACAGAAGCTAATGGTAATATATGTATACAGTGGTTTAATTAGCATGAAGGTAGTGAACATAATAATACAACTAAAACACAGTACAACTAAACAGAAATATGCAATATGGTATCAGTAAAAATAGACACTGACTGTGCTCGTGGCAGCAGACAATGTGCTACTTAACTTGCGGCAACCTTACATGCAATACTTTATCTCAGTAACGATTTAATACACAATCATATACAAGTTCGTTCTAAAGGGCCCTTCACACATTCAGGTGTGCGAGCTAGAATCACTAGGAGTAATGACTCCTGTTGATTCCTGGGAATATGACCGCGAGTGTCCCTCACGACAGAGTAGGAGTCAGTGGGAGTGTCCCTGCGAGTCACAAGGAGTCACTGGGAGTCACCGGGATAAAACCGGCTATGAAGTGCGAGTTATTGAAAATTTGAAAATTAACGGTCGTTTTCGGATTAGTGCAATATACGAGTCGATACAAGTAAAGGGTACTTCACACAGTCAGGAATGCGAGCTAGAATCACTAGGAGTAGCTGAAAATTCGGATTCCTGGGCCTATTCGCGGTGAAAATCGATGACTCCTAGTGACTCTAGCGATATCCTAGTGACTCCTGTTAGACTCCCAGTGACTCCAAACCAGTCGCGGGCGATTGGCCCTGTCCGACAAAATGTTCACCGTGTTTAAAGTTATCGCCGCGAGTCGGACCACTCCCAGTGATTCCTGGTGACTCCCAGTGATTCCTCAGTGATTCCCAGTGAGTCCTGGTGATTCTCGGTGATTCGTATCTGATTCGCGGACAGGTTTCGGTTTCAGTTTCACCGGGAGTCACTGGGATAAAGATAAGTAATACATGCGAGCCACTGAGGGTCACTGGGAAATGACAGGAGTCACCAGGATCCACCAGGAGCCACTGGAAGTCACCGATCATGCTCTCCAAGTGGCAGGGGCGCCCACAGAGATACCTGTAGTGGGCGCACATGTAATAAAGGGCCCGCTAGTCATGGGTGTGGGTGGTGAGCAAAGCGAGCCTACTCACCTGGGGATCCCCCCCCCCCCAAACAATTGTGCAGTATTTATTAATTGTAGGTGCATTCGAAAGCTATCTCAAAGTGAAATGAAGGTGGATTAATAAATATATTATTCATATTAACCTGTAATACTCCTCACATGAACGTATAATATACAGTATACGGGTAGTTTACTTTTCTTGGTCAAACATTATAAATAGGCCTAGTATTAACCTGTGTAAGTACAATTTCCCACAAGACATTGTATTCACCCAGTGATTGTGCGTAGAGAAGGAAATTACGGTAGGTGAGGTAATTAATAATGTGAACAATGTATGGTCAATGTTACAATACCCTACTTGTAGTCTACAAGTTCTGCAACTCCCCTTACCTAACATAACGAGAGTGGTGGAGACGTGTTTGTATGTGTTTTGAAATGTCAAGTTCGCTTGGTGGTGGTGAGTGGAGTTTTGGATTACTACTTCGAGGGGCGTTGTAGTCGCCGGGGTAGACTTTGAGCCAGTGGAATCATGGCTTGGTGGTTTAGGGGCCGTTGTAGTCGCCGGTTAATAATCTAGAAGTTCTGCAACTCCCCTGACCTAACCTAAGCAAACTAACACAACCTATAAGTGTTACCTATTTTAGGTAATCGTATGAAATATTACAGAACTCGTTAACGAATGAAAATAACAAGATGGGAAGGATTAACTATCCACTATGTAGACAATGGTTTAAATATATTTGTTTCGTAAAGTATAGTAAGCATTGATATCATGACCTTACGGTACATAATAATACAGACTTATCGTATTATATTAATGTCTGTAATGATGTATGAATACAGTCATAATACTTAATGATGATGTGGCGTTGCACAGCTTGGGGGTCTCTTATATAGGGGCTGTGCACAATGGGGGCCATGCCTGGCATATTCGGCATCTCATTCCTAACAACTCCCAGTGATGCTCGGTGACTCCCAGTGACTCCTATCTAACTCCCAGTGACTCCTGTATTACTCCTATCGACTTGTATATTACACTAATCCGAAAGCGACCGTTAATTTTCAACTTGTCAATAACTCGCACTTCATTCCCGGTTTTATCCCGGTGATTCTTGGTGACTCCCAGTGACTCCCAGTGATTCGCAGGTACACTCCCGCTGGCTCCTACGGTGTTGTGAGTGCACAGGGAATTTCAGACACTCGCGGTCGTATTCCCAGTAATCAACAGGAGTCATTACTCCTAGTGATTCTAGCTCGCATTCCTGACTGTGTGAAGTACCCTTAATACAGCAGTCACTGGGAGTTAGATAGGAGTCACTGGGAGTCACCGAGCATCACTGGGAGTCGTTAGGCATGACCTGTGTCGCGCGGCTGCCAACTCGTGGTGCGGTATTGCCACCAACTCACAGTAGACTTGCCGCTTGCGCAGGGGCTCCCACAGACGGAAGCACTGGACACACGTGCATCCACTGTGAGCCTCCAGGCATGTGTGTGACCCTATAATTTAAAGTTGCCATCCCTCAAGTATGTCTCTTGTAGGCTATAAGTACAGTCCTCTAATATCATCATTAAGTATTATGACTGTATTCATACATCATTAAAGACAATAATAGAATACGATAAGTCTGTATTATTATGTACCGTACGGTCATTATATCAATGCTTAGTATAATTTAAGAAACAAATATATGTAAAGCATTGTCTAAAGAGTGCCTAGTTAATCCTTCACACATGTTCGTTTCCTTTTGTTAGCGAGTTCTGTAATATTTCATAATATTACCTAAAATGGGTAACAATTATAGGTTATGTTAGCTTGGTTAGGTTAGGTCAGGGGAGTTGGAGAACTTGTAAACTAGAAGTAGGCTAGTGTAACATTGACCATACATTGTTCACATTATTAAATACCTCACCTACAGTAATTTCCTTCTCTTCACACAATCACTGTGTTAAATACAACGTTTTGTGGGCAATTGTACTTTCACAGGTTCATACTAGGCCTATTTATAATGTTTGACCAAGAAAACTAAAGTACCCGTATATATTATACTTTCAGGTGAGGAGTATTGCAGTTTTATATGAATAACATATTTTTTAATCCACCTTCATATCACTTTGAGATAGCTTGAGAATGCACCTACAATTAATGAATACTGCAAAATTTTCTGGGGAGGGGGGGAATCCCCAGCTAGGTAGGCTCGCTTTGCTCACCACCCACACCCATGAATAGTGGGCCCTTTATTACATGTGCGCCCACTACAGGTATCTCTGTGGGCGCCCCTGCTGCTTGGAGAGCATGCTCGGTGACTCCCAGTGGCTCCTGGTGGTTCCTGGTGACTCCCGTCGATTCCCAGTGACCCTCAGTGACTCGCATGTATTACCTATCTATAGTGACTCCCGGTGAAACTGAGAACTGAAACTGAAACAGAACACTGTCCGCGATTTAGATAGGAGTCACTGGGAGTGTTCCGACTCGCGGCGAGAACTTTAAACACGGTGAACATTTTGTCGGACAAGGCCAATCGCCCCCGCGACTGGTCGAGAGTCACTGGGAGTCTAACAGGAGTCACTAGGAATCGCTAGAGTCACTAGGGGTCATCGATTTTCACCGAATTTTCACCTACTCCTAGTGATTCTAGCTCGCACTCCTGACTGTGTGAAAGGCCCTTAAGGGGAGGTTTTTAGTGCGTTCCCTAGACTTCCATCAAGCTTGAAATTACACCCCCAGACCCCCTTTCAAGATAAATTTGTAAATTTTTCGGTAGAAAAATGTCCCGGCCGAAGGCCGGTTCCTCTTAAATTACAGGCTCGCTATCGCTCGCCAGGAAAAAATCGACACCTAAATGGGACGAAAAGTCTTAAAAGTTACATAAATGGGGTGAAAGTTCTTAAAATCGCCAAACTAATGGGGCGAACGTCTTAAAATCTCAAAAGCAATGGGGCTAAACATGAGGGAGAAAGGAGTCAAGAAAAAACTCCCTCAAGTGGAAATCCCCCCTTAACTCACCTTATAATAAGTCTTTGTATTTAGGACAAGTATTTAACCTGCTAGTGAATCAAGTCTTAGTCTGATATCTCAACGGGATGAAGTTAATCTCTCAATTGGACTCGAGAGTTAATACAATGTTGATAGCAAATGGTGAATTCAATGATAGCGAGCTTACAGTGAACGGTTAAGACCAACAATAATTAACTCAAATATCGCTCTCGTAATGAACAGTGTATCATCCCTCTGTGATTACGAGTGATAGACTGTGTTTAATATATGTTCCGAAGAACCAGTTATCTTTTGTGAGTGAGCCTTTATACGCTTATTAGCCCGGCAGCTGCGGGGAGACTCTTAAGAGGTTTTACAGGGCGACTGTGGGGAGACTCTTAAGATCCTAGGCCTAAACAAAACTTTTAAAAGGCCCCAGTAGCACTTGATTTTTTTGTTTTCCTCCATACCTCATATCACTTCTCCCCATCTGTCAAAGTACCCTCCTTCCCCTCCCCCCTCCCCCCTTCAATTGTCACCTATTTTTCTCTTATTCCTGTAATTATCGGTTTATTTATGGCGCCAAAAATCCCCACCCGGTTCCAAGGTGGAAAGGGAGGGTGTGGAAGGAGGAGAGAGAAAGAGTGGTAGCCCACACTACCTCCAGTATCTCAACAGAGCTTGTGGAGGGAGGGTCTACTCTCGCTCTCTGTCAACTTTATGAATGAAACGCTCTGCAATATTTCATGTTTGTCACCCCCCAAACACTATTCCCACTTGTTTTATTGTTGTAACATGTTACTATCTTCATATTAAACGTAAAATAGGCGCATATGGATAAGTATTAATTATATTTATGGTAAATTAACGATTTTAGTGAGAAATGTATCTAAATACCTACGCACAGGGGTAAGGTGTATACTACAGGGGCTGCGCAGCTGAGAGGTTAACCCACAGGACCCCAGCGCCGCAGCGTATGCATCGGCAATGTATGTAACGCTAAACCCCAGCGACGCATAGGGTGCGTCGCGGTTAATTACTCCGGTCCTATGGCACCTAGAGGGCTCAGATTTGTATGGGAACTGCGTAAGTATCCCACACAACAATGCTGATGGTTGAAAACCCTCAAATTCCAACCGCGTGTGCGGAAAAACTTGTTTTTGCATGTTTTTGCCTACCCATTTCCCCATGTTAATTCCGACTTTTGGGCGCCCCTTAGGACCCCTTAATGACCTAGGGGATAAAAAAAATTTCCCTTCATTTCTAACCCATTCCAGGTGTTTTCTGAAAAAAACAAATTATTGACAACCTGCTGGGCCTGAAGTGTACATTTATATTATATTGCCTGGGGCTCAGTGGGTTAAGGGGGCAACTAATTGAACAGAGTTTATCAAATCTAGGCTCTTTATCTTGTGGTTGACAATTCCTATTATCCATTGCTTAGGGCGTGACAGTTCCTAACATTGACTTATTCATCTCTTTGCAAGCTAACTCATTTATTAACTAATTACCCCTAACGTCTACCTCATTAACCCCTACTGTACCATAGGGTACTACCATAAATGTACCCCCCAGTTCCAAGCAATGTGGCCAAAATGGCTTCAGAGGCAAGATATAACAGCCTCCCACCTCAAAAGATGGAGGAATACTGCCTCTCCCAGCTTGTGGGGGCTTGGATATAAGCTGAGAAGTGTTGCCAAGGTCTTAGAGCAGTACTCAAACATCGCAGTTAAACTTGGCAGTTACAAGGATCATATATTACTGACGGGTTGCAGCCGTCCCTGGGATTTGGGAGTGATTTATCTACTGACGGCTCTCTGCCGTCGCTGGGATTGTACGGATGGACCGCGAACGAGGGCTCCACCTGCTAAGTGCTAAACTCGGCAATACTTCTTAGAGTCATTTAACTAATGAGTTGATATGTTATAACTGGGAACTAATCTTGAAGTTAATTGAGCAAGTTTACAGGCAATTCATCAAAAGGTCCTTAGTGCATCCTGGAGGCCATGGCAAATCTGTTAGTACTGCTACGAGTACTATAACCGACCGTCTAACAGTCTTATAGTCACCTGTTGCAACTTTTAAAGGGTGATGAAGCTGGTTATCCAGGCCAGGGCGTCTCGTCCATTTATCACCTCGTTGTCGGCTGCGCCTTCGTCAGGGCCTTCGTCTCCGGGGCCTGGAAGAGGCGTGGCTCTCTGACCTCAGTTCCTCTCGTAGTACTCGGGGTAGCTCCATCTTCCAATGGACTGTTAATTCCTCAAAGTATTGGTCAGGTGTCCTCAGGGTGTGTTGCTGATATAGGTTTTGCAGCTCTAGCAGCAACGGGTTATTAAGGGTGGTGGGCAACTGTAGCAGGGGCAGCGAAAGGGTTAAGGGCAGTCTTTTGGTTGTCTTTTCGTTTGTCTTCTTTCTCGTAAGCTTCTCTTGATGCTTCCTTAATGTAAGTAGCTACTGAATAGGGAGCTGGGGTGAGGAGAGAGAAGGGGTCTATGTTCTTGGGAACAGCAGACTGAAGTGATTCCGGAAAAAAAAAAAAAAAAAAAAAAAATTATGAGAAAATTTCAGTTCATCACAGGCTCTTGGTCAGCCCGACATTGGGTTTATACAGTTCGCCGGTCAAGTCTTATTTTTGTAATTGCTAAAATTAAATTTTCTCTCCTTTTTAAAATTTTCAGAGTCCAACAGGTTGGCCGTGAGATCATGACCTATTTAATTACCATCTATTTAGAACGCTAACTGGTAAATAATCATTATGTCCCAAGAGGTTGGCCGTGGTATCCACACAACCCTTCTTCTCCTTCTTCTTTCTAAGTCCGACGGACAGCAGGTAAAAAAAGGTGTGGAATGTGAACACTCAGAATTTTATATGGAAGGGAAAATATAATTTACGCAATTTCTAAAGTAGCACTTGTCCGCGCAACTGCAAGGTCCCCAGAGTAAGACACGAGTAAAATAAATCCCGTAATTGAGAAGTAACTGTTGTAGATCTCTAGAATATCCCTTTCTGTACCGGTGACGTTTTTAACTTTAATCTGGCTACATTCAGACGATTATATTCTGTTTAAAAAGAACCCCCAACAATTAACAGGCTTCGAACTATCTCCCTTAACCTTTCTTACTACGACAGATCCTTCTTAAGCTGCACAAAATCGTCTAAATACAATATAGCTAGAATATAATTAAGAAGACGTCGCCGGTACAGAAGAGGTTAACTGTCATATAAGACAGTATCAGAGAGAGAGAGAGAGAGAGTTCTAATTCACGGTATTTTGTGGATTTACTCAAATATTAGCATTGATTGATTGCAAATATGTTGTGTTTTTATCATGTCGTTTTCCATGTGTTACAAATGTAACAGATTACCCCATGTGAATAAACATTCGGATCATTATGATAATATATTTAATATATTGATGAAACTATGTTATTTGCCTACAAACAAGTTGTCCCCTCCTTCCTCCACCTTCCGACCCCTTACAGCTCTTAGCCCTCCTCTCCTCCATCACCCTCTACCTTCACAACCACACACCTCACAGTGTGTTATCTGTTGGCAGAAAGATGCACGTTTCTACACATAAAATTCTGGAGTCTATGACTATCCAGAGTGACGGTGAGGCAGGAGAGGCGACAGGACTTTTGCCGCTGACTGTACATAGTAGAGTTATTTTATTTAAAATGGGCCACCTTGGCCTGGTTTAACTCCCAACGAGCGGGCTGTCTTGTTTACATCACAGTAGAGCCTGGCGGGTATATTTACAGAAAATGAGCTTCATTCCATGCTCTTTTTCATGCATAAGTCAGACCATAATACAATTACAAATCCATGAAAGGGCAATGTTAGAGCTTTCCAATGAAACCTGAATCATCCTTGTATGACCTCGGGTTATCCGTGCAATCGAAGGGGAAAATTGTCGAAAATGAGGTATTTTTAAGGTTTTATCCTTGTTTGAGAGAGGTAGAAGGCACAGGAGGTATACAGTAGACCCTAGTGCCGGCCACGTAGCCGTGGCGAGTGGTCCAAGGCTGCCTATCATTCCTGCAATGCTCGGTCTCTCTCTCATCGCTCATAATGGCCTCAAAATGGCGCCTGTCATATGACGGGCGCTGCAGAAGTGGCCAATATTCTCTCCCGTCGTATGACGGTCGCTACAAGTTGAGGGTTAAGGTGACAATAGGCTTGTTTTCTTCGGACCTGGTCGTTGGAGGTGAGAGCCGGGCAGTTCTTTTCAATCCCTCTAAGGTCCAGCCCCTGCGGCAGCCATTTTTGTGGGGGTTTTTGCCAATGAAAGTGACGGTGAGGGTGATGACGTCACTGTGCTCTCAGCCAATGAACGTGTTTGTTGTGGTAACTCCTCTGCCTCCCTCCTCTTGTTGCTTTCTTTGTTGTCTCCTCCCACACATTTCTTAGGGGTGACTGATTCAAGTGAGGAGCTACTGTCACAGGTCCCGGTTTTCCTTTTTGGGTCAGGGGATGCTAATTTATTTGTAAACACTGGGGAATTCTGCGATCGTCTCCACTCTGGTAGGGACAACTTCCACGTCCGGCGCCCTTCGGTGTTTGAGGTTTTCCGGTGGTACTGGGGCACTGCATTCTTTTCTGGGGGCATCAGTCGGATCGGGGTACTTCCCTGGTTTCCTCTGTTTCTTGGAAGACTCCCAAAGGTGCAGGAGTATTGCAAGGTGGTGTGGCTTCTCTCTGAGGCGCCTTTCTCTCGTCCCCTGTGGTACGGAGTGCCTTAGGTGGTGTTGCTACTACGGGTGGTGCCCTCGGGTGGTTGAGAGGCGTGGGCGGCCTTTCTCGACCCAGGGGCACTGGTATAACAATTATTCGGAATAGATTACTCCGAGGCAATCAAGAGCAAGACTTGGTCATGGCACGTAGGCTGTAGTGGAGAACGTGGCACAAGGGGATATCATGAACCGTTGACATGCAATATAGCGGTCAGTATGCCAGTCAGTTAGTGATGATGCACAGTCAAGTTAGTCAGTTAAGCAGCTAACTAATGATCATAAGCAGTCCACTCAATCAGCAAATCTGTCAGTTAGTCAGCCAGTTTGTCATGTAATCCAGCAGTCAGTCACTTATGCAATCTATCTCTCAACCAACATGTCATGTACTCCAACATTCAGTCAGCTATGCAATCCAACATTCAGTCAGTTATGTAATCCAATATTCAGTCAGCTTTGCAATCCAGCAATCAGTCAGGTAAGCAACCATGCAGTCAATCAGCTATGAAATTTAGCCAGTCAGTAATGCAATCCAACATTCAGTTAAACAGTCAGTCAGTGATCATACACAGTCCAGTCAGCCTGTCATACAATCCAGCAGTGAGCCAGTCAGTGATCATTGCGCAGTCCAATCCCCGAAAGTCACATCATACTTCCTGCCCTCACATTGTTAGTCAAAGGTTTTATGCCAACATTCCGTTTGATGATAAGTTCAACAGTTCGCCATGTGACCTGGAGCTTATTTGGTCGTTTTGTGTATGTTGTATTGTGACGCGAGTTTGTCAGGTGAAACAATTTTGGAATCTATCCTGAGTAAGTGTAGAGCACGTATAAAATACCTGTATAGACAGGTGGGATGCTTGCCCGCGGCGACCAAAAAGACCCTCTGCCAAGTGCTTGTTCAATGTCATTTTGACTATTCTGTGTCATCCTGGTACTCTGCATCATCTAAATCAGCACAGCACAAACTTCAGGTCACTCAAAATAAAATGGTTAGGTTCATGCTGAACCTAGGACCCAGATCACACGTTGGCCAGGAACAACTTCAGTCACTAGGTATGCTCAATGTCTCTGACAGGGCCAAACAAATCAGGCTCACTAATGCCTTCAACATTTTCTATGACAGCTCCAGAGTATCTAAAGAATGATTTTGTTAAAGCAAATGAGAGGAGTGGACATAATACAAGAAACAGGATGTTTAATTTTAAGGTCCCGAGAATCCAAGGACAGGGTAAGCAAACATTCTTCTTCAGTGCCATCAAAGACTGGAACGACCTACCCCAGCCAGTCCGTGAAAAGAGAACACTGTATTCCTTCAAACGTAGCCTGAAGGAACACCTGAACCGGACAGCTGCGAGAAGGGAGCACCAAGCTTATGTCTACTACTAAATACGACATAAGAGATAGACAAACCAAACTGAAATGATTACTGATTACGGATTACTGATATTTACTATAGGATGTAAGGTATCTTAAAATAACCCCCTAGAAATACTTTCTCTAAAGTATCTATTTCTTTATCCTCCCCATTTCCCCAGCTAACCTAATCCCACAAGGACCCCAATGGAAATACGCCGAACGGCCTTATTGGGCTATCCTTAGTTGGAATTATGCAAGGCTGGTACATGTCATATTTGTAACATACTATGTGGTACCAACTCTGTAAATTGCTAACTGAATAAATATTATTATTATTATTATTATTATTATTATTCTCTATTAGTCCTTTCATATATGTTAAATTGTTGACATAACATAACATACTTAATCTATATCTAAATTAAGCCACTAGGGTCTTAACCTATATTTATCCACTAAAGCCTGTTAATTTAGTATTATATTCATCATACACTGTACATGCATACATTCATACACGTAGACAGGAAGTTTGCTAGACAAGGAATCAAACTGACTCCGTACATAATTGTGCCACTAGTGGATTTTGATCTTACATCACAGCCGGGTTCCCTTATGATGTATGTAAGCTATAGAAGGTACAGAATACCGTGTACTACTTATGATGTATGTAAGCTATAGAAGGTACAGAATACCGTGTACTACTTATGATGTATGTAAGCTATAGAAGGTACAGAATACCGTGTACTACTTATGATGTATGTAAGCTATAGAAGGTACAGAATACCGTGTACTACTTATGATGTATGTAAGCTATAGAAGGTACAGAATACCGTGTACTACTTATGATGTATGTAAGCTATAGAAGGTACAGAATACCGTGTACTACTTATGATGTATGTAAGCTATAGAAGGTACAGAATACCGTGTACTACTTATGATGTATGTAAGCTATAGAAGGTACAGAATACCGTGTACTACTTATGATGTATGTAAGCTATAGAAGGTACAGAATACCGTGTACTACTTTAATAGACAATACTAATTAAGGGGGTAGACTTATCCTGAAGTCGGTCTTAGTATAAATCATTGTACTTGTAGATACGTGTAACTTTTTGTTAGTTACTGAAAGTAATAAACACTATTTTATAATTTTAATCAACGGTATATTTCTTCAAGTTTAGGAAATATCCTCGAGCTTTACTTTAAAGGCCCACTACTGACTAACTGACTTTGTGAATTCCATATATTTAGAATATAAACATGTAATGTATGGCCTAGGCCTCTTACAGATGACACTATTAGATAATCATATAAATATATATATTATTAATTGCTATAACAACACCATTACATCGTCATGGATAGATCAACAGTGATGATATAATCACGATGTTTGCCTAGCAAACAAATATTGATAATTTGAAATCGAATCTCTACCAATTAAAATCTAATCAAAATAATGTATTTTGCATTAATTAATAATGGCTTAGCTAAATAGTTGTGAATCCTTATACAGGGTGTCCCAGGAAGAAAGGGCATACATTTGGGAAATGATAGAACAAGGTATTCTAAGCATGAAATGTTCTATAACAAAAAGTCCAAATCACAACCGTTATAAAGATATTGAAGGTTTAATTTAGTGTCCTCCCCCGCATCACTGTAATGGACTCTCCCATGTTAAATAGTTTCCAACTGGTCCAAAGTGAGCTAATATGTCTAATAATTTTGCAATTTACAGAATTCTAGTATCTTTTTAATAACATGGTAAAATAATTGCAGAAAGATGGAGGTGTGGTAGGCATTAGGACAGCTAGGCCAGCCTTATGGGGAAATACTGAAGAAAATACCATTTTCAACATGCAATATCTCGATACCGGTCGAGATTTGGAATATTTCTTATAGAACATTTTAGGCTTAGAATACCTTGTTCTATCATTTCCCAAAGTTATGCCCTTTCCTCCTGGGACACCCTGTATATAATATTATCGATGGTTTTAGTTTCTTATTGTCACACACATTGTAACAATTGTTCATCCATTTTTAGTGAGTTAAGTATTGAATATAAATTAAGATGTCTGTCCTGTATATATAAAGGCCCAATCACCATGCTGCTCAGTTGCCCACGTGAACATGTGTCCGCTCCGTGATTTTATGTATGGAAGGAAATATAGCTGTATGGTCGAAAATTAGAAGTATAGTTGCTGACATAATAGTTACCGTAATTCGTATATAAAATGTGTTGCAAATAGACCACACCTTTAAACGTGTTGCAAGTAGACCACACCTTTATATCTATACATAAAGCAATAGAGTGGGTACACATTAACCCCTTCTGTACCGCCATCGTCCTTTTAACATTATTCTGGCTACTATTACACGATTTTATTCAGTTTAAAAAGGGCCTCCAGCAATTAACATGCTTTGAAATATCTCATTTAACCCTTTTCTCTACCACAGATCCTCTTTAAGCTGCACAAAATCGTCTAAATATAGCTAAAATATAGTTAAAGAGACGTCGCCGGTACATAAGGGGTTAATGTGGGTAACTGTACACAGCCCAATTACTTTATGAAAGAGAATAAGGGATGAAATTTGATGCCAATAGGTCTTTTAAAGGTACAATTGTAGTTTGGTGTCTTTATAGGCCTAGTACCATACAGTAAATGATTTAGTTATTTTATATTGACTATTGTTTAATACTCACAATGCTACATGTTAACAAGATTATGTAGTGTGGTACATCCTGTTGCTACCACTGTTAACAAGATTATGTAGTGTGGTACATCCTGTTGCTACCACTGTTAACAAGATTATGTAGTGTGGTACATCATGTTGCTACCACTGTTAACAAGATTATGTAGTGTGGTACATCCTGTTGCTACCACTGTTAACAAGATTATGTAGTGTGGTACATCCTGTTGCTACCACTGTTAACAAGATTATGTAGTGTGGTACATCCTGTTGCTACCACTGTTAACAATATTATGTAGTGTGGTACATCATGTTGCTACCACTGTTAACAAGATTATGTAGTGTGGTACATCCTGTTGCTACCACTGTTAACAAGATTATGTAGTGTGGTACATCCTGTTGCTACCACTGTTAACAAGATTATGTAGTGTGGTACATCCTGTTGCTACCACTGTTAACAAGATTATGTAGTGTGGTACATCCTGTTGCTACCACTGTTAACAAGATTATGTAGTGTGGTACATCCTGTTGCTACCACTGTTAACAAGATTATGTAGTGTGGTACATCCTGTTGCTACCACTGTTAACAAGATTATGTAGTGTGGTACATCCTGTTGCTACCACTGTTAACAAGATTATGTAGTGTGGTACATCCTGTTGCTACCACTGTTAACAAGATTATGTAGTGTGGTACATCCTGTTGTACCACTGTTAACAAGATTATGTAGTGTGGTACATCCTGTTGCTACCACTGTTAACAAGATTATGTAGTGTGGTACATCCTGTTGCTACCACTGTTACACCGGCATTAGTTGTTAAATAGTGCGTTTCGTTACGAGTGGGTTGTGTTGATGTAACGTCACGGTGCCGCTACAAGTCTCCCTTCACTCTCATGGTACACTGGATCACTGCTTCCTGATGGTCACCAACAATATATTATATCACTGGCTTTAACTACACTTTTAGCTTATTGACTAATGAATAACCTTTACATAACTGGGAACAATAGTCTAGTTTTACCAAGATTAAGCCTAGGCCTAAACTCCTAACTCTCAGACGTCTTTCTAAACTCCTAACTCTCAGACGTCTTCCCTAAGCTGAGTACAATATTGTAATGTTAGTCATACTAAAATAAAAAGGACAATATCGTATTCATAGGGGTAATTCTATACTAAGGCTTCTTAAATGCTAAATTACCTTATATTATGACTAGTTAACTTTTCTCGCGAGCCGTGACATAGTCAGTAGAGCGTCGGCTGCTGATCAAAGGGTCGGCGGATCGAGCCCACGCTGTCAAATTATTATCGGTAGATCTCAAGCCCGGGTAACTTGACCTAGCGATTTGTGACAAACGCCTAATGTTCATGGCCACCCCTTCTCGAGAACTACAGCGTCTGGCAAAAACAAATATATAGATATATATTACTTTTCTCTGAGTATGGTATGCTGTACACTTTCTGGTGCCGTACTTTCTTATTAGTCTCGCTAGTTTATTATCTCACTGGTTCACTTAAGTGTCTTGTTTTAAACACATTTAAATTACTGTAGCGGTAACATTATACAGTGCTACGGCATAGATATACTGTCACTGCTTTGTGCAGTGGCATTATCATAACCAATTAGGTTGAACCTGGGTGACAATTTTCTTGTAGACTGTTGCTGCACTCTAAGCTCCGGTTAAAGTTTTCAGTAACATCTGCCAACCAGTTGGAGCTGCCACCTCGGTTGGGTTACCCCTCCTCGAGAGGTAATCACATCGCAGCCCACCTGCCCATGGTGACCTTGTAAACACCCTGATTTTATTACTTTTTCTATTACTATTATTTTCCAATTGGGTGACACAAACGGGGGCAGCGCTACCTGGGTTTTACCCTGGTAGTAATTATGTTTATCATTTTTAAATTGGTTTCCTTTACTTTTAGCATAAAATTTGTTGTGAATACATCTCCACCAGGGTCGCCTGCCCTCGCTGCAGTAAAACTGTGAGCAAGTCTGCTCAAGCGCTAAAGTGCACCCTCTGTAGAGAGTGGTTTCATCTTGCCTGTGAGGACCTTGACTCAAATGACTACCCATTTATGGCAAGAAGCCTCTGGTTAGGCGTTCGGTGATACTGCACCCAGTGCCATCAGACCCTGATGACACTAGGGGTCGAGAAGAGAGTCTCTTTAACGCCAAGGAGGGTCTGACCAAGGATATTGTTTCTCCAATTCTCGCAGCAATTCAGGATCTATCGGTAAGGTTGGGGACCTTGGAGGACAATTCCTCTACTCCTTCGACCTCGGTACAGTCTTTTGCTGGCATCGTCAAAAAACAACTAAAAGGTCTTAGGAGGAGCCACCCAGTTTCAGGAGAATCTGGCCAAGGCCTACCTGCTACTGAGGCACTGCCTAAGTCGGAAGTTCTTGTGCTGAAACCTAAGTCAGGAACAAATACTGATGCAGTTGAAACAGAAAAGCTCGTCGAAAACGCACTGAGGTCAGTCCCTGTGGACAGCTGCACAACAACTAGATCTGGCACACTTATAGTCAAGCTCCCCACTCCACGAGTCAAGAATGAGGCACGTAGGGTCATCGATACATGTTTTGGCTCTGATTCGGATTTCACAATAGCTGAGCCTAAGAAAATTCTACCAAAGATGACCATTGTTGGAATTCCTGCTTCATATAGGATGAAGACATCGTTTCTGTCATCTGTGAAAAAAGTGAGGACATTCGTAGATTGAAAGATGACGTCTATATATTGTCTCTTATTTTCACTAAGGTCAAAGCAGAAAGTAAGTTTGCAGTATTGAAGATGTCTTCTGAAATTAGAAAATCTATTTTGAGTCAAAATACGTATGTGTATGTTGGACTCAGCAGGTGCAAAGCCTACAACAGATATTGGGTGACTCAATGTTACCATTGCCAGAAGTTTGGTCATCAGGCAAACTAATTGTTCCAAGAAGTCATCTCCTCCTGTCTGTGGTTTCTGTGCTGGTGAACACGATTCTAGAACTTGTCAAGTAAAGTCTTCTTCTTGTTGTGCAAACTGGTCTGCTCTGCCCGATGCCCCACATTCAGTGCATCATTTTGCAATCAGCAAGGATGGCCCAATAATGATTTCACAACATAGGAAGGTGATGGAAAACACAGCACAGATCACTTCAGAAAATCCAAAAATATAGGTTTGAGTCCCGGAGGGAAGAATGAAAACCTAATATTTAGTAGTGGCCCCGAAATCATTGACGATATGCCTATTACTTAAAGGCACCCTTTCAAGCCCTTGCATTAGCTGTTTGAAACAACCGCCGCAGGGAGAGAGAGAGGGACCACATCATAAGGGTACGCTTATTCTCTTACGGAATCGACGTTATGATTGGGTACTCACTACGAAAAACTTAGTAAAACAAATAAAAAACAAAAATATTAGAAATACTATAAACCAAGCTTCCCAGAACTTGTGGATGCTTTCCCGTGCGGTGTATCCTCCGTGAGACGCTGCTTTGTGAAGCGTCATTCCGTCTTCAATGATATATCAAGATTCACTCAAAACATCAAAGAATGGACGGGAGGGCCCTACATCATCAATGATTTCGGGGCCACTACTAAATATTAGGTTTTCATTATTCCCTCCGGGACTCAAACCTATAATTTATTAATGGCCCCGAAATCATTGACGATATGCCTTATATCACGAGACTGGAAGGGGACATTCGTGTCAATATCAAACCACTAACATATCCATCATAGGTTGAAAACCACATCCAATATAGCAATCTAATCGTCATTTTGTACATACAAAATATTGAAAAATGGAAAAGGAAATACAGGTAGTGTACCTCGAAGAAGGCCTGCATGTACATAACCCCGCAGGTCCATGTAACAATTGATCAGACATGTGTTACACATTCTAAATCAAAACTTAAACTTATGAATCGCAATTTTAAACAAAATTGTGATCCTAACTCATGACTCATAGCCTGTGAGTAATGGCATGAGCCTGCGTAACAAACATTTTGGTTATGAATAACCATATAAAATATTTAAGACTGCATGCAACTTTGTAGTCATTAATAAAACTTTGTATATGAATATACATTCGTATACCAATTAAAACTAACTCGTAACTTTTGATAAGTCCCAGAGTAGAGTCAAGTATACCTGCGTATCCCAACAAATTCGGTACTTATCAAAAGACAGGAATAATTAAGATTCCTGATACCTTGCCATCGGCTAAGGAACTTAAAATAACTGCAGATCATCGGAAGTATATGTCTCTGTATCCCATAATACAATAGACGAAAAATTCATCTCACTGGACTGTCCATTCAGTCCTGAAAATTAATCCGAAAATGCAAAAAAATAACTTTGCTCGTGCACGTTGCTCGTGCATTTACAACCTGTCTGGCGGGGTTGAGGGTCTTGGTCTTCCAGTAACCCCCCCCTTTTCTATAACTCGTAAAGGTAACCTTAATACTAAAGCACCATACCATCAGACCCGTTGCCACTCCGTGACACTGGAACGACTTGGTTGATCGAGAGCGAGAGGGAAGAGACAACCGTGAGAGTGCCCGGCTGGATAGGCCTGGACACTCCCACAATACTGCCTGATATAGCACCCGGCATCAAAGACGGTGATTAGCGCAATTTGAGCGCCGGAAACCTGAAAGCTGTAAGCAAACTCGCTGCTCGTTTGTGGCCTTGAAGGTAGAAGATGGCGCAAAATGAGCAATCGCTTCGCGTTGTCCGAACCTGAGATTATCGTGGTTCGGTGCCCCTTGTTGCCTGCTTAGATACTGGGGTTTGACCTGGTAGATATGAGCTGACAGGGTGGAGGGTGAAGTTTGGAACCTGAACCCAAGAGGCCTTTTACCTTCGTCTGCGGAACGAAGATAAAAAAATGGGAACCCCAGATTGCTGTTGTGTGATTCTTAAGAGTCATGATTGAATCATTTGACTAGCAACAGTAATCAAGATATTAGAAACTAAACGATACCGAAGCTTCAGTCCGATCAGTTTCCTCTATCCCTGTAACAACAAAATACCAGCGTGAATGAAAAAGGAAAGTCTAGTCGAAAAAAAGGGTCTTACCCCGGACTGACTAATTCCGAGCTTGGTTAGCAACCAAATACCGGCTACTAACTTACATAAAAAACTGGGACCCCCCAATGATTCGGTCAACACCAGGATATAGCGACACTCGGTGTGCCAACTCCGTGGGCGTAGTGTAATGCCGGGGTGGAAGAGACGGAGCTCCTTTCATTCCCACGTTAAGGCCAATGCCGGGATATAGTGAAACCTGGCGGGCCAACACCGAAGAATTGTACAAGATAGCAACATTCCGGCCAACGCCGGAATATAGTTAAAGGCGGCGAGCCAACTCCGAGGAGTTGTCCAAGATAGGAATTTAAGACCAACACCGAATTCCTTTGGTTTCATCAAAACAATTGATTGCCTGAGCCACCATACTAATTATTGTAACTGCTCAGACGTTGGTGACGTCCGGCAGATAAGATCGCTTGAAGATAAAGGTTTAGCCGATCGGCTAACAAAAACCTTTCCGACCACTCCAACAACAAGTCGAAACCTCTTTGACCCTCTTGTCTGAATGCAAGATGCTGCATTCAGAGTGGACCTTCGTAAAGCTATTTATTTCCATGTGACTGTGGAACCAAGAGCTTGAAGGCATAAAAAGGGAAATTAGAAACTCAATTGCCTTGAAGTGAACCTCCGTGGAGTGGGACAAAAGACCCTGATCCGGGGTTTGATTAAACCCAAACCACACGTTTCTGAAGTCTTGGTATCAAAACATACTGTAGGCAGAGGATAAGACCACATCAGAAAAATGCAGTGTTGCAGGCTCAACCCAGAGTGTTAGTAAGTGGTGGAGTTAATCCAGAATTTGCTACGATTGTTCCGCTATTAATAGCGTTAACCGCCCGTTTACCTCTAAGATTTAAACTCTGGACCTTCAACCTGTCCGACTGTCGAGGAAGGTGAATCCAGATAAGCCTACTTGAGGCATGGTATCTCTAATTGTGCTACCCTCATGAGCCAGACGGCGAGGGACCCCATTATCGTGATCCTTTGTTTTAACAAAAAGAAAAACAGATCCTGTCGGACTAATTTGTTATGGATGCACGGAGCCATGTTCAGGTTGAGAGGAATTCCATGAAATTAACATCGGACCAAGGCTAGATCCTCATAGCAACGAATTGTTGGAACCTGTCATGTACTGGGACATGCCAAAAGGCTTCTGCCAGGACGAAAACGTCTTCAACTACGCGGCAGATGCGTAAACTTGATCTGAATCCCATGTCGCTTTTTACATATGCGTTGTGAATGGAGTGAACCCGGTGAGACCGGGCTATGCCCGGGTTAAGTGGAAGACTGTCCCACTACGGCACGAGAAAACTTACACAAGGTGGTCAGAGTTAACCCTTAACACTCCACGAGCGGCTAGGTCGGTAACTTCTACTACCTGGCAAGCGGGTGGTTTTACCCTAAACGACCTTGTTTTCGTGCTCTTCTTCATGCATAAACAAGAGCCAGAGTGTAATACAATTATGTATCCCTGAAAGGGCGATAATTGAGCTTTCCAATGACACCAGAACCATGCTTCTACGACCACGCGTTCTCTTGCAACGATCGTGCAAGACGAGTGCAAAATCCCTAAAATACGGTAATATCCTTACATAATTCCCTGTGTAGCGAGGCAGTGAGTGTGGATGTGTGTGGAGGGAACGTCAGTAGTCGCGCGGGACCCGTGCCGAGCAGTCATGAACCGACCTACGCTCCTCCCATCGCTCGTCTCTCTCTCAGAGCCATTATTGCTCAAAAATTGCACACGGACTTAAGTCGGGCCCCGCCACTTAGTCCTTGGTTCTCTAGGCCGACTTAAGTCGGGTCGCGCTAAACAAGGGTTAAGGGACGCCATTGCTTATCACTATTTGTGCTTAAGTCTGGTGACACGTCTGAAAGAGCCCCGTTATGTAACAGGGTGTGTCCGGTAGAACGACATTCAGATCCCATTCTCCCAATACCGGACCCGGGATTGAGAGATCGTTTTGGAAGGTGAGATTTAGAATGTGAGTTGGTCGGAGTCAGCGGGAGGCTGACAATATTCTAAAATTACTTTAGTCAGGCCCACTCTAAGGCTGACCGTAGTACTAATCACTGGAATTCCTACCCCGCTGTTCTGCTTGTTTAGCATGACAGCGTCACGGTATGAATGTCTAGACTACCGGAAAATTTAGCTCCACTTAGGTGACTCTTACGACTAAATTTTAAGCTTAGTGTAGGGCTTAGTAAATTTTATGTGACTTCTCCCATACTGGGGAGGCAGTCAGTGTTAAAATCTACTAGGCAACACCCAGTCTACTAGGAATCCTGACATAAAAGATTCGACGGTAAGAACGGGGAAAAAGAAAAGCCATGTGACTGCTCCTGTATCGTGGAGGCAGTCAGTCTCAAAATCTACGGGGCTACACCCAGTCTACCAGAAAGCATGATATCATATCCGCCAGTAAGATAGGGAAAAATATAGACTTCGTGCCCTCTCTCCGTCTGCAACTGGAGAGAGAGCCCTATGTAGTGTGAAAATTAGTAAGTGCCTAAGTCGTCCCGACCAGCACCTGTACGATCCGGCGAGTAAGCCAGAAAACTGACAGGAGTTACCCAACCTGACTGCTCGTCTGGTGGGGTTGACGGTTTTTGCCGACGCGTATCTCCTTTTTCTTTTCACCCAAAAAAGTAGTCTTAAAACGACAAGTCCTCGACCTATCATACCCGATGTCGTGATGCTTATTCAGCAAGGACGCGGCGTATGTAGGTCAATAGGGAGACATCTTGTTTATGAAAGTCCGGCTAATGCCTACAGATGAGATGCGTCGATACTCGTGACCGAAAAACATCTCATGCTAAACCAGGAAAAAGATGAGATGGAGTTCCATCCATCCCCACTTGGTGCCAGAGCCTGGAGATAGTGAACCCCGGCGGGTCACCTCCGTGGAGTTTGGAAAATAAAAAACGGGAAAACCCGAAGTTCGTCCACTCCATTCTTTCCAATAAATATATCTATGTACCCTTTCTTGTTCCGTACCTATCCACGGGGGAAGGAAGAAATGGAAGCTAGAGGTCACTTATGTAACTGAAAACATATGCACCGTGACCAAAGTCAAGTGCTTGCCCCACCGAGCCTGGATTGTTACCCGTTATCACCTTTCCCACATAAAGGGGCAAACGCCCATGTCGTAACGTGACCACCTAAATTACCGAACGCCAAGTGCGTCTGGTTGAGAAGGCCGGGACCCTCTCCTAGAGGCCAAAGAGTTCACCGATCAAAATGTAAGGTGAGTATCTCTTAAAGAGCACTGGGACCATGATAGCCGGAAACAAAAAACCCACTAAACCCATTCTAGCGATGAAGTATCGGAGGGCGTAATTAGAACAACCCTAACGCATCGCCAGAAATAGAGACTGTTAGAATTCGTTGGTCATTGCCGCCTGCACAAGTACCCGGAGACCAGGTCAGAAGGAACACTGTCCACCTTAACCAGAAACTCGAAAGGAAGATGGTAACGAAATTACTGAGAAGTTAGTGATGACAAGGACCTGTTACTTGACCCAGCAGTCATGAGCTGACATGTTGGGGGATAGTGAGAAAACCTGCCCGCCGGCAAACATTCTCCACTACAGGTGAAAACAGAGAGTCCATTTAACCCTAAAGAATGGAATTCTGATTGCTGTTACGGGTCATAAGTATCCGGTTGTCGCCCGAGAAGGGTCAAACCGTCCTATACCGGATCGTCGTGATCGACCGACCATAGTCAAAGGTTTCCCAACCCAAATTATATCTTGATGACAGTAACTGAACCTCACGGTTTACCGTACACCTAGTGTCTGTGACCTGCGAGGTAGTGGACACAAAGTTTTCCAACTGGTAGAACCGGACCTGGAGCCTTCCAGGTACATCTGTGAAAGAATATCACCTTGAGATTCAATAAAATTTGTTTTCCAAGAACATTCTTTTATTCCTGCCCAACATTCTAAAGGCACAAATAAATAATTTTATTTTATCTTATGTCCTTAACATTAATTTGTACATACCCTATACTTTGTACAATTTATACTTAATATCCTATAGTTGCAACTATGATAGATATCTTAAAAATAAAAATAAAATTTTTGAGCTGTATAACCAGCTCGACTTATCAAGTATCACAGTTCGTGAAATTATCACATAGTCCGGCGGATGGTCTAGGGGTCCTGAGCTCTCCAGCACCCCCCTCCTTTTCACCATTAAGATTGAACTTAACTTTAGTAGCACATAGACCAACTAGACCCTCTGACGTGTGGATAGTCAGTGGAATGTGCCTTGATTACTAATAGGGCCACTAAACCTAGTGCTTCATAAGGAAGTCTAGTACAAAAAAACACCAACTTTGGTAGGCTAAAGACCGCTTCGTTAACTAATCGGGGAAGTAATCATGAAAAACGATTCCACAAAGCCACAGTGTCGTACAACGATACCTGGGCTGCCTCCTCTGCATAGTCATTGAAGTGTGACTTCATTACCAATAGGGCCACTTGGCCTAGTGTGTCATCATGACTGCTAGTACATACACCACCCTGCTTGGATATAGCTAAAGATCACTAGAGCTAAACAACCACAGTACACACATAATCCACTTCTGATGGTGAAAGAAAAGAAAGTACATACCTGTCGGTGCAGTACAGAGGGTAACAGATCGCATGACTTAACCCTCTTCAAGGCACGGCCCCCCACCTTGGGGCGTGTCTTCGAGGTCTAAGAGTGTAACCTGGAAATAAAATTTCCAAGATTCAATGCTCATAAGTATAACCCAAGACATTCAACACTCATAAACGTACCTCGAATACGCCGGGAAATTAGACCTAGCACACTTGCTACTCTAATTTTCCTTTGTATCCTGGAAAAACCTCGATGGTTTTCTAATGGAAGGTATGAAATTAGACTTAGCACACTGTCTACTCTAATTGTCCTTGGTAACCTTAATGAAAAACCTTGATGGTCTTTTCATCGGAGGAAATAAGACTACTTATCAATGAAACTCTGTATCACTGACCTATACTGTCTCATTCTTCAAGAATGTTAAAGGTCAACAATCCCACCGCCTTACTGACGATTGTTGACATCCCAAAAATAGGCCTTTCCGTCGTAATGACGGAATCCCGGCCGGAGGGGTCTCACACGCATAGGCGTCATATCAGCCGAGCTGAAAATCAAACTTTTTTCCCCTAAAGGTAAAAAAACTGCTTAACGATGATACTATCCCTTAGGAATAAGAAACGTAACTATTTGATCTTAAAAGAGTGATAGTTCGAGGATCTCACTTAGGCTCGTCCGCCGTGATGACGGAATAAAGGCTATACCCGCCGCGTGAGGATATCCGTATAGGCTAGGCCAGTCGGCTGAGCCGAAAAACCTCCAAAGCAGTTAGACCATCCGCCGGGGGATTGAAAGGCATGATAACCAAACTGGGTGTCTTGGATCGATTCCAAGCCCACCGAGGTGAGCCTCCAGCACCAATTGCTGGCAAAAGTGCGCCGGAGGGAAAAAACACCCATTGTGAGGAACGAATTTGACCGGGCAAGCTTGAATCACACAAAACATACCAAATACGTCAGAACGAAACCTGACACTTTCCAAACATGTAAAATAACACCACATGAAAGTGAAAGTAAAAACTAAAGGCTACCCTTATTATTTAATTCAAGAATCAATAATAAAGCCTAGCTAAAGACACATACCCCTACAACGAGGCTAGCCATGAGGCATAGGGCAAGGAACACGAAAAAACACATGAAGCCTAACCCCCCGCGACGACATAGCAACCGGCTACCACACGTCACCTCGAGCTACAGGGCCTTCCAGAACGTTCCACACCCCATGGGGCCACACGTGGACGAGAGCGTCAACTAGACGAACAAAACACCAGCAACTCCATCAGATAGATGGCCAAGCAGTGGAGCCCCGCATAAACAAAGCCTCCTAACTAGCTAAAAGGCAAAGCTAAGAGCTGAAAATGAAAAGTTAACACAGGCGCCCAGGTCCGACGCGGACCGCATGGACGTCACAAAACAAATAGTACCCTATATTAAACACACTTCCTGCGACCGTGCCAATGGGGACGACCGTTCTCACTATTCTAAACCTATTCTATAACGTCTCAGATAGATACAAATGAGCAAAAGACTCACTAAGAGGTGGACGAATGCAGAATGAAGAGAGACGGTCCCGCACGTCCACTCGCCACGGACGCAGGGAGAGGAAGACGGAATGACGCTTCACAAAGCAGCATCTCATGGAGGATACACCGCACGGGAAAACATCCACAAGTTCTGGGAAGCTTGGTTTATAGTATTTCTAATATTTTATTTTATTTTATTTTTTTACATTTTTTGTTTGTAGTGAGTACCCAATCATAACGGCGATTCCGTAAGAGAATAAGCGTACCCTTACGATGTGGTCCCTCTCTCCCTGCGGTGGTTGTTTCAAACAGCTAACGCAAGGGCTTGAATGGGTGCCTTTAAGTAATAGGCATATCGTCAATGATGGAGGGGCCACTAATAAATACAGAGATCAATCGCTGTGAGTCAAATTAAAATAGTACTTTTAAACTTTCGTTCTGTCCGAAATAAAATGGAATCTATCAATGAGAGACTGGTACAGTTTGAGTTGGATATTCTTGATATTGAGACCTGGATGTTTGATTCAGACATAAGCATTATATGCAGTGCCCTTCCAAAATCTTATTCCATAATCAGTGTTCCTAGACCTGGCGCAACGTCTGGGTGGCGGCGTAGCGATAATTTACTCTCAGGCCCTGATCAACATTAGCCGAATTATTTCTTGTGACCTCGTTGTTACCTCCTTTGAGTTCGTGGAAGTGCTTATCAATTTTCATTGGCAGGTGATTAGGATTGCAGTGGTTTATCGTCCTTCTCACCTTGGTTCAGATAGAGTTTTTATTAACAAGTTTGGAGAGTTTCTAGAGGCCTTTGCTGAGAAGTCTGGATCGTTGCTGATATATGGCGATTTTAATTTCTGGGTTGATCATCCATCCCTCAAGCCTTATTCAACTGAATTTCTCAAGTTAATTGATGGTAACAATATTGTAAATCACGTCACTACTCCAACACTTGCCATATATTGGATTTAGACTTGTCTCCCTCTGATTGTGATCGTGTTGCAGATGTGGAGGTGGATATTGTTGATTCAAAGCTGTCTGATCATGCTCCGGTTACTTTTACCTTTGGTGGCCCGAGACCACCCTCCTACAACAAGACGACCAAATTCAGAAACTATGCAAATATCAATCATACATAATTATGATAATTAATTATAAGAAAGATAGTGGTGAAGAGAGTAGTGAAGGAAAGTAAGAGAAGTGTAGATGAGGAATTTGGAAGGAATCTGAGCTTAAATGGAGGGAGTGTAAAAAACTGTTCTGGAAAGAAGTCAAGAAAGTTAGGGAAGGTAGCAAGGGAAACAGTAAGGGTGTGAAAGATATGAATGGGGAAATGCTAGCCGAGAAGCAAGAGCTAAGAGTCGAAAGATGGAGGGAGTACTTCAACGAGTTGCTAAATGTAAGGAATTAGCGCCAGCAAACATAGTTGGATGGGGTATGGGAGAGAGAAGAAGAGAAGTAGTGGAGGAGGAGGTGGGGATCAGGAGGTCAGAAGTGTGGGAAGCCATGAAAAGAGGGAAGTTGGGGAAAGCACCAGGAACAGATGGAGTGTGTGGGGAAATGTTGAGGTATGGTGGTGTGATAGTGATCGAATGGGTATGGAATATGTGCAAAATAGCATGGGAGAAGGGGAGTGCACCTGATGACTAGAAGACAGGCATAATAGTCCCCCTATATGAGGGTAATGGGGAAAGAGGAGTGTTTGGTAACAACCGAGGAATATGTCTTCTAAGCGTAGTAGGGAAGGTCTACAGTAGGGTAGGGAAGGTGTACAGTAGGGTAGTGATTGAGAGAGTGAGAGTGAGAACCGATAAATGGATAGGTGACGAGCAGGGAGGTTTTAGGAAGGGAATTGGATGTGTAAATCAGATTTTTACCATGAATTGTGTTGTGGAGAAATATCTGGAGAAGCAACAAAGGTGTATGTTGCCTTTATGGACTTGGAGAAGGCCTATGACAGAGTGTATAGAGAAGGTATGTGGAAAGTACTTAGAATATACGGAGTATATGGCAAGTTGCTGAAAGCAGTGAAAAGCATGTATGAGGGTGCAAAGGCAGCAGTACGTGTGAAGAATGAGCAGAGCGAGTTCTTTGACCTGAATGTTGGGTTGAAACAGGGGTGTGTGATGTCCTCGTGGTTGTTTACTGTATATATGGATGTAGTATTAAAATAAATACAAGGAAGAGCAGTGGATGTTGGTGTATCGCTGATATGGAAGGGAAATGAGTGGAAGCTACCTGTACTGCTGTTTGCTGATGATACAGTTCTGATGAGCAATAATGAATGGGAGTTGCAGGGTCTGGTAAATGCGTTTGGAACAGTGTGCGAAAAACGGAATCTGAAGGAAAATGAGGGGAAGAGCAAGGTTATGGTACTCGAAAGGGGTGAAGCCACAGAGTGTGAGGTGAATTTGAACGGTCAGGCTATGGAGATTGTCAGCTCATTTAAGTACCTGGGCAGTGTGTTGAGTAAAGATGGGACTATGGATGAAGAAGTGGGGGAGAGGCTGCAACAGAGGAAGAGGGTTGTAGGAACACTGAAAGCAGTAACAAGAAATAGGGTGGTCAGTATGGTAGTGAAGAAGTCCTTGCATGACAGTGTGGTAATCCCGACACTGACTTACGGAAGCGAAGCATGGACGTTTGAGAAGAGACTCAGACCAAGAGTGAGAGGGGTGGAAATAAGTCACTTGAGAAGTGCTTACGGAGTTACATGGAGGGATAGACAGACGAATGAGGAAGTAAGAAGGAGGTGTGGTGTGGAGGTAGATGTGCTGGAAAGTGTGAAAAAGGAACACCTTGAGATGGTTCGGCCATATGGAACGTATGGAAAGCGAGAGAATGACTAAGAAGGTGTAGGAGAGCGAGGTGGAAGGACAGAGAGGGAGAGGTAGCCGAAAGAGAGGTGGAAGGATGGAGTGAGGAAGTATATGGATGAAGGCGGTGCTGGTTGGGATGTGGGGCATCGACTGACTGGGGACAGAGGTGCATGGGGGCGGTTCGTTCGTTGCCACCCCTTCGGGGATCACGGCGTCAGGCAATGGATAGATAGATAGACATAATTATCTTGTGCGGTTGGTTCGTACTGCTCTTAATTCTATTGACCCGCCTGATCTCTCTACTGATGAGTTGGCTACATTACAAAATCAGTTGCTAAGTTTGATTTTTACTAGATACTGCCCCGAAATCGAAAAGAGAATTATTGTACGCGATGATTGCCCCTGGTATGATTTGTCTATCACTTCTCTCCGGCGACATCGTAGGAAGGCTGAACGTGCTGGCGTATGATGCGGACAGACGTAGCTCGTACCCAATATGTGAATGCTAGAAATGCTGTTCTCTTGGCTGTCAAACAACGCAAGGTCGATTACTATAGATCCAAGATTGTGTTCTGTGGCGGTGACCAGAGAAAACTTTACGGCATTGTGAGAAACTTACTTGGAAACAAAAGTACATCTTCAAAACCTACATCAGTGTGTGATATCAAGCTTGCCTCAGATTTTGCCTCTTTCTTTAGTTCTAAGGTGTCTGATATACGGGATGAATCGAATATATGTAACATCCTAGATTAGTTCTCTGTTAGGTTCCAAACACATCACAGCAATTATTTGACTATTTCCACCTTGCAATCAGTTGAGGTCAACGATGTTCTTTGCTATATTAGGAACTCTAAAAGACCTTTTTCAATCTTGATCCTCTCTATGTATCAAGGTTGCAGGGCGTTTGTGAACACGCAGCTGACCTTGTTTGTAGAATCATTAACAAATCGTTCTCTGAAGGTACATTTCCTCAGACTGAGAAATCAGCTATTGTACATCCTCTCCTTAAGAAACCGGGTCTTGACATGCAGGACTTGTCAAGCTACCGCCCAGTTTATAATTTGTCATTCCTCTCTAAGATTATGGAATGAGCTATCTTAGGCCAGCTACTACCTGTGTTGACTGTTGGAGGCAAACAAGATTATTCCCCATCTTCAATCTGCTTATAAGAAACATCACTCTACTGAGACTGCTCTTTGTAGGGTTCACAATGATCTGGTGATGGAGTGTTGTACTGGTAACTCATCTCTATTGGTCTTGTTGGATCTCTCTGCTGCTTTTGACACGGTTGATCATCGGTTGTTGATAGACGACCTACTGCAGTCCGGAATTTGTGACAGGGCACTTGCTTTGCTTAAATCATATTTGTCTGATCGAACTCAATCAGTGATGGTGGGTGACACTGTGTCTGATCTGGTTTCTCTAAAGTGTGAGATGCCTCAGGGTTCTGTGTTGGGCCCTATTTTATTCGCTGTGTACACAAGTAGTCTGGCATCTCTTCTTCTTGCCCATGGATTATCATATCATTTGTATGCTGATGACACTCAAGTCTATATTAAAAAATTATGTTGGAGATATTAAGGGCAGAATGACAATTTTGATATCGGATATTAAGATCTGGATGGTTCATAGAAAGCTGAAACTGAATGATAGGAAAACTGAACTAATCGTTGTCCATGGAAACAGGAGGACTAGTGTCAATTACTTTGGATCACGTAACCCCTTCTATACCGGTGACGTCTTTTGTATTTCATTCTAGCTATATTTAGACAATGTTATGCAGTTTAAGTAGGATCTGTGATAGTAAAAAGGGTTAAGTGAGATAGTTCGAAGACTGTTAAATGCTGGAGGCCCTATTTAAACTGAATACAATTGTCTATTAGTAGCCAGATAAAAGTTTAAAGAACGGCACCGGTACAGAAGGGGTTAACAATGGTGAAACAAAACTCTTTCCTGCTGTATGTGTCAAGAATCTCGGTGTGTTCTTTGACTCAAAATTAAGTTTTAAAAAACAAATTGATCAAATAGTCAAAACTTGCAACTACTAGATTCGTAACCTATATGCTGTCAGAAAATTGCTGGACAAACAGTGTCTTTTGACGCTGATTCACTCTCAAATCTAGTCTCGCATAGAGTACTGTAATTCTCTATGGTTTGACCTACCCAAATATTTACTACGAAAACTGCAGTCAGTAATAAATTGTGCTGCTCGACTTGTTTTTGGCCTCCCACCTAGAATGCCTACTACATCCAGTTTGATAGAATTGCATTGGCTCCCGATCAAAGCCAGAATTGAGTTCAAGCTTTGTCTTATGGTTTTCAAAGGGGTTAAGTTCGGTGAGCCTAAATACTTGGCAGAACCTTTGCTCCCCCAGCGGGATCGACCTTGTATGTCTCTGCGCAGTGAGGATGATCTTTTAAGATTGGATGAGCCTACCGTTGCTTATCAGTCGGCTTTTGTATCTCGAGCTTTCTCCCAAACAGCTCCAAGGTTGTATAGTCGGTTGCCAGACTGCATTAAGCAGTCTACATCTGTTGAGTCCTTCAAGAAGCATTTAACCCACTGAGCCCCAGCGACGCAAACAGTGCGTCGGCAATGTATTTTTCCACCAACCCCAGCGTCACATACGTTGCATCACTGTTAATTACTCCGGTCCTATGGCACCTAGAGGGCTCAGATTTGTATGGAAACTGTGTAAGTATCCCACGCAACAATGCCAATGGTTGAAAACTCTCAAAGTCCAACCCGCGTGCGCGTGAGCGCGCAAAAACCTGTTTTTGCCTACCAATTTCCCCTTGTTAATTCCGACTTTCGGGCGCACCGTAGGACCCCTTAATGACCTAGGGGATCGGTTGTTTTTTGTGGGTTTTCCTTCATTCCTAACCCATTCCTGGTGTTTTCTGGAAATCTGTTTTTTTTTCAAAACCTGCCAGTCCTGGGTGGTACATTTATTATTAACTAGCTGGGGCTCAGTGGGTTAATGACTTTTATGTTTCAAAGGTGTTACGACCAGGAGAATGGTGTAGTGACAGATAATTATAGAGTTTAGTAGTTATAATTATTGCATTAATAACTGAAATGCTGGGTGTACGAACAATTTAACCCTCCCGAAAATCCCCAGGCCTAGTGGCCTGTCTGGCGCGGGTTCGAACCCTGGTTAGGACCTCAGTAGGTTTTACCAGACTGGTGTGATTTTTTAACCCTGGTCAGGGACCTTAGTAGGTTTTTACCAGATCGCACTCTAACTCACTGTACTACCACGGACGTACAATAGGATAGCAACCTTAGTTCTCCTTGAAAGATCCAGGTGATAGTCTCATGGTGATGCACGTGGTGGGTTTATTAGACTTCGCCACCAACGACTATTTTACGCTATCCCAGACGTCAACTAGGGTAGTTTTGTGGTTGCGGGATTTTGCGGATACAGGGTATTACAATAACTATGTAAATTGTGTTGTAAATATGTTAATGTGGTTTAATTAATTATTTTGTGTTCGAGCGCTTGATAATTCGTTTTGAAGAATGAACGCTCTTTTAAATAAGTAAAATTATTATTATTATTTATTATTATTATTTTTATTTCCATTTATTTTGTACCGGTACCCAGTCTATGTTACTTTGTACCGGTACCCAGTCTATGTTACTTTGTACCGGTACCCAGTCTATGTTACTTTGTACCGGTACCCAGTCTATGTTACTTTGTACCGGTACCCAGTCTATGTTACTTTGTACCGGTACCCAGTCTATGTTACTTTGTACCGGTACCCAGTCTATGTTACTTTGTACCGGTACCCAGTCTATGTTACTTTGTACCGGTACCCAGTCTATGTTACTTTGTACCGGTACCCAGTCTATGTTACTTTGTACCGGTACCCAGTCTATGTTACTTTGTACCGGTACCCAGTCTATGTTACTTTGTACCGGTACCCAGTCTATGTTACTTTGTACCGGTACCCAGTCTATGTTACTTTGTACCGGTACCCAGTCTATGTTACTTTGTACCGGTACCCAGTCTATGTTACTGTTGTTGGTGGCGAGTCTGACTTAAAACAAAGATAATAATATAAATAATTATCGGAACCGGTACCATAGCTTATCTAAAGACTAATATTTATATACAAGAAACAATTAAAATCTTTACTAATACGGAGAAATGTCAATTTGAAGGAATCGTAACATTAACTATACATATATTGTAGTTGATAACTATAGTTTAATTGGAAATGTGTTAAAGATTCTAAACTACTTAACAAATGTGATTTAATTATTGTGAGTGATTGTTTTTTAGTCCTATGACTGCTTCAAAGTTATGAACATTATGAGCCTATTGCGGAGATTTATCACATCATTATGAGCCTATTGCGGAGATTTATCACATCATTATGAGCCTATTGCGGAGATTTATCACATCATTATGAGCCTATTGCGGAGATTTATCACATCATTATGAGCCTATTGCGGAGATTTATCACATCATAATTGATTGTTAATAAGTGTAATGACATTGTGTTGGTTGTACTCCATGGTTGTACTCACACCAATGTTGTGTGGTGGTGGTACAAAGGAGTACAAAGGAAATCAAGCAACAACAGATCTAGTGACCCTTCTAGGTTGCTTGTCCTCCAAAGCACTGAGGATCAAGTGTCCAAACAGTGGTTTAGAGTGGGTAAGGAAACATTGGAAAGGGAATTACTGCCCTGGAACTAATGTCCGTGGCAGGATTAGGAAGTTAGTAGGGGACAGATGGGTTAGTAACTGAGGGGGGGATAAAATAAAGTTATTCATTTACAAACGCAGTCAGTCGCGGGTTTGATGCGAGATATTTGTCTACGCGGAGTTTAAATGAATCAACGGTGATGCAGTCTATAACGTTTCGGGGAAGCCCATTCCACAAGTTGACAACTCGATTGAAGAAGAAATTCTTAGATTCGTGTGAGGTAAAAGATTTACCAATAATTTTGCAACCGTTTCCCCGCGTGTAATTAGATTGGTCGATAGTGAAGTACTTACTACAGTTCATATTGTCGATGCCTTTGATGATTTTTAACACTTGAATTAAGTCACCTCTTAATCTGCGCTGGGTTAAAGGAAATAGATTTAATTCTCTAAGATGCTCTTCGTATGGTTTGTTCTTTAGGCTAGGTATCATTTTGGTAACTCTACGTTGAACTCGTTCTAGCTTGTTTATATCTTTTTGGTAATAAGGGCACCAGGATTGAACGCAGTATTCCAGAAGAGGGCGGACTAAGGAATTGTAAATGGTTAGGATAACGTCTTTGGATTTATGCTCAAATGACCTGCCTATAAAGCCAATTATTTTGTTTGCCTTCTTAACAACTTCTGAACATTGTTGACTCGGTTTTAGGTTACTCAATATTGTTACTCCCAGATCGGTTTCTCTGTTTACATTCTTAAGCTGAGTGCCATTATTCGAATAGTTTGCTTTCTCATTTAGGTATCCGATATGTAGTACTTTACATTTATCCGCATTGAAACTCATTTGCCAAATTTGGGCCCAACATGACAATTTATCTAGATTGTGTTGCATATCGTCAACTTGTTCTTTTGAGAGTACGTGGTGGTGGTGGTGGTGGTGGTGGTGGTTGTGTGTGGTGGTGGTGGTGGTGGTGGTGGTGGTGGTGTGTGTGGTGGTGGTGGTGGTGGTGGTGGTTGTGTGTGGTGGTGGTGGTGGTGGTGGTGGTTGTGGGTGGTGGTGGTGGTGGTGGTGGTTGTGTGTGGTGGTTGTGTGTGGTGGTGGTGGTGGTGGTTGTGGGTGGTGGTGGTGGTGGTGGTGGTGGTGGTGTGTGTGGTGGTGGTGGTGGTGGTGGTGGTGGTGGTGGTGGTGGTGGTGTGGTAGGAGGTGGTGGTGGTGTGTGGGTGGTGGTGGTGGTGGTGGTGGTGGTGGTGGTGGTGGTGGTGGTGATGGTGGTGGTGGTGGTGGTGGTGGTTGGGGGTGGTGGTGGTGGTGGTGGTGGTGGTGGTTGTGGGTGGTGGTGGTGGTGGTGGTGGTGGTTGTGTGTGGTGGTTGAAGCTGGTATAATATACTGGTGACCAAGTAGATGATGACTGAGTGGTGAGGCGACACTAAAACACTCACTCTCACAGTCTCGCTCTCTCTCTGCTATGAACAATACGAACAGTGTCCCTATGAGTCATATGAATGCATTCATTTGGTGGTACTATTTTTGTATTATTATTTTTGTAGCCATTGATATTGGTCACAAAATGTACTGTATGTAATCATTTTATTCAACTAACTATGACCTCAATAACCATTGATGTAATGAAGAATATGAACAGTTCCCTCATATGATTGTATTATTTTGTGTAGTACCACGATTGTATGAAATTTGCTGTATATATTTATGTTTATCAACTTAGTCTCATTACGTTTGTTATCGTCATATTCAGCTAACTATTACCTCTACATCCATTGATGGATGAAGAATATGTAGTGTCCCTCATATGATTTAAATATTATTGCAGTGCTTTATTAGAAATCAGTCAATCAGTAATTAATCTAATTGTCACGTCTTACAAATAAGCCAATAATCATGAGCCTTACGGTATATATACATCACATGTACCAAATCAAATGAAGAAACTTTAATAACACAACAATATGCAAGATGAATGTAAGCCATATGTGTTGTTATATGCAAGATGAATGTAAGCCATATGTGTTGTTATTTAGGTAGGTTCTGGTATTGTGATTAGTAAAATAGGCCCATGTTGCATTATTAGTTTTCTTCATATGATTGTTTTGCATTAAATCGGCCACAAACACACAACTTAAGCAGGTTTCAATAGATATATGTTAATTATGTATGTTTGTCCCCTGTGAATACTCAACTGACGTAGACATTAATATCCATGGATGTAACTAAGCATATGAACGTTGTTTCTCACATTATTGTACTGTTTTTGCATTAGTCACATATATGAATGTAACCAGACGACGATGCTGTTGTTTCAGTGGAATAATGGCTCTTTAAGCAGTATGTATCGCTTTATTAGTGGTTGTCCCTTCACAGGATGGGGGGCGCTGCTCAATAAACTCGCCCCTCAGGGCAAAATTAAATCTATCTCTCTCTCTCTCTCTCTCCTCCTTCACTTAGCCTCCTGAATCACGTTAGTTTCCTCAAATATCTTCTATATCTGAATGTTCTCCCCCCTTCTCTACCAGTGTGTTCTCCCCCCTTCTCTACCAGTGTGTTCATCTCTCTTTGCATTATGTTTGTATTCTTCTATATTTCCACTATTCCCCCAGTTTACTCATGCTGACAGTGAACGCCTACAATAATTATGTACTATAATAATGATAATAATATTAATACTATCATTTGTCTTTTAGCAGCATTTCCCCATTCATAATTTCATTGTGATAACTTTTCTAGTTTTCAGTCTTACTTTTCATATGTTATAAGTATAATTTTACTTACCTTAACATAATTTTCCCAATTACCCGCCTTCTCTTCACCAATATCTCTCTTGGGCCTAAGGCATCATTTTCCCCTTCCCAGTCAATGGGTGAAGAGGAAATAAGCCCTTTTCATAGTCAACCCCTTCTCTGTCAGAGGTCTTGCCTGAGCTCAATAAGATCGTCGAGTGTTAGCTAGCATACAAAGAAAAAAGGTGGGCTTATCAGTGTAAACAGACGTAATTGCTGAAGGTAGTTGTTATATCTCTTGATTATGAGAAATCTTTACATAAAAATCATGTTTTGTTAGCCAGGATAAAGTGAAAAAGGCATCATCACATACTGAAGGGGTTAATACTACGGCCCTAATGCCCATCATATAATATGGAGGACAGTGTTTGCATTCAACTTCACGAAATATTGCAAGCCGTTTAATATTATACCAGACCAGATGCCTGGAGTAAAATAGGAAAGAAGAGTAATTGGACAGAGCAATAACAAGCTGAGAAGTGAGAAGTACAGTAGAAGACTAAAAGTTCTCAGGCTAAGGAACTTTGCTAGTATTATATTAGGCTACATTTACATTACATTAGGCTACCATAGCGCAGTTGGAATATATGTACATGCTCAGATTAATATGCAGGATTCGAAACTGCATAATAAATCGTAGGCTTGTGCATATTTCTTTAACTGTCTTGATAGCGTAATGCATAAGTGCGCAGAATTTCAATGTGAGTATCCTAGGTTCGAGTCCTTGGAGTGCCACATGTATTTGTTGATTTCATTAATTGAATTTAGAGGTGAAGTTGGTTGGTGGAAAAAACAATAATTCATTCTGGTTCAGGAGCAATTTATAGGAAGGCCTTCCCAAGTGTTAAGTGCCCCATTAACCCCCTGAACCCCAGCTAGTTAATAATCAATGTACCACCCAGGACCAGCAGGTTGTGAAAAAAAAAATCCAGGAAACACCAGGAATGGATTGAAATGAAGGAAAACCCACATATAACCGATCCCCTAGTTCATTAACCCTTTCACGCTCATATGACGCAGAGGTTGCCAGATTAGCAATAAGAAATAGAGTTCTCTCACTCTTATAATTACCTCTCCAAAATTAGTTTTCTGCCCACACCTAACTCAAAGACAACTGCAGAGATTGAAGTAACTAAACTAAAGGTTTCTAAATACCCCTGATGGTAACAAAGGCTTTAAAGTATCCCCAATAGGCTCAAAATCGCGTCATATGTCGGAGAGGGTTAAGGGGTCCTACGGTGCGCCCGAAAGTCGGAATTAACATGGGGAAATGGGTAGGCAAAAACAGGCAAAAACAGATTTTTGTCGCGCTCACGCGCACTCGGTTGGCCTTTGAGAGTTTCAACCATCGGCATTGTTGCATGGGATACTTACACAGTTTCCATACAAATCTGAGCCCTTTAGGTGCCATAGGACCGGAGTAATTAAACCCGACGCAACATATGCGTCCTTGGGTTCAGCGTTACATACATTGCCGACGCACTGTTTGCGTTGCTGGGGTTCTGTGGGTTAATTACTCCTTCCATTCGTCTATACATTAGGCTAACATAGCGCAGTTGGAATATATGTACATGCTCAGATTAATATGCAGGATTCGAAACTGCATAATAAATCGTAGGCTTGTGCATATATTTCTTTAACTGTCTTGATATCGTAATTCATAAGTGCGCGGAATTTCGATGTGAGTATCCTAGGTTCGAGTCCTTGGAGTGTCACATGTATTTTTTGATTTCATTCATTGAATTAAGAGGTGAAGTTGGTTGGTGGAAAAAACATAATAATTATGCAGTCATGCACATTTATAAGGATACACCTATTCGAATAAATTAGCCTTTAAACCCAACTTCCAAACCATCTGGGATATAATAAGTAACACCCAGTTCTTAACATTAATCATTAATTACAAACCCCAATGAACTTGAATAAACTAATAAAAGCATATGGTCCTCCCGGGATTCGAACTCGGGACATCACACCCAGAACATAAGCACCTAAACCATTACACCACCAACTCAGTTAATGGTTGAGTACACGATCACGATTAATATCCATTTTTGAATTTTGGATATCAATCTAATCATGTACTCAGACCTAACTGCATTATGGAAAGCGCAATGTTTTAGTGAGCGAAAAGAACAATGAATGGGGCCAAGATCACTAAGGATCGGCCTCGCTAAACATTAGTTCCTGAAGCTATAGAAATTAAGTAACACCCCGTGCTTAACATTAATTAAGTAACACCCCGTGCTTAACATTAATTAAGTAACACCCCGTGCTTAACATTAATTAAGTAACACCCCGTGCTTAACATTAATTAAGTAACACCCCGTGCTTAACATTAATTAAGTAACACCCCGTGCTTAACATTAATTAAGTAACACCCCGTGCTTAACATTAATTAAGTAACACCCCGTGCTTAACATTAATTAAGTAACACCCCGTGCTTAACATTAATTAAGTAACACCCCGTGCTTAACATTAATTAAGTAACACCCCGTGCTTAACATTAATTAAGTAACACCCCGTGCTTAACATTAATTAAGTAACACCCCGTGTTTAACATTAATCATCAATTACAAACCCCAATGCACTTGAATAAACTAATGAAAGCAAATGGTCCTCCCGGGATTCGAACTCGGGACACCACACCCAGAACATAGCATCTAAACCAATACACCACCAACACAATTAAAGGTTGAGTACAGGATCACGATTAATATACATTTTCGAATTTTGGATATCAATCTAATCATGTACTCAGACCTAACTGCATTATGGAGATTCCAGTTTTGTCCGATTTTAGAGGACTATAAAATCTACTATCAAGTTAGTTATTGACACCAAGGCAAAACTTTAGTCTGATATGTTGCTTGATTTTAGTTTCCGATCCAATGTTGCCGGGAAAATAATTATTTATGGTGTGAATCCGCTTTTACTGACCGAGCTGATATTTCAACTTGCAGTAGTTACCGAGATGCTCTTGTTTGACTCACTCCCCTTGTCTCCCTCATTCCCCTCCCTCCCTCCCTTCCTCCCTCTCCATGCATTCCACCCTTTCCTTACGCCCTTGGAGGAACTTACGCCCTCCTACTCCATCCTCCCCTCACTCCTTAACTAACCCCTTCCCTCTCTAAATCCCTCCCTTACCAGCGTCCCCTCACTCCCTCCTTCTCCACTATCCCCTCAAAGTCAAAGTCAAAGTCAAATTATTTTATTTAGCCAGTTAATAATTAATACAAAGTATTAACATAGAATATTAAAATAAAGACGGTTGATCCTTTTGAGAGTTTAACACTCTCTTTAAAGGCACCTAAAATATGCATTATTGATTAGACAATTGTTTTATAGCAAGGTTAAACCTAAGATAATATGTGAATGTCACTAAAATTAGTTATTACTATATGTAGAATACAAATCTTAATATACTATACTTTGTTACTAGGAAACAATAATAATAATAATAATAATAATAATAATAATAATAATAATGATAACTAGCAGGGGTACCCGGCGTTGCCCGGGTTTAAATTTTACTACCATAATCACCATCATCAATCACTACTACCACAATCATCACAATACTACTACTACCATAATCACCGGCCTCGACCTCCCTGTGCCTCATTAAACGGCGACCTCGATTTCGGCCGCTAAATGACCTCCGATTTTGGATCTGACCTCATCCCTACCCCCATTTTAGGGGGCTGCGAACAACTTTCGTTCCATACACCTTTTCGATCAGAGGCCTCCTTCTGTCCCAAACGGCCATTTTTTTCATTTTTTTTTTCAATTTGTTTTCAATTTCGGCCTCGAAACGACCTCCGATCGTGGTCTCGCCCCCTCCAATTGAAACCCACATGCAAAGTTTCAGCTCCCCAGGTCCAAAACTGCGGCCGCCTATTAAGAACAGACACACACACACACAGACAATCGAAAATATTATATTAATAATAACTAGCAGGGGTACCCGGCGTTGCCCGGGTTTTCACCATAATCACCATCACTACTACCACCACTACTACTACCATAATTACCATCATCTATCACTACTACCACAATCATCACAATACTACTACTACCATAATCACCGGCCTCGACCTCCCTGTGCCTCATTAAACGGCGACCTCGATTTCGGCCGCTAGATGACCTCCGATTTTGGATCTGACCTCATCAGTACCCCCATTTTGGGGGGCTGCGAACAACTTTCGTTCCATACACCTTTTCGATCGGAGGCCTCCTTCTGCCCCAAACGGCCATTTTTCCGATTTCGCGCCCATTTTCTCCGTCCCTTTCACCCTGGGGAATTCTATTTTTTCACTAAAACCTGCCTAGGGACCCCCTTACTATGCATACCATGTATGAACGCTCTAGCTTAAAAAATGTGGCCATGCATAAAGAACAGACAGACAGACACACACACAGACAATCGAAAATATTATAATAATAATAATAATAATAATAATAATAATATTAAATATTAATAATGATAAGGATATTTGTATGGATCCCAAAAAGACCAAAGTATACTCTCTAAGTGAATAGTATATGTATCAAGAAACTGGTGGAACCAATTTCTTATGTTATAGGTAATTTAATATTCGGACATTAAATGAGCTTTATAGGCAAGCTTGAAAGCTGATACATTAGTTTTTGCCCGAATAATGTTAGGAATGTCGTTCCACTGCTTCGGTCCACGATAAGTAATCAAAGACTGAGACTGACTCGTACTCATGAAGGGAATTTTTAGTTGTCCACTGTTTCTCAAATTAAATCTTTCATTTGTATTACACTGAAGGTGGTTATTTTGAATTAGGTTATTGATCGACTTGTACACAAATAGGGCTGAGCAATATAGGCTAATATCCCCAAATTTTAAAATGGCAAGTTTCTTAAATGAGGGAGCAGTGTGATCGTATTTCCGTATATTATCGATCGTTCTTATGACTTTATTTTGTACAATAAATAAACTATTTAAAATAGTCTCTCCAGCTCCTCCCCACACAATGTTACAGTATAATAGTAAGGGAAAGATTAACGAATAGTAAATGCATTTTAAGCTAGACGATGTTAGTTTATCCCGAATCATATACATTATACCACATTGTTTGCTTAATTTAGTTTATCCCGAATCATATACATTATACCACATTGTTTGCTTATTTTAGTTTATCCCGAATCATATACATTATACCACATTGTTTGCTTATTTTAGTTTATCCCGAATCATATACATTATACCACATTGTTTGCTTATTTTAGTTTATCCCGAATCATATACATTATACCACATTGTTTGCTTATTTTAGTGTATCCCGAATCATATACATTATACCACATTGTTTGCTTATTTTAGTTTATCCCGAATCATATACATTATACCACATTGTTTGCTTATTTAGTGTATCCCGAATCATATACATTATACCACATTGTTTGCTTATTTTAGTTTATCCCGAATCATATACATTATACCACATTGTTTGCTTATTTAGTTTATCCCGAATCATATACATTATACCACATTGTTTGCTTATTTTAGTGTATCCCGAATCATATACATTATACCACATTGTTTGCTTATTTTAGTTTATCCCGAATCATATACATTATACCACATTGTTTGCTTATTTTAGTTTATCCCGAATCATATACATTATACCACATTGTTTGCTTATTTTAGTGTATCCCGAATCATATACATTATACCACATTGTTTGCTTATTTTAGTTTATCCCGAATCATATACATTATACCACATTGTTTGCTTATTTTAGTTTATCCCGAATCATATACATTATACCACATTGTTTGCTTATTTTAGTTTATCCCGAATCATATACATATACCACATTGTTTGCTTATTTTAGTGTATCCCGAATCATATACATTATACCACATTGTTTGCTTATTTTAGTTTATCCCGAATCATATACATTATACCACATTGTTTGCTTATTTTAGTTTATCCCGAATCATATACATTATACCACATTGTTTGCTTATTTTAGTTTATCCCGAATCATATACATTATACCACATTGTTTGCTTATTTTAGTGTATCCCGAATCATATACATTATACCACATTGTTTGCTTATTTTAGTTTATCCCGAATCATATACATTATACCACATTGTTTGCTTATTTTAGTTTATCCCGAATCATATACATTATACCACATTGTTTGCTTATTTTAGTGTATCCCGAATCATATACATTATACCACATTGTTTGCTTATTTTAGTTTATCCCGAATCATATACATTATACCACATTGTTTGCTTATTTTAGTTTATCCCGAATCATATACATTATACCACATTGTTTGCTTATTTTAGTGTATCCCGAATCATATACATTATACCACATTGTTTGCTTATTTTAGTTTATCCCGAATCATATACATTATACCACATTGTTTGCTTATTTTAGTTTATCCCGAATCATATACATTATACCACATTGTTTGCTTATTTTAGTGTATCCCGAATCATATACATTATACCACATTGTTTGCTTATTTTAGTTTATCCCGAATCATATACATTATACCACATTGTTTGCTTATTTTAGTGTATCCCGAATCATATACATTATACCACATTGTTTGCTTATTTTAGTTTATCCCGAATCATATACATTATACCACATTGTTTGCTTATTTTAGTTTATCCCGAATCATATACATTATACCACATTGTTTGCTTATTTTAGTGTATCCCGAATCATATACATTATACCACATTGTTTGCTTATTTTTAGTTTATCCCGAATCATATACATTATACCACATTGTTTGCTTATTTTAGTGTATCCCGAATCATATACATTATACCACATTGTTTGCTTATTTTAGTTTATCCCGAATCATATACATTATACCACATTGTTTGCTTATTTTAGTGTATCCCGAATCATATACATTATACCACATTGTTTGCTTATTTTAGTTTATCCCGAATCATATACATTATACCACATTGTTTGCTTATTTTAGTTTATCCCGAATCATATACATTATACCACATTGTTTGCTTATTTTAGTTTGGAGATTGCGAATATGCTGGTGCCACAACAAAGTGTCCTCAATCATTACCCCTCTCTTCTCCACCCCTCCCCTCACTTCTCTCTTCCCCTCTTCTTCATTCTACCCTCACTCATACCTTCTTTTTCCCATCCTTCCCTCACTGTTCCCTCCCTCCTCACACTCCTCCCTCCCCTCAGTCATCACTCCTCCATCAACAGTGACGGTTGGTGGAGAGAAATCTGACCTTTCTCTCTGTCTCCTCCCCCCTCCCTCCCCCCCCCCCCCCCCCACACACACACTCACACTCTCTACCTATCTATCTATCTATCTTCAGTATTTATCTGCTTATCTATCTAGCCACCGGTTTTAACAACCTATTAAATCATCGATGTGTACTCAAATTGAAATATGCATAGCGAAAACTTGCATTCAACGAATTGCTTAAGTTACATAAATATTTGTGAAATTTACACTAAAAGCAACAGTCCAAAACTAATTAATTTTCACCAAAAAATACTGTATAAAACATCATATTTTGTGTCCGTTGTTGCCAGCCATATTGCCGGTCACGTCACGCTTCTTATTTTGTCATTAAATATCCTACTATTTTATAATTTCACTTACTCGAGTGTATGTTGTAGCTGGTGACCTCTGCAATTCCTGAGTACGTTTATTAGCATGAGTACGTTGTATGTGTGTAAACGTTGGTTCATTATGAGCTTGTGTGGATAAATGTATGTACGTACGTGCATGAATTTATGTGTGTATCATTGTGTGGGTGTGTACTAGCATTAAGCTACAGTGTGTGTGTGTGTGCGTCTACTAACATTAGGCTAGAGCGCGTGTGTGTACCTCAAAATATGCCATCATGTGTACTGTATGTACAGTATTATGTGCACTGTGAGTCAGAAGGTCGGGTGGGTATAATGTTACACAAAGTAAGTTACAGCACACAACGACTATACTGGGAGCAACGACACTAAGGAACTAGTCTGCCCTGCACCATCACTTCAACAGTCAAAAGTTAATTTGAGCATAACTAGATATTTCTCTCTTCTCTCCAGCGAGTATAGGTTAAGAGCTTTCAGCCACTCCCAGTAGTGAAAATGTTTGACCGAGATAATGTGGGATGTGAAGCTTCTTTGAACACTCTCTAGGTCATAATTATATTCCTCCAAATTTGTGTGGAGATGTTGTAGTCCTGGAGCCAAGGGGTGTTTGCATGCATGAATGGGCCAGAAATTCACCCGCTTGATTTAGTTAGAGGGTCCACTGGGACACCTTTTTAGCGAGGGTAGACATCCCGAAACCCGGCAGTTATCGTGTTATTCGGGGTTTTCGCTGAATTTAATGAAATAAAAATAACTCCTTTTTTTACGTGTGACGGTTACATACATTGCAATAACTCGGCAATGAAATGGTCTACAGAGCTCTTTCACCACTCAAAATGAAGCTTAAAGAATTATCTATTCAATGGATACAAACACAATAAGATTGGTCAATACCCAATGTCACAAGAGGTCAAAGTATGACCTTTTCTGATGAGGAACTAAAATTTATGACTTTTCAAAATTAAATATTTGTGAAAAATAGGTAAATGGATTGAACGTTTAATGCTTTTATATTCTGGTTAGATACACCATAGGAAAGTTGTTTAAATTAGTTGGAAAAGTTGATTACGTATTTTAACCCCTGTGTAGCAATCAATAAAGGTATATATACCGTATCAACGTACTGAAGCATAACAGATATATGCCGTAATTTGTATTCTTTAGGATTGCAATAGGAATGCAAAAATGAGTTAATCCAGTATATTTTATGTTCTCTGTTCATATATTGTTCAGTGACAATATTGTAGATGGTGAGCCTGAAATTTATGAGGAGAGTGACACTAGATCTTCCAAGATAAAAAAAGTACTATCTGTGTATCAAGTCATCTTTTACATTGTAAATAATGGTAAAAATCGAACCCCTTTGCAGATGTTGAACTCTGAAGCTATTTATAATGTGTGTAGGTCAAAAACGCTTATTTCTAGTCTCAATACGTTTGGACTGGCAATTAGTTATGACGAGCTACTCCGCTATCATTCTGATATGGCATCATTTGTTACAGAAGCAAGTCAGGGTCAGGTCCCACTTCCTAGTCATTTAAACACATCAAGCTTCACGTTGGGGGCCTTTGATAATTTTGATCATGAGGAAGCAACACTATCTGGCATAGGACGAAGTCATGACACTGTTATGATTCTTATGCAGGACAAACTTCAAGGAGTGACTCTGAATAGTAAGCCTAAGATATCGGAGACTGGTGTCACCCACAGAGAGAGACAATTCACACAAGAGTTAGGTTGCCAGACTTTGTTTCCTTACACGAAAACTGCTAAAAAGCTAAGCCTTCCAACAATCTACGAAGTTCCGGAAGAACTGTACAAAATAGACAAATCACATGCAAAAACTGTCAGCAGGAAGGACGTAGCTTGGACTGTAAGTAGAATGGATCTATCATGTATGACGGAAGGTGTTAAAGAAACAACTATGGACCAAACACTGCTCTCCTAGACAAAGTTGAAAGGAAGGCCTTTCGTATCATTAACTCCCGTCCACTCACCAACTCTCTGCAATCTCTCTCTCTCCGCTGCAATGTTGCATCTCTCTCGCTATTCTATCGCTACTATAATAATCAGTGTTCCTCAGAGCTATCCCAGTGCATACCACCTCCTTTACGTAGGGCACGTGGTACCCGTCTTGCAACTCAATCCCACCCCTACTCTGTGCAACTCTCCAACCCAAGAGTGAAACGTTACTCTCAAACTTTCTTCTACTCAACAGCTGAGCTCTGGAACTCTCTCCCAGAATCAGTCTTTCCCTCTTCCTATGACTGAAATTGCTTCAAACTCCGTGTGTCTAGGCATTTTGGCTCGAACGTCCCTTGATTTTGGCCCTGTCACTCTTTCAACTATGGGGGAGGCACTCGCTATAGGCAGTTATGCCTTTTGCCTCCCTCAATCACATAGAAAAAAAAAAAAAAAAAAAAAAAAAAAAAAAAACAATGCCCTCTTGGAGTGCCTTTAACTCTCTTATTACTGATGAGAAAGTGTGTCAGAAGGTTGTAGGTTTCCTACCAGTCCTTCCCCACCCTGTTACGGAATATGGCACAGTTTACACAGCATTAAAAAACTTCCAGAATATTTTGAGTCAACTAGACCAAACACACTTGCCCATGGTATGTGATGAGGGGGTGTATCACATTGCCCGTGAAATCACCATGAGCAAACCATTTGAATTTAATAACTTGGTGTTATGTCTGGGCTCTTTTCATATGATTAAGGTAGTCATGGGTGCGATAGGAAAGCTCATTAATGGCAGTGAAGCAGAAACTATATTGGTAGAGTCTAAAGCATTTGGCCAAAATGTGGTAAGATCAGTTCTTGATGGATCACATTATACGAGGTCGTTGAAGGGTTTGTTCATGCTCTCTGAGTGTATAGAAAGGCTGCAGTGGGCGGAGTTCTTCAAATTGGAAGGAATTGAGAAGTACAGGGATGAGCTTGAGCATCTGAGACTGTTGAAAAACTCTGTAGCAGAAAAGAAGAGGGAGGAAAGCAAGGTTCATTAGGAGGCATTTATGTCAAACTCAGAAGTCATGGTTGAAGACTTCAATAAATTTAGATGTCAGAGAAGTGCAGCGTCAGAGACTTACATTCTGGGACCACTTCGTCAGAATGGTGGCTGTTCTAAAGGACTTGGTTAGGGCAGACCGTGAGGGAGACTGGAAACTCCATCTCCTAAGTGTTCAATCTGTGCTGCCGCTATTTGCTGGATGTGATAGGGTCAACTATTTTAGATGGGCTTTATTATACCTAGAAGATATGAGAAAGCTACCAGAAGATGTGTACAAGAGTTTCCTGGCAGGCAAGTTCGTGGTGAAGCGGACAGATGGACCATTCAGTGCTGTAGGGGCAGACATGTGTCTCGAGCAGACGATAAATCGATCCCAGAAGATTGCTGGGGGTATCATCGGTAGCACCAAAAAGAAGCAATTCGTTGCTCAGTGGGAGATCATTTACCATGAAATATTAGCTGTTGTCAATTTCCAACGTCAGGTCAGTGGAGTCGTCACACCTAGCACAGAACTTTTAGTAAACCACGAGTTCAACTTATCAGCAACAAGGTCATCAGAGACATTGATTCAGGATATGATTGAGTATGTAAAAGAACATGACAACCCCATGACGTTACCGTGTGAAGGAGACAAAGACAAGCTTCACAACATCCTCACACAGGAAATCATGACAAAGGAAATCCGTGACAATCTGCTCGAATTTGATGAAAGATCTAGGAAGAAGTATGAAACATTCCGAAATGAAAGAATCGTAATGAAACACAGATCCATCTTTGATACCATTCACAGGACGAACCTTAAGACATTCAAATCCATGAAGGGAGACCAAAGTACCTATAAGTCTACAAGCAAAGAGACCAAGAAGCAAATGGCAGAAACCCAGAAGATCTATGACATTGCTCGTGTCCGAGGATATGACATGAAACATTTGCTGGGGTTTGACCTGATTGACAGCAGTTACCTCTTTGACAAGAATGGACTAATGACCAAACCAAACAAAAGTGAACTGTGCACTGAGTTAGAAAAACACCTTGAAAAAGCAGACTATATACCACCATCTAAATGGAAGCCAGCAAATACAGTGACTATCATTGATGTAATGGCAGGCCTTCGTCGTATGTGGGTATACCAGATGAACACCTTTGGTGAACTCTGCGATGATAAGTTCTTGGAGGTGTCATATGGACTTGGCAGCAACTCTAAACGTGTCGACTTCGTCTTTGACACATACATTGAGGGTTCAGTGAAGGACAGCGAAAGAACTAGAAGGTGTGGTTGCAGCCCAATTGATTTATATGGGATAGGTACAGGAACGCAATTGCCAGTCACAATGGATGCATTCTGGGCCTCATCTGCAAACAAATCCAAGCTACAGAAACTCATTCGACAACGCATCTTAACCAAGCCAAAACCGATGACAGATACAGTTGTTAGCTCGATTGGACTTCCATCTGAAATTGAACCATGCCTGGCTATTTTGAATGGAAAAGAGACACCATTACCTGATCTAGACACAACGATTGAAGAGGCCGACGTCAGAATTATCCCACATGCTCGTCATGCAGTTGAGAATGGGACTAAGAGAGTGGTTATTATATCAAATGATACTGATGTAGTAATCTTGGCCCTACACTACTGGTCGCTTCTGAAGGCACATGGCCTACGAGAGATGTGGATTCGTGCTGGTGTTGGTAATACCACAAGATACATACCCCTTCATGTTCTAGGCGATAAGTTGGGATCAGATACTTGCAAAATCTTAGTTGCCCTGCACCATCTCACTGGTTGTGATTCCACAAGTAAATTTGGTACAAAGGCTGCACTGAAGGCAGATCCGCTGCATTATCTGATTGATTTTGGAAAGGAATTGAACTGTATTAACTTCATCTTGGTGGAAGAGTTCCTTGTGAATGTGTACAAATCAGGAACCTCATGCAGAACAATGGATGAATTACGGTACTACCTCTACCACCACAGCAAAAAGACCATTTTGGAACTGCCTCCCACCAGCCGATCAGTCAAAGGTCATGTCCTCAGGGCATTCTTTGGGACATATCTACAGCTACACTGCCTAAGCATTCCTCAACTGGATCCCAGAGACTTTGGTTTCATTGAAGAAGATGGCATTCTTCAACCGGACCATCTTCAAGTCTTGCTACCGGATGACTTTGCAATGCCCTGTAAATGTTCCTCCTGCTCTACTAAACGCTGTGTCTGCAGACAACTAGATATGAAATGCTGCCCTTACTGCAAATGTCAGGTGAAAGGATGTCAAAACCTAGGCCATTAATGTGACACATCACAGAATACATTTCCAACTGTATCCCCGGCTCACCCCTCTCCCCAAAAGTAGGTCATTCATTAATGTGACAAAAAATAATTGAAATCTGCTTTGAAGATATATATGCAATGTGTGATACTGTGATACAGAGTGTTTTGATAGAACTTTAGCTGACTCAGTAGTACCATAATTATATAACCAATACATAGCTATTATTGGTATATCATTCGCAAACTTCATATTATTGTACTGGACGCCAAGGGGTTAAAATACGTAATCAACTTTTCCAACTCATTTCAAAAACTTGCCTATGGTGTACCTAACCAGAATATAAAAGCATTAAACGTTCAATCCATTTACCTATTTTTCACAAATATTTAATTTTGAAAAGTCATAAATTTTAGTTCCTCATCAGAAAAGGTCATACTTTGACCTCTTGTGACCTTGGGTATTGACCAATCTTATTGTGTTTGTATCAATTGAATAGATAATTCTTAAGCTTTATTTTGAGTGGTGAAAGAGCTCTGTAGACCATTTCATTGCCGAGTTATTGCAATGTATGTAACCGTCACACGTAAAAAAAGGAGTTATTTTGATTTCATTAAATTCAGCGAAAATCCCGAATAACACGATAACTGCCGGGTTTCGGGATGTCTACCTTCGCTAAAAAGGTGTCCCAGTGGACCCTCTAACTAAATCAAGCGGGTGATTTTCTGGCCCTTTCATGCATGCAAACACCCCTTGGCTCCTGGACTCAAGGCGTGGGCTTACAAGATATTTGAAGAGCGTTATCATTGGCAGTTCTTCTTGTGTACTGAAAGTGCTTAATATCCAACCTGCTACTTTCCTTGCCTTGGTTTGGTCTTTTTCTTTGAAGGACATGTTTTCTGATAGTACTACCCGAAGATGTTTCACATTTGTACTTGGGTGAATTGGTAAGTTTTACTCTGTTATATAGGTTGTGCATTCGTGTATTCCTTATTATCATCACTTGATCATGTTACCGTAACAGGTATAGCGTGTGTGTTTTTTATCATTCGTGTATTCCTTATTATCATCACTTGATCATGTTACCGTAACAGGTATAGCGTGTGTGTTTTTTATCATTCGTGTATTCCTTATTATCATCACTTGATCATGTTACCGTAACAGGTATAGCGTGTGTGTTTTTTATCATTCGTGTATTCCTTATTATCATCACTTGATCATGTTACCGTAACAGGTATAGCGTGTGTGTTTTTTATCATTCGTGTATTCCTTATTATCATCACTTGATCATGTTACCGTAACAGGTATAGCGTGTGTGTTTTTTATCATTCGTGTATTCCTTATTATCATCACTTGATAATGTTACCGTAACAGGTATAGCGTGTGTGTTTTTTATCATTCGTGTATTCCTTATTATCATCACTTGATCATGTTACCGTAACAGGTATAGCGTGTGTGTTTTTTATCATTCGTGTATTCCTTATTATCATCACTTGATCATGTTACCGTAACAGGTATAGCGTGTGTGTTTTTTATCATTCGTGTATTCCTTATTATCATCACTTGATCATGGTACCGTAACAGGTATAGCGTGTGTGTTTTTTATCATTCGTGTATTCCTTATTATCATCACTTGATCATGTTACCATAACAGGTATAGCGTGTGTGTTTTTTATCATTCGTGTATTCCTTATTATCATCACTTGATCATGTTACCGTAACAGGTATAGCGTGTGTTTTTTATCATTCGTGTATTCCTTATTATCATCACTTGATCATGTTACCGTAACAGGTATAGCGTGTGTGTTTTTTATCATTCGTGTATTCCTTATTATCATCACTTGATCATGTTACCGTAACAGGTATAGCGTGTGTGTTTTTTATCATTCGTTTATTCCTTAATATCATCACTTGATCATGTTACCGTAACAGGTATAGCGTGTGTGTTTTTTATCATTCGTGTATTCCTTATTATCATCACTTGATCATGTTACCGTAACAGGTATAGCGTGTGTTTTTTATCACGTTTATTCCTTAATATCATCACTTGATCATGTTACCGTAACAGGTATAGCGTGTGTTTTTTATCATTCGTTTATTCCTTAATATCATCACTTGATCATGTTACCGTAACAGGTATAGCGTGTGTTTTTTATCATTCGTTTATTCCTTAATATCATCACTTGATCATGTTACCGTAACAGGTATAGCGTGTGTTTTTTATCATTCGTTTATTCCTTAATATCATCACTTGATCATGTTACCGTAACAGGTATAGCGTGTGTTTTTTATCACGTTTATTCCTTAATATCATCACTTGATCATGTTACCGTATACATGAACAGGTATAGCGTGTGTGTTTTTTAACAAATACACATTTCATAGAATTGGAGCATTTGTGTTATATATTTTTTACTTATTTTTGAAATGTATTATTATTATATAGTGACAATTATACCATACCGGCGCACCAACCTTCCCGCCATCTATTCCGGCGTGTTCACCTGTACTCTTTCATTATGATGCCTGGCTAACAGTATACAATTTTACTGGGGTTAGGAAGGATATGTCGATGTTAAAGGTTAATTGAAATACCCTTTACCACATTCGATCCCAAGACGTCCTTCTTAAGTTTAATAAAATCACCGAATGTTTCAACGAATGAAGGTGAGATTGCCGCATGGTTATTGATCATAATTTTATAAACATAAGTTGTAATGCTATGGAATTTAGACTTGCAGATTCCAAAAAGGTTATAATTATGTACTTGGTAAACTCATGGAACCAGAAAATAACCCCAGTACATATTGAAAAAAGAAGGAAGTGATGTAGGTTAGTGCGACATACTAGCCCAGGTACCCTTACCCTATGCGAGTATACTCCCGTTTTTACGAGAGGGCTGCACTCTATGAATTTCCATGACAATTAACCACTATGAATGTTATTCACTATTTTACCTATTTCAGCGTCGAACTTAGGGGAAACTATATTAGAGCACTTTCTTCTTAGTGACTAGTTAGAAAACATATTCGTGTTACGGTAGCATGCTAATTGTTTCATAATATAATATATATTTATGCAATAAGTAGCTTTCCTTTTAGTAAAACAGATAAATCAGTTTCTCGTCAATGATTGCCTTGCTTGTCTAGCTCATTAGCTATATTAATCTAACAAGATGTTCTAGATTCCATATATTTTACACAACTGATGGGCCTTTCGGTTACATTTCCGTGACCTCAAATGAATCTCATTTATTACTTTTATACAAGTGATTGGTCTATTGGCTAGATGTCCATGACTTCAAAAAGAATCTCTTCTATACCTTCAGACGGCAGGTAATACCTTGCTTGCCGTCTCCAGTCTAAAGGGAACTACTCAACTGATTTAATTGACTGCTATCCTTGATAATTATACCCTATAAGATACCTAACTTCTATCTGTTTTGTTTTCTCTATATTCCAACTACAGAGCCTGTACATTCCATCGCTCAACACGGTAAATCCCGTGAGGTCTTGTTCCAGCCTAGGGAGTGAGACATGCGAAGCAGCCCCATCTCTGAAGCTGCTTTGCCTTTCATGATTCACCATCTCATCCCTTAGACTCGGACCCTCACTCTCAGGACGCCACCTATTGAGTAATTAACTCACTGGGCATTGCCCCCCTGTAGCATATTTTGAATATGGGAATATTCATACAGTGCTATTTAATCAGGAAACAATGAGGGTATTTTTGTTGGCGTTTCGGTGGGCTTTGTGGTAATGCGGCTGATACTAGGTACAGCGCCAATTGCATCCCAATAATATCTTCTCATTGACATATCTGGATTCGAACGCAGGTCCATTAGATTACCAGTCCAGTGGCAAGACTACTCTACCACACCTCCCTGGTGTAGTGACTAGCGTCTCGGACTTCCACCCAGAAGGCCCGGGATCGCACCCATGCTCGGCGCATTAAAGATTTTTCACAAGCACTGAGTCGTTACCATCCCTCATGAGCAAGGGGATGGGATAGTAGTACAGGACCCCAATGGAAATACGCCTAATCGGCCTTATTGGGCTACCCTTAGCTGGCTTAGCATGCGCAAGCTTTAACACTCCACGAGCGGATAGGTCGGTAACTTCTACTACCTGGCAAGCGGGTGGTTTTACCCTAAACGACCTTGTTTCCATGCTCTTTTTCATGCTTAAACAAGAGCCAGAGCGTAATACAATGATGTGTCCCTGAAAGGGCGATAATTGAGCTTTCCAATGACACCAGGACCATCCTTCTACGACCACGCGTTCTCTTGCAACGATCGTGCAAGAAGAGTGCAAAATCCCTAAAATACGGTAATATCCTTACATAATTCCCTGTATAGCGAGGCAGTGAGTGTGGATGTGTGTGGAGGGAACGTCAGTAGTCGCGCGGGACCCTTGCCGAGCGGTCATGAGCCGACCTACGCTCCTCCCATCGCTCGTCTCTCTCTCAGAGCCATTATTGCTCAAAAATTGCACACAGACTTAAGTCGGGCCCCGCCACATAGTCCTTGGTTCTCTAGGCCGACTTAAGTCGGGTCCTGCTAAACAAGGGTTAAGAACTATTATTATTATTATTATTATTATTATTATTATTATTATTATTATTATCTATAGCTAATAGCTTATCGCTTCACTAACAAATAACAACTAAGATCTCAACTCGATGTTTTTTTATTACATTAATTATATTCTATTAATGTTGGCTCTGTTTACCTAATATAGATAACATCTATTTTTAGTTTGTCTGGGTCATTGTTCTTTCTTCAAGACATCTGCTGGGCCAAGAGGTCCCATAAACAATATTGTTACTTCAGCCTGGAAGTCTGCCACAATAGATAACAGCAATTTCCTCCCTTTTGTTTTCCTTAGCTGATCACGTTTGGCCACCAGTATTTACTCAGCTCTCCTTCTTCTGTCACCGCTCCAGTCAACCCCTGCAGCTTCTGGGATACTTGATGCAGGCGGGCGATGTTGTGCACAGGCCCCTGGGTACTTGAGATGTATTGGGGTGAAAGGTAAATCAGCCATTCTTCTCTGGTTTGACTGGTACTGATGCTCTCCATCCACCAATCTATTAATTCTTGGGTTGCCATATATTGTTTGTAAAGGGATGCGGCCAGGGGAGCAATGTTGCAGATGCCTTTGGCATTTTCGTAGGTCCAACTCAAGCTCTTGAAGTTGAAGTGGGATAGGTAGGTTGGGGAGATGAGAGGTCTCTAAGAATTTTAGAGAAGTAAAGATGGAAATGAAGAGCAAAGTAGAAGAGTAAAAGGTGGAGGGCCGTCCTCCTTGCTATTCTTCGGTAATTTGTCTTCATTGGTGGGCCACGGTGGTGAAAAGGCAGCTGATGTGGGTTAAGGTGGGAGATGGCGTTGTTGAAGAAGCGGATGGTGAAGATGAAGATTCTTGGTAGGTGTGGCCTGTTTTCTCCCCTGCTGTTTTTATTTATTTATTTAAGTTCATCTTTTATTTAAGTTCATCTTTATCATAGTATAGTAATCTCTCCCCTCTGGTGATAGTATCCAATCTAATTCTACATCAGGGTATTTTTTTTCGCATTCTAGCAGGAGTACAAGTTTCGAGATTTGTTGCAAATTTTAACCATTCGCCATCTGTCCGTGGTTGATTGCTTGAGGACTTGGTAGCTGTGTCTCTGGCTTGAGGATTTGGTAGTTTGGTTGTTGAATCTCTTGGTTTCTCCGTCCTCTTCTTCTTCCTCACTTGTGGTGTCAGAACAGGAGGGGGAGGAGTGTCATGATGATCTGTTCTGAGGGGCTGGGTGATGTAGGCTTGGTGTCAAGGGGAGCTGGTGGTGATGGTAGGGCTTCCTCGAGTTCCATTGATGTTGCTGGAGTCTCGTCCTCTTCTAGGTTGTTTTCAAAGATGTTGATTGGTAGAGAAATCTTTAGTTTTGCCTTGACTGTATATGTTGTTTCAGGAGGAGATTTCTGTCTATTTAATAGGCGAGGCAGGAGGAGTTGAGGGCGTGGTGTAGGCCTTGGTGACTGTGGTTCTGGAGCTCGGTGTTCTTGTGGCTTGGGGGGCTTCTTCTTCTTTGTTGACGCCCTTTTGAAGGTTGTTGGGGTCGTGGAAAAAGCCTCCTGAGGGATGGAGATTGTAGGCAAGTTGTTGTATGACAACAGACAGGGGATCAGATGGCAGAGTCGGTTATTATCTGAGCCAGCAATGGCTGATTGGATACAGGCGAAGATCTTGGCCCTCAGTACCGCTTCCCCTTCTGTTGTAGTTGTTGTTGTTGGCGCCTTTGGTGGAGCAGTCCGTGGAGAGAATGATGAGCCCTTTACTGGAGCTCCTTCAGGGCCTGTGATGTTGGTGGCTTCACGTCCCTGTCTCCCGGAATGGATGGTAAATGCCACTGATTCACCATTTCTTAATGAGGCTTTCTTGCTGCTCTTGTTGTTGTTTATGTTTGTGTGGTGGCAGAAGATTTCCTCATTGTTGTTCGTCGTAATAAAGCCATAACCTGCCTTATGTAGCCTACCATTTAACTATACCACTGGTTATGATATTGCTGGTGGCCATGGTAGCAAGTGGAGAGGCAGGTGGCTGCAGGATGGTGCTCTCGTGGGGGAAGGGAGAATATAGAAATGGTGAGACAAGTAATAATTTTGATCACCCCAATGCCTCGAATACTAGAGTTGGGACAGAGTAAGTAGTAGGGGGTGAGGAAGTGAATTGTAGTAGGAAATGAAGGCATCGGGGCTTGACCCAACCTGCGTGAGTTGTGGTTATTTGGGCTAGGAAGGAAGGACAGACAGGACGGGCAGCCACATAGGGATGGGAGAATATAGAAATGGTGCGACAAGTAATCAAATTTATCCCAGGATACGACCATGCCAAAGCCGATTTTACACACCAGGTACCCACTTTTACGTCTGGGTGGGACAAGGCTCACACGAGAGAAAGCCAGCCCAATGACTTATAAGCAATCCTGGTGGCTAACCAAGTTCTCATTCTCGTGTGTTTGATTTGGTGTGTTTGCATGTAAGAAGCCACCAATCAGGTCCCTGGATTCATATGAGCCACAACGAATCCAGGTACTCATTTTCGTCTGAGTGAGACGGAACTACACAGGGATTGGAGTTTGTTCAACACTCCTGGGCTACTTGGACCCTGTTGGCAAGCCAAGGAAATTTCACCCACCCCATGTATGTGTGGCAACATCTGATCTGTGCTGGTACCGGGCGTTCACCCATCCAGCTACTGCTGTGCTGGTACAGGGCACCACAACCCACCCAGCAACTGCTGTGCTGGTACCAGGCGGTCACCCATCCAGCTACTGACCAGACCCTATACAGCTTAACCCCGCTGATCGAAACCAGCGTTGCCAACCACACAGGCCAGGGTTGCCACTGGTGCTCTCGTGAATGAATGAATGAATGAATGCATATAGAAAAGGTGGGTGAAAGTGAAAGAAGGGAAGTTTTTATTGGTGTAGTAAGAGAGAAAGTGTTAAAGTAGGAGGATAAAGAGTGTCGGGGCTTGACCCAACGTGCATGAGTTGTGCAATTTGGGTTGGTGGAGGGGAGGAAGGTTGTGACTCTGTCGATATTATTAAGAGTTAATTTTGGGAGAGCTTCAGTATGGCATGGGAATTTTGTCAAAGGTGGAGACTGAATTTTGGGTGGTAAAGGCATAAGGAGAACTAATTTAGGGTGGTAAATGTTGCAAAAAAGTTGGCAATTTTGGATGGAAATGGTCTAAAAGGTGGCCTGGCAATTTTGGATGGTAAGGGTCTAAAGGGGGGCAGCAAAGCATAGCTGTCAACTGCTGAGTTAGGAGGTGGTTGCACTGTTTTGTGAAGAGCTTACTTTATATTGTGTAATTTGTAATTTTTGAGAAATATTGGCTGGTGGGTGATTAAAAGAATGGTGAAGAATTTAGTGTGAGTTTGTGGTGTGTCAAAGATATTTTAAGTGAATAGGGGATTGGGAGCCTCTCTATTAATGGGGTGTAAGAGGTTTGACCAGGGACGGATGGGTTGAGTAATATTATTAAAATTTTGGACAAAGTGATCAAAGGTCTCAAGTTTTTCAAGTTGTTTGTTAGCCAGAAAATTATTATAAACATTAATTGGAGGGATGCGGGAGAGTTCATGTAGGTGTTCCGATGTTTGGAACTCATACCACTGGATCCACCACAGTGCTTTTTTTTGCACTCTTTGGAGTTTAATTTTGTGGGAGTTTGCCAAAAGAGTGCTGGTCAGTGGGGTGGAGTGGGCAAAGGAGTGGTCTAATTAGGGTTTTATACAAATGCATTTTAGTTTTGATGGAGGCATTTCGAAAACGGAAAATTGATTGAAGGGATTTTGAAGCAATGGGGATAGTTTGATTTGCATGACGATGAAAGTGTAGTTTTCTGTCAAAGGTTAGACAGAGTACTTTTTTAGTGGGTGAGACAGTTACTGGGATACGATCGGGAGGAGGTGAGCCGGAGTTGAGGAATAGTGGTCTAGTATGGAGGTAACCAGTGGAAATGTAGGTGATAAAGGATTTTCGAGGATGAGCCTGAATCCGCCATTTCTGTTCCCATTGTGCTACTTGGTCAAGCTCTCTCTTGGCTTTGTTTGTCAAACCGGCTATGGTATTTGCCCTTACAAGTTGTGTCACGTTGTCAGCGTAAGTAATTGTAAGAGAGTCATTATTGATGGGATCTGGCATGTCATTAGTGTAAAGAATGGACAGTGTAGGTGCAAGCACGGATCCCTGAGGTACGCCTGCATGGAGTGGAAATGAGTCTGAATAGAGATTTGAAAATTTAATTTTGGCTGATCTGTTATCCAAAAATGTACAAAGAAGCTTTTTAATTGGTAAAGGGAAATTTAAATTCTCGCAGATTTTGTACTTCAGGCCTACGTGCCACACTGTGTCAAATGCGCATTTTATGTCTTTTGAGATGAGTGCTGTTTTTTTTCTGTTTCTGCAGTGTTTGTTAATGTGAATGTAGTTGGTGATTATGTTAAGTGCTTCCTGAGTGGTTCTGTGAGGTCTGAAACCAAACTGTTTGTCAGTGAGAAGTCCTTCGTCTTCGAGGTACAGTCTGAGTCGGCGATTCATGATTGTTTTGAAAGTCTTCCCAAGAGTCTCAAGTAAACTAATGGGTCTGTAGTTTAGTGGGTCTTTGTCATTTTTACTTTTCTTGGGGATGAGGATGATTGTTGCAGTCTTAAAGCAGATGGGGAAGTAGCCTGATGCCAGGATGGCGTTGTACAAGCAAGTGAGTGCATTAATAAATGTGTTTGGGAGGTGCTTCACAATGTGATGGTTTATACCCGAGGCTCCAGGCGCCTTCCTCCGTGATTTAGAGAGAATGAGCTTGACTTCGTCGGGCACAATGGGAGCAGTGAGGTAGTTGTCGGGGTTAAGTAAGTCTGTGTTGATGTGTATATCGTGAGAGATGTTGTCTGCAATATTAGTGACGTGTTGTTCAATGTCTCGAATGTGTTGTTGGGCAGGTCTTTCAGGAGGGTATGGGTGATATACTTGTGCCCATGTGTCTTTAAAGGCGTCTGTGATATCCCTGGGATCAGTGATTGTGCTACCGTTTACAATGAATGAAGTTGTTGTAGGTTTATTGTAGCCTTTTAAAAGTTTTATATGTTTCCAAAATTCCCAGGGTTTTGTTTTTCTGTGTTGTTCAGCAGTGCGTATGAGGTGTGTCCAGTGGCTGTCATGGTCAGATTGCAGGCTGTCTAGGATATGGTTTCTGAGGTATGAGAGGTCATGTCGTACTCAGCCTAAGGTGTAGTTTTGTTTATTTTGTTCAAATCGACGGCGATAGCACACAAGCAGTCTTTGTGATCGTATGGAGGGTCTGAATGTGTATCTGACTTTGTAAGATGTTTTGGGTATGGTAGTGTTTGCAGCATTTATGATTGTGTTGTGTAAGTGTTCAATTTGTTGATCTAGATTCGTGTAGTGTAATCCCTCATAGTCAGTTGTGTAATCTTGTTGTGATAGGATGTGTTGAAATTCATCCCAGTTTGCCCTGGAGTAGTTGTAATGTGATAAAGATGGAACTAAAATGGGATTTGAAGATATTTGCATGAAAATGGGGATGTGATCAGACCCTGATAAAGGCCCTGGCAAAATTTGATGGTGAAAAAGGTTAAATGCGCGGTTAGATAAAATGTGATCAGGTTTGCCAGACCCATTGTGTGTGAAAACTGTGTGAAAATCTGGGCCAAGGAAATTTAGTCTTTTAATGTCGTGTAGTGCTAGAAGTTGTGTTCCGTGTGGGTTGTTGGTAGTGTGTTGAAAAACGTGATGTTTAGCATTAAAGTCTGCAAGGATGAGTGTGGGTACATTGTTGTTGAATAGTGTGTTCAAATCGGTGTAAGGTATGTGTGTGTTGGGTATGACATATGTAGTGGCGACTATGAGGGGACTAAACGCTGTGTGTGTTTTTACTGCTAAGAAGTGTTTATATGTCCAGTCTGTCATGAATTTGTGTTGTATTGTACTTTTGATCATGATGGCAACTCCGTTGTGTGCATCGTCGTCAGATTGTCGTGTTGTGTAGCCAAAGAATTTAATTCTGTGTGTGTTGTGTATGCAAGTGCTGTTGAGTAATACAATGTCTGGATCACTATCTAGTATTAATTGCGTGAGTAAGTGTCTGTTCGGGTAGTAATGTCTAATGTTGAATTGTATTACTTTGAGCATGATGGATGATTGTGGGGTGAGTTGGGTGGATTGGTGATAATGGGGTGGTTGGGTGGGGTTGGTGGGCGGGAAGGGGAGGGTGAGGTGTGAGGAGAGGAAGAATGGCTAGAACGGGAGGGGCCTCTTGCAAATGACACGGGTGCGGAATCAACTGAGGCGTGTTGGAATTGGGAGAGGTTGCATCAGCAGGGCTGCTATTTTTGCGTTTTAGGGGAGATTGAGGTGGGATGGATGGTGTTTTGGGGATAGGGGTGGAGGTAGAGGGGGTAGCTGGAGGAGGCATGGATGGTGGTGGGATAAGGGAGGGGTCAGGAGTGTGGATGTCATCATTGGTGAGTGAGGGGTTCTGGGCAGGAGTCTCTTGGGTTGTGGTTTCTTGAGAATTAGGAGGAGTAGGAGTCTTGGAGTTGGGGGTGGATGTGGAGGTGCTGGTAGAGTGGGTGGATAAGGTGGGGGAGGTAGATGATGAGGAGTTATTGGGGGAGATGGCTGTAGGGTTATAGGTAGGGGTGGGGGTTTGGGAGGATTTTGTTTTACTGAATTGGTACCAGGATTCAGGAATAGAGATGGCAGGGAGATTGTGAGCAGTGAGGCCGTCATTCAGAAGTTTATTAAATGTTGGGTTAACTTGATGGTCTGTTAAGTGGAGAGCTACATTTACCAGCACTGATGTTTGGGCAAATATTTCACGATTGAAGAAAGGGCTTGGGGGGTTGGAGCTGGTGGAGGAGGAGGATGACAGGGGGTTGGAGCTGGTGGAGGAGGAGGAAGGCATGGGTGGGGATTGATGGGGTAGCAGCTGAGGCATATGATATGTTGGTGACTGGATGGGATGAGAAGAGAGGGCGAGGGTTGCTGGAGGATGTTGGAGAGGTCTTTGAATTTTTATGAGTCTGTTTGAGAATGTTGAGGCTGTGACGCATGTCCAGTGTGAGCATGCTGTACAGAACGCCTAGTCATGCCCCACTCTCGCTAGGATCGTCAGGGCAGGAACTTTGGCTGTAGTCTATGTAGAGTTTCCTAACTTAGTTCATGTGAGCCGTTGTACTATAAGTAATATGAATATGTATTTTGTTTTCATCTGAGTCAACGAGTTCTATTTTATATCATTAGTTATAAGTATTGTGTGTAAAACTTATTTGTAATGATGGGAGAAGCGGCAGCCACAGTTGGGGGTCAGTGGGTGCGCCATGCGGGAGGTGGGCCTAACTCACTAGCACTCCCCCCCTCCCCCCTCCCCTCAGTGCTAGGAAAGCCTTTGTCTATCCCAGAGGAGAGAGAGAAATTACGTAATGATTGTCAGTGGGCGGTCCTTAGTAGTTCACGTTGGGCTCACTAGAGGGCCGAGTATAAAAAGGGAAGTCTAGCCATTTTTGGATCAGAACTCATTAGGCAGAGCGACTTCTCATTTCCCTTGCTAACTATATATATTCTTCTGACTGATGTGAACTTTCTCTACTACCTTACATTCTTATCTCCTCTTTTCCCTACCCTTTTTAACTTCCATGGTCCCGTTGGTGCAGAGCTAGTCAGCCAACGTATTATCGCTTGAGTTCTCATGAGATACATGCCTATTAGATAGCCTATTTTGGAAGGGTTAACTTAGAATAGGATTGATTTATGTTTGTTGCACTTGTCTATGCATTTCCCTGTGTGTTATTATTATTATTCCTGTTTTCTGCTAGTCTAGGTAATGCTAGACTGGGGTAAGGCTTTTCTGTGTTACGAGTTGTTGTTTGATGCAGTGGTTAAGCGATAAACCTGCATACTCGTTTCGGTTCAGTGAAGCCTAGGTTGTCTTCGCGGCTGACTGTGTTGAGTTAATAATTTACAGTGCGTGAGGGCAAGAGCCTAACCACCCTGTATTTTATTAACAGCTTGTTTTTACTTTGTCAAGGAGCCGGGAGAAAACCAGATACAAGGGATCTGGATTTCTCAAAGTGCACTTGTTAGTGTTAACGTAATACTTTAAACAGTTGTGAGGACTTCGCTAGGCTACGAGCCGTTTTTGCTCAGTCACTGCTACCTTTTGCCCACAGTACCCCAGCTAGACTTTACTCGATTAGTAGATACAGAATAGTATTGAAGCTTTCCTTATGTATGATATTGTTTATGCACTATTGATTTCATGTGTTGCAAGCTTGGCTACTTTAGTGATTAGTGGCCCACGAGCACAATCCGAGTAGGCTATTGCCGTTGCATTTGCGGAGTACTTCTTTTTAATGTTTGCCATTTACTATTGCATATTCTTTTAATTATTCTTATGCCAATTTAACCCTTTATTAGCGGCTCACCACTTAAGTCGTATTTAATAAAGCTGGACTATGTGGCGGCGCTCGACATAACTCGAGTGGCAATTTCAGCACGTACAGGAAAAATATGCACAAAGGTTACAGGCATCTAGCTCCATCAAAGTCGTACAGGCTCTGACTTGCCATGTACATAACTCAGACAATGACTAAAGATACCCTCCACTGTCTAGCATTAAATAGTAACAAAGAACAACTCAATAATTAGAAGCACCCAATGATAATATGACTCATGTGACTATGACTAATAATCCCTAAAGCTAGTGCAAAACATATATGTGAGAACTGGTGCTGGTAATACAACTGGCCGACTATGGAAGTCGTATGCAGAACCAGAAGGGATAAGTAATTGAATAAAGATGAGAAGTAATGGAAAAGAAGAAGTTCAGAGAGAGAGTAGTACAGGGGGTTAGATTGGGGACAGATTACAAGGGACGTCTAGGACCAAGCACGCCATGCCAAGCTCTAAGGAGACACGCGGGCAGGAGCCCCCCAGCACCAACACTAGGACAGCGGCACCCAATCACAGACCACTACGTCATGAAAAGCAAGCGTCCTAGGACGCGCCAGGCCCGCCAGCCAATCAAGAGCGTGGGAAACTACGCCCGAGCGAGGAAGGCACACGTACATACACACGCACAAAATACAACCTCGCTGCCTCCTCCGCTCTCTCTCTCCTTAACTTCACACTACACATCTTATACTCAATGTCTCTCCCCCCTTGTCTAAGAAATGCTTGAGATCTTTCCTTGGCATGATCTCGTTCTATAGAAGATTTATAGAACAGGCTTCCTCCCTAACTTCCCCATTATCAGACCTGTTAAGGAAAGGAGTAAAGGAACCTTTAGTGTGGAGTCCGGAAGCTCGCGATTGTTTCAGCAAACTTAAGATGGCCTTAGCGGAAGACCCTGTTCTGAAATTGCCAAATCTTTCAGCCCCTTTCATTCTTAGAACTGATTCCTCGGGGTATGGTCTAGGTGCGGTTTTGCTCCAATATGTTGACAATAATCCATTCCCAGTTGCTTATGCTAGTCGGAAACTTCTGGATAGGGAACGAAGATATTCAACAATTGAGAGGGAATGTCTTGCCATTGTGTTTGGGGTTAAAAGATTCACTTACTATCTCCTGGGGTCAGACTTCATACTTGAGGTTGATCATAAACCTCTGGTGTACTTAAAGAAATTTAAAGGTAATAACACCAGACTGCTAAGGTGGGCCTTAAGTTTGCAACCATACAGGTATAGATTAGTACATGTGTCTGGTCAAGACAATGTCGGGGCTGATTTCCTGAGTAGGGTTGATGATGGTGTTGATAGTAACATTTAGGTCAAACCCATTCTATTTTATTCAATAAGTTTGGGTTTCCTGACCTGGTATTTATGTATTTGGATGTGTGTGCTTTCTGTTATTTATTATTATTCGTGTGTATCTATCCTCTGGGATAGATACTTTAAAAGGGGACCTTATTGTAAGGGCATAATAATAATTTATCAGCAGATGTGACCTAGCTCCATCTAGTGTTCTGTTTCTATGTTACGGCTGTACTTCCCCTTGGTATCCTATATCTTTTCAGTTGTTGCTTCATTTAAAGCTTCATTCCTATCTTTTGCTGTCTTGTTGTTTCATTAAAGTAAAGCTCATTTCTTTGGTGCTGTTTCGTATCATTTGAGTTTAGGTGTTTCATTTATAAAAGTATTAGTTGTGCCTTTTGTAGTCTCATAGGAGTCGAATATATTATTTTCGCTATCTCATTACTTGTCTGAGGCTTCACTAGAACCTTATATAAGGGGGCAAGTGAATAGGTTTCGTCACTCTACTATACGACGGCTATCGGAACTAAGGTAATTACTTAACCTCTTTTCTTACGTATCATAGTAAAGACAGACGAGGACAAATTATATAAGCTTTCAGCAATGTTCTGTATTAGCGGGGTTTTATTAATTGTAACGCTAATACTTGTGTGTAAGTATCATTCTAAGTATTTATGTGATTTTCTTTGGTTATTTTATATAAGCTTTCAGCAATGTTCTGTATTAGCTGGGCTTTATTAATTGTAACTCTAATACTTGTGGGTAATTATCATTCTAAGTATTTATGTGATTTTCTTTGGTTCTTTTAAAGTGCTTACATAAGGTTTTTTGCGCATTCCTTTTTCTTTAGTGAGTATATAACGTTATTTCAGTATAGTTAAGTATAAATATAGATAAATAATTAAATATAGCGTGTACTGTTCTGTGAAGCACATAATTATTTTCTTTATTTTTGTTTAGTCTTTATTTTGGGGATGCGGGTAATAGTCTGGTTCTATGTGTTATTAATAACTTTCCCTTTCTTTGATAAGGGATCCTACTCTCGTCAAGGGCCGGACTAGAGAGGCATCCAACCATCCCACTATCACAGTAAACTGTTGGACTCAATCCATCAAGATAGCCGAGCATGGACCATCTTCTCCATAACCTTGCCGACCACAGAGAGTACGCAGATACCTCGTCTGGATGACATTAGCGCTGGGTCTTTTTCTGGTTTGGGGAATGGGAGGAGTAGAGCATGCTTCCAAAGCACCGGAGAAATTCCTAAGCTCCAGCTCACGTGGTATAATGCGAGTAAGGAGTCCTGAGCCTCTTGGGAGAGATGGGTGATCATATCTAATGCCACCTCATCCAGTCCCATCACTTTACCCTTCGGAAGGCTGGCCAGGGCACGTTGATATTCAGTCTGGGATAAAGGACGAGCTGATTCTACAGGAGGCGGAGATTCAGCGTGGATGGAGAATGATGTTTAAAGATGTGCCTCTGCCGGCAGGGGATCAGGCTGACAAAATTTATTGTAGAAAAATGTTGCCATTGAATCAGCCTGTTCCTGAGGATTGCAGATAAAACTGTAATTGACTGATACCGGGAAGGAGGGATTGACTGGCCTGCCGTTCATTCTTCTCACAAGTCTCCAAGCTTTCTTACATGAGCCTGCAATCTTCAGGCCAGTGCAGTGATCTCCCCACGCTGCCCTTTTTGCCGCCAGCAGTACCCTGGTGCAAACTGCATCCGCCTTCCGGAAAGCCCGCTTCAACTCGTCACTGGGGCACTTACTCCATTTCCGCTAAGCACGCCTGCGATCTATCACCGCTGCCGCACGCTTCGCCGGGGTACACCAAGGCATCATTGGGTGGGATGAATGGGCAGTCCCTGTCATCTGGAAAACTTTCCCCGCAGCTTTAACCAGACACTCGGAATAGCCACTGCCTCCAAACCCAGGGAATTTGCGGACGAGCCAGTAAGTTGTGGCCGGCGAACTGAATAATTCCTCCATCCATAGTCCTTGAATTTCCAGCGAGGGTGGGCTTTAATTGTGTCTTTAACACCTTACGAGCGGCCTAGGCGGTATATAATATGTAGCCACCAGCGGGGTGTTTTTACCCAAAATAGGGCTGTTTACGTGATCATTTTCATGCCTAAATAAGACCCAGAGCGTAAAACAAGTATCTATCCCTGAAAGGGCATAAACAGAGCTTTCCAATGACACCATAACGATCCTTTTATGATGGCTAGCTTTCTTGCAACAACCGCGCAACGCGAGTGCAAAAAGCATGTAATTCGGCACTTTCCCCATACAATTCCGTATGTAGCGAGTGAGAGAGGGAGGGAGGAGGTGGGATTCGTGTCAGTAGGTTCGCCGCGGTGGTCTGGAGCAGTCATACGCTCGCTACTCTCCTGCCACCTCTTGTCTCTCTCTCTCAGCAACATTACGTGCTGAAATTGCCACACGACCTATGTCGAGCGCCGCCAGATAGTCCAGATTTATTATACTCGACTTATGTTGCGCGCCGCTAGTTATGGGTTAACAGCCAGGCCCCGAACAGTCATCATTACTGGGAGGTGGTCACTACCCATATAGGGCCCCATCTGAAAATCCGCCCCCAGAAAAACGCCATCCCCATGACATAGATCTAAGATTGAACAGCATTGCGGGGGTCTATATGAGTAGGAAGTCCGGGAGTCGTGAGTAGGCAGAGAGTGGGGTCGTCCAACTGGGCATTGAAGAGCGAGGTTCTGGACTGGTTAGTGGAGGCACGGCTGATAGCTGAATCCCAATACCTATGACGAGCGTTGAAGTCACCCATCACAATACGGGGTGAGGGTAGCTGGCTGAAGTATTGTTGGAATTCACTAGTTGTAACATGCCGACAAGGATTGTAGCAAAGTAGCGCTGAGGCCAAACCATTGTCAAGAGTGATGACCTCCATGATGCCTCCCTCATATCATCGCAGGGAGAGCTCTTTGCTGGTAACACTGTCAGAGACGGAGAGCACTAAATCCCCACCCCGAGAACCTCTGTCAGCCCGGTACATAGTAAAGACAGGGAACCGTAGTTTTAAATTTGGCATCATCCAAGACTCACATATCCCCACAATAAATGGGGATTCCCTCTCAATAAGAAATCTAACATCCTGAGTCTTGCGGCATAATGAGCGAGCATTCCATAGTATCAGATTCTTATCAATAGTCGGCACCATTATGACGACATGAGGAGCGAGGAAAGTCTGTGCAATATTTGAAAACAAATATCCGTAAAAAATAGCCCCTTCTATATCAAATCCCATAATTCTGAGAGAATCTGGCCGATGGAATCTTGAGCAGGCTGCTGCGGTAGGGTGGCAGAGGAAGGGGACGAAGATGAGAGTCCCTCAGGAGAATTATCCTTATTAAAGGCTGTAGGATGACGTGCATCTGGCTCGTGGTGAGAAGCTCTGGACTGACAAGGCTATCTAGGCTGAGAGGCTGAGAGGCTCTACGAACAACACCAAATATCCCCCGAGGACTACTAGGTACACATAGTAGCCCCTCCCCCATCTTGTTTGCAAACATCCAAGGTTTTAAAAATAGAACCACAAACAAAGTACCATTTAATAGGGGCCTGCTAGAAGAAGGAAATGCTATATTTGCGGCTCTCACAGAAACCCACATTAATGATCAGGCAGATAGTGAAGTATGGATTCCTGGTTATAACCTACATAGGGCGGACAGAATGCATAGAACTCGTGGAGGTGTAGCCTTGTACATTCATGACTCGCTGATATCTACTGAATTTCTAAATAACAGTAACGAAGTAGTAGAAATACTTGGAGTTAAAATAGAATCCCTAAACCTAGCAGTTATTGTTACATAAAGACCTCCTGACTCATCCTTAGAAGAATTCAAAACCCAGCTCAACATGATAAAATCAGAAGTGGAAGCCCTGGGAAACCCGACACCAAATATTATGTGGTTAGGAGATTTTAACCTTCCAAACACCAAGTGGAGGCAACTAGAAGACCAAGTGGTGTCGATAAACGCCAGAGAAGCAAATGCAAGAGACCTATTTAAACTTTGCGACTTTTTTAGTCTTAACCAGCATATTATCGAACCCACACGTGAAAACAATATCTTAGACCTTGTCTTCACTAATAATAACAACCTAGTACACAGTGTTAACATATCGGACACAACATACTCAGATCATAAATTAATTGAGATCAAAACAACCCTAGCATTTGTACAGAACACCTCAGAAACTAGACCAAAAACTGGTCTATTCAGCAAATTTAACTTCAATAGTAAAAATATTAGGTGGGAAGAGGTAAACCAGGAAATGGAGGAAATAGACTGGGAAGATTTAATGAACAGACGGACACCATCAGAATGCCTAGTCCTATTAACGGAAACCATGACCCAAATCTGTAGACACCACTTACCAGAAATCAAACAAGACGAAGAAGCAAACAAGAACGGGAAAGAAGGAAGCTGTACAGAAGAAAAAAATTACTAACACAAACACGCACACAACAAAATCTACAGGAAAGACAATAGATCAAAATAGATAGAGAAATTGTGGAAATTGAACAACGACTAAGAATCTCCTATGAGCTACAACAAATAGAAGAGGAGAGCAAAGCTAATGCAAGCATAAAGGAAAACTCCAAGTACTTCTTTTCATACGCTATACATAAAACTAAAACCACATCAAACATCGGCCCACTAAGTAAAGATGATGGGTCATTCACAGGGGACAAAAAGGAAATGAGTGAACTATTACGTCTACAGTATGAAAAAGCCTTCAGTAAGCCTGACGAAACAAAAGCAATCAGAGACCAAAATGTGTTTTTCATGAATAATCCCCCCACGGAAACCCCCCAGATTCTGGACATTAATTTCGGACCAAGAGATATAGCAGAAGCCATCGCCAAAATGCCAACCCACTCGGCACCAGGCCCGGACTCGTGGAGTTCAATCCTAATAAAGAAATGTAAGGAAAACCTCTCAAAACCCCTGGCTATAATGTGAAGAAGGAGTCTAGACACTGGAGAAATACCGGATAGTTTGAAAAACGCAATAATTGCCCCTTTGCATAAAGGAGGGAGTAAAGCACTACCAAAAAACGATCGCCCAGTAGCTCTGACTTCCCACATCATTAAAAATGTTGAGCGAGTCCTGCAAGGCAAAATCTCAACATTAATGGAAAAAAATTAACTACACAACACTGGTCAACATGGGTTCAGAGCAGGAAGATCATGTCTCACGCAACTAGTATCATCGAAAAAGTCCCTAATTTCAAGAAAGCAAACTTTCATAAACTTAAATCAAAGCTTAAAGAAACTGACTGGAGCTTTTTAATTAACAATAACGACATAAATACATCTTGGAAGTTATTCGAAACCACTTACCTAAAAGCAGTGCAAGACTGCATACCATCGAAAATACGGCGTCCAGGCCATAATAATAAGCCCAAATGGTGGAATAAAGATATTTCAAACTGCCTTCTTGCTAAAAAATTTGCTAATGATAGATTAAAATCCTCACAAAATGACGAAGAACGGGTGAAATTTGTAGAGCTACGACGCAAAGCCAAAAAGTTAATTAAGCAAAGTAAAAAGACCCTAGAGTTACATATTGCGAATCAAAGTAAAACAAACCCGAAAGAATTCTATAGTTATATCAGAAAGAAAAAAGTAGTTACTTCAACTGTTGGACCGTTAGTCGATGAAAATGGAGAATACACCAAAGACGAAGTACAAATGAGTAATGCCCTCAATACCTTCTTTGCATCAGTTTTTACAACAGAAGACCTCAGTGATATCCCTACACCATCGCCGATTCAGATTGATAATTCAGATGTTCTAAGCAATATCACCGTTACAGAGAGAGAAGTATTGAATTGTTTAGATAAACTCAAGGTAAATAAAACGCCTGGACCTGATACAATCTCGCCTAGAGTTCTAAAGGAAGCTAAGGATGAGCTCTCCAAACCACTGACATTACTATTCAATAAATTCTTGCAGTTTGGAACTATGCCTGATCAGTGGAAGATAGGCAACGTAACACCGATATTCAAAAAAGGCAGCAAATCCCTACCCAGTAACTATCGTCCAATTAGCTTAACCTCAGTTGTATGTAAAATGCTAGAAACGGTCATAAGAGACAGACTCGTAAATCACTTAGAGGAAAATAACATACTTAAAGATACTCAACACGGCTTTCGTAAAAAACGTTCCTGTTTAACAAACCTCTTAGACTTCTTCCACGATATCCTCAACCTCTACGATGAGAGTAAAGCTGTAGATATTATATACCTTGATTTTCAAAAGGCCTTTGACAAAGTTCCCCACAAACGTTTACTGCTAAAACTAAAAGCGCATGGAATACAAGACGGTGTGTTGAAATGGATAGAAAATTGGCTCAGCGACAGAAAGCAAAGAGTAGTCATAAACGGTAAGCATCTAAATGGACCAATGTAAGTAGCGGGGTACCCCAGGGATCGGTACTAGGACCAATTCTCTTTCTAATTTACATCAACGACATAGATGAGGGTCTCACCTGTACAATCTCAAAATTTGCTGACGATACAAAAATTGCAAATAGCGTACTCTCAAAAGATCAAGTTGACGATATGCAACACAATCTAGATAAATTGTCACATTGGGCCCAAACTTGGCAAATGAGTTTCAATGCGGATAAATGTAAAGTACTACATATCGGATACCTAAATGAGAAAGCAAACTATTCGATGAATGGCACTCAGCTTAAGAATGTAAACAGAGAAACCGATCTGGGAGTAACAATATCGAGTAACCTAAAACCGAGTCAACAATGTTCAGAAGTTGTTAAGAAGGCAAACAAAATAATTGGCTTTATAGGCAGATCATTTGAGCATAAATCCAAAGACGTAATCCTAACCATTTACAATTCCTTAGTCCGCCCTCTTCTGGAATACTGCGTTCAATGCTGGTGCCCTTATTACCAAAAAGACATAAACAAGCTAGAACGAGTTCAACGTAGAGTTACCAAAATGATACCTAGCCTAAAGAACAAACCATACGAAGAGCGTCTTAGAGAATTAAATCTATTTCCTTTAACCCAGCGCAGATTAAGAGGTGACTTAATTCAAGTGTTCAAAATCATCAAAGGCATCGACAATATGAACTGTAGTAAGTACTTCACTATCGACCAATCTAATTACACGCGGGGAAACGGTTGCAAAATTATTGGTAAATCTTTTAACTCACACGAATCTAAGAATTTCTTCTTCAATCGAGTTGTCAACTTGTGGAATGGGCTTCCCCGAGACGTTATAGACTGCAGCACCGTTGATTCATTTAAATTCCGCCTAGACAAATATCTCGCATCAAACCCGCGACTGACTGCGTTTGTAAATGAATAACTTTATTTTATCCCCTCAGTTACTAACCCATATGTCCCCTACTAACTTCCTAGTCCTGCCACGTTAGTGGCAGGGCAGTAGTTCCCTTTCCAATGTTCCCTTACCCACTCTAAACCACTGTTTGGACACTTGATCCTCAGTATTTTGGAGGACAAGCAGCCTAGAAGGGTCACTAGAGCTGTTGTTGCTTGATTTCCTTTGTACTCCTTTGTACTATTGGAACACTATGACAGAATTCTTAAATCCCTAGAAGAAAAGGAAAACGTGGACGACATCTACACCGATTTTGCTAAGGCATTTGATAAATGTGATCATGATATTATTGCACACAAACTTAAAGCAAAAGGGATAACAGGTAAAATCGGAAGGTGGATATACAACTTTCTCGTGAACCGAAACCAATCAGTAGCAGTAAGCCAAGTAACATCTGAGCCTTCAGACGTCAAAAGCTCAGTTCCCCAAGGAACAGTACTAGAGCCCCTTCTTTTCCTCATTCTAATAAGTGACATAGATGCCAACACAAGACTCAGTACAGTATCCTCCTTTGCGGATGACACGAAACTGAGTATGATAGTAAAAACAGAGGAAGACACGGGCCGGCTGCAATAGGACATAAATAAGGTGTTCCAGTGGACCAGGGAAAATAACATGCAGTTTAATGAAGACAAATTTCAATTAATACGATACGGAGATAAGGATTTCGTTCAAGAGACCACAAGTTACATAACAGAATCCAATCACATAATAGAACGTGAAGACAATGTGAAAGACCTTGGGGTGATAATGTCTGAAAATATGGGATTCAAAGAACATAACCAGGTCAAAGTTGCAGCTGCGAAACGGCTAACAGGTTGGATTCTACGTACATTTAAAACTCGCGGTGAATTGCCTATGATAACACTCTTCAAATCCCTGGTGCTACCGCGGCTAAAATACTGTAACATATTAACATCCCCATACAAAGCAGGTGAAATTAATGACTTAGAAAGTGTACAAAGGAACTTCACCTCACACATAAACTCAGTAAAACAGTTACACTATTGGGATCGTTTAAAATCACTAAAGCTGTATCCGTTGGAACGTAGAAGGGAACGATACTTAATAATATATACGTGGAAAATCGCAGAGGGTTTTGTACCAAATCTACATACCCCAATAGCAATGAAGTTCAGTGATAGGAGAGGCTAGGAATGCGATATCCCCAAGATGAAAAATCGGGGTGCTATGGGCTCTGCGAGAAGGCTGGTTATCACATAGAGGAGCACGTCTCTTCAACAAACTCCCGCGGCTAATAAGAGACATGAGAGGTGTCTCGTTAGACAGCTTCAAGAGAGCTCTCGATGTCGAACTACAAAAAGTGCCAGACGAGCCCATCTTCACAAGGGTGCGCTCCACCTCTTTGAATAGTCTGCTGCACCAATTCTCAAACAACAACAAAGGGCGGTGCGCTCTTCGGTGCCACTAGCAAGAGTGGCGAACTCCACATAGGTGAACATAGGTAGGAGGCGGAAGCAGATTCCAGGGAGTCCCTGTTGCGAGTTTTGGGCACTCAACGAGATCCATGCAGAACATCATGGTGAGGGGCTGCAGTTGCGGTGCGTAGACGAGGAGATGGCGGCGTGGCTTAATGATGAATTACCACACTCGCTGAAGAAGTTGGCAGCAGAGACACTCCCAACTCACGGCGGCCATCAGGGGCATCAACATCATCAACAACCTGCGAGGGTATCACATCATCCATTTGATCCAGATGGGCTGCAAAGCGATTCGGGGAGGCAACAGTGGCATAGGACAGATCCCTCCTCACTGCATGAGATGACCGACGGGGAGTAGAGGGCTCGACTGTACCTGCACCAGGCTCAAGGCAAATACACACAACCGTCGTGTACCATGTTTCGAGTTGCTATATAGATATATTTGAAGGGAAGCGTAGGCGAATAATGAAGGTAAACACCGGAGCTGCTACCAAAAACATCCTTTATTCATTGGTAACGTTTCAACATACCCTTATGTCATCATCAGACAATGTGGAGCAGGAGATTCAATGTCTAAAAGATGAAAACTTGGCCTTGAAACTTGCCATGGTGGAGAAGAAGAGTGAGGCTAGTTTTCCTAGGGATCGTGAAACTCCCTGGAAAGTGGTTGCGACAAGTGCAACGACCTGCAAGCTGAAAAGGGACCCACTCAAGACCAGCAACAAGTTCAACACCTTACCTGATGAGTGTGATGGAGAACAAGTGAAGGATAGCGAGGCTGGGAGTGATAGCGAGGCTGGGAGTGTTTCCAGGGGCGAGGAAAACACGAGTAAGGGAGGTAAGGAAACTACAAATAAAGGTAAGTGTAAGCTTATCAATGTTGTTGGAGACTCTATGGTTAGGTATTTAGGCGACAATCTCTCCACCAAAGTTAGGAAGCTGGAGTGTCTCCCCGGGGCAGGTATAGGTAGAGTTTGTGAGAGATTGGAGGACGTCATTGACGACTTTGGAGATAAACCCATAGTCGTACTTAGTGCAGATAGCAATGACGTGGGAAAGCTTACCAGTGTTGAACTGCGTAAGTTGTATAGGGTAGCCTTAGATAAGATTAGGATGAAGGGTGGGATTCCCATTGCTTGCTCTATCTTGCCAAGAAGAGGTGTCAGACGTGAATGGTTGTCCAGAGCAATTGGTTTTAATTGCTGGCTGGCAAAGCTGTGCAAAGAGTTGTCATTACCATTCATAGACAACTGGAGCCTCTAGTCTCTACTACGGTAACGATAGCTTGTACGCAAGGGACGGGGTGCATTTAAGTAGGAAAGGGATAGGGATGCTAGGAAAGTTAGTTGATAGAGCAGTTGAGGTGGGGTTTTAAATTGGAAATGCCCCATCAAAAGAAAAATAAATAAATTAGGTGATAGACAAAATAGTCAGGAAAGGAAATTAGATATTATTAATAACAGTGAAACAATAGGTGACAATGCAGTAATAGAAGTTAGTCATATAAATAGTGGTACAATATCTACCTTAGTACAAGATAATAACAACAGTCAAATAGATACTAATAGAAAAAAAGAAGGTCCACCAGACACCAGTAAAAGAAATACATTGAGATTATATTACACAAACTGTAGGAGTTTATGTAATAAAATGGACGAACTTAGAGCACTTGTTAGCAATGAAAATATAGACATAATAGCGCTTACTGAAACATGGATTAATACAGAATCCAAGCATTTTTTAGCAGAATTTGATATACCAGGATATAGTTTGTTTAAATATGACCGAACAAGTAGGAGGGGCGGCGGTATAGCAGTGTTTGTCAGGAGTTCATTAAAATGTTGTACTAAATCAGGTATTAGGCTAAATAATGATAACGAAAGTGTTTGGGTAGAGGTTAGCGAAGGTAATGAGACCATAGTTATTGGAGTAATTTATAGACCACCAAATATGAGTAGAAATGAAGGTAAATCTTTATGGCAGGAAGTGAAAATAGCATCAAGGTTTTGCAATGTGTGCATTATGGGGGATTTTAATTTTCCGAAGATAGATTGGCAGCATCAGATCGGCGACTCAGATTCTGAGGAGTTTATTGAGGCGGCACAAGATAGTTTTTTATTTCAATTCATTGACTCGCCAACTAGAGGTAATAATATCCTTGATTTAGTTCTCAGTAATAATGAACATATGATAAAATTAATAATGTTGAGATAGGGGACCAACTAGGAAATAGTGATCACAAATCTATTTATTTTAATATACAATGGACAGGAAATGCTAAAGAAAATCCGTCACTTATCCCAGATTTCAGAAAAGCCGATTATGGTGGGATAAGAAGAGCCTTAAGGGTGGACCCTATTGTTAAACAATTAAGTCAGGATAAGCCAGAGTTAAGCTTGACAGCTACATATGAACATTTTATTTCTTCACTTCACAATCCGCAAAATAAATATATCCCCAAAAGAAGATTTAGATCGATACAGAACCAACCAAAATGGATGAATAATAAACTAATAGATCTTATAGGAAAAAGAAAAGGAATATATAGAAAAATTAAGAAAGGCGAAACTCACCTACTTATTTACTATCAGACTCTATCAAGACAGGTCAAAAAGGAAATTAGGACAGCAAAAAGAAATTATGAAATCAGGATAGCCAACGACTCAAAAAATAACCCTAAAGCTTTTTACCAACTATCCACAGGTACACGTGGAAACGGATGTTGACGATGAAAGATAAGACAGTGGTGGAACGAAAGTCATTGATTGATTATGTATGTGTGGATGAACGAATGAAGAAATCTGTGATGGATGCTAGGGTGTATAGGGGTATTGGAGGGGGTCTGTCTGATCATTATGTAGTGGTAGCTAAGGTTAGGATACAAAAGAAGTGGGTGAGGAGAGTGGGAGGGAGGCGAGAGGAGGGTGGAATGGTGAGGAGGGTGGAGAGGTTGCAGGAGGAGGAAGTCAGGGAGGAGTACAGGAGAGCAGTGGAAAGACGACTAGGTGGGTTCGACCTGGAAGTTATGGAGGAAGTGGAGGAGATGAGCAAGGTGTTTAACCCGGGAGCTGCGGGGAGACTCTTAAGAGTTCCCCCGGCGCACTGCGGGGAGACTCTTAAGAGTCAGAGAAAACAAAAATCAACTTTTGACATCGAAAAAAAAAAAAAAATTATATTTTTTTTTTTTTATTTATTTTTTTTTTTTTTGGCCCCTGGGCCATGCAAAATCTCAGTCCTCTACCTCCCCTCCTTCCCCACTTTCCTCCTCTCCTTCAGTTATCACCTATTTTCCCTGTTATTCCCTTATTCTGAGGTATATTTTCGTGCTAACATTAGAAATCCGATTGGAGGGTGTGGTCATCACTGATAGCAAGCGAGTGCAAGAGAGAGAGAGAGAGTATCGATCGACTGTGTCTCAGTGGCCTTGGGGGAAATTGGCGGGAAAGCAGATTGCCTCACCCATACATTATACAACTCGCGGGCTATATCTCCGATTTTGACCATCCAAACGCTGTTTTCACTCGTTTTATTGTTGTTTCAGGTTAATACCTTTATAATCAACCCATAATAGGTGCATATGGATAAGTATTAATGCTATTAATGGCACAATGAATATTTTAGTGACGGAAACACCTCAAATACGTCAGCACAGGGGGACGTTTCCAATTACCCCCATGCGCACTTCAGAGGTTAAGGATGAGATCTGTGCAGCATGTGAGGAGGTGTGTGGAGTGAGGAGAAGAGGGAGGGGAGTGAAAGGTACAGCATGGTGGACAGAAGAGGTAAGAATAGCTGTGGAAGAAAAGAAGAAAGCATATAGAGTGTGGTTGGGTAGTAGAGGGAATGAAGATTCCGAGAGACAGAAACGAGCGAGGTACGTGGAGAGTAAGAGGGTGGTGAAGAGAGTAGTGAAGGAAAGTAAGAGAAGAGTAGATGAGGAATTTGGAAGGAATCTGAGTGTAAAATGGAGGGAGAGTAAGAAACTGTTCTGGAAAGAAGTCAAGAAAGTTAGGGAAGGTAGCAAGGGAAACAGTAAGGGTGTGAAAGATAAGAATGGGAGAATGCTAGCCGAGAAGCAAGAGAGAGTCGAAAGATGGAGGGAGTACTTCAGTGAGTTGCTAAATGAAAGGAATGAAGAGCCAGCAAACATAGCTGGATATGGTATGGGAGGGAGAAGAAGAGAAGTAGTGGAGGAGGAGGTGGGGATCAGGAGGTCAGAAGTGTGGGAAGCCATGAAAAGAGTGAAGTTGGGGAAAGCACCAGGAACAGATGGAGTGTGTGGGAAATGTTGAGGTATGGTGGTGAGATAGTGATAGAATGGGTATGGAAAATGTGCAAACTAGCATGGGAGAAGGGGAGTGCACCCGATGACTGGAAGACTGGCATAATAGTCCCCCTATATAAGGGCAAAGGGGAAAGAGGAGTGTGTGGTAACCACCGAGGAATATGTCTTCTAAGCGTAGTAGGGAAGGTATACAGTAGGGTAGTGATTGAGAGAGTGAGAGTGAGAACGGAGAAATGGATAGGCGACGAGCAGGGAGGTTTTAGGAAGGGAAGAGGATGTGTAGATCAGATTTTTACCCTGAATTGTGTTGTGGAGAAGTATCTGGAGAAGAAACAAAAGGTGTATGTTGCCTTTATGGACTTGGAGAAGGCCTATGACAGAGTGGATAGAGAAGGTTTGTGGAAAGTACTTAGAATATACGGAGTAGAGGGCAAGTTGCTGAAAGCAGTGAAGAGCATGTATGAGGGTGCAAAGGCGGCAGTACGTGTGGAGAGTGAGCAGAGCGAGTTCTTTGACCTGAATGTTGGTTTGAAACAGGGGTGTGTGATGTCCCCGTGGTTGTTTACTGTATATATGGATGGAGTCATGAAAGAAATACTATCAAGAGCAGTGAATGTTGGTGTATCGCTGAAAAGGGAGGGAATTGAGTGGAAGCTACCTATACTGCTGTTTGCGGATGATACAGTTCTGATGAGTGATAATGAATGGGAGTTGCAGGGTCTGGTAAATGAGTTTGGAACAGTGTGCAAAAAACGGAATTTGAAGGTAAATACGGGGAAGAGCAAGGTTATGGTCTTCGAAAGGGGTGAAGTCACAGAGTGTGAGGTGAAGCTGAACGGTCAGGCTATGGAGATCGTCAACTCTTTTAAGTATCTGGGCAGTGTGTTGAGTAAAGATGGGACTATGGATGAAGAGGTGCGGGAGAGGGTACAACAGGGGAAGAGGGTTGTAGGAACGCTAAAAGCAGTAACAAGAAATAGGGTGGTCAGTATGGAAGTGAATAAGTCCTTGCATGACAGTGTGGTAATCCCAACACTGACTTACGGAAGCGAAGCATGGACGTTGGTTGAGAGACTCAGACCAAGAGTGAGAGCAGTGGAAATGAATTACTTAAGGAGTGCGTGCGGAGTTACATGGAGGGATAGACAGACTAATGAGGAAGTAAGAAGGAGGTGTGGTGTGGAGGTAGATGTGCTGGAAAGTGTGAAAAGGAACAACTTGAGATGGTTCGGCCATATGGAACGTATGGAAAGCGAGAGAATGACTAAGAGGGTGTACGAGAGCGAGGTGGAGGGACAGAGGGGGAGAGGTAGACCGAATATGAGGTGGAAGGATGGAGTGAGGAACTACATGAACGAAGGCGGTGCTGGTTGGGGGGAGGGGCGTCGACTGACTGGGGACAGAGGTGCATGGGGGCGGTTCGTTCGTGGCCACCCCTTCGGGGATCACGGCGTCAGGCAATAGATAGATAGATAAATATAAAGTTAGAAATGTAATAGGCCCCCTTAAAACTTCGATAGGAGAAATGACAGAAAATGAATTAGAAATGTGCAGTACATTAAATAGTCAGTTTCTATCCGTTTTCACAAATGAAAATTTGGCACAGATTCCAGAAGTCAGTAAGGTATATAGTGATAGTATAGAAAATAGGTTAAGTATGGTTACTATAAGTGGAAATGATGTGCTTAAGGAAATTGACAGACTGAAGCCTCAGAAATCACCTGGTCCTGATGAGGTATATGCTAGAGTATTAAAAGAATGCAGAGATGAGTTAAGTTACCCATTAAAATTTATTTTTAACAAGTCATTAGAAACAGGTATAGTTCCAGAAGCTTGGAAGCTTGCAAAATATGTAGTTCCGATCTTCAAAAAAGGTGATAAATCCATAGCATCAAATTATCGTCCCATTAGTCTCACTTCAATCATAGGAAAGCTACTAGAGTCAATTATTGCTAGGAAAATGAGAAACCACTTAGAAACATTTAACTTAATCAATTCTTCTCAGCATGGATTCACTCAGGGACGTTCTTGCCTTACTAATTTGCTTAGCTTTTTCTCAGAGGTATATGAAGCAGTAGATAATGACAAATCATATGATATTATATATTTAGATTTCAGTAAAGCTTTCGACAGAGTCCCTAATGAGAGATTGATGAGAAAGGTTAAGGCGCAAGGAATAGGTGGGGCGTTGCTAGGATGGATTAGGTCATGGCTAATTGGTAGGAAGCAGAGAGTCAGCATAAATGGTACTAAGTCAGAGTGGGGATCAGTCAAGAGTGGTGTCCCCCAGGGATCTGTATTGGGTCCTCTGTTATTTATCATATACATAAATGACCTTGATTTAGGTATAACTAGTAGGATAAGTAAATTCGCAGACGATACCAAAATAGGGAGACCAATAGATTCAGATAGCGACATAGAGTGCCTCCAAAGGGATCTAGATACCTTACACGAATGGTCAGTAAAGTGGCAGATGAATTTTAACATTGACAAATGCAAGGTATTAAAGATAGGGAAGACGAATACTAATGCAAAATATAAACTAGCTAATGCTGAATTAGAAAACTCAGACTGCGAGAAAGATTTGGGTGTGTTTGTTAGCAACGATTTGAAACCTAGAAAACAGTGTATAAGCGTACGTAACAAGGCAAACAGGATTCTGGGGTTCATCTCAAGGAGTGTGAGTAACAGAACTGCTGATGTTATCTTGAAACTTTACTTGTCATTAGTGAGACCTCATATGGATTATGCTGTCCAATTTTGGTGTCCTTATTACAGAATGGATATAGATTCCTTGGAGAGAGTACAGCGAAGAATGACAAAAATGATTCATAATATTAGAAATCTACCATATGAAGAAAGGTTGAACAAATTAGGCTTACATGTGTTAGAAAGACGCAGAGTTAGAGGGGATATGATAGAAGTGTTCAAGTGGTTCAGTGGGCTAAATAAAGGAGACATGAACAATGTACTGAAGCTTAGTGATAGCGAAAGAACTCGAACAAATGGTTATAAATTAGATAAATTTCGTTTCAGAAAAGATATAGGCAAATATTGGTTTGGTAACAGAGTTGTAGATGGGTGGAATAGGCTACCAAGTGATATAGTGGGATCAAGAACGATAGGGAGCTTTAAGATAAAATTAGATAGGCATATGGACGAGATGGGTTGGGTGTGAGGGGGATCTACCAGGTGTGGGCCAATCGGCGCTCAGCAGACCCCCGTTATCTTGTGTTAATCTCTGACCGTGTTGGTGGGGTCGGTACTCTAGGTATTAGTGAGTTGGGTTTATAATTGGGCCTTGTAATTGGGGTTGGGTGTGACAGGGATCTGCCTTGTATGGGCCGATCGGCTTTTTGCAGACTCCAGTTTTCTTATGTTCTTATAAAATACA
>CM064480.1:30375436-30625878 GCA_032716605.1 Paralithodes platypus
GATTTTATTTGCTTGGCGTGAGTCAAAGGGTTAAACCTGCCTGTTTCTATGTGACGTCAGTACAGGAGAACACTGGGCCCGGTGCAATGGATATTATGGCCTCTCTTGGCTGGGTATTCCCCTTTACTAGCAGTTTTACAAGGGGAGGAGGCGGGGAGGGGAAGGGGAACAGTAAAGGGGAATAGACAAGAGGTGAAGAGGAAGGGGGGAGGTGAGAATGAGGTAGGGAGAATGGGGAGTAAAGAGGAAGGAGCAAGAAGTGGAGAGATTGGAGGGAGATGTGGAAGAGGTATGAGGAATTAGCAGGAGGAAGGGGCAAGGGGAAGGAGGGGGAGTAAATGGAAGAGGTACCGGTAGAGGTAGGAGGGGAGGTGGTGAAGAAGTAGGAAGAACGGGCGGGGAGGAAGGGGCAAGGGGAAGGAGGAGGAGTAAATGGAAAAGGTAGGAGGGAAAGAAGTAGGAGGAGGCGGGGAGAGGAAGGAGGAGGAGGAAAAGTCAGAAGATGGAGACGAAAGGGGGAGAAGTAGGAAGAATGGAGAGGAGGAGGGGGGAGGAAAAGTGGTAGGAGGTGAAGAGGAAGGAATGGGGAGGTGAAGGAGATTGGGGAAGGGAAGAGTTAAGGGAAAGTAAAGAGAGGGAGAGAAGTTTGGAAAGGGAAGAGAAGGGGAGGGAAAGGAGGCGAGGAAGGTTAGAACATGGGGAAGGGTAAATGAGACATATATAAAGTGGGTAGGGAAGGTGGGAGCCAGGGAGAGAAGTGAGGAGAGGAGAGGGGAGAGGCAGGAGGTGGGGAGAAGGAGAAGAGGGGGGGGAGGAGGTAAATTAAATATAAACTGAATTTGCCTTGTTATGATATTTGTTTATTCAGATATCCTACAACAGATTAGTATCTAATAACAGGAACCCAGAATCATCAGTGGCACACTTGATGGCATGTACTGTATACAACATTCTAAGATAATATGTACAATAATACAAAGGTAAATGCTGCAAATATCAATGCAAAGTAGTTTAATTTTAGAATGTCAATACCGTGTGTATAGTGTTAAGTGATTATGTACAATGTATTGGAGCGCCAAAATTGTGTTGGAGTGAGTTAGGGTATGTAGGTAAAGAATAGTGTATTGAAGTTAAATCGGCCTTTAGCAGGTGACGGGGGTTAAACAAAAATAATAATAATAATAATCTTTTCCTCCCAATGCATCTATGGGACAACTTCCACATTGTGTATATAGGTATATTATCCGATAAATATGACTAAATTTATCTAAAGAGTCGATTTTATACTGTGCACTAACAGAAAGTGATACGGGATATTATTGCTAAAAATTACAGAGGTTAGATTTTCACAACATTTGGTGGGCAAATCTAACAAACTTAGGAACCGGTTTTCCCAAAATGTGGTGGGCAGATAGGATATGCTCCAAGGAACAGGCGATTCCATTTAGGAGGTGATCGATGGAGCGCATTCCTCCACCAGCATAGGCGGCTCACAAAGTTATGAACCGATGTTCACGAAATATAGCGGCCAGATAGGATATGCGCCATGGAAGAAGTGATTTCATTTAGGAGGTGATCGATGGAGCGCATTCCTCCACCAGCATAGGCGGCTCACAAAGTTATGAACCGATGTTCACGAAATATAGCGGCCAGATAGGATATGCGCCATGGAAGAAGTGATTCCATTTAGGAGGTGATCGGTAGCGCGCATACTTCCGCCAGTGTAGACGGAGATATAGTCTCTCCCCAGAGCCCCTCTAGTTAATACTGGGGACTGCATGTATAGAAGTACACCCATGCTAAATTTGATTTAATTTGGAGGAATAGGCCAAAGTTATTATCAGAAAACATTTTTAATATTTCTGAAGCCCTCTCTTAAACATTTTTAATATTTCTGAAGCCCTCTCTTAAACATTTTAGATTATTATTATACAAATCTCTACTGCTTCACTATTTCTCAACCAATTTTAATTACTCAAAACCATTTTAATCAGCATTTTATGTAGTTTAAAGGTATTGTTCCTGTAATGCCTCTGGTGTATGGTACTGTTTCTGTAAATATTATAAATATTTAGGTAAGTCTTCCTTTTTCTAAATTGCTCAGATGTAGGGTACCGCACCAAATACTGTAAAAATGGTAGGATTACTCTGCTAAAAAAATAATATTCCAATGGTTTTAGTTGTTGACAATTGGTTCATATTTATCCGAGTTATAAGGTTTCGTATTATAAGAGTGTTTCGTATTATAAGAGTGTTTCGTATTATAAGAGTGTTTTGTATTATAAGAGTGTTTCGGATTATAAGAGTGTTTCGGATTATAAGAGTGTTTCGTATTATAAGAGTGTTTCGTATTATAAGAGTGTTTCGTATTATAAGAGTGTTTCGTATTATAAGAGTGTTTCGTATTATAAGAGTGTTTCGTATTATAAGAGTGTTTCGTATTATAAGAGTGTTTCGTATTATAAGAGTGTTTCGTATTATAAGAGTGTTTCGTATTATAAGAGTGTCTCGTATTATAAGAGTGTCTCGTATTATAAGAGTGTTTCGTATTATAAGAGTGTTTCGTATTATAAGAGTGTTGTGTCTCGTATTATAAGAGTGTCTCGTATTATAAGAGTGTCTCGTATTATAAGAGTGTTTCGTATTATAAGAGTGTTTCGTATTATAAGAGTGTTTCGTATTATAAGAGTGTTTCGTATTATAAGAGTGCTTCGTATTATAAGAGTGTTTCGTATTATAAGAGTGTTTCGTATTATAAGAGTGTTTCGTATTATAAGTGTTTCGTATTATAAGAGTGTTTCGTATTATAAGAGTGTTTCGTATTATAAGAGTGTTTCGTATTATAAGAGTGTCTCGTATTATAAGAGTGTCTCGTATTATAAGAGTGTCTCGTATTATAAGAGTGTCTCGTATTATAAGAGTGTTTCGTATTATAAGAGTGTTTCGTATTATAAGAGTGTTTCGTATTATAAGAGTGTTTCGTATTATAAGAGTGTTTCGTATTATAAGAGTGTTTCGTATTATAAGAGTGTTTCGTATTATAAGAGTGTCTCGTATTATAAGAGTGTCTCGTATTATAAGAGTGTCTCGTATTATAAGTGTCTCGTATTATAAGAGTGTCTCGTATTATAAGAGTGTCTCGTATTATAAGAGTGTCTCGTATTATAAGAGTGTCTCGTATTATAAGAGTGTCTCGTATTATAAGAGTGTTTCGTATTATAAGAGTGTTTCGTATTATAAGAGTGTTTCGTATTATAAGAGTGTTTCGTATTATAAGTGTTTCGTATTATAAGAGTGTTTCGTATTATAAGAGTGTTTCGTATTATAAGAGTGTTTCGTATTATAAGAGTGTTTCGTATTATAAGAGTGTTTCGTATTATAAGAGTGTCTCGTATTATAAGAGTGTCTCGTATTATAAGAGTGTCTCGTATTATAAGAGTGTCTCGTATTATAAGAGTGTCTCGTATTATAAGAGTGTCTCGTATTATAAGAGTGTCTCGTATTATAAGAGTGTCTCGTATTATAAGAGTGTCTCGTATTATAAGAGTGTTTCGTATTATAAGAGTGTCTCGTATTATAAGAGTGTTTCGTATTATAAGAGTGTTTCGTATTATAAGAGTGTTTCGTATTATAAGAGTGTTTCGTATTATAAGAGTGTTTCGTATTATAAGTGTTTCGTATTATAAGTGTTTCGTATTATAAGAGTGTTTCGTATTATAAGAGTGTTTCGTATTATAAGAGTGTTTCGTTAGCGCCAAAAGTTCCCTTTAGGGAACATGGGCCGTTTTTCTGGTCCAACCTTCTTCCTCATGTTTAGCCCCATTAGTTTTCAGATATTAAAATATTTGCCCCATTAGTTTGTCGGTTTTAAAACCTTTCGCACTATTTCTTTGTCCATATTAAGACCTTTCGTGCTTCTTAGGTGTCGATTTTTCCTGGCGAACGATAGTGAGCTTGTAATTTTGGAAATGTTTCTATCAAAACATTTACAAATTAATCTAGAAGGGGGATCTAATGGATGTGCTTCTTATAGATTGATGGAGGTCTAGGTAGGAAACTAAAAAAATATATAAATGTATATGAAGAAGAAAATCTATACGGCCCATCCCCCCTTAACCTTAACACCTTACGAGCGGGCCCGTCAGTTTTTTCCACTACGCGCCCAGCGGGGGGGTTTTACCCTAAATGGCCTTGTTTCCGTGCTCTTTTTCATGCATAAACAAGAGCCAGAGCGTAATACAATTATGTATCCCTGAAAGGGCGTACATTGAGCTTTCCAATGACACCAGAACCATCCTTCTACGACCACGCGTTCTCTTGCAACGATCGTGCAACACGAGTGCAAAAACCCTAAAATAAGGTAATTTCCTGACATAATTCCCTGTGTGGCGAGGTAGGGAGGGTGGAATAGTGTGGAGTAGATGTCAGTAGGCGTGCGGGGTCTGTGCCGAGCGGTCATGAGGCAACCTACGCTCCTCCCGTTGCTCGCCTCTCTCTCACAGCCATTCTTGCTCAAAAATTGCACACGGACTTAAGTCGGTCCCCGCCACATAGTCCAGGTTTTTAGATACAGACTTAAGTCGGGCCCCGCTAATTAGGGGTTAAGGACTAAAGGGGTACGAGTGTGCCAGGCCGGATTAAATCGATATTCATGTGTAACTGTTGAAGAAAAATATGAATGGTAACATGAGACGTCTATGCTAAGTTGGAGCATTCGCACTAATCATGACAGAACATGAATTAACTATATATACTGTATATATATATATATATATATATATATAGTTATGAGTACTTCAGCAGTAGATTTTGGGCACTTAAACCTCCATATCAAAAGGAAAAGAATTGACAGGGCGCCAGGCAACATCTTTATTTTTCAAATTTTCGGCTAACCTTAAGCCATCATCAGGAACAACATTCCCTAAAAATAAGTAATATACTATTAGAACAACGCAATTTGTAAAAAATAGGGTAATGATTATCGAATCTATAAAAGGTTAAACTTACTAAATATAAACAATCCTATATTAATGTCTCACTATATATAAAATTAAAATTCATACACTAACCATGTAAAACCAGTGAAGATACCGAAAAGCAAAATAAAGACCATCACAATTGAACCATAACACATATTTTAACCTTTGAATACAAACATTGTTTCCATAAACTCAAAACAAAGTCACAACACAGGCTAATACCATACAACGGATCAAGAAACGATCTCCCAATTTATCTAACACCATTGATTTATCAGTAAGGATAACTAGTAATTAACTTACATAACCCCTGACCAAAAATCCAAACACAAATAATACTCTTAGTCAAAACATGAAAACACTAATAAACTAAGCCTAAATCAATCTTATATATCATAGCAATACGAGACTGAAATTCAACCCAATCTAGAGATTTAACACAAAAAACACATCACTCCCAATGACAAAAGCAAAAATATTTATGTTTAAACCCATCATTATACTTGACTTACCCAGAAAAGAGTTCTCATCAGCACCAGGAACAAGAGAGAACTGAGGAACCTGAACCGAGAAGCGGCTAAAATAAACTCCCATGAAACAATTTCCCAAACAAATGAACCACTAACCATGTTGAACAAACCCTTGAAATTTGACCAAACATATTTATGAACCACTATTTGCAAGATTGATTTCAGGATTCAGTTTACTAATTAACAACTTCTCACCAATCAATGCATCAGACTGGCTACCCAACCTAGAGACTATCTCAAAATCACCCACACTAAAGAGATGATCCTCTTCACGCGAATGATTTCGAATAGCCGAAAACGCCATAGCCTGTAAAAACTTTCCCGATCGGTAGCTCCTACCCAGGTGTTCAAATATCCTAATTTTGAAGGAACGACTAGTGCATCCCAAATACCTAGCCTCACAGCTAGGACAAGTAAATTTGTATACAATATTTGAACACAGAAAGTCAGGCACGCGATCTTTGAAGCTAAAAAATGACCCAATTCTAAACTTATTGGTGAAAACAAATCTAAAGCTCACAGCAGGAAAACTATTTTTCAGAACATTTAGTGCAATTTTACGAAATTCATTGCTAATAGATCCATAGTAAGGCATTTTAACATAAATTATCTTCTTTTTTACATCAAAATTTGATTGAACACCCTGAGCTTGTTTTACATACAAAAAATGTCTAAGTATACCATTGAATATATCTTCCTTATAGTTATTAAGCATAAAATATTTCCTTAATTTTTCAATTTCAACATGTAGCGAAACATAGCTGGAGCAAACAGCATAGGCTCTTTCTAATAGTGTCTTTATTGAATTAATCTTAAAAATCTTAGGGCAGTAGCTAAGCCAGTTTAAACCTAATCCTGTATGAGTGGGCTTTCTATAAACCTCAGTAGCTAATCCCTGATCTGTCTTTATCACTTTAACATCCAAAAATGATAGTGACCCATTCACTTCATTATCACATGTAAATTTAATATTTTGATGTTGCTTGTTCATATATTCAAAAAAACTTATATTATCTTCTACATCTCGAAATATTAAAAATGTATCATCCACATATCTCCTATAAAATATAGGTTTGAATGATAGGGGACACTCATCAAGCCACTTAACCTCTTTATTGCACAAAAATGAACCCGCAAACAATGGACCTAGACTTGACCCCATTGAAACTCCATCAATTTGACTATACAATACTTTGTTAAACAAAAAACAAGATTCTGTAGTTACAAACAAGAACAATTTCTTAACTATATCCTTACTAATATTGAAAAAGTTGTCAGAATCATATTCATCCAAAATAATCTCTAAAGTCTCACTCAGAGGAACGTTTGTGAAAAGTGACTCTACATCATAACTGGCAAGAACAAAATGTTTAGGCAACACAAGATTTGAAATTTCCCTCACAAAACTACTAGAATTGAGTACTGTATATTCATTAGTTGTAAGAGGAGCAACTATGGGTTGAAGAAATTTTGCTAAATTATACCCCGCTGTCTTTATAGATGAAACAATTGGCCTGAGTGGAATTCCTGGTTTATGCACCTTTGGTAACCCATATACTACTCCCGGAGCGGAGCCAGACGCATATAAGAAGTTGAAGCTGTCAATACCTATCCTGTCCTTAATAGATCGTAGAATCCTATTTAATTTATCCTCACCTCTGATAATTACATCAAACAATTCACCTTTTATTAGTTTAAATCTGTTTTTTTTTTTATATATATATATATATATATATATATATATATATATATATATATATATAAGCCAGAAACTAGAAGAGTTGTGGAGTAAAACCAGTATAGATAATATAATGACGCAGAACAGTTTAGACAAATTAAAACCAAGAACATTGCTGAAAAAGTAATAGAATGAAGAATGGCGTAGAAGAAGCATAAACAGGCAAGCTATGATGGACACTAGAAGGAGGATGAAGGGGAGAAGAAAGGAGACGTAAATATTTATGGTTGTTGATCCCCGTCCCCCATACAACAGGGACAGTTGAGGTACACACTGGTGGGGTCCAAGCTTGTTCAAGAGGCTAGAATGGCATTTGACCTCCTTTATCCTAATATGTATGAACAATATTCATTACTCCAGAAATGGAATTGTAAGGACATCGATATTCATTATCAATATGCACAAATTATAACTGAAAATGAAAGAAAAAAATCTGTTTTATCAACCATCACACAATATACTTTATACTTTATTTTACTTTACATCTTGGCCAAGCCATTAAAGGGAATATATTTTGTATTTTATTTTTTCTATGTGAGTAAACGAGTCAAAAGGCAGAACTGCCTGTGGCAAGTGCCTCCCCCAGAGTTGAAAGTGTGACAGGGCCAAAATCAAAGGACGTTCGAGCCAAAATGCCTGGACACATGGAGCTTGAAGCAATTTAATTCATAGGAAGAGGGAAAGACTGATTCTGGGAGAGAGTTCCACAGCTCAGCTGTTGACTAGAAGAAAGATTGAGAATAATGTTTCACTCTAAGGTTGGAGAGTTGCACAGAGTAAGGGTTGGATTGAGTTGTAAAATGAGTGCTACGTGATCTACGAAGAGGGGGTGGTATACCCTCAGAGAGCTCTGTGGAACACTGATTATTGTAATAACGGTAGAATAGTGAGAGACATGCAACATTGCAGTGAAGAGTGAGAGACAGCAGAGAATTGGTGAATGGACGTGAGTTAACCTTTAAACAGCGAACCTATGGTATTTGAAAGTGCCCGCCAGGCGAAGATATTTTGATACATTCCCGACGAAAATTGTCATTATCCGATAAAAATCGTTATTACTTATTCATATGCACCTATTTTACAGTTAATATGAAGATATTAACATGTAACAGCAATAAAACAAGTGGGATTAGTATTTGGGGGGTGAAAAAGATGATATATTGCCGACCGGTTCATTCACAAGAGGAGAGCCGTCGCAACACACATCTACCCCCTCCCAATTATCGATCAACACTGATGTCTTGCTAGTGAAGTCTCTCTCTTTCCACGATCTCTATATGCCTCCTCTTCGACCTTGAAACCGCAGAAAGTAAACCGATAAACAAGGGAATAAGAGGAAAAATAGGTAAAAATTGAAGTGGGGGGGGGAGTTGGACACATGTGGAGGAGTGATAGGACGTTTGGAGGGGAATTATCTCACTTAATCACATATTCCTTTGTTTTGAGTGCCACTGGGGTATTTTAAAACACTTTGTTTAGGCCTTGGATCTTAACCCTTAAAGAGCGGCGCCCGGCTATAGCCGGGCGCCAATTTGCAGCAAGTTAGGAGCATTATTATGGCTTTTAAAGGGTTAAAATCAAGTGCAAATGGCCGGGAGCGCAGCGGGCCACACGTCCGACTCCCAGGGCCTACCGCCGCCCACTAACTCACCCTCCCTGTGTTCTCGAGAGGCCGGCAGTGTAGCCAATAGTGAGCGTAGCTGGGAAAAATATACCGCTATACGCTAAACTCCCATGTTACTGGTACCACTGTATGAGAACCACGAGTGCTACGTAGCTCGTTCTGGTCTCATTTTGAAGCTTTTAGCGCCTATTTTTTTGCTGAATACATTTATTTTCATGCAGATACTTGATTTATCATTCAGGAGGGCCTGAATATGCCCAAAAAAGCCCAAAACCCCCCGCTAGTTAAGGGTTAACCCATTAAGTGCACGCAGGGTGTAGTGAACATCACAGTTCTGGGCGGGAATATTGAGCTCCATTCCTGCCTATAATCGTCATTTTACGATAAGTATCGTTATTACTTATTTATATGCGCCTATTTTACCTTCACTATGAAGATAAGTAACCTGTAACAACAATAAAACAAGTGAGAATATCATTTGGCTGGTCAAAATCGCGAGTTTTTAGCGAACGGTTCATTCATCAAGTGTGAGCCAGCCGACCTCACACCCTCTTCTCTCAAGGGTTGAAGCAGTACTGAGCTACTCCCTCACACAGTCCCAGCCTCTACCTTACTGTACGTAACACACACATGAACACAGCCTAGGATCGTTTGGAGATGTTTACACAAAAATATACCAATGAATAAGGGAATAACAGGGAAAAAAGGTGATAATTGAAGGAGGGGGGGGGGAAGGGGGGAAGGAGGGGATGTGGAGGAGTGATATGAGGTATGGAGGGGAAAAAACAAAAATTGTTATAAGTGCTATTGGGGACTTTTTAAAAAAAAAATTAGAGCTTTCTCGCCGTCGCCCAGTAAAACCTCTTAAGAGTGTTCGCGCCGTTCTCGGGTTATGAGTCCCGTCGCCTTTGCCCAGTAAAACCTCTTAAGGGAGGCGTCCGTTTTTTTTTTCCCCAAAATGTTTTAAATTTAAAGATTTTACGTTTGATTCATAGAAGGCTGGCCATATATTCCCTCAACCTGTCTGTAAAAGTTGAATGCCGAAAATCGCTTCTAAGTGCATTATTTCGAGCTTTATATAAAACTTTCGCGGGCTGAGTATGGGCCTAATATATATGTATAAATGACAAAAATGTATATAGGAATCATTTCAAATTAATTTCATGTAATAGGACTAATATATATTATGTATAAATGACTAAAATGTAAATAGAAATCATTCAAAATTAATTTCCTGTAATAGGACTAGAGTTATCCTACTGAGAAACAGTTTTTGAACTTTGTGAGGCTTTTTCACAAAACGAAAATGTCAAAAAATACCAACTCGGAAATACTTATAATCGAAAAACAACTGGTCATACAGTAATGATTCATATACCATTGGAAAGCCCATAAAAAAACTCTATGAACTGGTCTAGGGGACTTCTTTTAGCTACCCCCATTCATGCACAGCACATCTTCAAATTTGCAAAACAAGTGAACAAATTTCAACCTAAAAATATATAGGCTAAGAAATAAAACTAGATGAGATTTACAAAAAATGGTAGACTAGATTGTAGAAACACCTTTTGTGAGTTGATTGAACACAAAAACAAAGACAATACACTAGATTCTTGAGTACGGAGTCAATTATTGTAGTGTGTAATTTTGTGTAATTTTGACCCGAATTTTTGACATATATAAAAAACTATAAAACCAAATTTCAACCTGATGGCACCAAACATTAGCTTTCATAGTCCTCTAAACGTATGCCAAATCTCATTTAAATCAGAGGAAGTTCACCGACACCCTGGGAGTAAAAACCGGACGGTCCCCTTAAGAGTCTCGGCGCCCTTCCCGTGTTAATGAGACGGAAGGCTTTCCTTTCTACTTTGTCCAGAAGTGCTGTGTGAGAGGATCCTCCCCACACCTGTGAACAACACTTAATACATGGACGCACTGTGCCCCTGTACAGAGCAAAAATCTGCGCAGGGGTAATGAACCCCCGGAGGCGGTTGAGTACACCCAGCTTCTGGGATGCTGTTTTAGCAAGAGTGATAATATGACCTTTCTAAGAGATATCAGAAGAAAAAGAGACACCGAGAATATTAAGAGAAGATGAAGGGTTAATTTTTATGTTGTTGAAGAGTAAGTCGTAGTTTTCTGGAAGGGGGCATCGAGTAGACAGATGGAGAAATTGAGTTTTGGGAGTATTGAAAGTAACAAGGTTTTCTCTTCCCCAATTAGAGATAGTAGAGAGATCAGAAGGTATGTGATTTATGGCCTCCTTACGTGAGTTTTGGAGTTCCTGCTGTGAATGATTTTGTGGAAGGCTATGAGTGTATAAGGCTGGATGTGCAGTTAAGAAGGTCATAAATTAATAATAGGAAGATAAGTGTAGATAGGACAGAACCCTGAGGAACACTGGAGTTGAGGAAGTGAATGGTGGCCGTCCATAACTGCAGGTTTGGAGCAGCCGGAAAGGAAATTAGAGACAAAGGCACAGATGGAAGGATAAAAACCGAAGGAGGGTAGTTTGGAAATGAGGAATTTGTGCCAGACTCTATCGAAGGCTTTTGATATGTCTAGCGCAACAGAGAAAGTCTCACCGAAGTCCCAAATGGAGGATGACCAGGAGTTAGTAAGATAAGAAAGAAGATCACTAGTAGAGCAATAACCGCTCAATGTACAGTGTTCTAGTCTTCACCAATCGCAAGGCAACGCCCATATCTGCCTCTGGTATGTATATAAAATTGGTTAGACGATGTATTTGCAGAGATATAAATATTGGTAAATGATGAAAACCGGGAGTGCACCGATTACTAGGCTTTCGTCCACCATACTGACCTATATATTTTCATCATAAAAACTGAACCACTTGGTCTAGAGACTTTTAGTTTTTACCCATTGCAAGATAACAACGACAACTGACGCTGGATATATGTATAACCTAGGTTAGGCAATTTTTTGGCGTATTTATAAGCGCGCCAAAATCCCGAGAATTCGCCGATTCAGCCGGATCAGGCACTCGCAGGAATTTTGAAGGCGCGAGGGCCTGTGGTACGAGGGATAAGATATCTAATAATGACTATATTTTTTTAATAAGCCTTGATGGTGGAAAAAATACAGAAGTTAGCTCTCTTCATTATATGTCTGTTTCATCTGTCTACAACTGTACATTCATCCACATAACTAGCTTGAACACTACTACCATATATGATTAACTTGAGACAATCAACATAGAATATGGGAAACTGACTTAGGCATGAGCTTAACACCTCTGCCTCGGCTGTCCTCTTATGCTCCGTACCCGCGGAATTGGTGCGTGTTGGGTGTTATGGCCTTATTTTCTTAATAGCTAAGCAATGGTAATAGGTAGAAATATAATCTTAATTGGAAAATGAAGTACATACTGTTATCTTGGTCCTGGTGTTGACCGGACATCGCTATGTCGTCGGGTTGTTGTGTTATGCAGTTGTGAATATTAAGTGTGCAGGCAAGTTCCACGGTGAAGGTTCGGTGTGGAGCATAAAAGGACAACCGAAGTGCGGGGGTTGAATTCCTAGAAGAAAAAAACGTGGATGGCATATAGACCGATTTTGCAACAGCATTTGATAAATGTGACTTATGGCACAAGGGATAACAGGTATAATCGGGAGGTGGGATATACAACTTCCTTGTAAATTGGAAACAATCAGTAGTAGTAAACCGTGTTACATCTGAACCTTCGGATGTCAAAAACTCAGTTCCCCAAAGAATAGTGCTAGCACACTTTCCTTTCCTCATTCAAATGTATGACATACTGTAGATGCCAACATAAGGCAAAGTACAATGTGTTCCTTTGCAGATGACACAAGACTAAGTACGATAGTAAACACGGGCCAGCTGCAGGCAGACATATACTGTATGTGGTGTTCCAGTGAACCAGGGAAAACAATATGCAGTTTAAATGAAGACAAATTCCAATTAATACGATACAGACTTGATAATGTTGCTAAGGAAACACAAATTACATAACAGAATCCAACCACATTATAGAACATTAAGACAGTGTGAAGGACCTTGGGGTGTTAATGTCTGAAAATATGGTATTCAGAGAATTTAACCAGGTCAACGTTGCAGCTGCAAAACACCTCACAGGCCGGATTCTACATACATGACATTCCGACTTCACTTCACTCTCTCCACACCTGGCAGCAACACCTCAACCCTCTCTCACCATGGCCACCCAGGAAGAACCCACCACCTTTTCTGGTTTGGTTAAATGGTTCAACATAAAGATAGGATATGGATTTATCACCAGGAACCAAGATAAAACGGATTTCTTCACCCACAGAAAGAACATTGTGCTTAACACCAATAGCACAATAACGTCACTAGGTGAAGGAGAGCAAGTGCAGTTTACAATCAAGGAGGGAAGGAAGGGCAAGGAGGCAGCAGGAGTAACAGGACCCCATGGCAGACCAGTAAGGGGCTCCAAACTATCACAAGGAAGGCAGAAGCAACCCACTACCACCGGATTGAAGTCTGGCCTCAAGACTGACGTCATTACAGTCATTGTCCACACAGCCATTGCTCTTGCTGGGGACGATCGAGGCCAACTTTCTGTGCTTCTGCCTGCTCTTCTGGCTGCCAATGGCCTGCCTACCATCATCATCCCTCCAGATCTCCTTGCCCGAAGAACAACCAAGAAGCCGCACAAAAAGAAGCCTTCCAACACTCGACTTCTGCCTCGACCACTCTGCCTTCAGAAGACTCGAACACCTAGAGTCCAGGAGGCAGCAACTTCAACACCGAGCCTGCATAAGAGGAAAGCTGAGGAGCTGACAACAACTCCGCCAGCACCAGCAACTCCAACTCCAACAACACCTCGGACCACCTCAAACCTCCAGCCTGACACCTCCGCTGTACCATCTCCATCTCTGTCACTACCATCTATGCCAATGGTCTTCGACGATGAGCTTTTCAGCTTATCTAAACAATGACGACTACGAGCTCTCAAAAACTTATACCAACAATAGCAAGGTGGTTAGCCCACCATCTTTCATCTCTCCAACTCTCCATACTCACCACTTTACCTTCAACTTCAACCTCTACTTTCTAAACTTGTGGGACTCTACCTCACAGTTACCTACCATACATGTATAACACGTGGTTAATTGCCTATGATATAACTCTTCATACCCCTAGTGTTACTGCAACGAGAACACTGTAATCTTCTAACAGTCCCATACAAAGCAGGTATAATAAATTATTTAGAGAGTTTACATAGGAACTTCACCTCACATATCAATTCAGTGAAACAGCTACACTATTGGGAGCATTTAAGATTACTGAAGCTGTACTCATTGGAGTGCAGAAGGGAGCATTACTCTATACTATACACATGGAAAATACAGAGGGTTGAGTACCAAACCTACACACCCCGATAGTCATGTAGTTCATTGATAGGAGAGGCTGAGAATGCGATATCCCCCGGATGAAAAATTGGGGTGCTATGCACTCACTGCAAGAGGGTTGGTTATCACATAGAGGACCCCGTCTCTTCAACAAACTCCCAATAGAGATTTATATTCTCTAACTGATGGTAGGTTTAATCCCTTTGCATAATTATGATGTTTTGTTACTTAATGAAAAATACACTACTATGTTTCTGCATCATATAGATATGATGCGGTCATAATTGTTATACTTTTTAAAAGTCTACCCTGCAAGAAAAAGGACAGAGTGGGAGCGTCAGGAAGAACGAAAGAAGCAGGTACATGGGAGACTAGCCAGTCACATCAGACAACACCACACCACCCATAATTATGGGAGAGTACTTCCAGGAGCATCAGAACAACAAAGACATGCTCTGCTCCTACACACCCTGACCTGGTGTGCCCCTCTCGCACTCAAGCCAAGCTTACCTGATACTGCTGTCATAACTAAGACAAGCTCAGTTCACACAACATTCGGTAGCTCAGAGCAGCCAAACCTGAAATGCTTATAAGCACCAGCACCCTCAAAACAAGTGGGAATATGTATGGCCTTCACAGGTGTCACATCAGAGCACCACAGCTTTACCTGAAGTGGTCTGACGTAAGAAGTGCAGTATTGTAGTAGGCTGACACATGAATTGCAGTATTGTAGTAGGCTGATACAAGACGTGCAGTATTGCAGTAGGCTGATACAAGAAGTGCAGTATTGTAGTAGGCTGACACAAGAAGTGCAGTATTGTAGTAGGCTGACACATGAATGGCAGTATTGTAGTAGGCTGATACAAGAAGTGCAGTATTGTAGTAGGCTGATAAAAGAAGTGCAATATTGTGGTAGGCTGACACAAGAAGTGCAGTATTGTAGCAGGCTGATACAAGAAGTGCAGTTTTGTAGTAGGCTGATACTAGAAGTGCAGTATTGTAGTAGGCCGACACAAGAAGTGCAGTATTGTAGTAGACTGACACAAGAAGTGCAGTATTGTAGTAGACTGACACAAGAAGTGCAGTATTGTAGTAGGCTGACACAAGAAGTGCAGTATTGTAGTAGGCTGACACAAGAAGTGCAGTATTGTAGTAGGCTGACACAAGAAGTGCAGTATTGTAGTAGGCTGACACAAGAATGTCAGTATTGTAGTAGGCTGACACAAGAATGGCAGTATTGTAGTAGGCTGACACAAGAAGTGCAGTATTGTAGTAGGCTGACACAAGAAGTGCAGTATTGTAGTAGGCTGACACAAGAAGTGCAGTATTGTAGTAGGCTGACACAAGAATGTCAGTATTGTAGTAGGCTGACACAAGAATGGCAGTATTGTAGTAGGCTGACACAAGAAGTGCAGTATTGTAGTAGGCTGACACAAGAAGTGCAGTATTGTAGTAGGTTGATACAAGAAGTGCATTTTTTTTTTTTTTTTTTTCTATGTGATTGAGGGAGGCAAAAGGCATAACTGCCTATAGCGAGTGCCTCCCCCATAGTTGAAAGAGTGACAGGGCCAAAATCAAGGGACGTTCGAACCAAAATGCATGGACACACGGAGTTTGAAGCAATTTAAGTCATAGGAAGAGGGAAAGACTGATTCTGGGAGAGAGTTCCAGAGCTCAGCTGTTGAGTAGAAGAAAGTTTGAGAGTAACGTTTAACTCTTGGGTTGGAGAGTTGCACAGAGTAGGGGTGGGATTGAGTTGCAAGACGGGTACCACGTGCTCTACGTAAAGGAGGTGGTATGCACTGGGATAGCTCTGAGGAACACTGATTATTATAGTAGCGATAGAATAACGAGAGAGATGCAACATTGCGGCGGAGAGAGAGAGATTGCAGAGAGTTGGTGAGTGGACGGGAGTTAATGATACGAAAGGCCTTCCTTTCAACTTTGTCTAGGAGAGCGGTGTGAGAGGAACCTCCCAACACATGTGAACAATACTCAATACAAGGGCGCACTATGCCCCTGTACAGAGCAAGAAGCTGTGCAGGGGAAAAGAACCCCTTAAGGCGGTTGAGCACACCCAGCTTCTGGGAGGCTGCCTTAGCAAGACTGGTAATATGGTCCTTCCAAATGAGAGCAGAAGAAAAAGAGACACCAAGAATATTGAGAGAAGATGAAGGGTTGATTTTTGTATTGTTGAAGAATAAAGGATAGTCCGCTGGGAGATCCTGACGGGTAGATAGATGGAGAAATTGGGTTTTGGAAGCATTAAAGTTAACAAGGTTTTCTCTGCCCCAATTGGAAATAGTATTTAGATCAGAATTTAAGAGATCTATGGCTTCATTACGTTTGTCGTTGAGGGATTGCTGGCTGGGGCGTTCTGAAAAACTAAGGGAGTAGTGTAAGGTTGAGTCGTCTGCGTATGAATGGATGGGAATTAAGGTACAGTTAAGGAGATCATTTATAAAAATTAGAAAGAGAATAGGAGATAGGACAGAGCCCTGAGGAACACCGGAGTTTATAGGGTGAGGAAGTGAACAATGGCCGTTCACAACCGTGGCTATGGAACGGCCGGAAAGGAAATTAGAGACAAAGGCACAGATGGAGGGATAGAAACCGAAGGAGGGTAGTTTAGAAATTAAAGATTTATGCCAGACTCTATCGAAGGCTTTCGATATGTCTAGTGCAATAGAAAAAGTCTCACCGAAGTCCCGAAAGGAGGATGACCAAGAGTTAGTAAGATATGAAAGAAGATCACCAATAGAGCGACCCTTAAGGAAGCTATACTGGCGATCTGAGAGCAGATTATGAGAAGAGAAATGCTTAAGAAATTTGGAAGCAAGAATAGTTTCAAAAACTTAAGAAAGACAAGAGATAAGAGCAATTGGACGATAGTTGGAGGATTGAGAGCGGTCACCCTTCTTTGGGACAGGTTGAATGTGAGCAAACTTCCAGCATGAAGGGAAGACGTTAGAGGATAGACAGAGACGAAAGAGTTTGCCTAGGCAGGGAGTCAGCACGGAAGCACAGTTTTTGAGAACAACAGGAGGAACACCGTCGGACCGTACGCCTTATTAGTGTTAAGCCCAGAGAGGGTACAAAGTACATCTTTAGAAGAGATTAGGATATTAGGCATAAGTAAGAGAGAGGAGGTCGGAGAGCGAGGAATAGCACCGGAATCATCCAAGGTGGAGTTTCTAGCAAAAGTTTGAGCGAAGAGTTTAGCTTTGTCAGAGGAAGAAGTGATGGTTGTGCCATCAGAGTGGGAAAGGGGAGGGAAAGACGAGGAAGAGAAATTGTTGGAGAGGTTTTTGGCTAGATGCCAGAAAGCTTGGGAAGAGCTAGAGTTGGATAGTTCAGTGCATTTATTATTGATGAAAGAGTGTTTGGCAAGTCGAAGAACAGATTTGGCTTGATTCTGGGCAGAAACATATGAAGAATGAGAGTCTTGAGTTTTAAGACGTCGGTACCGTTTGAATGCTTCCTCCTTATTGTGGACAGCAGTAGAACAGGCGTGAGTAAACCAAGATTTTTTAGCATTAGACTGAGAGAAAGAGAATGGAATGTATGCTTCCATGCCCGATAGGATTACCTCGGTAATGCGTTCAGCACTCTCCGAGGGTCCTCGGCCATGGAAGCAGGAATCATTCCATGGGAAATCAAAGAAGTACTGCTGAAGAGCCTCCCAGTCGGCAGCGCCAAAGTGCCACAAGCGCCGCCGGCTAGGAGGATCGGGTGGCTGTACTGGAGAGATAGGACAGGTGACAGAGATAAGTTTATGGTCGGAGAAGCCCAAAGGAGAGAAAAGATCGACAGTATTAGAAGAAGGGTTAGAAGTTAGAAACAGGTCAAGAATGTTGGGCCGATCTCCGATGCGATCCGGGATACGGGTGGGTTGCTGAACTAACTGCTCTAGGTCATTTAGGATAGAAAAGACGTAGGCTTGTTCACCAGGTGGATCAGTAGTGTGAGAGGAGAGCCATTGGCGGTGGTGAACGTTGAAATCTCCTAAGATGGAGATTTCTGAGAAAGGAGAAATGGATAGAATGTGTTCCTCTGTAGAGATTAGATAGTCAAAGAATTTGGGAAAGTTGGTAGAGTTAGGGGAAAGATAGACAGCACAGAAATATTTAGTAAGAGAATGACAGGAAAGTTTGAGCCATAAAGTTGAGAATTCAGAGGAGTCGAAATCGGGAACACGAGAGCAAGTGAGTTTGTTGTGCACATATGCACAACATCCGCCTTTGGCTTTGAAACTAGGATAGAGAAAGTAGGAGGATACAGAGAAGGGGTTGCTGGATGTTGCTACAGACACCTGAGTTTCGGTGAGGAAGAGAAGATCAGGTTTGTAGGAGGAGAGATGGTGCTCAACAGAGTGAAAGTTAGAGGAAAGTCCGCGAATGTTGCAGATATTAATAGAAAGAGTAACAGGCCGAGGTCCAGGTAATTGTGTGGGGTCGTCAGGGGATGGTCGGTCGGGTGAGGGGGCATTTATGGTCCCCCCCCCTGGGGACTCCGAGGCTGGGCCAGAATTCATCATTTTGTTTTTTGTTAATTTTGGTGTGGAGGAATGAAGTGTGGTGTGCATGTTTAGTGTAGTGAAGTGGATAGGAGGAGGAGGTGTTTGTGAGAGCTAGCTGGATTGCTCTCAGTGTAAATGAGGCACAAAGAAAATCAGTAAGAGAGGCCAAGCAAATGAAACAGGAGTTCCAACGACTCTTTATTACATGCCTATAACCTCACCTGGGTCTAACCCTGATCGATTGGTGCCTACAATCTCCCCAGTAGTAGGTTGATACAAGAATGGCAGTATTGTAGTAGGCTGACACAAGAATGGCAGTATTGTAGTAGGCTGACACAAGAAGTGCAGTATTGTAGTAGGCTGACACAAGAAGTGCAGTATTGTAGTAGGCTGACACAAGAATGGCAGTATTGTAGTAGGCTGACACAAGAAGTGCAGTATTTTAGCAGGCTGACACAAGAAGTGCAGTATTGTAGTAGGCTGATACAAAAAGTGCAGCATTGTAGCAGGCTGACACAAGAAGTGCAGTATTGTAGTAGGCTGACACATGCATGGCAGAATTGTAGTAGGGTGACAAATGAAGGACATAAATTGAGATTCCTTTAAAAATGAAAATACACTCACATATAATCATAAAAAGAACATAAGGCTAGTCTTAGCACTAAACATTTCATATGCAGCTGTTATAACTCTTCAAATTCCACGGAATTGCAAAAATGTACACCGCACTGTAGGAAATCGCTATTTAAAAACCTCCCTTACTCAACCCTTGCCCTTCACTACTATACAAGCCGTAGATAATGCGGTATTGTTGAACAGCCTATCCGGAGAGACGAGAGAGTTGGCTGGGCTGTGGTCGCGGTCGGACGTCTTATGTGCCCGGCGAATCTGCGGCATTAAGGGGCAACTCTATATAGTCGGTCCCAGTGATTGTCTGCCGCGTCTGTGGTCCAGTGGCCTCTCCCCCCGGTTCCATCCCCTTCCTCCATGCTGCCCTGCTCTGCCTTCGTCATCCTCTGATCATCATCTGTGCCGGCTTCGGTCTGCGCCATCTTCGTCCTTCTGGTTGGTGGGAGCCGGCGATTCCCTGGACCTGTGACACATGGCTCGCCCGCTGGAGGGACGCGGCGCCCACGGTGGTCGGCTCTGGTATCGGCAAATCCTCGGCTTTCTTCGGGGTTCCTTAGAGGACCCCACCTCCCTGTCGGTGCCTGGGCCGCCTTCAGCTTCCGGGGTTTGTGTTGGTCCCTCCGTCCTCGCCTCTTCACTTCACCACGTGTCTTCTTCCTGCCAGGTGACATCATTCATCACTTCATCTTCCCTTGCATCCTCGAGTCCTGGGAGTGTTTTTGCCCTTCTGCAGCCCCTCCTGGGTCCCTGATGTTTGAGCCTCCTTGCAGGGAGGCCACTGCGGCTTGACCAACAATGCGTCATGGTTAATAGGGCTCTGCCCTCACAGCCCTTAAATCAAGAATCAAGATCAAGATCTATCCGGAGAGACCCTTCAGTATACGGAGACAGAACAGATGCCCATTATTGTATATTTTTTTATAATTTGTTTTTCATAGAACACTATTAAGATTTTCATTACAACTGTGTCTCTTCTCATCACCGGTGTATTCCGGGCATCACTAGAAGTTTGCATTCAACTTACGAGGGACGTGTGATAATCAAAAGCTTCATAATGATTGTTTTTACCCTTCTGATTTCTAGAGATAATTCTCAAGTTGAATCAAACCGTCTAACGTTAGCCAGAGCATTATCAATAAATGCTGTCATCATCTTGAAGTGGTTGAAATTGCAGTAATTATTGTATGCCTTTATAATGAACATGACAGCTCTGGTTGCCATTCTGATGGTTTGACCATTTGTGAGTTCGGGCTCCGTGGAAGTTCAAGTTGAAAACATTAATAAAAAGCAGAAATACAAATGTTACTACGTTTCTAATGCACACATCAACATAATATCAATCCATAATAGCCTCACATATATTTGCATTTATTCTAAATATTCACTGACGGTAAATTGCCATGTCTCATTTGTATTACTTATCTCTTGCCAAGATTTTACAACGAAATATGTAGTTAATTATCATGCATATATATAATAGTTTCATACAGTTCCATTTAGTATCCAGATAACTGGAGGTCTTCCCTTCAACAAGAACAAGATAACTAAGAGATTACATTTTTCACCAGGTAAGAAAAAAAAGACTATAGAATGATAAAGAATTGATCACTGTGCTGAAGCGGCTACCGAATGCGAACCTTTTGGGTTTGCTTTTGAGTGTTTATACATATGCTTAAATTAAATAATTACAAAGCTAATTTTTAACCAGTTTGTTTCTGAGCAATTTCCGTGAAAACTAAAACAATTAGTCACCTACAGACCGGATACTTAAGTCGGTTATTTGATACGACGCGACATGTTGTTAGACTTAGTATGTACAGAAGTGAACACTAATAGTTACGCTCCAATGTTAATCTGTATCGATCCAGAATGAAACAATGCAATAATATATTATTATACGAAATGCTTCAGAACTATGCTTCAAAGGTTAAAGGATTCAAATGGGTGTAACCTTAATGGTGCTCACGACTGTATGTATGGTGTAACGGAGTATTAACCTAACAAGCGCTAGCATAGGAAATTGAACACCATTATCCCTGGCGAAGATATGACCATTTAGCCGACCCTTACCAATCTCGATGAAAACCACCTCAGCGTGTAGGGAATGCAAGCGCGCATCCAGCCATATACATATATGTATTTTGGTCGTCCGTAGTTGAAAAATGTGGTGCGAACGGCATCGCGCGGCGAGAAAAACATCGAGCGGCGAGATTTACCTGCGCGTATATTCTGCCATATCGGGGTAGAACCAAGGGGACGGGAGGGAGAGTTGATCGAAATATCGCATATATATCGTAAGTTGAGCACTTTCAAGCCTTCTAGTGTACATGTACATATGTAGGCGACCCATCTGAATATTACATAGCAAGAAATAAGGCGCATATAAGCAATATACGATATATATAGGCGAAATTGTAGCGTGAGAAATGCTGAATGAATGACAATAATGGGAAGAAAGGAGGGAGGAGGGAGGTAGAGGCGCCCGAGGGCAGGGAAGTCACAGGATTCTCACACTTACATCCCGCCCAGCTGCAGGTGTTGATGTTATGGTCTGGGAGACGGGGGTAGGAGGAGGAGGGAGGGAGGGGGGTTGATATGGAGATTTCTCTATATATCGCTCGTTTAGATGACTTTCATGCTTGTATTTATGCATACAGACATTGTAGTACACCCATGTGAAGAGTGGACACCAGTAACTATGGCAAAAACAGTATAAAAGAAAGAAATCATATGGTAGATACGAGAGGGAGAGAATGGGAAGTCTGTGGACGTTGGCATCCGGGATAGGTGGGTCGTCTTCCCTGTCAGCGACACCGTCAGAAATGCCACTGTCGTGGTCCTTGTACAGCAGGTCTTCGTCGTTCTCCTCTTCAGACGAAACCCCACCCTCACCCGTGTCGTGCTCAGACTCGCTTTCACTGTCAACGCCCTACCCCATCTCCCTTGCATCGTCGTCGTCAAAGGTCTGAGTTTTCTCGTCAGACTGAAAGACCAGGGCGTCATATTTTGATGGAGTCAGGGGTTTAGCCTTCCTAACTCGCTTGGGTGTCTTGGGGACACTGGCAGCAGGGGCCGCGGCAGAGGTGGAAGGGGTAGAGTCAGCTGAAGCAGGCAGTTTTCTCTTACCTTTCGCCTTGTCACTCACTTCCTCCCACTTGCACCGGTAGAGGTGGCAGCGGCAGAGGTGGAAGGGGTAGAGTCAGCTGAGGCAGGCAGCTTTTTCTTAGCTTTCACCTTGCCACTCAATTTCCTCCCACTTGCACTGGCAGGGGGGGATGGCAGTGGTGGTGGCACGGTGGTGGTAGAGACAGATGGTAGTTTTTTGGATTTTTTCCTCCCAGCGGCCCCCGCACCTCCTGCATCCCAAGGACAGCCTTGTGTTGCAGCAGAGGCCCTGCTGTAGTAGAGGCAGCGGAAGTGGTGGTGGTGGTGGTGGTAGCCCGGGCGGCAGTGGTCGCGTCGACAAAAGTCAATGACCTTTGTGCACGTGCAGTGGTAGTTGCACGTGCCTTATGTGCCTTTTTTGGTGGTGCTGCTACGTCTTCGTCGGAACTACTTTTAAAAAAAAGTATCGGTATATATGAATGAGGGCTTCCTGGCAGCAATTCTCTGGCTTCCACGGCTGCTGACACCGCCCGAAGCAGGGCTGGTTGTGTCATCAGGTAGCGTGGGAGAGCGACGTGTAGGCTCCATGGCGAGTGTGTGTGTACTGCTTGACCGCGCGCGGCTGGAGTGTGTTGGGTGGTAGTATCGAGAGTTGCCAACTACCACTACTCGCACACCACTTTGTTGCCGCCTGACTCTTAACCCGCGGTTTTCGTATGTGCTTAAAAACCCAGCTCATATGAGGACGCTCGCCGTCGCCCAGTACGGACTCATATGAGGACGCTCGCCGTCCATGGTTTAATTACACCATAACGTCATAATAAAAACATCGTAATAAAAATATCATGTCCATGCTTCAAATAACTAGGATGCCTTAAGTTAGTACACTCAGTTATAACATGATAGTGAGTATTCTTGGCACGAACATTATCAAGTCACATATTATTTTACATTCATATAAAAAATCGACGTAGTAATTGTTTTGAGTATTCAGTCCTAAGTAGGCTACACCCATCATTGCCCTGCAATCTGTTTTTTAGTTAGAATAGAACATCTGAATTATTAAGCCAGCACACTAAGTCAAGAATAGCGTCAAGACTAGAGCCCCATTTCTAGAACTCCAGTCCTTTGTGCCCTGTAATTTAGTTAGGTAAAATAAGACTTCAGAGGCCATCAATTTTAGCCGCGGCGGTCAAGTGGAGAGCACGCTCATGTGTGAATCTGCTTAACCGGGGTTCGATCCCAGCCATGGCGGACATTTAGTGGGTGTGGTAATACGTCCTAGCATGTATATCATGTTCGGGGGACACCTCGACGACGTATACAGACTATTAACACACATACCAAAGCCATTCCAACAGCTTCCTCTATCTACAACATCCATTCTCTGCTATCTACACTCTCCCAGCCGTATGGTCCTAGTGTACTGTCCCCAGACCAGATGGCTGAAGTAAAGTAAGAAAGAAGAGCAATTGGACAGAGGAAGAACAAGCTGAGAAGTGAGAAGTACAGTAGAAGACTGAAAGTTCTCGGGCTCAACCAAGTTGCTTCATTGTACTGTAACCCTCAGTTAATGAATATATACAGTATTAGAGAACTGCGAAGAGGCGGGTTTTATTATATACTAATTTATTTAATAAGAAATTGTTCTCTCAATAAAGCAAGCAAATCAGCAATATCTGTAAAACCAAACACATATGGTCAAATAGGTCTGCAGCCAAACCCATATGTCCTCCACTACTTTACCACCTATAGAAAAACAAATATCAATTAGGACCGTAGCACAATCAGTTTACCTATGTGTGCCTTACAACCAATAGGTATACAGTCATATCATTCTCTATAACCCAGAGATATAAAAAGCCAAATAGGTCTGTAACACAACCCGTAAACCCATCACTGCTTTACAACTCATAAATAATAAAGGTATTGTGGAGGAGTGCAGACAAACGAGTGTATTGGAGGGTTAGAGGAGGGGGTGGCGACATTGGTTTCTATTGTTTTCAATATGTTACACTAGTTCAGGAAGATGTACTGTAGCTTGCAGGGGTAGTGGATGTGGTTTAGGTGAAAGAGAGAGAGAGATTGTGTGTTTTTGTTATGTGCTAGAGAGAGAGAGAGTTAGTGAGTAAGTTAGTGGTTTGAAGTAAGTACAGCCTATGGCAATATCCATTATCTTATTGTACTCCCGATTGCCGTCATCCGTATGATTGACAATGTACATTTAAGCCTATTTTTACCAGCCATTACTAATTTCACTCTCTAAATGTGTCATTCAGGAATACCAGTACACTATTTTATCCAGCGCACTTTTCTATGTAGTTGTTTTCCTTGCATTTAATTTTAAATCGGCAGATAATTTATGTCCATTTTTGGCGTAAAAAGACTCCATAGTAAAACTGATAGTAAAGAAAATGTACTCTTATAATAATAATTATTATTGTTGTATGTGTTACTTCTATACATTTATATGGGACAGCGAAATATGTATATATTATAGATTACGGTGTCGTTACTTTTCAATACGTGTATGCTATTATATTTATGAATATTAATATATAAAAATGCATTCAATTATCCTCTCATCAATCCATGTCTACGTCTACTAACAATGGGCACCAACTTCATAGTATCCTATCCTTTACTATACTGTAAGTGTAGATTTGCGTAGGCATTTGTCTTTAACCCGTACAGCCCCAGCGACGCGTCTGACGCGTCGGCGATGTATGTAACGCACAGCCCCAGCGACGCGTCTGACGCGTCACCCTAATTGCGCCGACCGTAACCTCAGGTGTAGCCACTCAAGAGGGCTCAGATTTGTATGGGAACTGTGTACGTATCCCACGCAACCGTGCCGATGGTTGAAAACTCTCAAAGTCCACGTGCGTGCACGTGAGCGCGCAATAACCTGGTTTTTTGGGGTAATTGCCTTCAAGTTTTCGGGGGCTCTGTAGGACCATTCTTTAAGCTTTTTGAGCGGTTTTTCGTGGTTTTTCCTTCATTCCTAACCCATTCGCTATTGTTTCTGAAATAAAACCATTTTTTGAAAACCGGCCGGGTTCTGGTGAACAAACATTACAAAACTAGCCGGGGCTCCACGGGTTAATACATAATTATTTACTACCATTTACTGCAATATGCTTTCTAGGTTTAATATATTCGCCTAGTTTTATCTGAAAGCAAGAAAGTTTCAGCTACGAAACGGTTAATAGGTTGGATTCTACGTTTAGAACTCATGATGATGATAAACGGTTAATAGGTTGGATTCTACGTTTAGAACTCATGGTGATGATAAACGGTTAATAGGTTGGATTCTACGTTTAGAACTCATGGTGATGATAAACGGTTAATAGGTTTCTACGTTTAGAACTCATGGTGATGATAAACGGTTAATAGGTTGGATTCTACGTTTAGAACTCATGGTGATGATAAACGGTTAATAGGTTGGATTCTACGTTTAGAACTCATGGTGATGATAAACGGTTAATAGGTTGGATTCTACGTTTAGAACTCATGGTGATGATAAACGGTTAATAGGTTGGATTCTACGTTTAGGACTCATGGTGATGATAAACGGTTAATAGGTTGGATTCTACGTTTAAAACTCATGGTGATGATAAACGGTTAATAGGTTGGATTCTACGTTTAGAACTCCTGGTGATGATAAACGGTTAATAGGTTGGATTCTACGTTTAGAACTCCTGGTGATGATAAACGGTTAATAGGTTGGATTCTACGTTTAGAACTCATGGTGATGATAAACGGTTAATAGGTTGGATTCTACATTTAGAACTCATGGTGATGATAAACGGTTAATAGGTTGGATTCTACGTTTAGAACTCCTGGTGATGATAAACGGTTAATAGGTTGGATTCTACGTTTAGAACTCCTGGTGATGATAAACGGTTAATAGGTTGGATTCTACGTTTAGAACTCCTGGTGATGATAAACGGTTAATAGGTTGGATTCTACGTTTAGAACTCCTGGTGATGATAAACGGTTAATAGGTTGGATTCTACGTTTAGAACTCCTGGTGATGATAAACGGTTAATAGGTTGGATTCTACGTTTAGAACTCATGGTGATGATAAACGGTTAATAGGTTGGATTCTATGTTTAGAACTAATGGTGATGATAAACGGTTAATAGGTTGGATTCTACGTTTAGAACTGTGATGATAAACGGTTAATAGGTTGGATTCTACGTTTAGAACTCGTGGTGATGATAAACGGTTAATAGGTTGGATTCTACGTTTAGAACTCATGGTGATGATAAACGGTTAATAGGTTGGATTCTACGTTTAGAACTCATGGTGATGATAAACGGTTAATAGGTTGGATTCTACGTTTAGAACTCATGGTGATGATAAACGGTTAATAGGTTGGATTCTACGTTTAGAACTCATGGTGATGATAAACGGTTAATAGGTTGGATTCTACGTTTAGAACTCATGGTGATGATAAACGGTTAATAGGTTGGATTCTACGTTTAGAACTCCTGGTGATAAAAAACGGTTAATAGGTTGGATTCTACGTTTAGAACTCCTGGTGATGATAAACGGTTAATAGGTTGGATTCTACGTTTAGAACTCCTGGTGATGATAAACGGTTAATAGGTTGGATTCTACGTTTAGAACTCCTGGTGATGATAAACGGTTAATAGGTTGGATTCTACGTTTAGAACTCCTGGTGATGATAAACGGTTAATAGGTTGGATTCTATGTTTAGAACTCCTGGTGATGATAAACGGTTAATAGGTTGGATTCTACGTTTAGAACTCATGGTGATGATAAACGGTTAATAGGTTGGATTCTACGTTTAGAACTCATGGTGATGATAAACGGTTAATAGGTTGGATTCTACGTTTAGAACTCATGGTGATGATAAACGGTTAATAGGTTGGATTCTACGTTTAGAACTCATGGTGATGATAAACGGTTAATAGGTTGGATTCTACGTTTAGAACTGTGATGATAAACGGTTAATAGGTTGGATTCTACGTTTAGAACTCGTGGTGATGATAAACGGTTAATAGGTTGCATTCTACGTTTAGAACTCATGGTGATGATAAACGGTTAATAGGTTGGATTCTACGTTTAGAACTCATGGTGATGATAAACGGTTAATAGGTTGGATTCTACGTTTAGAACTCATGGTGATGATAAACGGTTAATAGGTTGGATTCTACGTTTAGAACTCATGGTGATGATAAACGGTTAATAGGTTGGATTCTACGTTTAGAACTCCTGGTGATGATAAACGGTTAATAGGTTGGATTCTACGTTTAGAACTCCTGGTGATGATAAACGGTTAATAGGTTGGATTCTACGTTTAGAACTCCTGGTGATGATAAACGGTTAATAGGTTGGATTCTACGTTTAGAACTCATGGTGATGATAAACGGTTAATAGGTTGGATTCTACGTTTAGAACTCATGGTGATGATAAACGGTTAATAGGTTGGATTCTACGTTTAGAACTCATGGTGATGATAAACGGTTAATAGGTTGGATTCTACGTTTAGAACTCATGGTGATGATAAACGGTTAATAGGTTGGATTCTACGTTTAGAACTCATGGTGATGATAAACGGTTAATAGGTTGGATTCTACGTTTAGAACTCATGGTGATGATAAACGGTTAATAGGTTGGATTCTACGTTTAGAACTCGTGGTGATGATAAACGGTTAATAGGTTGGATTCTACGTTTAGAACTCATGGTGATGATAAACGGTTAATAGGTTGGATTCTACGTTTAGAACTCATGGTGATGATAAACGGTTAATAGGTTGGATTCTACGTTTAGAACTCATGGTGATGATAAACGGTTAATAGGTTGGATTCTACGTTTAGAACTCATGGTGATGATAAACGGTTAATAGGTTGGATTCTACGTTTAGAACTCATGGTGATGATAAACGGTTAATAGGTTGGATTCTACGTTTAGAACTCCTGGTGATGATAAACGGTTAATAGGTTGGATTCTACGTTAGAACTCCTGGTGATGATAAACGGTTAATAGGTTGGATTCTACGTTTAGAACTCCTGGTGATGATAAACGGTTAATAGGTTGGATTCTACGTTTAGAACTCATGGTGATGATAAACGGTTAATAGGTTGGATTCTACGTTAGAACTCATGGTGATGATAAACGGTTAATAGGTTGGATTCTACGTTTAGAACTCATGGTGATGATAAACGGTTAATAGGTTGGATTCTACGTTTAGAACTCATGGTGATGATAAACGGTTAATAGGTTGGATTCTACGTTTAGAACTCATGGTGATGATAAACGGTTAATAGGTTGGATTCTACGTATAGAACTCATGGTGATGATAAACGGTTAATAGGTTGGATTCTACGTTTAGAACTCATGGTGATGATAAACGGTTAATAGGTTGGATTCTACGTTTAGAACTCATGGTGATAAACGGTTAATAGGTTGGATTCTACGTTTAGAACTCATGGTGATGATAAACGGTTAATAGGTTGGATTCTACGTTTAGAACTCATGGTGATGATAAACGGTTAATAGGTTGGATTCTACGTTTAGAACTCATGGTGATGATAAACGGTTAATAGGTTGGATTCTACGTTTAGAACTCATGGTGATGATAAACGGTTAATAGGTTGGATTCTACGTTTAGAACTTATGGTGATGATAAACGGTTAATAGGTTGGATTCTACGTTTAGAACTCATGGTGATGATAAACGGTTAATAGGTTGGATTCTACGTTTAGAACTCATGGTGATGATAAACGGTTAATAGGTTGGATTCTACGTTTAGAACTCATGGTGATGATAAACGGTTAATAGGTTGGATTCTACGTTTAGAACTCATGGTGATGATAAAGCTCTGCAAATCTTGGTGGGTGCTTCCGCGGATAGCATACTGTAACGTATTAACATCCCCAGGCAAAGCAGGTGAAATTAATTAAACTGTGTTGGTGGTGTAATGGTTTAGATGCTTATGTTCTGGGTGTGGTGTCCCGAGTTCGAATCCTGGGAGAGCCATATGCTTTCATTAGTTTATTCAAGTGCATTGAGGTTTGTAATTGATGATTAATGTTAGGAACGGGATGTTACTTAATTTATAGAGTGTACAAAGTAACTACACCTTGCATATTTATAAACTCAATAAAATCTATTGGGAACATATAAAATCACTGAAGCTGTACTCGTTGGAGCGTAAAAGGGAATGATACTTAATAATATACTATATGCACGTGAAAAATCGCAGAGGGTTTAGTACCAAGTCTACTCACCCCGAAAGCCATGAAGTTGTGTGACAGAAGAGGCTGGGAATTCGATATTTCCCTGATGGATAATCGGGGTGCTATGGACTGATTGCGAGAGGCTTGTTTATCCCATACAGTAGAGGCCCACGTCTCTTCAACAAACTTCCACGGCAAGTAAGAGAATTGAAGGGTGTATCTTTAGACAACTTCAAGAGAACCCTCAATGTTGAACTAATACAGGTGCCAGATGAGCCCATCTTCGCAGGGGAGCGCTCCGCCCCCTTCGAACAGTCTACTGCACCATATCACAACCAACGACCATGGGGGTCCCTGCTCGTTGGTACTACTAACTGTGTAGCCAAGACAACAGAGGTAGGTAAAGGAAGATGATAGCAAACCACAGGACTTATTATACGAGAGATCTGAATTCATATGCTATTTCTATCGTGCAATGTCAGTCAGAGTATATTGAAAAAACGTTACACAGCAACGAACATTTTTGTCGACCATCACCCTTACCACTTCAAACCTTCCTCGTCCCACCCTCCTTGCTAGCGCACAAGGTTGGAATTCCTGGGATGATTTCAAATGAATATAAACGGTCATATGAGTTCATGTGATAATACTGAGCTGAGCAGACAATGTAATCTGAGGTCAAGTTGATCTGTTATTGGGTATAAGAGGATAAGTTGAGACAATTGGTTGGTTTTGTGTGCGGCCATTTGTGTTCATGTGTCAAATTCCACAGCTAATTTAGGCTGAGTGGCCGTTTTGGTCGGTAGACGTTTGGACTGAATAACCACCTGTTCTGGGCTGTATTTTATTTTTGTTTTATTTTTATTTTTTTATTTTCTATATTCCAACTTACTTCCTCTCGGGCATAGGCTGAGAGCCTTAACATTCACCGCTTTACAATGAACAGTGAAGCCCGTGAGGTCTTGTTCCAGTCTAGGGAGTGAGACATGTGAAGCACGTAGAGTACAACAAGCACCTGCCATCTTGCCTTCACATGAGGCACGGTGCTCACTCATGGCCCGAAACGACCCCATCTCTGAAGCCACCTCGTTCCCGTGCTTCACTGTCTCACCCCCTACACTCGGACTCTCACACTTACACACACACAACACCACCTGTTGAGCAGATCGTGGCCGGACGGATTGCCGATGGACATTTGGCCGAACGGATATTTGGCCGAACGGTTAGGTTAAGTTAGGTTAGGTTAGGTTAGGTTAGGTTAAGTTAAGTTAGGTTAAATTAGGTTAGGTTAGGCTAGGTTAGGGTCTGTCGGCAATCCGTCCGGGAGCCTGAGCAGATAACTCACTAGGCATTGCACCCCTATAGCATATTTTTAATATGGGAATATTCATACAGTGCTATTTAATCAGGGAACAATGAGGGTATTTTATTGACGTTTCGGTGGGCTTGTGGTAATGCACTGATACCAGGTACAGCACAAATTCCATCCCAATAATATCTTCCCATTGATACATCGGGATTTGAACCCGGGACCTTTGGATTACCAGGCCAGTGGCAAGACCACTCAACCACACCTCCCCTTATGGAGGTGTGTGGCTAATTATGTTTATGGCCAATTTGGAATGAGCGGCCCCTCTAACATTTAGGAGATATCACAGCTTAAACTTAATGTATATAATCACTGAAGTAAGCAAATCAGTATGGGCCAAGTAATTGTTTTGGCCCGTGGGATATTTAGTCCACAGATGTTTTGGTTTGTGGCCGATGTTTGCCGAGTAGAGCTATAAATATTGTTTGAACAGTATGGGCCATTTTTTTCCACGGCCGTTTTTATCCTCATCCGACCAATCTGTATGGTCCATGGCCAATGGGTGACCTCACACGGAGCACAATATACTGCCATAGATTCGTTTGATTGATGGTTAGATGTGGCCCTTGGCGGACACTCCAAAATTCTTCTTAGGGCCCATTAATGTCAATTAAAATCCTTACTATGTCTACCTGTTTATCGTGGATGACGTCATTCAGCAAATGTAAGCTTTTGAATGAGGTCAACAAATATTTATACTACATTTTAAACCATTTGTCACATGACTCGAACTCAAGCTCCGCCTTTGTGACACCCATTCAGCATGGGATAAGTGGCTGCCTTGGTCCGAGACTGATTTAGTCTGCTGCAGATTTGGTCCATGGCTGATATACTGTATATGAACCAAGCGATTGGTTGATAAAGTGCAATCTGTTCATGCATGTGGTGAGGGCTTAGAGATCTTGGATAAATGTATTTATCTTGGTAGCGTGATCCATAAAATGATGAGTCGGGCCACGATGTCAATCAACGCCTCGGCTTTGCATATGATGAGGTTATGGCTTTACTCAATAAAAGTATATATCGTTGCCGATACCTCTGCAGAAGGATGAAGCTGTGGATCTTGTGGATTAAATGGATGTAAGACATGGACACTTAAAAGTGAGTTGAAGAGACGCCTTAACTCCTTTGGTATTAAATGTCTTCGCAGGATCATGGGCTATCGCTGGCACGATTACATCTCAAACCAGCAACTACTGACTACTCCGCGAAACATATGCAAGTTATATTAGTTGCATGGTCCATGAACGCCAATTTCGGTTATATGGGCATGTGGTTCCCCTCCATGAAGCTAACCCTGCTCACCAGGTGGTCTCTGCAGAGGACAACACTGAGTGGAGTAAGCCTAGAGGAAGACCACGGAACTCATGGCTGAGGCAAGTCGACCAATCTTGCGATAGGATGCTTGATATGGGCCGGGCAGATGCCTGGGGTCTCAGAGCTTGGGGGGATATCCAGGAATGGAGTTGGAGGGTGAGAGCAGCTACGCGCTGTTGATTGAATTAGTTCAAGTGTCAAATCTGATACACTGACCCACCCTCTTTTCTCTTCATCATGTAACCTTATCCCTGAGAACTTGGCAATAACAATAAGAATGAGCCGAAGGTCCATGTACAGTTGCCATCATTAGTTCTTTTCCTCTCGTACACCTTATACATTGAAATATAATGCGCATGATTGAATTACGAATGTAGTTTCTTATGCAGTGGTTGACTCATCTGATTAGTCAACTAACAATTAAATGAAACAGCATCCGCAATTCGTTCATATTCATTTTACTTTCATACAAAAGATCACGACGAGGAACAGAACTTACGTGGGCAACTGTACGTTTGTTTACGTGACGGAGGTGAAAGATGTGATGACACCGATAGGTTTAACACTCCCCATAAACCCTGACCATAACAATAGCCAACACAATAGTACTGCCAGGTTCCTATCTACTTTACCTCCAACACATTCCTGTTTATGACGCTAACACAACACAATCGACTCACCTGTTGAATCAATACATCTGTGACTCCCTCAGACAGCCTAGTGTCCTACTGCTCACTCTCGAGGAAGAAATAGACGGTTTGGTTTACGTATTTACCTATGTATACAATTTCAGAATGTTTACAGCCTAGAATTGTAATTCAGCCTAATTTAACAGAATGTCAATAACTGTAAATATGAAAGGTAAGGTATCATGATAGGGTACCATTATAAACACCAGGTCTTGCACATTACAAATATAGACTATAATATGGGATGCAATATTGCAAGCAAGCAATATAATGTAGGATGAGCTATTTAAACTATCGGGGAAATGTTTAAACAAAATATTACTGTTACATGTACAATGAAGAGTATTCATACAATCAGAGTAATACTGGACATACTATACAAGATTTACCTGAAAATAATATGGAAAGATATTGTATATAACGTGGCTAAATGATATAGTGAGTGTTGTTGGGTTGGTGGAGAGTAAAATATTGGATAAGCGCTACTTAAAGTACATAATTATGGTGTATTATAAAGACCTTTAAATAAATAGTCTGTGTATGACGAAAAACATACATTAGAGAAAACAGGCTTAATTAAGTTTAAAATTAAAATTAAGTTTAAGGATGGTGATAAAAGAAACATTAAAGATGAAAATTATATCTTGTAAAATTTAGTATAGAGCTTGTGATAAAAGAGACATTAGTATAATTGAATGTCCATGTGGGGTTCAATAAATTATATTGTAGAGTATTGCTGGGTTGAGGAGGTTAACAAAGATCCACTGTGAAACGTAAGAGGATTTTCCCATGGTATGAAAGGGGGGGGGGGGGGGGGTGTTAGAGAAGAACGTAAATGGGGAGGCGTTTTGGGAACAGGAGGGGCGGAGAAAAGAGAGAGGGAAAGAAGTAAGGTAGGAGGAGTACAAAGAAGTACACAGGAGAGCAAGCAACAACAGATCTATTGATCGCTTGTATCTAAACTACCTAGCCTGTTATGTAAGAGAGAAAATATGGCTTATGAGGGGACAGCATTTATTTGTTCCATGCAGAAATGGATAAACTGACATGGTACTCGACAGGAAAATATAAAAATTAAACTATCTTAACCCGTTGAGCCCCGGCTAGTTATAATATTTTGTTCACCCCAGTCCCAAGCCATTTTCACTTATTTTTTTTGTTTGCTAAAATGGAAGACAAGGATGAGAAATGAAAAAAAAAAAAAAAAAAATCACCTCTGACATTTTTTTTTTGGGGGGGGGCCGGTGGGGGGTTGGGGGGGGGGGGGGCCGGTGGGGGGTTGGGGGGGGGGCGCTTCAAAAAAATTTGTTGAGCCAAAATGGAAGAGAATGGTGAGAAATGAACACACAAATAAAAAAAAACTCATTTCGGTCATTTGGAGGGTGGGGGGGGGGTTTCAATAGTTCGTGTCCCCCGCATGACCACCCGCCCGGGAGCACTAGGGTAAAAACTGAGTATGGCATTGTAAGGCATACATCCTAAGGAGTATCTCACATAAATCTCAAGCCTCTAGCTCCCATACGACCGGAGTAATGAAGGTTCAAAGTGGCGGTAAACTAGGGGTGTAAACTATCCCCACTAAGCCCACCACCACCAGCCGCGCGGCTGTCTCGGCCCGCTCACACCTACTGGCCCGGCTCCCCCACACACTACGGTACCGCCCCCTCCTATTCTCCCGCCATTTCCTACCTTACGAGCCACGTAAGTGTTTTTTATATGTCGGACGCACGTGATGCGTCGCTGGGAGTTGGTGATCAAAGACTGCCGACGCAACACGTGCGACGCTGGGTCTCAACGGGTTAATATATCTTTTCTACCAAAAGAGGTAATGTGGGCATGTCTTGTTATGCGTCTGTAAACACAGTCAGTTGGGGATTTAGGGCGAGCTAATTGTCTAAGCGATCTTTGAAGGTTTCAACAGTGCCTAACAAACCTAGTCTATGTGACAGATTTTTTGTTTTGGCAATTAATAGGTAGAAATGTATGCATATTTCGTTAACTATAGACCCATACCTATATTGTGTATACAGAAAGAGAGAGAGAGAGAGTTGCACAGAGTAGGGGTAGGATTGTGTTTCACGGGTGTTACGTGCTCTACGAAGAGGGGATGGTATACACTTATGCCCCTTTCACACATGTGCGACTTAATACGATTTTCACCGGCGACACCCACATTCGTGACATGTCGGACAATAAACGTATACCCTCGCATCATAATCTCATGCATCGCCCGGCCTCGCGTGGACCCTCGCGGGGGCGTCACCAATGTTCGGTTTGTTTGAAATTTGGGACGAGGACTCACGAGGGTTAGTTGCCCTCGCAAGCCTCGTCGATCATTGCAGAATAATCCGCGAGGCCCTCGGGGATCATCGACGACATCGGCGAGACATCGCGGAGGGTTTGTCACAAAAAAAACTTTGCAACGCTGCATGGCAGCTCGCCGATCTGGTCTGAGAACATCGACGATGCACAAGAGTCATCGGCGGTTTCCTCGTCGATTAATCGCCGCTGTGCGGATTAATACTCGCCGAGGCTGTACCAGCCAGGGGTACACTCTGCACGAGGCAGCAGAAGGCATGCGAAGGGCCTTGCGACGTCGCGGAATGCTCAAGACACACCTGCCGAGGCCAAAGAGCACCTTCGGCGAGGTGGGTAAAAAAAAATGATTAGGCCTATAGTGAACCTGTCAACCCTTTTTTCTATGCACCTCTCGTGGTTCACCTGTTTTTTTTTTCTCTTGCTCTCCTTTTCTCTCTTTCTCTGGTTTGTATCCATTCAGCCCCATTCAGCCAACTGGTTTAAGACGTTTATCCCCATCCAAGTATCGATATCTTCCTGGCAAGCGATAGCGAACCAGCATTATATCCCCCTGAGTGCCAGGTCCGTATATATAGGTATACGGACTAGGGTCTTGTCACGCCCAGTGCCAGGTCCGTATATATACGGACACGCCGAAAAAAAATCGTAGCAGCGAAACGACTGTACCTATGGCTTTCATATTTCTACCACATGTACTATCATACAAAAAAGTATCCTTACTAAAATGACACGCACCATTTAGACTCAATGGAGGAAGTAATATGGAAAATATTGTTTGAGCGTAGGATGGGTTGGTAGCCCAGGGGGCGGATCCACAAAGCATTTAACGATTTCGACCTTGTTCTTATCTTTGCATTACTGACCTCGCCGAAGTGTATCAGGCTCATTTCGAGCGCAGTGGAACATTTTCTTCCTCCTGAAATATGAACCTGTATTGAGATTTCGCAGCAGTGTCTTATTCCTTGCCATGAAGAAACTTTTCCGAACGAAATCTTAGCTTACCGACGTCGTAAAGTTTTGTGGCTCCGCCCCCTGGATTATAGGGCTAAGCGGTGCTCTAGATATAAGAGTATTATCAAATGGTGACACGTGATGCCTTTGTGAAAATAAATACGATAATACCACTGATTGAATTATTCCTGATATTACTATGTATAGCATTGATTGATACAATATGATAAGGAACAGATGTTTTGTGACATTTCAGACAGCCAGGCTTGCCAACTATACCGAAACTGCTCGAATCGTACCCCACTTTATGAAACTCAGCGTTCACGATAGTAAGGATACTTTTTTGTATGATAGTACCTTACCCTTCTTGCTTCTTGCCACCACCAACACATCCCCCTCCCCCCACCCACTCTCTGACTATCGGTCGCCTCACAAGGAAAACAAAAAGAAATCTGTGGCGGCGAAACGACTGCACCAATCGGTTCCATATTTGTGTGACAAGTCCCTTACCCTTCTGCCTTCCCCCCACCTCACCCCCAACCGCCTCCCACCACCCAGTTCCAGCGTATCCGTACGAAGAAAAGGAAAAAAAGGAAAATCCGTGGTGGCGAAACTACCTCACCAATCGGCTTCATATTTGTAACACGAGTCAATTACGCTTCTACCTTCCCCCCCCCCCCTCCCCCCCCCCCCACCATCTAATGGAGAAAACTAAAAAAGGCGAGATGGGCTCAATTTTTAAGCCTTAACGCAAACATTGAGCCCACCTCGCTGTTTTTTGTTTTATCTCCTCTCCCTGTCTCCTCTTTTTTTTTGTTTTTCTATTTCTCTCCCTCTCTTTGCCTTGTATCCGTTCGGCCCCGTTCAGCCTACTGTTTTAAGACGTTTACCCCCATCCAGGTTTCAATATTTTCCTGGTGAGCGGTAGCGAGCCAACGTATATATATTTTGTTTTGAGAGCAAGCTAAATTTGTACATTATTTGATAGAAAAATATCTCCGGCAAAGCCGGACATTGCCAATCTCCGAATTGGGGAGATGGGTCGTTTTTCTGGTCCCCTTTCTTCCTCATGGTTAACCCCATTAGTTTTCATATTTTATGACGTTCGGCCCATTAGTTTGGCGATTTTAAGATAAATTTGTACATTTTTGACGAGTTGGGTTGGGTATGAGGGGGGATCTGCTTGGTGTGGGCCAATCGGCACTCTGCAGACCCCGTAATCTTGTGTCGATCTCTGACCGTTTTGGTGAGGTCAAGTCCTCAAGGCATTAGTGATTTGGGTCTATAATTAGGCCTTGTAATTGGGGTTGGGTGTGACAGGGATCTGCCTTGTGTGGTCCGATCGGCTTTCTGCAGACTCCTGTTTTCTGATGTTCTTATGTTTTTGCCATGAAATATATGCAAAAAGTTTTCGGATAATCTCGCCGAGGTATTCGCCGAACCATCGCTTAATTCGCCGAAGACGTCGCAGAACATACGCCGAGGAATCGGTCATCCTTCGCATTATTTCGCAATATTTTATTCAAATGTGACAGTTCTCGCCGAGGTCATCGGCGAACAATCGCTCAATTTGCCGATGCCATCGCATAATGTCGCCGATTACGTCTTACCCATCGGCGACGTCGTCGCCGGGTGTAAACTTGTCAACGGATTTTAACGGTCAAAATCGTAGACGTCGCACACATTCCTTGCGAATTGACAAGGCTATGTCCTCGGCGACGATAATCGTATGAAGTCGCACATGTGTGAAAGGGGCATAAGAGAGCTCTGAGGAATACTGATTATTGTAATAGCGGTAGAATAGTGAGAGAAATTGAGTTTTAATAGTAATGCAAATAACAAGGTTATCTCTGCCCCAATTAGAGATATTAGAGAGATCAGAAGATAGGTGTTTTATGGCCGCCTTACGTGAGTTTTGGAGTTCCTGCTGTGAATGGAGTTGTGGAAGGCTAGTTGAACAGTGTAATGTAGAGTCGTCATCATATGAGTGAATGGGGCTGGAGGTGCAGTTGAGAAGCTCGTTAATGAATAATAGGAAGAGAATTGGAGAATCATGATGAACACCGGAATTGATAGGTTGAGGAAGTGAACGGTAGCCGTCCACAACCGCAGCTATGGAACGGCCGGAAAGGAAATTATAAATATAGGCACAGATGGAGGGATAGAAACCGAAGGAGGGTAGTTTGGAAGTGAGGGATTTGTGCCAGACTCTATCGAAGAATGTCGATATGTCTATAACCAATAGAAAGTTTCACCGAAGTTCCGAATGGAGGATGACGTATGAGTTTTGTTTTCCCTTTAAGACATTTCTGGATTTTTATGTTTAGGTAATTGAAATTTGAACACTTTGAACTAGTCAATATGCAGAGTTAGTGCCAGTGGTTTGGTAGCAGTGAGTTGTAGCTACACTGAAATGTTAGCCTGACAAGCGCGCAATTAGCCTAAGACTTGACCACACCTGGTGAGAATTGATGGGCGAAAAGGTCACTATCACAAACCTTAATGTAATGTACATCAAAGTGTTAGTATCACACCAACACATCCTACTGCGAAGGTTATTTGCACAAAAATAATATAAATGTGTTGTGGACATGGTCGCAGCTCCTCACATGCTGCACAGATCTGCTCCTTGAACACTTTGCTCACCTCCTCCACTTCGAACTCCCGATGATTTATCATCTATATAAATTATATTGATGTAGGTATGAATAACTTTATCTCCAAATTTGCCGACGATACAAAAATAGGGAACATAGTCTTAAGTAAGGAAGACAGAAATAGCCTACAGTCCGACTTAAGCAAAATATATTGGAATGGTCAGAAAAGTGGCAAATGCCCTTTAATATTGACAAATGTCAAATTTTGCACGTTGGTCTAAACACAAAAAGTATGACTATCAAATGAAAGGCCAACCAATACTAGCAAACTCTAAGGTAAAAGATCTCAGGGATATAATATCTGAAAAGCTAAAATCCTCAGAACAATGTGCGGCTGCGGATAATATAGCTAACAAAGCCTTGGGATTTATCAAAATACATTTTACCTTTAAGAACGAGAACATTATTTTGCCGTTATTCAAAAACATTGGAATATGACGTTCAGTTCTGGGCCCCGTATCTCAAGAAATACATTGAAAAACTCGAATCCGTGCAGCTTAGAGCAACTATGTTAATCCCCTCTTTCAGAAACAAGCCATATTATGAAAGATTAAAGAAATCAAATTTGTTCTTTCTAAAGAAAAGGAAGCTAAGAGGACAACTTATCGATTGTTTTAGGATACATAAAGGATTTGACAGAGTAGACATCAATGCACTGTTCACGATTAATAACAATGCTGCAACCCGAGGTCATGGAATGAAATTAAATAGAAAGAAGGCATGCCTAGATGTCACACACCATTTCTTCACATACAGTGTAGTCAAAGAGTGGAATAGTTTACCGAGGGAGGGAGATTGTATTAAAATGAATGAATCAGTAGGTAAGTGTAAATTCCCTTTCATACTAATTTCTTTCTATAATCTATAATAACTTTCCTTGAGGGTATATCATGACCCATAAGGTAACACTTCATCCTATTTTCCGGTACGGCTTTTTCGCTGGAGGGAGCGGAGAATGGGAAGAGAGCCTTCTACTTTGCTGTCCTTTTCTTCTGTCCCTGTCTAGTAGTATTAAGGCCGGACCACCTAGTAGGGACCGCAAGGTCTGTGTGGTCTGGGTATCTGTGTAACTGTGTAACTTTTTTTGTTTTCCTTCATATTATTTAGTTTTTTTTTGGAACAGTCTCGTTAGACATTTTACAAGTTAAAGGAATTTGAGCTAACAAATTAACCTATTTCAAAGCCTAAACAATTTCCTTATCATTTTGATATATTGCTGATCTAGGTGTGACACCTATTTTTGAGCCAAGAGTTTGCATTATGTTTAAATAATTTCATTGAATAGCCTTGTGGACAAGAGCACTGGATTAATATCTTGTTCCACATTGTACAGTAAGTAGGCAAGAACTGACGTTATAATGCGAAGTACGACATCGTGGTTCCTCTAGTGCTGCAAGTGCTTGCTCCACTGATCTAGTGGTGCGAAGAGGTTGACATTGCTGCACCCATAGTGACTGTAGAGGGGGTGTTTGTAGCTGATGGATTCAAAACATTGTTCTATCTATCTATCTATTGCCTGACGCCGTGATCCCCGAAGGGGTGGCCACGAACGAACCGCCCCCATGCACCTCTGTCCCCAGTCAGTCGACGCCCCTCCCCCCAACCAGCACCGCCTTCGTTCATGTACTTCCTCACTCCATCCTTCCACCTCATATTCGGTCTACCTCTCCCCCTCTGTCCCTCCACCTCGCTCTCGTACACCCTCTTAGTCATTCTCTCGCTTTCCATACGTTCCATATGGCCGAACCATCTCAAGTTGTTCCTTTTCACACTTTCCAGCACATCTACCTCCACACCACACCTCCTTCTTACTTCCTCATTAGTCTGTCTATCCCTCCATGTAACTCCGCACGCACTCCTTAAGTAATTCATTTCCACTGCTCTCACTCTTGGTCTGAGTCTCTCAACCAACGTCCATGCTTCGCTTCCGTAAGTCAGTGTCGGGATTACCACACTGTCATGCAAGGACTTCTTCACTTCCATACTGACCACCCTATTTCTTGTTACTGCTTTTAGCGTTCCTACAACCCTCTTCCCCTGTTGTACCCTCTCCCGCACCTCTTCATCCATAGTCCCATCTTTACTCAACACACTGCCCAGATACTTAAAAGAGTTGACGATCTCCATAGCCTGACCGTTCAGCTTCACCTCACACTCTGTGACTTCACCCCTTTCAAAGACCATAACCTTGCTCTTCCCCGTATTTACCTTCAAATTCCGTTTTTCGCACACTGTTCCTAACTCATTTACCAGACCCTGCAACTCCCATTCATTATCACTCATCAGAACTGTATCATCCGCAAACAGCAGTATAGGTAGCTTCCACTCAATTCCCTCCCTTTTCAGCGATACCCCAACATCCACTGCTCTTGATAGTATTTCTTTCATAACTCCATCCATATATACAGTAAACAACCACGGGGACATCACACACCCCTGTTTCAAACCAACATTCAGGTCAAAAAACTCGCTCTGCTCACTCTCCACACGTACTGCCGCCTTTGCACCCTCATACATGCTCTTCACTGCTTTCAGCAACTTGCCCTCTACTCCGTATATTCTAAGTACTTTCCACAAACCTTCTCTATCCACTCTGTCATAGGCCTTCTCCAAGTCCATAAAGGCAACATACACCTTTTGTTTCTTCTCCAGATACTTCTCCACAACACAATTCAGGGTAAAAATCTGATCTACACATCCTCTTCCCTTCCTAAAACCTCCCTGCTCGTCGCCTATCCATTTCTCCGTTCTCACTCTCACTCTCTCAATCACTACCCTACTGTATACCTTCCCTACTACGCTTAGAAGACATATTCCTCGGTGGTTACCACACACTCCTCTTTCCCCTTTGCCCTTATATAGGGGGACTATTATGCCAGTCTTCCAGTCATCGGGTGCACTCCCCTTCTCCCATGCTAGTTTGCACATTTTCCATACCCATTCTATCACTATCTCACCACCATACCTCAACATTTCCCCACACACTCCATCTGTTCCTGGTGCTTTCCCCAACTTCACTCTTTTCATGGCTTCCCACACTTCTGACCTCCTGATCCCCACCTCCTCCTCCACTACTTCTCTTCTTCTCCCTCCCATACCATATCCAGCTATGTTTGCTGGCTCTTCATTCCTTTCATTTAGCAACTCACTGAAGTACACCCTCCATCTTTCGACTCTCTCTTGCTTCTCGGCTAGCATTCTCCCATTCTTATCTTTCACACCCTTACTGTTTCCCTTGCTACCTTCCATAACTTTCTTGACTTCTTTCCAGAACAGTTTCTTACTCTCCCTCCATTTTACACTCAGATTCCTTCCAAATTCCTCATCTACTCTTCTCTTACTTTCCTTCACTACTCTCTTCACCACCCTCTTACTCTCCACGTACCTCGCTCGTTTCTGTCTCTCGGAATCTTCATTCCCTCTACTACCCAACCACTCTCTATATGCTTTCTTCTTTTCTTCCACAGCTATTCTTACCTCTTCTGTCCACCATGCTGTACCTTTCACTCCCCTTCCTCTTCTCCTCACTCCACACACCTCCTCACATGCTGCACAGATCTCATCCTTAAACACCTTGCTCATCTCCTCCACTTCCTCCATAACTTCCAAGTCGAACCCACCTAGTCGTCTTTCCACTGCTCTCCTGTACTCCTCCCTGATTTCCTCCTCCTGCAACCTCTCCAACATTGTTGACAGTCCTCATACGTCTCTTCGGTGTTGAAGGGAGTCAAGATGTCTATGTGGGCGAGATGAGTCACTCTCTATGATCTTCTTGGAGAATCTTGGCTCTGTCCTGAACTTTATCGAGTAGATAAAGACGTTTTTTGGCTGCACCTCCCCAACTCAGTGCTGAGTATTCCATTAATGATCTTGTTATTGATTTGTACACCATTTTTCTTCCCTTTTTGTTCAGATACCATGAAAATCTTTTAAATGCTGTTATTTTCCTGGCTGCATTTCTTGCCATATTTGTTAATCGCATTTGGAAGGTTAGTTTTGTGTCATATATTATTCCCAATATTTGTATCTCATCTTTTGAGATTTTTGTTTTTGTTTATGCATTCGAATATCTGATGTAATACTTATAAACTGTGGCTTATTCGGTGCAAACTTAACCTGCCACCTCTCACCCCATAATATATTATGGTGTTTAGCACCTTCAATGCTTCTTCCTCTCTTGCTAGGTCATAGCTGAGTGACAGCTATCTAGGGTCCCATCATGGGTGAATGCTTTAGCTTCTGGGATAAGATGGAGGTCATTTAAATATATATTCCACATTAACCCTGGAACGGCGCCGAGACTCTTGAGAGGTTTTGATGGTGGAAGGCGACGGGACTCTTAACCCTTTCACGCATTTATGACGCAGAGGTTGCCAGATTAGCAATAAGAAATAGAGTCCTCTCACTCTTATAATTACCTCTCCAAAATTAGTTTTCTGCCCACAGCTAACTCAAAGACAACTGCAGAGGTTGAAGTAACTAAATTAAAGGTTTCTAAATACCCCTGATGGTAACAAAGGCTTTAAAGTATCCCCAATAGGCTCAAAATCGCGTCATATTTCGGAGAGGGTTAAGATCCAAGGCCTAAAAAAAAGTCTTTTAAAAGATCCCAGTGGCACTCAAAACAAAGGAATTTGTGATTAAGTGAGATAATTCCCCTCCATACCTTCTATCACTCCTCCACATGTGTCAAAACCCTCTCCTTCCCCCCCCCTCCCCCTTCAATTATCACCTATTTTCCTCTTATTCCCTTGTTTATTGGTTCATGTATTGCTCCAATATCTCCAACCCGGTTCCAAGGTCGTCTACTGCGCATATCGCATATCGCATATCGAGAGTGTGGCAAGAGAAAGAAAATAAGACTGAGGGCTCAGTCTGCCTTCAGGCCTCAGAGAGGGAGGGTATACGTCGCGTTCATCTCTCACCTCATGACTGGAGGGTCGGCAATAATTCGTCTTTTTCACCCCCCAAATACTATTCCCACTTGTGTTATTGCTGTTACATGTCAATATCTTCATATTAATTATAAAATAGGCGGTGACCGGTCACTTCAACCAGTAGACCATTTCAACCAGTAGCTCTCAAGCAGTACCAAATCAACCAATACGGTTAGGTTAGGTTAGGTTAGGTTAGTACTATATTTTGGCACTGGTTTGGTTGGTCTGGGTTAATTTGGCACTGGTTGAGAGCTACTGGTTGAAATGGTCTACTGGTTGAAGTGACATGGAACCAAAATAGGTGCATATGAATAAGTAATAACGATATTTATGGTAAAATTACGATTTTAGGCGGAAATGAAGCCAAATATCCTCGCTTGGCGGGAGGGTTTGAACTACCAATAGCTCGCGCTTCCCGGGTTAATGTCCCAAGAACACTTCCTTGTGGTACTCCAGCATGTATTTCATAGAGTGATGATGCTTTACCACTTAATATAACCCTCAGATATCTGTTGCTTAGGTAGTCACGAAAAAGTGCAAGGATGTCTCCTTGTACTCCAACTGCCTTCAGTTTGCTCAGGAGTCCCTCATGCCAAACTTTATCAAATGTTCTTTCAATATCTAAAGCAAGGATGTATTTATGCAAACCATTGTCCAGGGCTGCAGTCCATTTTGATGTCATGAGCAGGTGAAGATCGGATGCCAAATTGACGTTCACTTAGAAAGTGATTCTTTATTTAGTGCAAAGCTATATTATTTTCTAGAATTTTACTTATGACTGAGAGAAGGGCAACTGGGCGGTAGTTTTTTTACAACACTTTTAGGTCCTTTCTTGTGAACAGGTACAACATTGCTTACCTTCCACTGTTTGGGCCATTCCCTTCTTTCTAGTATATTCTTAAACATTAGCGTGAGGGGGTAAGCTAGTTGTTTAGCACACTTCCGTAGTAGTCGTGGGCCGACTTCATCAGGGCCAACAGGGTTTTTTTCATCTATGTCTTGTAGCATAGTATAAACCTCCAATGTCCTAGTTACCACACTCTGCATATTGTCCTTGGTTATTGTAGGAAGTGATAGGGATAGGCGATGAGGGTGAGGCATTGTCATTTTTGAAGCAAATGTCTGAGTGAAAGCATTAGCGTTTTCTTCTGTGCTAAGTGCAATTTTGCCTTTATTTGTGTTAGGAGGAGGGATGGTTTCCTCTCGATGTATCTTGTTTTTTTTTTTGTTTTTTTTTTTACTAGTTTCCACCACATCTTTGCTTCCAACATGTTTTCCTTTAGGGTATGATCACTAATTTTGGAGACATGTGTATGTGAGGAACATAATTATTTTGTAATTAGCCTATATTAGATATGATGTATTTTTTTATCTGTCTCGTACTACATCTTGGAAATTTACGGAAAACATAAACACACAAGTGCCGCAGTGATGACCGTATTTTTTATATAACAGCCCGCAGTCATTGAGTTAAAGCTTGGACAATCGTCCTGACTGTCGGAGGTTCGAATCCGGTTGGGAGCATATAAACACTCAGATATAGATATATATATATATATATATATATATATATATATATATATATATATATATATATATATATATATATATATATATATATATATATATATATATATATATATATATATATATATATATATATATATGTATATTATAATATAATTTTAAGTATCTGGGCAGTGTGTTGAGTAAAGATGGGACTATCGATGAAGAAGTGCGGGAGAGGGTACAACAGGGGAAGAGGGTTGTAGGAATGCTAAAAGCAGTAACAAGAAATAGGGTGGTCAGTATGGAAGTGAAGAAGTCCTTGCATGACAGTGTGGTAATCCCGACACTGACTTACGGAAGCGAAGCATGGACGTTGGTTGAGAAACTCAGACCAAGAGTGAGAGCAGTGGAAATGAATTACTTAAGGAATGCGTGCGGAGTTACATGGAGGGATAGACAGACTAATGAGGAAGTAAGAAGGAGGTGTGGTGTGGAGGTAGATGTGCTGAAAAGTGTGAAAAGGAACAACTTGAGATGGTTGGGCCATATGGAACGTATGGAAAGCGAGAGAATGACTAAGAGGGTGTACGAGAGCGAGGTGGAGGGACAGAGAGGGAGAGGTAGACCGAATGAGAGGTGGAAGGATGGAGTGAGGAAGTACATGAACGAAAGCGGTGCTGGTTGGTGGGACGGGCGTCGAATGACTGGGGACAGAGGTGCATGGGGGCGGTTCGTTCGTGTAATAGTAGTCTTATGAATAATAATGCGAGTGCATTAAGAGACTGGACTTATGGAGATTTAGAGATTTTGGGATTCTATGAGATTATGTTAGGAGTGAGAGGGAACTTTGGGTAAGAAACCCTCTCTCCCCTCCTCGACCAGTAAACCGCAGACAGGACCCCTCTGTCCAGCTAGGCCTATGTGTATGTACGCACACGTGAGCGTGTGTGTACAGTCAGGTGCGTGTGAGCACGTTTGAATCTGAGGGCTGCTCGGGGCACCCTATGGTACCCCTCAGCTAGCCAGTCTTGCCCCAGCCACGAACGACGATAGACCTAGGCATACGGGTCTAGTCGTGAGGGTGTGTGTGTGTTATAACTATTGTTGTAAGCAAGTAACAATAAGGACATCAATAAACCTACGAACAGAGAAAGTATTTGGGAGTTTAACTAATACCGATGTGTTATATATGTAACTAAGAAGTGTAAGAAACAGATCGTTACAAATGGTGGCAGCAGGTGGGATACGAATTGCAAATCGTGCCTTGTTACACACCGGTAATTATACTGGTATAAACTATTCCCTCTATCTTAACTCAACGAGATACCAGCACGGACATACGCTACCCCGTCCAAATTCGACGCACACACACACCCTGGCATTGTAAAGAGAGCTGTATGCAAGGAGAATTCCGCCAACGTGACGACGGTGGAGAGAAGCCTGTAGCAGCATCTTCAAGGAATATTTGATCATCGTGGAGGAGAGAAGAACGACGGGAGCAGAATCAACGAGTTCCCGCGTAATTTCCTAACAAGGAAGCGAGGGACGAAGGCAGGAGAGTGAGGCAGGAGCGTGGGGTGCAGCGCCGTCTACTGGGAGCATCCTGCCAACGTGGTCGCGCCATTGTGTAGCGCGGCTGGGGAGAGCGAGAGGATCAGCTGATTCATCTGTGAAGGGCGAGTGGACCTGGCGGTGAGAGGACCTAGGACTACTAGTCAGCTGATGTGTGGAACGCGATCTTATGGAAGTATCGTATAAATCCAGTTTTAGTATATGTTTTGCCTGAAGTTGGTACACTAATAGTGAGATAAGAGGTTTAGTTTATTCAATCTTGCATTAAGATAAAATTTTAATTTTAATTAGAGATACCTTTTGACTTAGACTAATTCTTGTAACTTAACGATTTTGAAGTGTAACACTAATTGTTGAGTTGAATTTTTTTAAAGTTAGGAAATACCTCTTATCTAACATTATTTTTTTGAATTCATCAAAATATTATAATTTCATGTTTTGTCATTGACATTACATTTTCTAGAATTCTGGGTGATTGTATCCGTTTTCTATACCTAATATAATTTCAAGGGCTACTTATTTATTTTTATAATACGCCAGTGTTTGAAGTTTTGAATTGCATAATTATTGTGATTTGAGATTTTGATTGATTCACGTGATTAACATTGCAATATTGTTGTGAATTAGGTGATATAGCATTTTGTCAGTGACATACAGTGATTGGATTCAGTTTGATTATGGGTGATTTATGGTATTAATATATACAGTATATAACTGGGGATATCAACTCATATATGACCCGATTTCTCAGGTTGAAGGTAGGCAAATAGCTCTACCTGGAGACCAACCCTGACAAGAGAGGACTTGTGCTTCCGGTAGCAGACGGCTGTATCCCTGGACAGCCCTTCTCTGTCTGCCAGAGGATTACATCGTCAACTGCAAGGATTTCAACAGTGGAAATCCTAGTGAGTATAAGTTTGTTGTGTCCTTTCAAACGCGGAACATGTTTTCTTAGTGAATCATGCATGACTATTTTACTAGAAGTCATAAATCTCGCGAAGTCTTTCATGACAACATGGGCGACTCGGTAATTAATAGGCCTACAGCTCCTTTCGTTGGAGACAGTCAACCTACAGCAGTAGCAGTCGAACCTGACAGGCCGACCGACCGTGCCGACGCGACAAATTGCACTCCTAACCCTGCTAATTGAAGGCCACAGGAGGTGCCGCGAGATAATTCCCCTAGTATCACTTCTCCCCCAGAACATTTTGCCAATAATCCGACTTTTATGCGCATGATAGCGGAATGTGTCTCCCAATGCATGTCTCAAGCCGAGACAAATGCCTCGGCGCCCTCAACTAATCAAGTGCCCGAAGGTGCCCATGTGCCCCAAAGTTCCTTTACAGTTCCCAGCGCACCACCCGTGACAATGTTTACCCCTACACCCTTCGCTCAGACTCCATATTCTCACATTCCTACCAGTTATGACCTTCGGACCCATATGGTCAACCTTCCCAAATTTTCAGGAGACCCCACTGACCCCTTGTCTTTAGATCAGTTCATCTATGTCCTTGATGGGGAAATAGCTAACCGTAAAATAGTAAATCATGTAGATAAGATTAATTTCTTCAGAGGTCAGATTAATTCTGATAAGGGTACAGCTAGGTCAATTATGGCTCTCACACATCTGCAATTCATCACAGATTATGCTGATTACGTGCAGATGTTCAGGAAGTACTTTAAGGATATTTCCGATAATACAGCTATCGGTGTAGCGGGGAAACTAGCACAGATTAAACGGGAGGTTAATGAGGACCTTGAAACCTTCACAGCTAGGCTAGACAGGGCTGCAGAGAATTTAGGCCCCATGTTAGTTGCCGACGGTTGGGCAGAAAACGGTACGGTCAAACTCAGGCATGTAGGCAAAATTATAGCCATGTCAGTGTACCTACAACAAGTTAATCCTGCTACCCGCAAACACTTAGACTATAAGAAGATTAAGCCTCACCAGGAGTTAGGTGAGCTTCTGTTGAAGTGTCGCGAAGTTGAGAAAAAGGGTACTAAATACACACCACCTGCACAATCCAGTCTACCTGTGCTTAGGGCGGCGTCTAACTCTCCGGGCAAGAGTGGAGGCTTCTCACGCAGCTCAGGTTCTAGTAATGCTAACGGTAATACTAACGTTGCTCAGAGCAATATTGCCACAGGTAGACAATGGGGGTCTGCCCAAGGTCAGTCGGGTCCCTCACAGGGGGTGACAGCCTCTAGACCTAACACGCAGCCCTCAAGGGTTTATGCCAGACAGCCAGCCTTCACTGGACAGCAGACAAGGAATGCTCAAACAAGAGTTTACAACCGTCCACAGAATGTGAATGGTTATCCAGGAACATATGCCCAGGTAATATGTTTTAATTGTGGCAGTCCAGGACACACACAAATCAGATGTAGGAACACTTCATATTGTCCAACTCACAAGACCAACTCACATAGCTATGGGGAATGTAGATCTAGTGCAGGGAATGTAAATGCCACGCAGAGATATCCAAGCCGGCAGGGATTCCAGGGCTCTCAAAGTCAAACAAATACGAGTAGTCAACGTACACACTCACAGCCACCTCAGGGCTATCAGAGCCAACAGACAGGGAATAGTGTAGAGACAGGTAGGCAACCTTCCTATGCTAGAGCAGTCTACTCTGATCCTTCGGGGGAAGATTTAGACCCCCTCCCAGAATACCTAACATAGTAGCAGAGGCAAGATCCATCGAAGAGGCACCTGATTATGAAGTTAACGTAAATCCAGTCCCTAAGGTAGTTACTATCAATTGTATCGAGCAAGGCCCATTGATTGAGGCGCGGTTACAAGGTAAACCTCTTAATGTTTTATTTGACACTGGTGCGAGTGTGAATTTGATCAATTTGCCCACTTTACTGAAGTACGTCCGTTTGCAACAGCCTTACGAGAAACATTTATACCCCTCTAACGTAGTCATCACTGGAGTGACGGGCTCAAAGATGAAGCCTGTAGGTGTCATCCATTTAAAGGTTAAGTTTCACAGACACATTTCTCCGGTCTTAATACCTTGTCAAGTATTGTCTCATGCTCCAGATTTGAATGATAACTTACTTTTGGGTTTAGAGACCATGAGAGAGCACAAGTTTCTGATAGACCCTAATCGCTGGGGTGTCTTTTACAAGAGCAATTTTTTGCGTTTTCTTGGTGAGCCGTACATGGTCCCTAGAGTTGTGCAAATGCTGTATGATACGAGAGACGATGAGGTTAATGGTAGCGGTAATAGCGTTGCCGAGCGGTCTAAGGCTTTACCTACAGAGATAATTCCTCAGTCTAGATTTATGAACAACGAGGACGTTTCTATTTTGCTTGCAGATAGTGTGATACGGAATGGTTCGGTAATAAAGTCCACAATATTGCCAGGTCATACGATATCAAAAGTCTCAGTGAAACTAAAGAATGTTCCTCATGAAACGGTTGTGATGGCTTTACCTGAAAGTTCTCGTGCGCAGAACCTTGATGTTGAGTCCGCCTTATACACCGTAAATAGAAAGACTGTAGACATTTTTGTGTTTAATAAGAAAGGTTACTCTATTCCACTAGATGAAGGATTTCACTTACTGGATTTCTTGACTTACCCCCACCCGGTTAAGGTAGTTGAGACGTCTGGTGAGGGTAATCATGAGTTTCGTGGGCGTGTGTTTCAAACCACAGTGCATGAAAATGTTGAGAGAGAGAGAGATTTGGATGCGCACCTTAACCCGGTAGATTATGATAATTATCGCGGAAATCTTGTAGAATTTCTGAGTCGCTACAACAACATTGTTGCTTTGCCAGATGATCCCTTGGGTAAAACAGATTTAATTGAGCATGAGATACGGTTAGAGCCAGGCGCGAAACCGAAATATATTCCTGCATATCGTCTTCCTCATAAGCAGAGAGCGGAGGTGGACAAGTATATTACTGAGATGTTAGCCCAAGATGTTATTGAAGAGTCAATTTCCCCATGGAATTATCCGATGTTTCTAGTTGCAAAGAAAGATGGATCATGGAGGCCCGTAATTGACTTTAGAAAGTTGAATGAAATGACAATACCGGACCGACAGCCTATCCCCGTGCTGCAGGACCTTCTGCAGAACATTGGAGAAGGCAATACGATATTTTCTACGATTGATCTTTTAAGTGGCTTTTTGCAAGTACCGTTAGCGAAAGACAGTCAGGAGCTTACTGCTTTCAGCACTCCTAATGGTCATTATCACTATAAGCGTATGCCCATGGGGCTTAGAAATAGCCCTCCAACCTTCACTAGACTTGTTAATTCAGTTTTTAATGGCATTATAGGGACTTCTGTTTTTGTCTATTTAGATGACATCATCATAGCGAGTAAAACGCTTGATGACCACTTCCGTAAATTAACACAAGTCTTCACTAGGTTACAAGCCGCGGGTCTGAAGCTTAAGCTAACAAAGTGTCATTTCCTTAAAAAGAAAATATCGTTCTTGGGTCACGTTGTTGATGACAGAGGAATAAGTACCTCTGATGATAAAATACAAGTGGTAAAGTTATTCCCTACACCGACTAATGCTGATCAAGTCCGTTCATTTATAGGACTGGCGGGTTATTATAGACGGTTTGTTTGGAAATTCTCGGAAAAAGCTGCGCCCCTTACGGATCTATTAAAGAAATATTCCAAGTTTGCATGGACTGCTGATTATCAAGTTGCATTCGATATGCTTAAAGATCATTTAATTAGAGCCCCCGTTTTGGCTTTCCCTAACTACGGTCATGATTTTGAGCTCCTCACGGATGCGTCGCTAACTGGGATAGGAGCAGTCTTGATGCAGAAAATTGATGGGAAGAGAAATGTTATTGCGTATGCTTCTAGAAAACTTAATTCTGCAGAGCAAAATTATGACACTGCCGAGAGAGAGGGTTTAGCAGTAGTGTGGGCTCTTAAACATTTCAGGGAGATAATTTTGGGTTACAATGTTCATGTCATGTCGACGCATCTTTTGTGCTAATAAAGAATAATAAAGGTACCAAAATAATACTTGCATTAATATACAGACCTCCAGCTCAATCAGTGCAAACTGACCGAGAAATTTACGAACAAATTGCAGATGTAAGTAACTCACAAGATACCGTAATTTTTGGTGACTTTAATTTACCTGTGACCAAGTGGGGCGATAATCTTACTTCACACTCATTACATGACTTGTATACGAACTTGCAAGAGAGTTCGCTTTATCAATTTGTTGGAACGCCGACCCGTGGTAATAACGTTCTTGACATTGTACTTGCAACAAAAGAAGAATTAATAGAGAATTTAAATGTTGGTGATGAATTCAGTAACAGCGACCATCGTACGATAACTTTCACTTTAAAGTTTACTAGTAACGAACCAAATAGTAGCATCGAAAAAGTCCCTAATTTCAAGAAAGCAAACTTCCATAAACTTAGAGCTATGTTTAAAGAAACTGACTGGAGCTTTTTAATTCACAATAACGACATAAATACATCTTGGAAGTTATTCGAAGCCACTTACCTAAAAGCAGTGCAAGACTGCATACCATCGAAAACTCGGCGTCCAGGCCATAATAATAAGCCCAAATGGTGGAATAAAGATATTTCAAACTGCCTGCTTGCTAAAATATTTGCTAATGATAGATTAAAATCCTCACAAAATGACGAAGAACGGCTGAAATTTGTAGAGCTACGACGCAAAGCCAAAAAGTTAATTAAGCAAAGTAAAAAGACCTTAGAGTTACATATTGCGAATCAAAGTAAAACAAACCCGAAAGAATTCTATAGTTATATCAGAAAGAAAAAAGTCGTTACTTCAACTGTTGGACCGTTAGTCGATGAAAATGGAGAATACACCAAAGACGAAGAACAAATGAGTAATGCCCTCAATACCTTCTTTGCATCAGTTTTTACAACAGAAGACCTCAGTGATATCCCTACACCATCGCCGATTCAGATTGATAATTCAGATGTTCTAAGCAATATCACCGTTACAGAGAGAGAAGTATTGAATTGTTTAGATAAACTCAAGGTAAATAAAACGCCAGGACCTGATACAATCTCGCCTAGAGTTCTAAAGGAAGCTAAGGATGAGCTCTCTAAACCACTGACATTACTATTCAATAAATCCTTGCAGTCTGCAACTATGCCCGATCAGTGGAAGCTAGCCAACGTAACACCGATATTCAAAAAAGGCAGCAAATCCCTACCCAGTAACTATCGTCCAATTAGCTTAACCTCAGTTGTATGTAAAATGCTAGAAACGGTCATACGAGACAGACTCGTAAATCACTTCGAGGAAAATAACATACTTAAAGATACTCAACACGGCTTTCGTAAAAAACGTTCCTGTTTAACAAACCTGTTAGACTTCTTCCACGATATCCTCAACCTCTACGATGAGAGTAAAGCTGTAGATATTATATACCTTGATTTTCAAAAGGCCTTTGACAAAGTTCCCCACAAACGTTTACTGCTAAAACTAAAAGCGCATGGAATACAAGACGGTGTGTTGAAATGGATAGAAAATTGGCTCAGCGACAGAAAGCAAAGAGTAGTCATAAACGGTAAGGCATCAAAATGGACCAATGTAAGTAGCGGGGTACCCCAGGGATCGGTACTAGGACCAATTCTCTTTCTAATTTACATCAACGACATAGATGAGGGTCTCACCTGTACAATCTCAAAATTTGCTGACGATACAAAAATTGCAAATAGCGTACTCTCAAAAGAACAAGTTGACGATATGCAACACAATCTAGATAAATTGTCATGTTGGGCCCAAATTTGGCAAATGAGTTTCAATGCGGATAAATGTAAAGTACTACATATCGGATACCTAAATGAGAAAGCAAACTATTCGATGAATGGCACTCAGCTGAAGAATGTAAACAGAGAAACCGATCTGGGAGTAACAATATCGAGTAACCTAAAACCGAGTCAACAATGTTCAGAAGTTGTTAAGAAGGCAAACAAAATAATTGGCTTTATAGGCAGGTCATTTGAGCATAAATCCAAAGAAGTTATCCTAACCCTTTACAATTCATTAGTCCGCCCTCTTCTGGAATACTGCGTTCAATCCTGGTGCCCTTATTACCAAAAAGATATAAACAAGCTAGAACGAGTTCAACGTAGAGTTACCAAAATGATACCTAGCCTAAAGAACAAACCATACGAAGAGCGTCTTAGAGAATTAAATCTATTTCCTTTAACCCAGCGCAGATTAAGAGGTGACTTAATTCAAGTGTTCAAAATCATCAAAGGCATCGACAATATGAACTGTAGTAAGTACTTCGCTATCGACCAATCTAATTACACGCGGGGAAACGGTTGCAAAATTATTGGTAAATCTTTTAACTCACACGAATCTAAGAATTTCTTCTTCAATCGAGTTGTCAACTTGTGGAATGGGCTTCCCCGAAACGTTATAGACTGCATCACCGTTGATTCATTTAAACTCCGCCTAGACAAATATCTCGCATCAAACCCGCGACTGACTGCGTTTGTAAATGAATAACTTTATTTTATCCCCCCCTCAGTTACTAACCCATCTGTCCCCTACTAACTTCCTAATCCTGCCACGGACATTAGTTCCAGGGCAGTAATTCCCTTTCCAATGTTCCCTTACCCACTCTAAACCACTGTTTGGACACTTGATCCTCAGTGTTTTGGAGGACAAGCAACCTAGAAGGGTCACTAGATCTGTTGTTGCTTGATTTCCTTTGTACTCCTTTGTACTCTATTCCGATAACACGGCAGTAGTCAACTTGTTTAAGAATAAAGAATTAAAGGGACGTCTTGCTAGGTGGTTCCTTAGCATTCAGGAGTATTCTCCCACATTTGAGCATATTGCGGGTAAGAAAAACGTAGTTGCTGATGCACTTTCACGTAATGTCCCAGTCTTCTCTGTAAACCTTGCCACACTCGACATGGCCGATGTCATCGTGAGTCAGGACCAGGATCCTGTTTGGGGACCGTTTAAAACTTGGTTGAAGTCAGGGAAGAAAGGAAAACCACCTACCACACCCGTTAAACCGAAAGACTTAATTTTGCAGGATGGCCTTTTGCATAGAGTAGCTCATTTCAATTCTAAATCAATGCCTTCCAGGCCAGTGCATCAGATCATTATACCTTGCACAAGTGTCAAGGATGTAATGAAACTGATACACGATTCACCCCATACCTCGCATCCTGGTCGAGACAGGAGTTTTAGACAGGCCCAGCTAAATTACTACTGGCCCAGGATGAAAGAGGATATTTTTCGATATGTCGAGAATTGCGAGTCTTGTGCAAGAGTGAAAGGCCATACTTCACAACCTTGCCCTATTCTTTCGTACCCCATTCGTGACGAACCTTGGAGTCAAGTTTCTGTAGATTTAATGGAATTACCCATGACTGAAGCCGGTAATAAGTACCTATTTGTAGCAATTGATTCTTTTTCTAGATTTTGTGTTTTAAGACCGATTCCTAATAAGACTGCCGAGACAGTTGCGTCTACATTCTTGAATCATGTAATATGTCCTTTCACGACTCCACAGGTTTTGCTTACTGATAACGGAACTGAATTCAACAACTCTATATTACCTAAACTCTGTGAAATATTGAGGGTCAATAAAGTAAATACACATGTTCGACATCCGAACAAGGCCTCGAATGGCCTTGTAGAGAGACAGAATAGGAAGATTTTAGAATGTCTGAGACACTTGGTTTCGCCTGAAAGTATGAGTTGGGATTTATGGATACCTCAGGTACAGGCATGTCTCAATTCTGCAATTAATAGTTCCACAGGGGAAACCCCCCATTTTATTGTCTTTGGAGTAGACAAGAAATTGCCTTATGAGCTACTTCATTCAAGACCTAAGCCTTGTTACAATGTTGATGATTTTGTTGCAGTGAGACTACAGCAATTTCAGAACATTTATCAAGGGATTCATGAAAAGTTAGCCCAATCAAATGCAGAATTGGTCAAGAGACAACATAAGTCTGCATGCCCTATATCCATAAACCCTAGCGACATTGTAATGGTTAAGCTTTTTGAAAGATCGTCGAAATTAGATAACAAGTTCGAAGGGCCATACAGAGTAGTTAGAAGAACAATAGGTAATCAATTTGAGATAAAGCATATTTATACTAAGCTAGTACGGGAGTGTCATGTTGACCACTTAAAAAAGTTAAGTAGATTTGTACCTGTGAATGATTCTGATGGCTCAGAAGCCAATCCTGATGTACTAGAAGTTGTTCAGGAGAATGTCACAAGGCAAAGGGCTAGAAATAATGATAACTACAGATCAAAGTTGAGGTCACACAATCACACCCGTTTTGTAAATAGTAACACTTTCCACAGTAGAGTAAGCGATGGATGCGAGTTCCATAAACATGTAGATACTATCTTTACGAATTTAGATATTAATGTTAACTCTTTTTATAGTTAATTAAGTTTGCATATGTAAAAAAAAAAAAATCATAATAATAATATTAATCATTTTCACTTCTGCATTGGCACAGGAGTTTATTGCACTGGACTTTCCATAATTTACTCTGTATTGTTCTCAATTCCTAAGCGATGGGGCATGATATAGATTGTTCTGGGAGTCTAGTAGTGGTATATGGTTAGGTAATATTTGTGATTTTGAGGTGTTTGTAATAACTGATATTCCTTAATGAGTTCTTAAACACAATATAATTTTCCTCGATATTCTTGGCTAATTGTTTGACCTACGAGTACCTTCGGATTATGCGGCACTGTCCCTCTCGGAGAATTACTTGTAGGCCTACAGTATTTCCCTTCAGAATGTTGGTTTGCTACCAAACATACCGGTAATTGAATTTTGAACTTTGCACTCATACAGTTCCTTCCTTACTTATTGACATGTCGTGTCAGGCCCGATGGTACGATGCTGCTGATATCTGTAGACTTACATTGAAAGTCAAACTTACCGTTTTAAGAAATATTACTTTTCTTTACAGTACTGTATTTATTGACCAATTATCATTTATGCATGTGTTTGGAAAGAGTTATTTTATCTTTCTTGTTCCGTGTTTGGATTTAAACAACATGCTACTTGTACTCACAAGTGAAACCTCTGTTGAAAGTACATGTCCTAGACATTATTTATACTTAAGAGAGATAACTGGACTTCATGCTAATTTTTGTCCAATACAGTAACCTTCAATGTTTATGTGTCCCTTGGTGGACTGTATTATTGTCCAATACAGTAACCTTCAATGTTTATGTGTCCCTTGGTGGACTGTATTATTGTCCAATACAGTAACCTTCAATGTTTATGTGTCCCTTGGTGGACTGTATTATTGTCCAATACAGTAACCTTCAATGTTATGTGTCCCTTGGTGGACTGTATTATTGTCCAATACAGTAACCTTCAATGTTTATGTGTCCCTTGGTGGACTGTATTATTGTCCAATACAGTAACCTTCAATGTTTATGTGTCCCTTGGTGGACTGTATTATTGTCCAATACAGTAACCTTCAATGTTTATGTGTCCCTTGGTGGACTGTACTCTGTTTGTTAATGGTTTTTATGAGCATTATCCTCAATTTACTTTCCTTGTTAAAGGTTAAATGAACTAGTTACTGATCTCATATATCAGGAGTTTCTGCTAATTATGTTCCCATTATAATCATTGGTCTCTTCGTTAGTTATTTGTAGCCTATACGAGAAAGGTGTGCCAGAGCTGGTGACACCGCTGTGGACCCTGTCAGGATCCCTATACCTGCCAGGACAACACTTCAAGCTTCCGTTGATCATCGCCGTGTCAAGAATCCACTGGACGATACCTGGAATTTTAGCAATTATTTTTAACACCTTACGAGCGGCCTATGCGGTTTATTTATATGTACCGCACAGCGGGGTGTTTTTAGCCAAAATAGGGCTGTTTACGTGATCATTTTCATGCCTAAATAAGACCCAGAACGTAAAACAAGTACCTATCCCTGAAAGGGCATAAACAGAGCTTTCGAATGACACCATAACGATCCTTGTATGATGGATAGTTTTCTTGCAATAACCGTGCAACGCGAGTGCAAAAAGCAGGTAATTCGGTACTTTCGGTACATAATTGAGTATGTAGCGAGTGAGAGAGGGAGGAGGGAGCTGAGATTTGTGTCAGTAGGTTCGCCGCGGTGGTCTGGAGCAGTCATACGCTCGCTAGTCTCCTGCCACCACTTGTCTCTCTCTCTCAGCCACATTACGTGCTGAAATTGCCACTCGACCTATGTCGAGCGCCGCCACATAGTCCAGCTTTATTTAACTCGACTTATGTTGCTCGCCGCTAATTAAGGGTTAAAGTTCAAATACCCCAATTATGGACATTTGCTTCGGTGTTTTATTAAGAAAATTAATTAATTTGTCACTTACTGTATATGACAATAAAGTAAAAATAAAAAAAAAACAAAAAAAAAACAAAAAAATCATATATAAAAATTAGTAAAACAAATAATAATAATTATTATACTGAACGAACTTTTGTGACTTCCTGTTAAGTGATTCATCCAAAAACATTATCCAGTGACCTCGGCGAACTGTGTGGAATATTTCTTAACACGAACTATGCAAGTCGTTGCAGTGTTTCAAATGTATATATTTATATCTTATGTCTATTATTAAGTATGAATTTTATCAAATTTTTCATGTTTATCCAATTTTTCATGTTTATCCAATTTTCATGTTTATCCAATTTTTCATGTTTATCTTTATGTGTGATATTTCCTCAGGGATGATATACTTTACTTGTTGCATTGGATTCTATGCCTCACTTAAGTTGCCTTTCACCTCATACCAGTCGAGACGCCTGGAGTAGCGTGATCGAGCATTGTAATAGTAGTCTTATGAATAATAATGTGAGTGCATTAAGAGACTGTGGACTTATGGAGATTTAGAGATTTTGGGATTCTATGAGATTATGTTAGGAGTGAGAGGGAACTTTGGGTAAGAAACCCTCTCTCCCCTCCTCGACCAGTAAACCGCAGACAGGACCCCTCTGTCCAGCTAGGCCTATGTGTATGTACGCACACGTGAGCGTGTGTGTACAGTCAGGTGCGTGTGAGCACGTTTGAATCTGAGGGCTGCTCGGGGCACCCTGTGGTACCCCTCAGCTAGCCAGTCTTACCCCAGCCACGAACGACGATAGACCTAGGCATACGGGTCTAGTCGTGAGGGTGTGTGTGTGTTATAACTATTGTTGTAAGCAAGTAACAATAAGGACATCAATAAACCTACGAACAGAGAAAGTATTTGGGAGTTTAACTAATACCGATGTGTGTATATATGTAACTAAGAAGTGTAAGAAACAGATCGTTACATTCGTGGCCACCCCTTCGGGGATCACGGCGTCAGGCAATAGATAGATAGATAGATATTATAATATACACAGTGTAGTACGTTTTCCCTTCTACATCTAATGGCAATCTGTGTACCTTCCGTTAATATTACTATTATTTTCCGTCATCTTTTCATGTAACATTAGTTAGATACCAACCCCTTTAATCGATGAGGGGGTTGAGTATACTTCACCGTATACCATGGGGTTCCATTATCTCGAGGGAAAGCCGTGCAGAAGTAATACAAGGATGGGTGTATAAGTCTTATAGGTTTTATTTGTCAAGTTATAATAAGTGACTGGCATGGATTATTATTAGTTACATACAAATAAATAAGCATAAAGGCCTTATATAAGATAGACAAACAATAAGCATAAAGGCCTTATATAAGATAGACAAACAATAAGCATAAAGGCCTTATATAAGATAGACAAACAATAAGCATAAAGGCCTTATATAAGATAGACAAACAATAAGCATAAAGGCCTTATATAAGATAGACAAACAATAAGCATAAAGGCCTTATATAAGATAGACAAACAATAAGCATAAAGGCCTTATATAAGATAGACAAACAATAAGCATAAAGGCCTTATATAAGATAGACAAACAATAAGCATAAAGGCCTTATATAAGATAGACAAACAATAAGCATAAAGGCCTTATATAAGATAGACAAACAATACAAAAGCTATTTACAACTCTAGAGGCGATAGGTACATATAGTTACAGAGAACATGTATGTAATATAGAGTGGGGAACAAAACTTGATTCTAGTGTAGCGTTCCGGCAGTTAAATTCACCTATATACAGTATACGCAGAAGTCTGGTGGCTGAGCAGTCAGTCAGACGTATGACAATATACAGTATATATAAAGCGAAGGAGGCAAAATGAAAGATATTGTGTGGTGTATTTTATCAACATTACGTGATTTATATATTAAGCATGGATGGGACTTAACAGCCAAGTCGAAGTTAAAATATATGTGTCTCTTAATAAATATACTTATCCAGGTTTATCTGGTAAAGGGAGATGATGCCAGGAGCACTCAAAGGTCAAGCCAGAAGTACTGCTGAGGTCAGAATAACTCGGAGAAGCCAAAAGCACTCAAGGTTGCATATAAAGATGGGGAATACATAGTTTATATAGAGGAACGCAGTGGTGTGGGAGAACAATACTTGATTCTAAATTATGGTGTAGTGTGCGGGTATAGGGCAGAGTGAATTTCGTATAAATATAATTAGAGGTCTGGTGGCTGAGCAGTCAATCAGACGTATGACAATATATACTGTATATATATATATATATATATATATATATATATAGGAACGAAGGAGACAAAAATGAAGGATAGTGTGTAAGTGTATTTAAATAGAGGTAAGTGATTTATATATGAATTCTAGAAGGGACTTGACAGACAAGTCTAGGTTAATTCCTCTAGGTATCTTAACTAGATTCTTTTCAGGTTTAGCTGGTAAAGAGTTGACGCTAGAAGCACTCAATGTTCAGGCCAGAAGCACTGATGAGGTAAAAAGAAACTCAGTGAGGCCAACAACACTCAGAGGTCAAGCCAGAAGCACTGTTGAGATCAGAGACACTCAGAGAGGCCAAAAACACTTAGGGGTTGAGGCCAGAGGCACTCTGGAGGCCAGGAGCACTCCTTGTTGAGGCCAGAGGCACTCTGGAGGCCAGGAGCCCTCCATGTTGAGGCCAGAGGCACTCTGGAGACCAGGAGCCCTCCTTGTTGAGGCCAGAGGCACTCTGGAGGCCAGGAGCACTCCTTGTTGAGGCCAGAGGCACTCTGGAGGCCAGGAGCCCTCCATGTTGAGGCCAGAGGCACTCTGGAGACCAGGAGCCCTCCTTGTTGAGGCCAGAGGCAATCTGGAGGCCAGGAGCACTCCTTGTTGAGGCCAGGAGCACTCCTTGTTGAGGCCAGAGGCACTCTGGAGGCCAGGAGCACTCCTTGTTGAGGCCAGAGGCACTCTTGAGGCCAAAAGCATTCTGATCTCCGAGGGTAGGTGAGATATACTTTTTTTTATGCTCCTCTGTCATCCTATTACAATTTTTTACTGTGCTGGGCTCTGTCGACTTGACAACGGGAAAGGGCACAACGATGGGAGGTACTGGGGGGCTGGTGTGATCCTCTTGTCGTGGTGGGGGGTGTGGCGAGTGGTAGCGGCCTTTCCATTCGCTGCTGCACTTCCCTTAGCAGCCAATCAGGCGTCGTGGTGGCTGGTGACGTCACGTTGTCTCTTTCGTCGTGGGGAGGGGGGGGGTGGCAAGTGGTAGCGGCCTTTCCATTCGCTGCCGCACTTCCCCTAGTGGCCAATCAGGCGTTGCGGTGGCTGGTGGCATCAAGGCTGCGGTGTGACATAGCAAGATGGCTACTCGCTTGGCGATAGTTGCCAGTCGTGTATATTTTGTGGCTGAGGGGGGAACTGTTGTATATCGTGGCTGAGGGGACTGCCGTGTATTGTGGCTGAGGGGGGTGCTGTCATATTTCGTGGCTGAGGGGGGGTATTGCCATATTTCGTGGCATAACATCACTTGCCGTATTTCGTGGCATAACAATTAGAATGTTAGTACAAAGGAGTACAAAGGAAATCAAGCAACAAAAAGGTCCTGTGACCCCTCAATGCTGCTTGCCCTCTAAAACATTTATGGTCAAGTGTCCAAACAGTAGTTTAGAGTTGGTAAGGGAAAAATGGAAAGGGAAGGCTGCCCTGGAACAAATATTCGTGGCAGGATTAGGAGATGTTAGTAGGGGTCAGTTGTTAGTAATATAATATAGAGAGAAAAAATACTTTATTCATTTACAAATGCAGTCAGTTGTAGATTTAAGGCAAGGTGTTTGTCTAGGCAAAGTTAAAAAGAATCAACGGTGCTGCAGTCTATGACATCTCGGGGAAGCCCATTCCACAAGTTGACAACTCGATTGAAGAAGAAATTCTTAGACTCGTGTGAGTTAAAAGATTTACCATTAAATTTGCAACCGTTCCCAGTGTGTAATTTGATTGGTCGATAGTGAAATATTTCTTACAGTTCAGATTGTCGATGCCTTTGATGATTTTGAACACTTGAATTAAGTCGCCTCTTAATCTGTGCTGGGTTAAAGGAAATAGATTTAATTATCTAAGACGCTCCTCGTATGGTTTGTTCTTTAGGCAAGGCCTACGTTGAACTCGTTCTAGTTTGTCTATATCTTTTTGGTAGTAAAGGCACCAGTATTGACCTCAATATTCCAGGAGAGGGCGGACTAAGGAATTGTAAAGAGTTAAGATTAAATTTTTGGATTTATGCTCAAATGACCTGCCTATAAAGCCAATTATTTTGTTTGCTTTCTTAACAACTTCTGAATATTGTTGACTCGGTTTTAAGTACTCGATATTGTTACTCCCAAATCAGTTTGTCTGTCTACACTCTTAAGTTGGGTGCCATTCATTGAATATATAGTTTGCTTTCTCATTTCGGTTTCCGATATGGAGTACTTTACATTTATCCACATTGAAACACATTTGCCAAATTTGAGCCCAATGTGACAACTTATCTAGATTATGTTGCATATCTTCAACATGTTTATTTGAGACACGCTATTTGCAATTTTTGTATCGTCAGCAAACTTTGAGATTGTACAGGTGAGGCCCTCATCTATGTCGTTAATGTAAACTAGGAAGAGAACTGGCCCCAGTACCGATCCCAGGGGTATCTCGCTACTTAAATTGATCCATTTGGATGCTTTACCGTTTATGACTACTCTTTGCTTTCTGTCACTGAGCCAATTTTCTATCCATTTCAACACACCGTCTTGTATTCCATGCGCTTTAAGATTTATCAATAAACATTTGTGGGGAACTTTGTCGAAGGCCTTATGAAAATCAATGTATATAATATCTACAGCTTTACTCTCATCATATAGGTTGAGGATATCGTGGAAGAAGTCTAAGAGGTTTGTTAAGGAAGAGCGTTTATTACGAAAACCATGTTGAGTATCTTTAAGTATGTTGTTTTCTTCTAAGTGATTTACGAGTTTGTCTCTTATGAGTGTTTCTAGCATTTTACATACAACTGAGGTTAAGCTATTTGGACGATAGTTACTAGGTAAGGATTTGTTCCCTTGTTTTAATATAGGTGTTACGTTGACGAGCTTGCACTGATAAGGCATAGTCCCAGACTGTAAGGATTTATTGAAGAGCAATGTCAATGGTATGGAGAGCTCATACTTAGCTTCCTTTAGAACTCTAGGAGAGATCGTATTAGGTCCAGGCGATTTATTTACTTTGAGTTTATTTAACATTTCAAAACTTCTCTCTCTGTCACGCTGCTACTGCTTAGAACGTCATAATTATCTATCTGAACCGGCGATGTTGTAAAAACTGATGCAAAGAAGGTGATGAGAGTGTTACTCATTTTTGCTTCATCTTTATTGTAATCTCCTTTCTCATCGACTAACGGTCCAATTTTTGAAGTCACTACTTTCTTCTTCCTGGTGTAACTATAAAATTCTTTCGGGTTTGCCTTACTTTGATTTGCAACATGTAATTCTAGCGGGTTTTTACTTTGTTTGATTAACTTTTGGCTTTGCGTCGTACTTCTACAAATATCACTTTATTTTCGTGGGTGTCAGAGATATTTAATTTATCATGAGCATTATTTTTAGCAAGCAGACAATCCGCAATGTCTTTATTCCACCACTGATTATATTAATATCCAGTATTCGAGAATGGATAATAAGTCGTAGGCGTGTGCATAAACCTTTAACCGTCCTGGTGGTGTAATGGTTAAAGTGTTTAAAATTCTGTGTGTGATAACCCAGGTTCGAATCCCGGTGGATCACATATATGCTTTCATTAATTTCAATGGAGGTGTTTGGTGTTGTGGTGAAATTAATAATAATATAGATTATGTACTGATCTTCGGTTTTTTAATGGTATACTGCACTCATGTACTGCATTAGAATAAGTGGAGGTAGAAATCTCCATGATTGGTTTAGATCATCATTGTTAATCATAGAACTCCAGTCGATTTCCTTGAGCATAGCTCTAAGTTTACGGAAGTTTGTTCTCTTGAAATTTGGGACTTTCTCTTTGCTGGTATCGAGTTCATGGCTATTGAATTTTAAATGGAAAGTGATCGTACGATGGTCACTATTACTGAATTCATCACTAACATTAAAATGTTCTATTAATTCTTCTTTTGTTGCAAGTACAAGGTCAAGAACGTTATTACCACGAGTCGGCGATGAAACAAATTGATAGAGCGAACTCTCTTGCAAGTTTGCATACAATTCGTGTCTGAAGTGTGAAGTAAGAGTATCGCCCCACATGGTCACAGGTAAATTAAAGTCGACCAAAATTACGGTATCTTGTGAGTTACTTACATCTACAATTAGTTCGTAAATTTCTCGGTCAGTTTTCACTGATTGAACTGGAGATCTGTATATTAATGCAAGAATTATTGTTGTACCTTTATTATTATTTATAAGCACAAAGGATGTGTCGACGTTCACAATTTGAGGTTTGACAAGAGGATTGGGTTAATGTTTTCTTTGATAACAAATATAACACCACCTTCATTTTTATTAATTCGGCTTTTCTCAAATGTTATATAACCAGGAAGTGAGTATACTCTGCTAAAAAAGTTTCTGTCTTCTATATTGAGCCAAGATTCTGTTATGCCAATTACGTCATCATTTTCTGTAAACACTAGTTCCTCTAAATTTGAAAATGTATTGTGTATGCTACAAGCGTTTGCATAGAAAACCTTTAAAGTTGTAGTTTTAGAACTCATGGAACGCTCTTTAATCAGATTTTTGGTTCTAGTCGGATCTACATTTACGTTCATGGCTGTCCTCGGTCCTCGCTGTACTCGGTCCTCATCCCTGGTGGTTTTGGATTTGGGTGTTGTTGATTGAGCTTTATCCAAATTTGTGGTTCTTGACAATTTAGCATTTAAGTCCTTCACAGCTCGCCTTCCTCGCTGTCTTCGGTCCTCCTTCCTGGTGTTCCTGTGTTGAGTCGATTTCTTCTCCGAAAATCGTTGAGAAGACGTCCAAAACGTGCTGCTCCCACCTGGTTCAGATGAACTCCATTGTCCGAAAATAGATAATCATCATAGTAGAAATTGTCCCAAGTGTCGACGAATCCCACATTCTCCTTCCTGCAGAGGTTAGCTAGACGACAATTTGTGCTGGGGGCTATATTGTAAAATCGGCTCTCTACACCGAGCCGGGGGACGAATCCTGAGACGATGATCCTTGATGACTTCTCCTTAAATGACTTGATCAGCTGCTGGTACTTGTGAAGCAAATTTTCTGACAGGGTTCGCTGTATATCATTGGATCCAACGTGGATGACGTACATTGTATTAGCAGGGGCCAGCTTCGATACTTCGTCAACTGCAGCAACTACGTCGTCAACACCACCACCATGGATACAAAAACGCTTCCTGGTCTTAGGTGCCCTTGTGCAAAACTCTGTGAGCTGACCACGTACCATCGAGTCTCCCACGAGCCAAACTCTGTTTCTTCTTTGTCATCTGAGTATGTGAGTATCTGGAAACGGTTGTGACACTCGGTAACCGGTATGATTTTCCTGGTTTTGGGGCGAATGTTGTTCCTGATGACACGGAAGTTGTCTTGAGGGGGAGCAGAGTCACTATTTGTTTCTTGTGCATCGAAAGCATCTGCTGAAGTGGCTACTGCAGGCGTTGGATTGTTGGCAGTTGACGTTGGGGCGGTCGTTGCAGCTGGAATTGAAGCGGTGACAATTGAAGTTGGTGGTACTCCAACTTTGAGTGTTGCAAGCTCTTGGAGTGATTCCAGCTTCATGGTGAGAGCATTGATCTTGTTGTGGGCTTCATCCAATTTCGCTGTCAAATACTCTCATTGCTGGCAGAGTCGGCAGTAGATCGGCAGTAGCAAGCATGGAAGCACCAAACCTACCGGCGCAGTTTGTACAGGTGCGAGGCATGGTGACAGTCACTCTTCAGATCACTTCACTCACTTAAAAACACTTCACTCACTACAGGTTGCTTCACTTACTTGAATAGGCCACCAGGGGTGGCCTAACCGAAAACAAAAACGTTGAAATAAGCAGAAATAGGATTCCAGGGGCGATAGCCTAACCAAAATCAAATAAAATGAATTACGCAGCAATAGGCTACCAGGGGAGATAGCCTAACCGAAAATAATGTATTATATATATATTTTTTTTTGTTTTTTATTTTTTTTTTTAAATACGCAGTGATAGCCTAACCGAAAACAAACATTTTTGAAATACGCAGAAATTGGCCGCCAGGGGTGATAGCCTAACCGAATGTTTTCTTTTTAACCTAAGAAGTGCGCAGGGGGGGGGGGGGGGAAAATAACACCATAGCCCTGTGCGGACCTATTTCACTGTTTCCTGTCACTTACATCGTTATCTTACCATAAATATTATTAATACTTATCCATATGCGCCTATTTTACGTCTAATATGATGATATTAACCTGTTACAACAATAAAACAAGTGGAAACAGTGTTTGGCTGGTCAAAATTGCGAAATGAGAGCGAGAGTTACATTCATCAAGTGTGAGCCAGCCTGGCCAACATCCACCTCTTACGATGCCTGGAGTGACACTGACGTCTCTCTCTTTATCTCTTTCTCTTTCTCACGCTTGGTAACACATATGACCCCGCCCTGCTAGCAACTCGCTATTGTTAGCACGAAAATATACATAAGAATAAGGGAATAACAGGGAAAATAGGTGATAATTGAAGGGGGGGGGGGGGGAAGGGGGTAAGGAGGGGATGTGGAGGAGTGATATTTGGCATGGCCAAGGGACCAAAAAAAAACAAAAAACAAAAAAGACAAAAAATCAATTGCTACTTGGGTGGTTTTAATGTTTTTTTTTGTAGGCCTAGGATCATAAGAGTCTACCCGCAGTGGAACGGTAAAACTCTTAAGAGTCTACCAGCACTTGATGGGTTAATACGCAGAAATAGGCCACCAGTGGTGATAGCCTAAACAAAAATTAATAAATTGAAATATGCAGAAATAGGCTACCAGGGGTGATAGCCTAACTGAAATCTAAAATTTGGAAATACTCAGAAATAGGCTACCAGAGGTGATAACCTAACCTAAAAATATATATACATATTTAACAGATAATATACTGTAACTAAATATTAAATTCACCAAATAGAGATTATATAAAAATCAAAAGTATAACTGCACACAAGGGGTTAACATGGATCAACAGATGGTGCTGGTGTCCTACCTACCTATAGAACCTATAGATGGGTTCGCCACTTAAGCTAGTGGCACCGAAGTTCTGGGTGGTGATTTGGTGCAGCAGACTGTTCGAGGGAGCAGCACGCATCCCTGCGAAGATGGGCTCATCTAGCACCTTTTGGAGTTCAGGGCCCTTTTGAAGCTGTCTAGTGAGATTCCCCTCATTTCTCTTACGCTCCGTGGGAGTTTGTTGAAGAGACGCAGACCTCTACCCGACAACCACGCTTCTCGCAGAGATCCCGCAGCACCCCGATTTTTCATCCTGGGGATGTCGCATTCCCAACCTCTTCTATCACTGAACTTCATGACTATCGAGGTGAATAGATTTGAAACTATACCTTCAGCAATTTTCCACGTATATATTATTAAGTATCGCTCCCTTCTACGTTCCAACGAGTACATCTTCAGTGTTCCTAAACACTCCCAATAATGTAGATGTTTTACTGAACTTATATGCGAGGTAAAATTTCTCTGTACGATCTCCAAGACATTTATTTCACCTACTTTGTATGGGGATGTTAATACGTTACACTAGTACTCTAGTCGCGGTAGAACCAGGGATTTGAAGAGCATTATCATTGGCAATTAACCGCACGTTCTAAATGTTGGCCTACGTAGAATCCAACCTGTTAGCCATTTCGCAGCAGCAACTTTGACCTGGTTATGTTCTTTGAAACTCATATTTTCAGACATTAACACCCCAAGGTCTTTCACACTGTCCTTACGTTAAATATATATACTGTATACTGTATATAAATATATATATATATATTTTTTTTTTTTTTTTTCTATATTCCAACTACTCCCTCTCCCTCACTGCGAAGCTCGTGAGGTCTCGTTCCAGTCTAGGGAGTTAAACATGTGAAGCACTTTGGGATACAAGCAGCCCCGGATATCTTGCCTTCTCAAGGTGCACGGTTGGCCACCCACGGCTGGAAGCAGCCACATCTCTGAAGCTGCTTCGCTCCAATACTTCACTGTCTCACCACCTAAACTTGGACCCTCACTCTCAGAACGCCACCTATTGAGCAATGAACTCACTAGGCATTGACCCCCCTGTAGCATATTTTGAATTTGGGAATATTCATACAATGCTATGTAATCAGGGAACAATGAGGATATCTTTTTGGCATTTCGGTGGGCTTTGTGCTTTGTGGTAATGCACTGATACTAGGTACAGCACAAATTCCATCCCAATAATATCTTCCCATTGATACATCGGGATTCGAACCCGGGACCATTGGATTACCAATCCAGTAGCATGACCACTCCACCACACCTCCCCTCTAAATGTCGCTGTATGCTAGTCAAGCAGGACTCTTTTTAGATAAACTAAGTTTATTAGTCTAAGGTTACTACAAGATCATGCAAGCAACAACTAAAATTACAAGGTATACAAAGCTACAGTAGGATACTGAATACAATAACATATAGAGTTAATAAGATAATACAAAGTAGTTTGGTGGTGCACGCGTCGCCTGCTCACAAGTTAGGATAAAAAAGGTAAACAACAATGTTTATCAGTCAGAAAAGCAATAAAATTACCTGCACGGCAACTACTGAACTATGTGGAAGTTTACAAGCACTTAACTACTGTTCATGCAGTAAATAAAGTGAATAGGGTTATGAAATACTTATATTATGATTGAGTTTTCTCAGTGGCGATGCAGGGCTGTTACGCTGCTAGAGCCGGTGAGCGAGGAGTACTTTCTCGTCCCCCTTAGCTATTTTCCTAGTATTCGGGTTTATCGTTAATTAGATAGAAAAGCTTTAACACTCAAACCGCGGTGCCCGTCACATGAAGGGCGAGAGAATAGTGGCCACCCCTGCAGTGCCCTTCATATGAAGGGCACCATTTTGAGCACATTATGAGCTCTGAGAGAGAGTCCGCGCGTTGGGAGGACGATAAGCGGGCTCTGACCACTCGGCACCACCCCTGGGCTGGGTCTGGGACCACCGCCGCCTCCCAACACTAACCCGTCCTCGCGAGACAAGGAAAAAAATAAGGAAATTACCTTATATAGGGTATTTTCACCTTCGGTTACGCGATCGCTACAAGATAACCCGTGGTCGTACAAGGATGATTCAGGTGTCATTGGAAAGCTCTCTTATCGACCTTTCACGGATATATAATTGTATTACGCTCTGGCTCTTGTTTATGCATGAAAAGGAGCACGGAATGAAGCTCGTTTTCGGTAAATATACCCGCCCAGCAGCTAGGTCATGTCAACAAACATGCTCGCTCTTAAGGAGTTAAATAAACTATTTGATTAAATGAGGTACAATATTAACAATTTCTTTCTATCCTATCCTATGTTGTTAAAAATTATGGAATTAAAGAAAATATGATAGGCGTAATAAAAATGCTCATAATAATTTACTGTTTAAACAACTTTAAAGGTATATTGGCAGTGATAAACCCATCCACTGAAAGGAGAGAATGATGAATAACATAATTAAGGGTTAATCAGTATCAATATACCCAGATTGTTTGTATTTCCCCTTGTATAGTCTTGATGTTTTGGAGTCTAAGACTTCTCTCACAATACCCTGCACAAGTAAAGCAATCTGCAATTCCCTCCTCCTCCCCGCACCCTATAAAAAAAAATATATATATATATATATATATATACAGTATATAATTATATATACTGTATATATATAAGAACATAAGAATATGTAAGTCTGCAAAAAGCCGATCGGCCCATACAAAGCAGATCCCTGTCACACCCAACCTCAATTACAAGGCCCAATTATAGACCCATCTCACTAATACCTTGAGTACTGACCCCACCAAAACGGTCAGAGATTAACACAAGATTACGGGGGTCTGCTGAGCTCCGATTGGCCCACACCTGGTAGATCCCCCTCACACCCAACCCATCTCGTCCATATGCCTATCTAATTTTATCTTAAAGCTCCCTATCGTTCTTGATCCCACTATATCACTTGGTAGCCTATTCCACCCATCTATAACTCTGTTACCAAACCAATATTTGCCTATATCTTTTCTGAAACGAAATTTATCTAATTTGAAACCATTTGTACGAGTTATTTCGCTATCACTGAGCTTTAGTACATTTTTCATGTTCCACTAACCCACTTGAATACCTCTATCATGTCACCTCTAACTCTGCGTCTCTCTAACGAATGTAAGCCTAATTTCTTCAACCTTTCTTCATACGGAAGATTTCTAATATTATGGATCATTTTTGTCATTCTACGTTGTACTCTCTCCAATGAATCTATGTCCATTCTGTAATAGGGACACCAAAATTGAACAGCATAATCCATATGGAGTCTCACTAATGACAAGTAAAGTTTTAAGATAACATCAGCAGTTCTGTTACTCACACTCCTAGATATGAACCCGAGAATCCTGTTTGCCTTGTTACGAACGCTTATACATTGTTTTCTAGGCTTCAAATCATTGCTAACAAACACACCTAGATCTTTCTCACAGTCTGAGTTTTCTAATTCCATATTAGCTAGTTTATATTTAAAATGTGTAGGCATCTTCCCTATCTTTAATACCTTGCATTTGTCAATGTTAAACTTCATCTGCCATTTTACTGACCATTCGTGTAAGGTACCTAGATCCCTTTGCAGACACTCTATATCTCTAACTGAATCAATTTTTCTCCCCATTTTGGTATCGTTTGCAAATTTACTTATCCTACTAGTTATACCTAAATCAAGGTCATTTATGTATATAATAAACAACAGAGGACATAATACAGATCCCTGGGGGACACCACTTTTGACTGCTCCCCATTCTGACTTGGTACCATTTATGCTGACTCTCTGTTTCCTACCAATTAGCCATGACCTAATCCATCCTAACAACGCCCCACCTATTCCATGTGCCTCAACCTTTCTCATCAATCTCTCATGAGGGACTCTGTCGAAAGCTTTACTGAAATCTAAATATATAATATCATATGACTTGTCATTATCTACTGCTTCATATACCTCTGAGAAAAAACTAAGCAAATTAGTAAGGCAAGAACGTCCCTGAGTGAATCCATGCTGAGAAGAATTGATTAAGTTAAATGTTTCTAAGTGGTTTCTCATTTTCCTAGCAATAATTGACTCTAGTAGCTTTCCTATGATTGAAGTGAGACTAATCGGACGGTAATTGGATGCTATTGATTTATCACCTTTATTGAAAATCGGAACTACATTTGCAAGCTTCCAAGCTTCTGGAACTATACCTGTTTCTAATGAATTGTTAAATAGAAATGTTAATGGGTAACTTAACTCATCTCTGCATTCTTTTAATACTCTAGCATATACCTCATCGGGACCAGGCGATTTCTGAGGTTTCAGTCTGTCAATTTCCTTAAGCACATCATTTCTACTTATAGTAACCGTACTTAACCTATTTTCTATACTATCGCTATATACCTTACGGACTTCTGGAATCTGTGCCAAATTTCCATTAGTGAAAACGGATAGAAACTGACTATTTAATGTACTGCACATTTCTAAATCATTTTCTGTCATTTCTCCTATCGAAGTTTTAATGGGGCCTATGTTATCTCTAACTTTACATTTATATAGCTGGTAAAAAGCCTTAGGGTAATTTTTTGAGTCATTGGCTATCCTGATTTCATAATTTCTTTTGTCTGTCCTTATACATTTTTTAACCTCTCTTGATAGATTCTGATAGTAAGCAAGTAGGTGAATTTCGCCTTTCTTAATTTTTCTATATATTCCTCTCTTTTATCCTAGAAGGTCTAATAGTCTATTATTCATCCATTTGGGTTGGTTCTGAGTTGATCTAAATTTTCTTTTGGGGATATATTTATTTTGCGCATTGTGGAGTGAAGAAATAAAATTATTATATGTAGCTGTCAAATTATCCTGAGTTAAGACAGGTATCTGAGAGAGAGTATGTTCATTAGCGCACCTGGGTCCACTTAATAGTTTAACCATAGGATCGACTCTTAAGGGGAGATATCCACTTGAGAGATTTTTTTCTTGACTCCTTTCTCCCTCATGTATAGCCCCATTGCTTTTCTAATTTTAAGACGTTCGCCCCATTATTTTGACGATTTTAAGAACCTTCGACCCATTTCTGTAAATTTTAAGACCTTTCGTTCCATTTAGGTGTCGATTTTATCTTGGCGAGCGATAGCGAGCCTGTAATTTAAGAGGAACCGGCTTTCAGCCTGGACATTTTTCTACCGAAAAATGTACACATTTATCTTGAAAGGGGCTCAAGGGGGTGTAATCTTAAGCTTGATGGATATCTAGAGACCAAACTAAAAACCTCCCCTTAAGGCTCTTCTTAATCAACCATAATTGGCTTTTTTGAAATCTGGGATAAGTGTCGTATTCTCTTTAGCCTTTCCTGTCCATTGTATGTTAAAATAAATTGATTTATGATCACTATTTCCTAGTTGGTCTCCTATCTCTACATTATTTATCATTTGTTCATTATTACTGAGCACTAAATCGAGGATATTATTACCTCTAGTAGGCGAGTCTATGAATTGAAATACAAAACTATCCTGTACCGCCTCAATAAACTCTTTTGAATCTGAGTCGCCGATTTGATGCTGCCAATCAATATTCGGAAAATTAAAATCCCCCATAATACACACATTGCTAAACCTTGATGCTATTTTCACTTCCTGCCATAAAGCTGTACCTTCGTTTCTACTCATATTTGGTGGTCTATAAATAACTCCAATAATTATGGTCTCACTACCTTCGCTAACCTCTACCCCAACACTTTCGTTATCAGTATTTAGTCTAATACCTGATTTAATACAGCTTTTTAAAGAACTCCTGACAAACACTGCTATTCCGCCGCCCCTCCTACTCGTTCGGTCGCGTTTAAACAAACTATATCCTGGTATATGGAATTCTGCTAAAAAATGTCTTGATTGTGTATTAATCCATGTTTCAGTCAGTACTATAATGTCTATATTTTCGTTGCTAACAAGTGCTCTAAGTTCATCCATTTTGTTACATAAACTCCTACAGTTTGTATAATATAATCTCAATGAATTTATTTTACTGGTATCGGATTTACCTTTATTTCTAACTGAATTCCCATCTTCTGTTACACCTTCAATATTTCTACTAGCAGTACAATTAAAATCCTGTGACTGATATTTTCTATTCCTATCTGATGTACCAGTACGGCAATTTACCCTATCTAGACAATTATTCTTACTCATATTCTCAGGCTTTATTTTCAGCGAAACCCCGCGACAATCCTATCTATTGACCTAGCTAAATTTGCCACCCCTAGCCGAGAAAGATGAACCCCGTCCTGTGCGTACAACTGATTTTTACCATAGAAACGGGTCCAGTTATCAAGGAATGGTATTGCATTTGCATTGCAGTATTTTTCCAGCCGACAATTGATACCAATTGCCCTAGATGACCATTCCTTGCTGACCCCTCTCCGTGGCAAGATACTGTGTACTACAGGTATGCCTCCCTTCCTCCTAACTTTATCTAACACCTCCCTGTACTGCCGAAGCAGTACTTCCGTCCTACCTTTACCAACATCATTGCTCCCTGTACTGAGACAGATAATGGGGCTATCTCCAATATCGTTCATGATGTAATCAATTTCCTCTAACACCTTCCCAACCCCGGCACCAGGCAGACAGACAAGCTTCCTAATATCAATACAGGTGGACCTAGCTAAGTGTCTGACCATGGAGTCCCCAACAATTGAGAAGGACTTGCCTCTCCTTGTCGATGACTTGGTAGCAGCTGCGACAGCGGCAGGAACTCCTGGGGCAGCAGTTGAAGGTACTCCTGGGGGGGGGAGGGGGGGGGGGGGGCAGCAGTCACAGCATTCCCTGTGTTTGGAGGCAACTTACTTACCTTTCTCCTGGTTTCCTCGCCGAAGGAAGCACTCGCAGCCTCACCATCACATTCGTCATCTAAGGTGATGAACTTGTTGCTGAGGGCAACTGGCTGCCGTAGAAATTTGCAGGTTGTTGCACTTGTTGGAACAACTGTCCAGGGAGCATCACGATCCCTAACAGCAGTTGCACTATCTTCACTTTTCTTGTCAGCCAAAGTTAGCTTTAAGGCTAAATTCTCGTCTTTGAGAGACTGCACCTCTCTCTCCACATTATCCAGCCTTTCTTGCAAAGCAAGACAAAGCTGGAGAATATGAGAGGAGGTAGCAATCTCGTCAACACCAGCCATTTTAAGAAAGCGTTAACACTATCACCACACTATGGGCAAAGATAATTCACTGGGAGTCACTAGGGACAGGTCCTCACTCAGCAAAGGTCAGGCAGGTACTGACCTTTATATACACCTTTATATTATATACATAAATATAATTTCGGAAAGTGGTTCGTAATACAGCTTTATTGAATTAACACACTCACTGGTATAGAAAAAGAATCAATTCACTTTGGAAAACATAAGTAGGAGCAATAGATTCAGTATCAAGCTTAGTCTTTCAATTACAGTATATATATATACTGTATATATATATATATATATATATATATATATATATATATATATATATATATATATATATATATATATATATATATATATATATATACAGTATATACATAAATATATACTGTATATATATATGTATATATATATTGTTACGTATCTTGATTTAGAAGTGGTTAACTAAATAAATGAAGATAGAACAGTTAAGGTGTAAGTGTAGCAAAACAGCTGAAGGCCAAAAGAACGTAAAATATTAAAGTTAGTTATGTTGTCACTTGCTTTCCCTCAGTTGTTGGGACAGTTATCCTTTATACTCTGATACACTTCAATTATATTTAATCAGTAAACTAGTTAAAGTTACATTTAAAGTTTAATATGAAATAGGCTATTTATAACGAATACAAAAGTTCGTATGCAAGCAAAGTTTTAAGACACTAGAATATCTCAATTAATCTTGATTATCAGCAAAGTATTAAATTTGTTTATATATAATTAATTTAAGTTTGTTAACCCTCTAAAGAATGTTTTACTCTTTCTATGTTATCTCGTTATTCTTAGTTTATTATTATTATTCTCCTTTAGTATTTTATCTTATTTATTCTTATTACTGAAAGACATTTGACTAAATAAAAATGGTAAGGAAATATTATAAAGTCACATATAAAAGGGAATTATATTTATAAACGTAAATAAGGTATTTTACAATTAATCAAAATAATAAGCAATGAAAGTTATGATAGAGTTTCAGGATCGTTTTGCATACGTTCTGATTTCACTAAAGTACAAATTAAAGAATAATAGTCAGGTAAGCATTTAACTTATACAAGGCTTAATCCTTAATTATGAATGACAATAGCTTTACATCCAGTTAGTTAATCGTTAATATGTAAAGTAGAATATTCACTCACAAATCATCTCTGAATCAAATATTAATTCTAATCACCAAAATTTAACAGTAATTCAAAATATATATCTCTCCAATTAAATTAAACATATATGATTTCTCCAAGTAAATTAAACATATATGATTTCTCCAAGTAAATTAAACATATATGATTTCTCCAAGTAAATTAAACATATATGATTTCTCCAAGTAAATTAAACAGTAATTATGCTGGGTAGTTGGCAACTGAATACGTAAAACGTAAGGGCTTAGTACGCAAAACGTAAATGAAATTGTGTCTAGTCGTGGGGGTTGGTACGCATGGCGGGAGTAGCCACGCTGGTCGGGGAGGTGGTTGGTGCGGCCAAGGCCGCCCGGTATGTTTTGGATTTCAAATCAGATACGGGGCTCGCGCTCACGTATGTCATAAGTCGGGAAATCCTACGTCTGACCGGGCGATCGGCTACGTCTGACGGGAGCAGCCCCGTAAGACGTAGCAGCTCGCCCGGTCAAACGTAAGCTGCTCCCGTCAATCGTAAACTATTCCCGTCAAACGGGACAGTTAACGTTAGTCCGGGCGCATCTGGCAGCACCGCCACACTGCGTGTTGGCGGGAAGACGCGGAAACGTTGTATGGGGGGTATATAAGGACCAGCGGGGGACACTCCCGTCACACCTCTCACCACACCGGAGCAGCAAACAACAAGCCAACCCTGCCACCTGCTTGCCACCCTCTGCACCCTGCCCTGCCCTGCTTGCCACCCTCTGCACCCTGCCCTGCCCTGCTTGCCACCCTCTGCACCCTGCCCTGCCCTGCTTGCCACCCTCTGCACCCTGCCCTGCCCTGCCCTGTACCATGCATAAGAAAGGCGTGAAGAAGGTCAGGAAGGCTTCCCCTGCCACCTCGACGTCTGCCACCTCACCGCCTGCCACCTCACCTTTTGACCCCTCTCAGCCTGGCCCCTCCAACTCTGACCCCTCTCAGCCTGGCCCCTCCAACTCACTGCCTGCCCTCTCGACGCCTGATGAAGATGAAGTTGTTATCGACCTCGGCCCCGATAGTGGAGAGCTCGAGGTTGAAGTGGATGAGAGTGAGGAAGACGAGGAGGAAGAAGAAGAACCTGCACCTTCCAACAGCGTACAGGCCCCACCAAAGAAACGGCGCCGGAAGAAGACTAACATCATACTGAGCGTATGCTGGCTGATTGGATTGAGCTGGATGCGCCTTTCATTTATGACAAGGGTGACCCCAGGCACAAAAACAAGGAGCATATCGAGGCTGTATGGGCGGAGAAGGCTGCGACCATGGACCCACCAATGACCGCCTTCGATTTAAAGACGTGGTGGGGATCTCTCCGCTCCTGGTTCGGCCGGCTCAGCAAGTTGAAGAGTGGTGATGGGGCCAAACGACTGACGGAGAGGGAAAAGTGGATCCTCAACATGTTCCACTTCATGAAGCCACATATCGTCCGTCAAAAGAAGCCCCGATCACTTGGTATGCCTGAGGTACGTTGATATTTGTTATGTTTTCAAACCCTTTCACAGTGACAGTGTCAGTTTTTGTTTTTTTCGTAATTATTTTGCTTATAATGATGCTATTATTGTGTTCAATTTATCGTGTTAACTTCAAATTTTTGTTAATGAAATGCATAATAACTCAAACCAGTTTATTCATGTTATTTTAAAGGTTACAAGGATGAATGCTTATGTTGAATATTATTTTAAAGTTCATAAATAATGTACATGTTACTAATTATACATTCATGTCCCAACAGTCTGCTGCCCAAGCTGCCGCACCGGAGCCTGCTGCTGTTCCTGTCCCTGACCGCACCCCAACACCTCCCGTCCCAGTCTACGAGGTGGATGACCCCTCTGCCGGCAGTCAGGAGGAGGAGGACACACCCCCAGCCATCGCCCAGCCTGCGCTGAAGGTGAAGAAGGGGAAGCCTCCTGGTGCTGTCCCTTCAACTTCAACACACGGGACCCTGGAGCAAGTGAGTAGAGGAAATATTAGTTACATTGTTCATTGGTGGCACCCCATTGCAATTCCATGCTATTATTAGATAAAGTGTTTCTGTTTCCAAAGTTATTAGAATAACATAAAGTAATAATAATACTAAAGATGTCATGATTTCACACCATACTATCAACAATAACTTTGAACATATTTGGTTCCCAGAATACCACAACATTTCATTGGTTAAAATAAATACTTGGTCAAATATGAAAATATTATGTTTCGTGTGTTTAATGTTCTCTTGTTCCTTGTTCAAGGTCCTCGTAAATTCGGAGAAGCTGCGCCAGAACCTGGGTCAGGCGTTCGATGTGGTCGAGGACCAGGACCACAAGTATTGGCGCTACTCCCTGGAGGGCATGGTCAAAGACTGTGTGGGGCTGCCTCCAGCTTATAACACCACACTGAAGTTGGAACTCTTGGCAGCCATCGACCGGTTCAAGGTTGCCCATGCGGAGGGAGTGGCCCGGCCTGGTCCGGACCTCTTGCTCCACGCCCACAGGAGCTTTGGCTTTCCGGCACCCCTACCCCAACCCGTGGCACAGCAGCATCCGACAGTGATGTACAGTGATGACAGGGCACTCCGGCAACCACCCTGCCTCCTCCCACCCTGCCTCCTCCCACCCTGCCGACCCAGCCCCAGCCTGCTGTTGGGGGCATCGTGCTACCTGCACGCCAGATTGCAGCCTTGCAGTCGTTGCTGGTGCAGCCACGTGTACCAACACCCCCTCGCCAATTCGTCCCGCCTACTGCCTCCACACCCAGCCACACGTCGTTCGACCTGGGGCAGTTTGGCAACACCTTCATTGAAATGCTGACGGCCCAACAATCACCTGCAGCTTTCAATCCAGGTACGCCTGGGTCGGCCATAGATCCTGTGAATGAAACCCAGGAGACCCCCAAGAAGTAACCATACCCTCTCTATATATGTAAATAAATTTTAATTTGTATTTTGAACAAATATATGTATTTGTGTAATGACGTGTGTGTTTCTATTTCCAATATTTTATCATAATTGTTGATTAATAAGATGACAAATAAAATCTATAATGAAAGTAATGAGCATCCAAAATAAATAATTCATTTAAACGCAATAATGATAATATGGTTAATACTAATTATGAAAATCCTTGACTGACAACTTACATTAAATATAACTGTTAAACATAAAGTACAAAACAAAGGTAACATGGAAAAATTACCAAAATTGAATGAAATATAAAAGTCAAAGATGTAAAATTAAATAAACATGGTACAATTTAAGTAATTAACCCGTACAGCCCCGGCCGGTTTTATTATTTTTGCGCACCAGAACCCGGGCAATTTTTCAAATTTTTGTTTGCTTATTAATATATCAGAATGTGTTAGAAAATAATGATAGACCTGAAGAAATGTGAAAAAAGTACTTACCTAGGCCATTTGGGGGTCCTGGGAGGTAGTGGGGGTCCCCAGCCTCAGTGGAGCCTTAGCGCCATTTCAAATCTCCCGCGCCAGCAGCCAGTTGCCAGCCGCCAGGCAGCATGACTTATTTTGCACCTCTCGGACATAAAGTGCGCTTCAGAGTTCATAGAATGTCTTTGTATATCACATAATGTCAATATAACTGAAGTTGTAGTGTGATAAGTGCCTTCATTCAAGTATTACAAGTGCGCACGAGTGTTAGCGTCCCCGTTGCCATGGTGATGGCGGCCATCTTGGGCGGCCATCTTTGCTCAGGACAATAACAAAACGCACGTACGAACACACGGCCAGACAGCGGACCGAGTGACCCACATTCCACAGCACCCTTCCCTCTTTCTTTCTCTGTCTGGCTGTCACTTTCACTCAAGGTCACTCTGTCTCTCCTTTTCATTGAATTATTTGTACTTGTTCATTGTTTTACCTAAGATTATGAGGTGTATATACATTGTTTTACGCACTTATTGTCTCGTATTCTTATAATTATTTGCACACAGTTTTATAAGTTTAGAATTTACTTAGTGTTTTATATTGTTCGGTACTTTGCACTTGTAAATTATATATATATACACACTGTTTTATATTCACTTTTTGCGTCTTTTATATACACTGTTAGTATTACATTATAGCGTCTTTTATCGCAGTCTTTGAACACTTTGAACACTTAGAAGTGCTCGAGGGTGTGATAATCCCTGAAGCAGGTGGGAAAACACAGTCCCACATCACATTCTTCACACATCGTCCGGGTGTCTGTCCGTTTGGGTGTGCGTCTGCCTGTGTTGCGACACACATGACACCGTCTGCGTGGGTTGGGTTTTACTTGGTTGGGCGGGACAAAATCGCAAAAGTGGCGTTGTGTCAGTCTGGCGGGGCCTTCTGGTGCTTGAAAACGAGCTGCAGGACGTTGCTGGCGGCGTGGACCATCCCTGAAGAAGAACAGAAGCTCCCGTGCAAGTTCGATGCAGTACGACTCCATCGTCTCAACTTCACCTGTTATTTCATGATATTGGATGTGGCAGTTGTAGAGGGTGAGGTCGAGTAGGTGGAAAAATAGTTTTTTATACCACCTCATCGTCTTCCTGGCACACTCGACCGACGATATGACAGAGTCTGACTTGTCAACCAGCCGCATGTTGATGTTGTAGTCAATGATTGCAACTGGTTTTTTGACCGCCTCACCTGTGGCTCTGTCATGGCGTTTGGTGTCCTCTAAGCGGGGCAGGTGGATACTGGTGAGGATATTGATGTCACGATTGTCCATCCACGAGAGCATCAAGATATTATTTGCCTGGAGGTGGATGATGGAGCCCTTCTCCCGCCTTTCGGGTAGCTCTGGCATGTAGACACGATTCCTCCTGACGGTGCCACAGACGCCAGTGTTTCTGCTGTACAGGAATTTGGCAAGGGAAGGGCTGGTGTACCAGTTGTCGAGGTACAAGATGTGGCCCCTGTCCAAATATCCCTCCAGCATGGTGATGACAACGGCCCCAGATATCCCATATGTCCTCTCCTCCACCAGTTCAGTGACCTTGCCCATGTAGAGGATGATGTCCTGGATGTAGCCGGTTTTGCAGTCGCACATCACGAACAGTTTCAGGCCATAACGGTGACGCTTGCTGGGGATGTACTGTCGGATGCTAATATTCCCCCTCCACAGCACCAAACTCTCATCAATGATGAGTTTTTGGTGAGGTTTGAAGGAGGCTGCAAACTTAGTTTTCAGGTATTCAAATATAGGTCTTATCCTCTCCATCGGGTCTTTGGTATTCCTGGGGCGTTCCTGGTTCCTGGTTTGGCTTGCCAGGCTATCAATAAAGTGCAGGTTTCCCATGATTGCCGTGAATCTATTCCTGCTCATGACTTTCCCAAAGAAGGGGGTTGCGATGAGGGGATCACATGACCAGTACTTCCTGAGAGACGTCTTCTTGGTGACCCCCATCAGGATGACCAGTGCCAGGAATGAGTAGAACTCATCGGAAGACAAATCCACCCATGAGAGACGTGCCGAGTTCCTCTTCTGCTCCTTCCCTGCCATAAAATAATAGTTGTACCAGTTCGTCTGGTCAACAATCAAGCCGACAAGGTTGGCAGTGAAGAACTGCAGAAAAACACCCAGTCTTGTGGTGTCAGGTCCACGATTGGGCATGGTAGGGCCGGCCTCAGCTGCCCCCACAAAGTGGTATTGTCCTGGTAGATAGTTCTCCCCATCCACCCAATCCCACCTATCAGCGCCTTCGTCGTCGCTAGATGGGGCATTGGGGTCATCAGGGTCATCGTCAGGGGCACCGGGGCGGGTCGGGCGGGTGTGGGTGGAGCGTGGGCGGCGTGGGCGAGAGGTGGACCTGGGTCTGGAGCTAGACCTCGAACTTGATCGAGAGCTAGATCTAGAGCTCGAGTCGCTGCTGGGGCGTCTTATTTGCTTCACCTTCTGCATTCGGCCGCGGATGGCACGCCCGCGAGATATGACACGCCCACGTCGTTTGCTTGCAGGGCGTTGGGGCAGGTCGGGGCGTTGTGGAGAGGCTGGTGATAATGCAGTGGCGCGGGAGGGGCCTGGTTCAGGTGAGGGAGACATTCGTGGGGGGGTGTACGGAATGGAGCCTGAAGGTGATAGTGGGGGGGAAGAATGGTGAGGCGGAGAGTCTGGTAGTAGTGGTGGTGGTGGTGGTGACTCATCCCTCCCCGCGTGCTCTGGGTCGGGAGGGAAGAGGGAGCGTTTTGGATCACGTGACTGCCCTTGTCTCGCACCACGTTGTGCCCTTTGTCCATCACCAGGTTGTTCCATTTGTCCATCACCACGTTGTTGTTCGTCACTATGTTTATGACGACCATAGAACCTCCCCGGGGTATTTTTCTTGAGTGGAGAGATTATGCGAAGTGGGGGAGAAGGCAGGTGGGGTTGTGGGGGTACCTCCTCTTCACTCCCAGACTCGCCCCTTCTTCTCTTCAATCCCCTTCGTTCTTCCCCAGGTACACGCACGTAATTTTGAGGGTCAGCAGGTTCATCTGGAACAACAACCTCTTCCCCACTCTCTGAGGATTCAGTGGGGTCTTGGGGAAGTGGGCGGCGGGGAGGTGCACTTGCCCCTTGCTGTCTTTGTGACGGCCTTCGCCGCCTGACAGGAATCTGAGCAAGCTCTTCCTCTAGCTCTCTTATTTTGGCTTGCGAGGGGGCATACTCGTCCCCAGACTCGTCCATTGCCGAGTCAGTGTCACTATCAGGGCTGTCAGTGTCGTACAGTATATCCATGACCTCCTCTGTACTGCAGGGGCGGGTAAGGCGGGCACTATAACGTCGAGACATGGTGTTTCACTCGAGAGGGTGCGCGGTAAACTGACCATGAGGTGTGGGAAGGCGGGTGCCCTCTCCCGTCCCCGCGCGCGCACGCGTATGGACAAAACGTTTTGGAATTAGTCCGCCGGATCCCAAAGTAGTTCCCATATAAATCTAGAGCCATTCTGAGAGTTACGAGTGGAGCTATAAGGGTGACGCGTTAGGCGCGTCTCTGGGGCTGTGCGTTACATACATAGCCGACGCGTCAGACGCGTTGCTGGGGCTCCACGGGTTAAAGGAATTATAAAAATATAATATAATAAAAAAAGGAAGAACCTAAAACATTAGAGAAAATCCAAATTAAAAGATAAAAATACAATACAAAGCAAACTAGCAAAGACTCGATAACTTAAATGTAAGATGAAACTAAAATATAAAGCAAAATAATAAGTAAACAGGGGAAAATCTTACAATTTTCAATGAAGTATTTTAAAGTAAATGTAACTCACCTAAATCCGGTCATCCTGCCAAGCCACAGATCCTTGAGGGGAATTGAAGTAGGTCTTGAGGTAGTTGCGTTGAGCCTTGGCAAGCATGGTTGCAGTGTTGCGGGTCACGGGTGGGATGTTGTTTCCTTCAGGTGGGTCACTCCTCCAGGCGGCAGGTATGAATTGGTGGGTGTGTGGGTCCTCTTGATCTACCTCTGATTGGGGTGGGCATCTTCCTCGTAGGATGTTGTGCAGAATGCATGAGGCCAACACAACAACCTCTACACGTTCAGGTTTCAGAGATATTGCAGTGTGGAAAACCCGGAAGCGGTTGGCAAGAATGCCAAAGGCGTTCTCTACCGTCCGGCGGGCCCTGCTGATTCTGTAGTTGTATATTCGTTCCGGTTTCGTGAGGGATCGTAGAGGGTAGGGCTTCATCATGTAGGCGCGCAGAGAGAATGCATCATCACCTACTAAGAAGTATTCCGTGGGTGGTCCAGTGGGATCGGTAGAGATGACCTCGGCGGGTGGCAGATTTGCGTTCTGTTTCTCAAGCAACTTAGACAGACTGGCGTGTGCAAAGCCACCACCATCAGACTCTGACCCTATGGCACCAACGTCGACGTAAATGAACTTGTAGTTGGAGTCAACAATTGCCATCAGGACAATGGAAAAAAACTTCTTGTAGTTGAAGTAATATGTGCCACCAAAGTTTGGGTTTCGGATCCGTATGTGTTTGCCATCAATGGCTCCTACACAATGCGGCAGATTCCATCGTTCCTCATAGCCGCTGGCAACCTCCTTCCATTCAGCAGGCGATTGTGGCGTCTTGATCTCCTGATCTCCGTAGACAGAAATGATGGCCTGGCATGTGTCTGGAACAATTTGGCTGATGGTGTTGTGGGCAACACGAAAGTTGTATTGCAGGCTCTTATAGGAATCACCCGTAGCGAGGAAACGTAGGGTGATGGCCACCCGCAGACCAGGAGGAATGGGGTTCCGCCAGAACGTAGGTTTCCTCTGAATGAGGGGGGTGACACATTCCACTATCTCATCAAATAGTTGTTTGTCTACCCGGGTGAAGTTTTTGTACAGTTGTGGACATTCTGTGGCCAACTCTTGCATCAGCTTCTCATAATGGCCATGTTCAGGCCTTCGTTGTAGATATGGCCACACCCACACTGTCCTCTTGCTCCTTTCCTTCTTCTTCTCTTGTTCATCTTCATGGATGTAGTTTGCTATTGCAAGCAGTTCTAACATTTCTATGTAGGAAATGATCCATTTAATGAGCCGAGTGTTATGCCTGTTCTCCGGTTTGATTAGGGAGTTCACCATCTTGAACTCCTCCAGGATGTATTCCGTGATGTTCTTCATGGTGCCGAGTCAGGAGTGGGAATGGGAACGTTGTGGCCAGCCCTGCCCTTTTGTAGTTCCCAGATTCCAACCCAGACCTACGTGGTTGACAAAGACTGTCTTTGTCTGTGTTTGGACAGACGGGGTGTGCCTACGATTGTCCGGAAACGGTCCACGTAAGTCCTACAAACTCCCAAGACGTACGGCCTCAGCTACGCAGGTCTTGTGGGTGTGTGGCCATGGGCGTGGCCTGTGTTCCCGCAAATCGGGCAGCCCAGGCGGACTAACGGGGACATGCTTACGCAAGTCGCAAGCATGTACGTAGTTCCATATGACTACATTACTTCTGACGTAACACTGGCCCCGTCACGGTACGTCTGTCGGGAAGTGCAATAGTCGTGGTCTATACGGGCGTACACGGCCGGACTACGCCCGTCAGAACACAAAATTGGCGATCACGCCTGACGGGAGCTGTCGGGAGCGATATACGTGAATGGGTGACCCCAGCATAAAGTAAAATCATTTCTCCAATCACAAAATCTTAAAGCAAATGAGTGCATGCTTTCGACATACCTCTGGTTAATTAATAGTCACAAATAATCCCTAACTAACATGTAAGAGGTCGCTCCCGGACGCAACTTAACACATAATAATATACAAGCCTTTGAAGTCTGTCTCATCTCCCCACCACACTGCTCGTGTTCCCCAGCTAGAAATGTACTAGTGTGAATTATCAAATCCCCGTCTTATATATCATTCCCTGGACCTAGCTAAACAATCAGGAGGTAGGAAGCAGGTGCCGGGACCAGTAAGAAGGCAGGAAACACGTCGACCAGTTACAGGTGAGAAGCAGGTGAACAAGCCCCGTGAGTGGTTGGGGCAGTAGGAAGAAGGGGGCTGGTTCCGTCTCGTCCGGTAGTTTGCCCCTCCACGTCCACACAAACCTGGCTGGTTTCTCTCTCTATCTCTCTCGTAAACAAGGTGAGTTGTTGCCACGAGGTAATTGTAAAGTCATGTTCAACAGGTTGGTCTGGCCACATGATATCCGGTCGGTACGGATGTTACAATATATATATATATGCGAAAAAAAAATAACAAATATATAAAACGGAAATATAACGAATAAAAAAAACAAAAACAAAAACGAAAGAACAAAAACTAAAAATAATACGAAAAAAAAAAAACGTAATATTGCTACCGAACTCCCTCCTCATCCATTCTCATCTATCATCGTAATTAATCTTAAACAGACTAATTATGTCAAAGTGCCTCATAATCACCTCAAGTTGTTATGCCCTGATTTTATACAGGATTAACGATTGATTGGGGTGAGTTCTTCAAGACTGGAATATCAGGTTTCATGCACATACTGTACATATAAGGAATCAATAGAACACATAAATATAATTTCGGAATGTGGTTTGTAATACAGCTTTATTGAATTAACACACTCACTGGTATAGAAAAAGAATTAATTCACTTTGGAAAACATAGGTAGGAGCAATAGATTCAGTATCAAGCTTGGTCTTTCTATTCTCCTAGCACGATCGTGGATCTGGATGGAGCGTGCACTGCCACTTTCAACACTCAGGTATTATTCTTCTGAGATAAGGACAAGATACAAGATTAGAAGAAAGTCACTCGAAGGGCACTGGTTAAGTTCTCATAAGTATATAGTGAAGCTCGTTGATTATGCCTAAGGCTTAGTTATTTTATTTAGATGTTGAGCTAACTTCAGGTTTCAAATGTTGCAAGATCTGGTAGAGTGAATAGGCAACTCGGCGGCTCCGGGGCCGTCCAGGGTGTCCAGTCGTGTGAAGAAGTTACAGATGGGCCATCAACCGTTGATGAAGTTCCGTTAAGGTACTCTCGGGGCTAGGATTTTTAATGTTATGCTTCAGGCTGAGGCCGGATTAGCACACCATCGGACCAACGCAAGAGGAGTCTAGTCAAGGACTCTTCTTGACTATCTCTAATCTTTATGAGAGGTTCAAAGAACTCAGGTGGTTTTACCCTTTTAGTCACAAATTCTGGTGGGTTGCCACAGACAAAATGTGCCTAGGATCTATACCTGCTAAGTGCTCCTAAGAGTATCTCGCATAGACCCTTCTAACACAAAAGATCTTTCTGCCCTAGATCTCTGTGAGTTAAGTACAAGTCAGGTGTCTAAAATAATAAAGTATTGAAAGGTAGGGAGTCCTTCGCCTTTCAATATTTGTATTAGGTTAGATAAGACACTAATATAAATAACTATATTAAATTCTGGGTGGCCAGAAATAATGAGTTATGGATATGTAGTTCTTGTTGCACTATTATATAAATGGTTATAAAGCTCAAGTGGAAGAGGTGATACCAGCAATGAGTTTTTAATCACTTATTGGGGCAGATATATGTACTAGTAAAAGGTCTCTATATTAACCGGTGGGTGTCCACGATTAATAAAGATCCAAAAAATATATATATATCAATGTCACTGATTTTATCACAGACTCCGGGTTGCCGCTCGTCTATATGTAATCTTGAATGGTGAGTTAAATAGTCTTCAGTCAGAGAGCGGGTTGCCGTTCATCAGAAGCGATATTTGCACTTGCTGAGTTTCCCTCCTCTCAGGGTTTATATAGCAGGGCTGCCCGGTGTTGCCTGGGCTGGTGGTTGATGGATTTGCTGTTATCTGGGCTTTCCAGTCAAGTGGAAGGGGAGTTTTTGCTTTATAGGAGGAGCCTTATAGTGGGGCTCACTTCAGGAAGTAAAGAGGAAGTGGATGCAACATTTTTTAGGGCTGGAGCTAACAGGCTCTTCAAGTTAGCAAGATGGTGGAGGTGTGTGGGACGTTGGAGTTGGGGTGTTGCCTTAGCTGGGGGTGGTCCCCTTAATCTTTGGGGTGGCTGTGCATGGAGGCTGTTGTGGATTCGTTGCCTGGGTAATTTGCTCCTCATTTCCGGTGTCCTGGATTAGATAACAGAGTTATACTCTATCCAACTCAACCTTGCCGCCGGCCTCTGCAGCAGATACGAGACCGCGCCTGTGATTGGCTATCTGGCCAATAGGAGAGGCAGAGCTGATAATTTATTCATTATCTTTATTATTCCTTATTTATTAACCTAAGACGTGCGCATGGGGGGTATGAGACACCACACGCCTGTGCGCACGTATTGGAGCTGTTCCCATCACTAACATCGTTATTTTACCATAAATAGATTAATACATATCCATATGCGCCTATTTTAGGTTGATTATAAAGGTATTAACCTGTTACCGCAATAAAACAAATGGAAACAGCGTTTGGATGGTCAAAATTGGCGATACAGGCCGGGAGTTACATAATGTATGGCTGAGGCAACCTCCCTCCCCTCCTCCCCTCCCCTTGTCTGGAGAGACACTGTTACGCAATAGTCTCTCTCTCGCTCTTTCCCACGCTTGGTAACAGTGATGACAACGCCCTGCTACCAACTCGCTAATGTTAGCACAAAAATAGACCACAGAATAAGGGAATAACAGGGAAAATAGGTGATAACTGAAGGAGGGGAGGGAACTGGGGAAGGAGGGGATGTGGAGGAGTGATATTTGGCATGGCCCAGGGGCAAAAAAAAAAAAAAAAAAAAAAATTGGGGTGTTTTAAATGGATTTTTTTAGGCCCAGGATCTAGTCTTCCCGCAGTCGCCCGGGGAAACTCTTAAGAGTCTTCCTGCACTTGCCGGGTTAATTAAACTAGATACGTTTAAGAAATGTTAATGATTATTTAATAAATTACAGTGCTATCTGATTCTAAAGCGCTATTAAATATAACATGAAACACAATAATAACGTATATATCATAAAGTAAAAACAAGGAGATACAGAATTGATAAACAGGGGAAGTAAGCGAGAGGGAAGGCTGACTGGCTCGGGCCCATGCGTATTAGTGAATCACAGGCCGTGCTTGACTACGCACACATTTAAAGTAAACAGTGACGGTAATTCTTACCTTGCTTGTGTTTACAGTATTATATCTTACGATTTTATGTGTTCCATGTGGTATTTTATAGCTCTTAAGGTTCGGATATCACTTATCACACCATTAGAATGACCTAAACATATCTAATATAATTAATATATGTGGAATATAAAAGAAAAGATGAATTAATTCATACGATAATGTGATATCCTCATGTTCCGTCATAGGCTATATTTGATATGTTATTCTTTTGCTTACCATACTCTGCGACCTTATGAACAATAGCTTGAAGGCAACGAAAGGTAAACATGAATAGATAATGGTTATATCTGCACATACAGACACAAATAAGATAATATTTGAGTTTAAAAGACGCCGCCGGGCCAGTGCAGTGTTGCCAGGAGGTGGTTTGTTTTATATTTATACACTGCATTTCCATCTTTTCGGCGGTTTCTGAATATTATGCTCAGTGTGTTGTATGCGAAATAACAAAGGGGTTTGTATGCTACTTTCTAGTATAATAACATGGCTAAATTGTAACCACAACGTCAAGGATAAGTGCATATAATACAAACTCTGGAAATTCTAGAACCTTTAATGTCTAGGGCGTGATGTCATTGCCAGCCAATCACAGGCGCAGTCTCGTATCTGCTGCAGAGGCCGGCGGCAAGGTTGAGTTGGATAGAGTATAGTATGTACATCGACATATAATAACAAGTGATGGAAGGGGTGCTGGCAAGAGGTCCTTTGTTGGTTGTTTTCGTGGAGAATGGGGGCGGAGTGCCTCGCCCGTGAAGGCCAGCTGGCTAAGTACCTGACTTTTATAAGTAAGTTACTTTTATGGGGGGGGGGGGGGGTGTTGGACAGCTCTCTTTATCTATTTTCCTTGGATAATGAAAAATTACAAATAAGAAATACACTCAGACATACCCGTATGTGTGTATAATTAGTTGCTAGGCAGAGTTCCCCTGGTGGTCCTTTACGTCGGGGTCGAGGGGGCGGAGCACGTCGCTCCCTTGGGTCGGCCGGGGGGGGAGGGGGGGGGGGGGGGATAAGTGGAACTCCCTCCGTGACCTGACGTGGCCCGGCGGCCTGGCCTTCAAGTTAATTGGTTTGTTGTGGTCAGTCAAATCTGGTTCAGGCCGGAAAATACTAGGAAAGAAATATATTGGAAGGGAGAGAAAGAGAGATGCGTAGATAGAGATAGTGATCCAAGGGAAAGGGAAGACATGCGTAATCAGGGCGGTATTGTAGCTATCATTACGTCACACGTTGATGGAAGCTGGTGGTTACGTACCTGAAACAAACACAACACAAGGGATTACCGCTTCGTCGTGTTAATATGGTCATTACTTAACTCTGGCGTAACTTATACATCGCTTAGTTACTAGAAGGGAAAAGAATTAGAGCAATGTGTATTGTGTACTAGAAGGCGGTACTTGACAAGATGTGTAGTAGGGGGGTGAAGAATTGGAAACAAAAAAGGCACAACGGGGTTACATAATTCTATACAGCACTGACATAATCTTGATAGTGATACACAAGGAACCCACACCCAAGGAAGGTTCTGTGGGAATCTGGGGCTGCAATGCATAGTCAATGGTCAGCAGAAAATATAACGTGAGGTTATGGATATACTCGTTAACATGGGGAAACTAAAAACTAGGTATCTTTCCTGTCTACAGTTTCCCTTAATTAGGTTAGCATTAGTGAGTTCATATAGCATTAGGGGGTTAGTACATTAACAAACAAATAATATTGGCCCCAGTGAGGTATGGGGTTGCCTAGGGTAATTGTATAATTAAATATCAGAATTACTCCTCGGTATTTGGTATAGTGTAAAATGGAGGTTGTATCAGAAAGGTTGTGAATATACAATTCTCGGGGTGGAGGGGGGGGGGGGGGGGGGGGGAGGGGGGGGGGGGTTGGAGGTTGACGTCTGTGGTCGGCCATTTTGGGGTGGGTTGTCCCTGCGGGTTGATGAGGGGGTAATCCTCCCGGGGGCTGGACGCTGTGACTTTGGCTCGGGGATTATCGCGGAGGGGCGGGGCCGTTCGCTCTTTTGCCGTTTTGGGTGAGTGTCTGTCTGTCTTTTCCGACCATGTTTCTCTGTGCTTCTTTCTTGTTGGTGTGTGGGTGTTCCTGGCTCCTGTCTGTTTCCCCTCGTCCTTCTTCTCTCTCTTTCGTTTGCTTGTTTCTATGGGGGCGGTTGGAGGTTGTCGTCTGTGGTCGGCCATTTTGGGGTGGGTTGTCCCTGCGGGTTGATGAGGGGGTAATCCTCCCGGGGGCTGGACGCTGTGACTTTGGCTCGGGGATTATCGCGGAGGCGCGGGGCCGTTCGCTCTTTTGCCGTTTTGGGTGAGTGTCTGTCTGTCTTTTCCGACCATGTTTCTCTGTGCTTCTTTCTTGTTGGTGTGTGGGTGTTCCTGGCTCCTGTCTGTTTCCCCTCGTCCTTCTTGTCTCTCTTTCGTTTGCTTGTTTCTATGGGGGCGGTTGGAGGTTGTCGTCTGTGGTCGGCCATTTTGGGGTGGGTTGTCTCTGCGGGTTGATGAGGTGGTAATCTTCCCGGGCTGGAGGCTGTTACCTTGGCTCGGGGATTATCGCGGAGGGGCGGGGCCGTTCTCTCTTTTGTCGTCTTGGGTGAGTGTCTGTCTGTCTCTTCCGACCATGTTTCTCTGTGCTTCTTTCTTGTTGGATTGTGGGTGGTCCTGGCATCTGTCTGTTTCTCCTGTATTTCACAAGTACCGCTAGTTTCCCTTCACGGCTAATTTACATACAGTTTTCCTTCATCGAGCTTTCTTTAACAACTTAGTATTTGTTTACGTAGGATATTCTGTTTCAGTATTCTGCTCCATCATCATTAACATTCTAACTACATAATTTTACTAAACATTTCACTACACACCATTTTCAGAATGTTTTGGCTATCATTACTTGAATATATTTAACTTCGAAAAGGACCTCTTGGAATCAAAGGGGACAATTGCACTCTATTAAGCTTATGCCTTCCTAGACTGCATGAAATAATCATATACTATCTATATAATATTTTCGATTGTCTGTGTGTGTGTGTGTGTGTGTGTTCTTAATAGGCGGCCGCAGTTTTAGACCTGGGGAGCTGAAACTTTGCATGTGGGTGTCAATTGACCTGGGTCAGGTCATAGAGGGGGCGAGGCCACGATCGGAGGTCGTTTCGAGGCCGAAATTGAAAACAAAATGAAAACAATTGAAAACATTGCCGTTTGGGGCAGAAGGAGGCCTCCGATCGAAAAGGTGTACGGAACGAAAGTTGTTCGCAGCCCCCCAAAATGGGGGTACGGATAAGGTCAGATCCAAAATCGGAGGTAATTTAGCGGCCGAAATCGAGGTCGCCGTTTAATGAGGCACAGGGAGGTCGAGGCCGGTGATTATGGTAGTAGTAGTAGTATTGTGATGATTGTGGTAGTAGTGATTGATGATGGTGATTATGGTAGTAGTAGTGGTGGTAGTACTGATGGTGATTATGGTGATTATCCGGGCAACGCCGGGTACCCCTGCTTGTAGTAAATATTATTAATAATAAGCTATATTAAATGTAGGCTAATACACACAGTTTTCAGTCTAAATTAATGTTTTCTCAAATATGTTCATTAAAGTAATGGTTATATTTAGCACTTGTCATAATTATGAATTCGCCATGCATCAGGTGAGGTGTGTAGGTAATGTAGAAATTAAACAAAAAACAACATATACTGTATATCTGAAATTTGGAGAATATGTATTTTAATTAAAACTGGAGGAGACGTATGGGTTTGTCTGTCACCCTCTCTCTCTCTCTCTCTCTCTCTCTCTCTCTCTCTCTCTCTCTCTCTCTAGATAAAAAAAGATAATAAAGTGCATTGCCCTTTCAGTAACTATACAGTATAGGATACATTAATTACAAACATATAAAATATGGACTAGTCTGTTAAGCATAAGCTTTAATACAGACCTAAAGAAAATACAATTTATGATTAATCTCTTGTACAATACATATAATTATTTTTAAAAATATATATGTATGTATATATATACATATATACACATATACACATACATACACACATACATGCACATATGTAGGTAGTGGTACATGTTTTTGACAGCAAGTGTGTTTTTAAATTTTGTTTAAAAGTTATCAGACTAACGGTATTTTTAAGGGTATTAGTCAAAGAGTTCCAAATTTTTGGTCCTGAATGCATTGACTTTGTTGTGAAGTTACTAGTGGTAGTGTTAAATTGACATTATGACCACGGGTTAAATAATTGTGATTTACTGTATTAAAATGTCTATAAAATGGATTTAAGTTGTTGAGTGATATTGTATGGCGGTCATTATGCCTCACATTGTCTCTCCCTGTCTTATAGTAATGTGTTAATAATAATATACACATACTGTAGGCAGTTAGTAGAACAACAAATACCCACCTCAGTGTTTTCCCTCTCTCCCCCCCCCCCCCCCCAACACACACACACACACACACACAATTGTTCGCCTCTAACTGCCATTATTTTCAATATATTTAAGCAAATCTACAAGCATTTGGATATATTTCATTCTTATACAGCGATATATGCATTTGAATTAATTATATGTTTCATTTGTCTTGTTTAATATATGTTCTGACACTGATATAGCCAAAATCGATCTACTAATCACAATCCTTGTAATACACGCCTCCTTACTACACCAAGTATTGCCAGATAAAACTGGGAGTCCCAGAGCGAGGGTGGGCCAGCTTGATCTGTGACAGACTATAACTGTTAAGGCTAAAATATAATGGAGACTTCGATTACTCATCTCTTACCAATATTTATATCAGTGTAGCTTTGATAGTAATTTACATTTAACTATTTCCACCCTTATATTATATAGGTTTTTCACTACCAATATACCTATAAAAGGCTAATTATAATGAATACTTTAATTACCATTTTCTTACTAATACTTTGTTATCGTTCAACATCGTATATCAATCGACTTTGTTTTCATAATCACCGTATTTTCCCATGTTTACCTTGACGACCTCACTATGTAATACAAATAAGGGTGTAAAAAGGGCATAATTATAAGGTCTTTGGGTATATTGATTATAATTTACATTTCTCCTTGTAGATTATAATGGACACTTTATATTCCCTTTGTATACCCATACTTTTAGTGAGTACATATCGCCCTTCCCTCTCGCTATCAGTCGACACTGTGCACTGTATATAACATTTAGGGTATATAAATAAAGGTATGAGTAAGGTATAGAGGATTATTGGGTATATATCGACAGTGATTTACCCTTCTATTCTTGGATTAGACGAGTTTATTACCACCAATATACCTTTTTGTTAGTAGATTATTATGAACATTTTAATTACCCTTCCATACCCAATATTTTTGACAGTGTACAGTCACTCATAGAAGTTCGTGGACCTTTAACCCTTAAAGAGCGGCGCCCGGCTATAGCCGGGTGCCAATTTGCAGCAAGCTAGGAGCATTATTATGGCTTTTAAAGGGTTAAAATCGAGTGCAAATGGCCGGGAGCGCAGCGGGCCACACGTCCGACTCCCAGGGCCTACCGCCGCCCACTGACTCACCCTTCCTGTGTTCTCGAGAGGCCGGCAGTGTAGCCAGTAGTGAGCATAGCTGGGAAAAATATACCGCTATACGCTAAACTCCCATGTTTCTGGTACCACTGTATGAGAACCACGAGTGCTACATAGCTCGTTCTGGTCTTATTTTGAAGCTTTTAGCGCCTAGTTTTTTGCTGAATACATTTTTTTTCATGCAGATACTTGATTTATCATTCAGGAGGACCTGAATATGCCCAAAATAGCCCAAAACCCCCCGCTAGACGAGGGTTAATGTTGATCATTATACAAACATATGTATTTAACTGGATTTATGAATGTAATTTTGTATATATTTATAATATGACCCTATATATAAATTGTCATAACACTAATTTCCTTCATAAATGGCAAAGGTAAATAAACAAATACTTTTATAATATTTTATGGAGTATTATAATTGTCTACTCTATGTGAGGTTTAAACGCTATATACTGTATGTCAAACACTTCTAGGAAACTTACATTGGATGAATTATTAACTTCATAAACCTCTAAATAAAGCAACTGAAACGATAACATATGTTGTACAAAGGTTTGTGTAATACCCTGTACCCGCAAAAATCCCGCAACCACGAAATTACCCGAGTTGACGTCTGGGATAGCGTAAAATAGTCATTGGTGGCGAAGTCTAAGAAACTCACCACGTGAATCACCACAAGACTATCACCTGGTTCTTTCAAGGAGAACTAAGGATGCTGTCTTATTTTACGTCCGTGGTAGTACAGTGGGTTAGCGCACCAGTCTGGTAAAACCTACTGAGGTCCTAACCAGGGTTCGAAACTGCACCAGTCTGGTAAAACCTACTGAGGTCCCTAACCAGGGTTCGAAACTGCACCAGTCTGGTAAAACCTACTGAGGTCCCTAACCAGGGTTCGAAACTGCACCAGTCTGGTAAAACCTACTGAGGTCCCTAACCAGGGTTCGAAACTGCACCAGTCTGGTAAAACCTACTGAGGTCCCTAACCAGGGTTCGAAACTGCACCAGTCTGGTAAAACCTACTGAGGTCCCTAACTAGGGTTCGAAACTGCACCAGTCTGGTAAAACCTACTGAGGTCCCTAACCAGGGTTCGGAACTACACCAGTCTGGTAAAACCTACTAAGGTCCCTAACCAGGGTTCGAAACTGCACCAGTCTGGTAAAACCTACTGAGGTCCCTAACCAGGGTTCGAACCCACTCCAAGCACCACCACTGGGTCTGGGGGTTTTCGGGAGAGTTAAATTACCTTCGCACCCAGCATTTCAGTTTGAGACATTCAGAGAAATGTATTTTAATATTTACAAAGGGCGAATATACTACGAATTAAACAAACGAAATCTGCTTCAAATATCATACTCATGGCTGCTAATAGTATACAACGCATAATCTTGGTATATTTCTTTTTGCCCTATAAAATATTCTGGGCAGAGCCAAGTGGTATCCAGAGACATCTGGTGGTCAGCACAGAACTATATGCGTAGGGGTTCTAATTGAAACCGTTGGACTTGTGTCAAGAGTATGGCTGGAAACACATAGCGATTTTTCCCTCAACACTGGGTTGGCAGCTTATGAGATACACTTTTAAATATTGTGCCACCTACATTTATCTATTGCGAGTTTAGTTGCCAATACCAGTTCAATTTATCCCATAAATGTTGCCAGACTAATGTTAAATAACCGATGTTGACAAAAGCTCTCGTGTGATACCCCCTCTTCAGATAAATATAAATAGTCTCTCTATAACGGTACCTCTTCCAGCATCCCTTTTCCAACCCTTCTCTTCCTAAGCACATCATTTTCCTCATGCCCTGTTCACAAGCCTCTGCCTCCCCCCAACTCTCACACATACTGTATCATCCTTCACCTTAACCTGTCATATTCACCAGCCTATAGTATATCTAATCCAACGAGTCCAATGGGATCTTAAGTCGTTTGACATAGTCTGGCAGAACTAGAGAATGCTACAAACCTATTACACTTACCACCTTGCACCATCCTTAATACTATATCCTTTAAATTTCCTATTTCACCTCTCCCCCCCCCCTTTCTCTTTCACTATGGGTATATCAATCTCCCTATACCCCCTTTCCGACCTCTCTCACTCCTCACCCTTCACCCCAGCTGGCAAATCTATCAGCCGCCACTGATCTTACCCATCGACTTTAATAGATCCTTCTAAGTTGCTGGAAATTGTCTGCTGTAGTCGATTTTGGGTTTTAAGTATCCCACATCTAATCCCCCCCACCCTCTCTCTCTCTCTTCTCTCTCTCTTTCGTATTTCAATTTTTTTCTTTTTCGGTTAGGCTATCACCTCTGGTGACCCCTGACAACCTATTTCTGCGTATTTCAACATTTGTGTGTTTGTTTAGGCTATCACCTCTGTGGCCTATCAAAGTAAGTGAAGCGAGTGAAGTGTTTTAAAGTGAGTGAAGTGTTTTTAAGTGAGTGAAGTTATTTGAAGTGAGTAACCGTCACCATGACTCGCACCTGTACGAACTGCGCCAGTAGGTTTGGTGCTGCCATGTTCGCCGTTGCTGACCGTCAAATCTGCCGATTCTGCCAGCTCCATGAAGATTTGTCAGCAAAACTGGAGGAAGCTCACAACAAGATCAACACCCTCACCATGAAGGTTGAATCTCTCCAGGAATTCATAACTCTCAACGTAGGAGTGTCAACAACTGCTGAAATCAGCACTTCGACACCAACTTCCAACAGCCCGACGCCTGCAGCACCGACCCCAGTGGAACCACCGGTTGCGGAAGAATCGAAAAACAACCCGGCCCACGAGGAATTAACTAACAACTTCCGTGTCGTGAGGAACAGCATTCGACCCACTCTGAGGAAGATCATCCCCATCACTGAGTGCCACAACCGTTTCAAGATTTTAGAGGACTCAGACGACGAAGAGGAAATGGAAGAAATTCGGCTGGTTGGAGACTCAATGGTTCGTGGCCAACTCACGGAGTTCTGCGCCAGGGCACCTGGGACCAGGAAGCGCTTCTGAATCCTGGGTGGTGGTGTGGACGACGTTGTTGCTGCAATCAACGAAGTTTCCAGACTAGCCCATTCAACCACAGCGTATGTCATCCACGTTGGATCCAATGATGTGCAGCAGACCCGATCAGAAGACCTTATGCTCAAGTACCGGAAGCTGATAAAGTCTTATAAGGAAAAGTCTTGCAAAATCTTAATATCAGGAATTATCCCAAGGATCTGAGTAGAGAGCCGGTTCTTCAATATAGCCACCAGCATTAATCGTCAGCTTGCTAACCTGTGCAAGGAGGAGGACATCGGATTCGTCAATACTAGGGATGCCTTCTACCACGAAGATCATCTGTTTTCGAAAGACGGAGTATATCTAAACCAGGTGAGAGCAGCAAGGTTTAGCCGCTTGCTAAACGACGCAGTAAAGGATATTTGGAAAAGAAACAGACTCAACCGAGGCCCGCCAGGGATGAGGACCGATTACAGCCATGAACGTAAATGTAAATCCGACCAGAACTAACAATTTGATTAAAGAGCGTTCTGTGAGTTCTAAAACAACAACTTTAAAGGTTTTCTATGCTAGCGCTCGTAGTAGCATACGAAATATATTTTCAGATTTAGAGGAACTAGTGTTTACAGAAAATTAAAACGTAATTGGTATACAGAATCTTGGCTCAATACAGAAGACAGAGACTTTTTAGCAGAGTATTCACGTCCCGGTTATGTAATGTTTGAGAAAAGCAGAATAAATAAAAATGGAAGTAGCATTTTACTTTATATCAAAGAAAGTCTTAACCCAACCCTTATGTCAAAACTTCAAATTGTGAACGTTGACACATCCTATGTGCTAATAAAGAATAATAAAGGTACAAAAATAATACTTGCATTAATATACAGACCTCCAGCTCAATCACTGCAAACTGACCGAGAAATATACGAACAAATTGCAGATGTAAGTAACTCACAAGATACCGTAATTGTTGGCGACTTTAATTTTCCTGCGACCAAGTGGAGCGATACTCTTACTTCACACTCCGGACATGACTTGTATGCGAACTTGCAAGAGAGTTCGCTCTATCAATTTGTTCGATCGCCGACCCGTGGTAATAACATTCTTGACCTTGTACTTGCAACAAAAGAAGAATTAACTCTTTCACGCTTTTGTGACGCAGAGGTTGCCAGATTAGCAATAAGAAATAGAGTTCTCTCACTCTTATAATTACCTCTCCAAAATTAGTTTTCTGCCCACAGCTAACTCAAAGACAACTGCAGAGGTTGAAGTAACTAAACTAACGGTTTATAAATACCCCTGATGGTAACAAAGGCTTTAAAGTATCCCTAATAGGCTCAAAATTGCGTCATAAGAGTGAAAGGGTTAATAGAGAATTTGAATGTTGGTGATGAATTCAGTAACAGCGACCATTGTACAATAACTTTCAGTTTAAAGTTTACTAGTAACGAACCAAATAGCAGCATCGAGAGAGTCCCTAGTTTCAAGAAAGCAAACTTCCGTAAACTTAGAGCTATGTTTAAAGAAACTGACTGAAGCTTTCTAAATAACATTAACGACATAAATACATCTTGAGAATTATTTACAACCACTTACCTAAAAGCTGTGCAAGACTGCATACCATCGAAAATACGGCATACAGGCCATAATGATAAGCCCAAATGGTGGAATAAAGAGGTTTCAAACTGTTTGCTTGCTAAAAAGATTGCTAATGATAGATTAAAATCCTCACAAAATTACGAAGAACGGGTGAAATTTGTAGAACTACGACGACGCAAAGCCAAAAAGTTAATTAAACAAAGTAAAAAGACCCTGGAGTTACATGTTGCGAATCAAAGTAAAACAAATTGGATAAGCATATGGACGAGAAGGGTTGGGTGTGAAGGGGGATCAGTAGGGTTGGGCCAATCAGCGCTCTGCAGACCCCGTAATCCTGCGATAATCTCTAACCGTTTTGGTAAGATGATCCTCAGGGTATTAGAGTGTTCAGCCTATAATTGGGCTTTGTAATTGGGGTTGTGTGGGACAGGGATCTGCCTTGCTTAGGCTAATCGGCTTTCTGCAGACTCCCATTTTCTTATGTTCTTATGTTCTTATGTTCTTAAACCCGAAAGAATTCTATAGTTATATCAGAAAGAAAAAAGTAGTTACTTCAACTGTTGGACCGTTAGTCGATGCAAATGGAGAATACACCAAAGATGAAGTGCAAATGAGTAATGCCCTCAATACCTTCTTTGCATCAGTTTTTAAAACAGAAGACCTCAGTGATATCCCTACAGCGTCGCCAATTCAAATTGATAATTCTGATGTTCTAAGCAATATCACCATTGCAGAGAGAGAAGTATTGAAATGTTTAGATAAACTCAAGGTAAATAAAACGCCTGGACCTGATACAATCTCATCTAGAGTTCTAAAGGAAGCTAAGGATGAGTTCTCCAGACCACTGACATTGCTATTCAATAAATCCTTGCAGTCTGGAACTATGCCTGATCAGTGGAAGCTAGCCAACGTAACACCGATATTCAAAAAAGGGAGCAAATCCCTACCCAGTAACTATCGTTCAATAATTAGCTTAAACCTCAGTTGTATGTAAAATGCTAGAAACACTCATAAGAGACAGACTCGTAAATCACTTAGAGGAAAATAACATAGTTAAAGATACTCAACACGGCTTTCGTAACAAACGTTCCTGCTTAACAAACCTCTCAGACTTCTTCCATGATATCCTCAACCTCTATGATGAGAGTAAAGCTGTAGACATTATATACCTTGATTTTCAAAAGGCCTTTGACAAAGTTCCCCACAAACGTTTACTGCTAAAACTAAAAGCGCATGGAATACAATACGTTGTGTTGAAATGGATAGAAAATTGGCTCAGCGACAGAAAGCAAAGAGTAGTCATAAACGGTAAGGCATCTAAATGGACCAATATAAGTAGCGGGGTACCCCAGGGATCAGTACTAGGACCAATTCTCTTTCTGATTTACATCAACGACATAGATGAGGGTCTCACCTGTACAATCTCAAAGTTTGCTGACGATGTAAAAATTACAAATAGCGTACTTTCAAAAGAACAAATTGACGATATGCAACACAATCTAGATAAGTTGTCATGTTGGGTCCAAATTTGGCAAATAAATTTCAATGCTGATAGATGTAAAGTACTACATGTCGGATACCGAAATGAGAAAGCAAACTATTCGATGAATGGCACTCAGCTTAGGATTGCAGACAGAGAAACCGATCTGGGAGTAACAATATCGAGTAACCTAAAACCGAGTCAGCAATGTTCAGAAGTTGTTAAGAAGGCAAACAAAATAATTGGCTTTATAGGCAGGTCATTTGAGCATATATCCAAAGAAGTTATCCTAACTCTTTACAATTCCTTAGTCCGCTCTCTTCTGGAATACTGCGTTCAATCCTGGTGCCCTTATTACCAAAAAGATATAGACAAGCTAGAACGAGTTCAACGTAGAGTTACCAAAATGATACCTAGCCTAAAGAACAAACCATACGAGGAGCGTCTTCGAGAATTAAATCTACTTCCTTTAACCCAGCGCAGATTAAGAGGCGACTTAATTCAAGTGTTCAAAATCATCAAAGGCATCGACAATATGGACTGTAGTAAGTACTTCACTATCGACCAATCTAATTACACGCGGGAAAACAGTTGCAAAATTATTGGTAAATCTTTTAACTCACACGAATCTAAGAATTTCTTCTTCAATCGAGTTGTCAACTTGTGGAATGGGCTTCCCCGAGACGTTATAGACTGCAACACCATTGATTCTTTTAAACTTCGCCTAGACAAATATCTTGCATCAAACCCGCGACTGACTGACTGCGTTTGTAAATGAATAACTTTATTTTATTCCCCTCTCAAATTCCTCAAGGATTATTGCGTATATATATTACTAAGACGTTACTCTCTTTTTCCCAGATATACGAAAGATCACTTATAAGTGTTAAGTTACTATCCCATCTGTTCCCTACTAACTTCCTAATCCTGCCACGGACATTAGTTCCAGGGCAGTAGTTCCCTTTCCAATGTTCCCTTACCCACTCTAAACCACTGTTTGGACACCTGATCCTCAGTGTTTTGGAGGACAATCAGTCTAGAGGGGTCACTAGATTTGTTGCTTGATTTCCTTTGTACACTCCTTTGTACTTTGCTCTCTCTCTCTCTTTCATTCTCACACACACTCTCTCTCTCTCTCATTCTCACACTCTCTCTCTTTTTTTTTTTTTTTGTTACACTGGATGAAAATGTTTGGTGAATACATACTCAGGATATTGGTATAGACCTGGTATGAATTATTATAAGATAAAGGAGAATAATGTGTCCATATCCCCTATTTCAAAGCTCAACCAAGTTAGTATAGATTTCTATTGGTCATTTTCTATATTTGTAAGCATAAGATTGACATATATTTTGAACCCTTGCAGTGTGTATTGGTGTGGGTTTAAGGGGGGTGACCTCTTTTTGTTCTGTCCTTTTCTATCTTTCTCTGCCTTGTACCCATTTGGCCCCATTCAGCCTACTGTTTTAAGACGTTTATCCCCATCCAGGTGTCAATTTTTTACTGGTGAGCGGTAGCGGCCAGTATATTTTTTATTTTTGTTTGACAGCAGGCTAAATTTGTACATTTTTCATAGAAAAATTTCTCTTCATATAATGCTGGCCCGCTACCGCCCGCCAGGAAGAAACCGACACCTAGAGGGGGATAAACGTCTTAAAATAGTTGGCTGAATGGGGCCGAATGGTTACAACCCAGAGAAAGAGAGAAAAGGACAGAAATAAAAAAAAGCAGGTGACCCCCAAGTCTTAATGATCTATTCCACAGAATGGAGTATCTGTAAGAGAATTGTCGTTGGTAATAAGATGTATGACGGCGAGGCTCCTCAAGACCAAATGGTGCTTGTTCCACTCTTCTTGTGGTACGTAGAGGATTCCGCTGTTGTTGTCTCATTGGTTGTAAGTGTGGAATAGATTGTGTTTGTATTGTATAATTATGATGTGCACAGTCCTGCCGCATGGTGAAGGCTATCAATGTAATGAGTTGGAGGTTGATTGTCTTTAATGATACGCCTGGCGGGGTCTTGAATGTTATCATTTTATCAAGAAGGATGAGATGTTTCTTGGCTGCCCAACCCCAAGAGAGTGCAGAGTATTATATTCATGATCTAATTTGTGCCTTGTATAGTACATCCCTTCCTTCTCTATCCAAAAGCCAGGAGGCCCTTCTTAGAACAGCTAGTTTCCTAGAGGCAGCTCTAGCAATATTTTATATGTGCATTTTGAATGTTAGCTTTCTATCAAAAGTCCCACATAGGATATATATTTCTTCTTGGGATTAAATAAGCTTACCATGAAAGTTAATTTGTACATTGATATATCTGATCTTGTTGATACCATGAACTGGGTTTTCTGAGTTGCAAACTTCACTTGCCACTTTTTTTTCCAACTGCTGATAATGTTTCTTGGGCACTTTGCTCCACTGCATTTATGAGATCTTGCTGTCGTTGATCGGCAATTCTCTCACAGCAATTTTGAAAATTATGGTACCTCTTATGGCAGTAGCCACAATTTTGGAGTCGTGGACACTTGACGCGTTTGTGAGATTACACACAGAACACTTTTGTAAATCAAATGTATATCGGCCATTGTCCCAGTTTCTCTCTCTCTCTCTCTCTCTCTCTCTGCAACCCGAGGTAATGGAATTAAATTAATTAGAAAAAAGGCATCCTTGTGACACAAAATGTCTTCACATACTATGTGGTTAAAGAGTGGAATAGTTCACCAAGGGAGGTGGTCGACAGTAATTCTATTGACACCTTTAAGACACAACTGGACGATCATCTAATGAAGATTGGAATAATATGAATTAATCAGTAGGCATGTGTAATTAATCAGTAGGCATGTGTAATTAATCAGTAGGCATGTGTAATTAATCAGTAGGCATGTGTAATTTCCCTTTCAAACTAATTTCTTCCTATACTATATAAACACTTTCCTTGTGAGCATTTCCTGGCCCATAAAGTTACACTTCATCCTATTTTCCGGTACGGCTTTTTAGCCGCAGGGAGCGGAGGGTGGGGAGAGAGCCTTCTACTTTACTGTTATATTCTTCCACTATAAACTGTCCCTGTCTAGTAATATTAAAACCGGACCACCTAGTTAGGACCGCAAGGTCTGTGTGGTCTGAGTATCTGTGTAACTCTCTCTCTCTCTCTTTCTCAGCATCCCAAACTCGTTGCATCCCCTTTACGTGCTCTAGACCCCCACCCCATACCTACCACCCTTCACTCTTGACTCCAGCTGTCAAATACACACCCTTTGACTCAAATAGTTGCCTAAATTAATTTGCCTGCAACTTGAGTAATATATAAATATGTATTATAAGTAATGTATTTAGCTTAAAATAGTTGGCAGTATTAGGAGTAATGAAAATATAAACATATTTAAGCCATCATCATCCCGTCTATAGCACTCAATCTCCTTTAGCTCCCCAATCTCCCTACGCCCCCTTTACCCCCACCACCCACACCTATCACCCCTCACCCTTCACCCCAGCTGTCAAATCCATCAGCCGCCACTGTATTCCCCCCATTACCCCGTCGTCATGAGGGACCCTAAACACGGTCCTCCACCACCCATTATCACACCCATTCCCTGTCTCCATCACAACCAACGTATTTTATACCATATTTTTCTTGTTGGATATTACGGGACTCAAGTTAATGTCGAGCATTATCTTATTTTCTTTATGGCTTGTCAGAAATGGTTGATCATTTGCTAAGGTTGAAGTAGAGGCATTTGTAATAAATTCTGCAATTGATAACACCATTAACATACAGTATGTTAAATATGATGGTTGTGACAGAGAATACGAGGGTAGGTTCCACTCCCTGTATATACTGTATAATATACTGTATATATATATATATATATATATATATATATATATATATATATACTGTATATATATATAATATATATATATATATATATATATATATATATATATATATATCTATATATATATATATATATACTGTATATATATATATATATATATATATATATATATATATATATATATATATATACAGTATATATATATATATATAATATTATTATATATATATATATATATATATATATATATACATATATATATATATATATATATATATATATATATATATATATATATATATATATATATATATATATATATATATATATATATATTTATTAGTTCATGTTCATCAGTTTTTATGTTGTATATTGTGTACAAAGTATGTAGCTTAGCGGAATTGCATTTTGTTTTTGGTTAACCCACTGAACCCCAGCTAATTAATAATAAATGTACACCCCAGGACCAGCAGGTTGTGAAAAAAAAAATCCAGAAAACACCAGGAATGGGTTACAAATGAAGGAAAACCCACAAAAAACCGATCCCCTAGGTCATTAAGGGGTCCTACGGTGCGCCCGAAAGTCGGAATTAACATGGGGAAATGGGTAGGCAAAAACAGGCAAAAGCAGGTTTTTGCGTGCTCACGCACACACGGGTTGGACTTTGAGAGTTTTCAACCATCGGCATTGTTGCGTGGGATACTTACACAGTTTCCATACAAATCTGAGCCCTCTAGGTGCCATAGGACCGGAGTAATTAACCAGGACGCACCTTATGCGTCCCTGTGGTTTAGCGTTACATACATTGCCGACGCAAACGTGTCGTCGCTGGGGTTCTGTGGGTTAAGGGGAAATGTTTAACGGTTCTCAAAGGAGAAAAAAGTATGATAATGATATCAGGTTGCGTTTTGTATGACCTTGGTCGAAAACTGTTGTTTGAAAATAATAATGGTCCCTGGGCGTGAGAGATAAGGAGATGTACGCCCGTTGCTGGTTATGTTACAATTGACCCTGTATGACTGTGGGAGTGTCGGTAAGGCTTGTATGTGGAGTAGCAAGTTTCAAACATTGCCGACTGGGTTCATGTTCATGTTTACCTTATTGTATATTTAGCTGTTCTAACTGATTTGTGTCAACCCTTGTGTCAACCCCACAAGGACCCCAATGGAAATACGCCTAACGGCCTTATTGGGCTATCCTTAGTTGGAATTATGCAAGGCTGGTACATGTCATATTTGTAACAAACTATGTGGTACCAACTCTGTAAATTGCTGACTGAATAAATATTATTATTATTATTATTATTATTATTATTATAACCTAACCAAACTTTATAATTATAATCTTACCTACCGCATGGCCACCCCTTCGGGGATCACGGCGTCAGGCAATAGCTAGATAGATAGGTAGACCTACCTTATATTAGTTTAGCCAGTTACATATATCTATAGTTGTAATATTTTGATATATATAACAATATTAAAACATCAGTATTGTGAGTATGCAGGGAGTCGGTGAGAAAATAGGCGTTGTTGCCACATTTGTTAAACAGAGATAAATATAGAAAGGATATATACAACTAATGAAAACAAGATGAAAAATGTGTAATCATTTGTTAAACAGAGATAAATATAGAAAGGATATATACAACTAATGAAAACAAGATGAAAAATGTGTAATCATTTGTTAAACAGAGATAAATATAGAAAGGATATATACAACTAATGAAAACAAGATGAAAAATGTGTAATCATTTGTTAAACAGAGATAAATATAGAAAGGATATACAACTAATGAAAACAAGATGAAAAATGTGTAATCATTTGTTAAACAGAGATAAATATAGAAAGGATATATACAACTAATGAAAACAAGATGAAAAATGTGTAATCATTTTTATTGGACGGCATTGAATAGTTGAGTAGTGGAAAGCTACTCAGAGGAAGTGTATTCCAGAGAGAAGTGGTTCATGGTATATACTGTACACATGCACTGAGAGCGATAGTAGAGCGAAAGAGATGCAACATTGCAGCGTGTAGAAAGAGGTTGTAGGGAACTAGTAAGAGGAAGTGAGTTGATGAGGCGAAATGTTTTTGACTCTACTCTTTCGAGAAGTGTAGTATGGGTGGAACTTCCCCACACATGTGAACAATACTCAATACATGGGTACACTCTTGTATCTCTAATTTTTTTAAACTATTCTTACTTCCAAATTTCTTAAGCATTTCTCTTCTCATAGTCTGGCACAAATCTTTAATTTCTAAACGACCCGCCTTTGGTTTCTATCCCTCCATCTGTGCCTTTGTCTCTAATTTCCATTCTGGCCATTCCATAGCTGCGGTTGTGGATGGCCATCGTTCACTTCCGCACCCTATTAATTCCGGTGTTCCTAAAGGTTCTGTCCTATCTCCAATTCTCTTTCTAATTTTCATAAATTATCTCAACTGTACCTCCAGCTCTATCCATTCATATGCAGACGACTCTACCTTACACTATTCAATTAGTTTTCATGAACGCCTTAGCAAGCAATCCCTCGAAAACAAACGTAATAAAGCCATAGAACACTTATCTTCTGATCTAACTACCATTTCCAATTGGGACAGAGAAAACCTTGTTGTCTTTAAAGCTTCCAAAACCCAATTTCTCAATCTATCTACCCGTCGTGAACTCCCAGAGGACTATCCCTTATACTTCAACAATACAAAAATCAACCCTTCATCTTCTCTCAATACTTTCGGTGTCTCTTTTTATTCTGCTCTTTCTTGGAAGGACCATATTACCACTATTGCTAAGGCGGCCTCCCAGTAGCTGGGTGTGCTCAACTGCCTCAAGGGGTTCTTTATCCTTGCAAACCTTCTTGCTCTGTAGAGGGGCACAGTGCGTCCTTGTATAGAGTATTGTTCACATGTGTGGGGAGGATCCTCTCACATAGCACTTCTAGACAAAGTACAAAGAGGTACAAAGGAGTACAAAGGAAATCAAGCAACAACAGGGCTAGTGACCCTTCTAGGCTGCTTGTCCTCCAAAACACTGAGGATCAAGTGTCCAAACAGTGGTTTAGAGTGGGTAAGGGAACATTGGAAAGGGAACTACTGCCCTGGAACTAATGTCCGTGGCAGGATTAGGAAGTTAGTAGGGGACAGATGGGTTAGTAACTGAGGGGAGGATAAAATAAAGTTATTCATTTACAAACGCAGTCAGTCTCGGGTTTGATGCGAGATATTTGTCTAGGCGAAGTTTAAATGAATCAACGGTGCTGCAGTCTATAACATCTCGGGGAAGCCCATTCCATAAGTTGACAACTCGATTGAAGAAGACATTTTTAGCTTCGTGCGAGTTAAAAGATTTACCAATAATTTTGCACCCGTTTCCCTGCGTGTAATTAGATTGGTCGATAGTGAAGTACTTACTACAGTTCATATTGTCGATGCCTTTGCTTTGATGATTTTGAACACTTGAATTAAGTCGCCTCTTAATCTGCGCTGGGTTAAAGGAAATAGATTTAATTCTCTAAGACGCTCCTCGTATGGTTTGTTCTTTAGGCTAGGTATCATTTTGGTAACTCTACGTTGAACTCGTTCTACCTTGTCTATATCTTTTTGGTAATAAGGGCACCAGGATTGAACGCAGTATTCCAGAAGAGGGCGGACTAAGGAATTGTAAAGGGTTAGGATAACGTCTTTGGACTTATGCTTAAATGACCTGCCTATAAAGCCAATTATTTTGTTTGCCTTCTTAACAACTTCTGTACATTGTTGAATCGGTTTTAGGTTACTCGATATTGTTACTCCCAGATCGGTTTCTCTGTTTACATTCTTAAGCTGAGTGCCATTTATCAAATAGTTTGCTTTTTCTTTTTGGTATCCGATATGTAGTACTTTACATTTATCCGCATTGAAACTCATTTGCCAAATTTGGGCCCAACATGACAACTTATCTAGATTGTGTTGCATATCGTCAACTTGTTCTTTTGAGAGTACGCTATTTGCAATTTTTGTATCGTCAGCAAATTTTGAGATTGTACAGGTGAGACCCTCATCTATGTCGTTGATGTAAATTAGAAAGACAATTGGTCCTAGTACCGATCCCTGGGGTACCCCGCTACTTACATTGGTCCATTTAGATGCCTTACCGTTTATGACTACTCTTTGCTTTCTGTCGCTGAGCTAATTTTCTATCCATTTCAACACACCATCTTGTATTCCATGCGCTTTTAGTTTTAGCAGTAAACGTTTGTGGGGAACTTTGTCAAAGGCCTTTTGAAAATCAAGGTATATAATATCTACAGCTTTACTCTCATCGTAGAGGTTGAGGATATCGTGGAAGAAGTCTAAGAGGTTTGTTAAACAGGAACGTTTTTTACGAAAGCCGTGTTGAGTATCTTTAAGTATGTTATTTTCCTCTAAGTGATTTACGAGTCTGTCTCTTATGAGTGTTTCTAGCATTTTACATACAACTGAGGTTAAGCTAATTGGAGGATAGTTACTGGGTAGGGATTTGCTGCCTTTTTTTAATATCGGTGTTACGTTGGCTAGCTTCCACTGATCAGGCATAGTTCCAGACTGCAAGGATTTATTGAATAGCAATGTCAGTGGTTTAGAGAGCTCATCCTTAGCTTCTTTTAGGACTCTAGGTGAGATTGTATTAGGTCCAGGCGTTTTATTTACCTTGAGTTTATCTAAACAATTCAATACTTCTCTCTCGTTAACGGTGATATTGCTTAGAACATCTGAATTATCAATCTGAATCGGCGATGGTGTAGAGATATCACTGAGGTCTTCCGTTGTAAAAACTGATGCAAAGAAGGTATTGAGGGCATTACTCATTTGTACTTCGTCTTTGGTGTATTCTCCATTTTCATCGACTAACGGTCCAACAGTTGAAGTAACTACTTTTTTATTTCTGATAAAACTATAGAATTCTTTCGGGTTTGTTTTACTTTGATTCGCAACATGTAACTCCAGGGTCTTTTTACTTTGCTTAATTAACTTTTTGGCTTTGCGTCGTAGCTCTACAAATTTCACCTGTTCTTCGTCATTTTGTAAGGATTTTAATCTATCATTAGCAAACTTTTTAGCAAGCAGACAGTTTGAAATATCTTTATTCCACCATTTGGGCTTATTATTATGGCCTGTACGCCGTATTTTCGATGGTATGCAGTCCTGCACTGCTTTTAGGTAAGTGGTTTAGAATAATTCCCAAGATGTATTTATGTCGTTATTGTTAATTAAAAAGCTCCAGTCAGTTTCTTTAAACATAGCTCTAAGTTTATGAAAGTTTGCTTTCTTGAAATTAGGGACTTTTTCGATGCTGCTATTTGGTTCGTTACTAGTAAACTTTAAACTGAAAGTTATTGTACGATGGTCGCTGTTACTGAATTCATCACCAACATTCAAATTCTCTATTAATTCTTCTTTTGTTGCAAGCACAAGGTCAAGAACGTTGTTACCACGGGTTGCCGATCGAACAAATTGATAGAGTGAACTCTCTTGCAAGTTCGCATACAAGTCATGTCCGGAGTGTGAAGTAAGAGTATCGCCCCACATGGTCACAGGTAAATTAAAGTCGCCAAAAAATACGGTATCTTGTGAGTTACTTACATCTGCAATTTGTTCATAAATTTCTCGGTCAGCTTGCACTGATTGAGCTGGAGGTCTGTATATTAATGCAAGTATTATTTTTGTACCTTTATTATTCTTTATTAGCACAAAAGATGTGTCGACGTTCACAATTTGAGGTTTTGACAAGAGGGTCGGGTTAAGACTTTCTTTGATATAAAATAAAACGCCACCCCCATTTTTATTTATTCGGCTGTTCTCAAACATTACATAACCGGGAAGTGAATACTCTGCTAAAAAGTCTCTATCTTCTGTATTGAGCCAAGATTCTGTTATGCCAATCACATCATAATTTTCTGTAAACACTAATTCCTCTAAATCTGAAAATTTATTGCGTATGCTACGAGCGTTTGCATAGAAAACCTTTAAAGTTGCGGTTTTAGAACTCGCAGAACGTTCATTAATCAAATTTTTGGTTCTGGTCGGATCTACATTTACATTCATGGCTGTCCTCAGTCCTCGGTCGTTATCCCTGGTGGTTTTGAATTTGGGTCGTGTTGGTGGAGCTTTATCCAAATTCGCGGTACTTGACGGATTAGTATTTAATTCCTTTGCAGGTTGCCGTCCTCGCTGTCTTCGGTCCTCCTTCCTGGTTGTCCTGTGCTGAGTCGATTTCTTCTCCGAAAATCCTTCACCGCATCGTTGAGAAGACGCCCAAAACGTGCTGCTCCCACCTGGTTCAGATGAACTCCATCGTCCGAAAACAAATAGTCATCGTAGTAGAAATTGTCCCAGGTGTTGACGAATCCCACGTTCTCCTTCCTGCAAAGCTTTGCTAGATAACGATTTGTGCTGGTGGCTATGTTGTAAAATCGGCTCTCTACACCGAGCCGGGGGACGATTCCTGAGACGATGATCCTTGATGACTTCTCCTTAAACGACTTGATCAGCTGCTGGTACTTTAAAAGCAAATCTTCCGACCAGGTTCGCTGTACATCGTTGGATCCAACGTGGATGACATACATTGTATTAGCAGGGGCCAGCTTTGATATTTCGTCAACTGCAGCAACTACGTCGTCCACACCACCACCAGGGATACAAAAACGCTTCCTTGTCTTAGGTGCCCTGGCGCAAAACTCTGTGAGCTGACCACGTATCATAGTCTCCCCCGACCCGGACTTCTTCTATTTCCTCTTCGTCATCTGAGTCTGTGAGTATCTGGAAACGGTTTTGACACTCGGTAATCGGTATGGGTTTCATGGTCTTGGAGCAAACGTTGTTCCTCACGACACGGAAGTTGTCTTGAGGGGGAAGAGAGTCACTATTTGTTTCTCAAGTATCGGAACCATCAGCTGAAGTGGCTACTGCAGGCGTTGAATTGTTGGCAGTTGACGTTGGGGCGTTGGTGGCTGCTGGAGTTGCGGTGACAATTGAAGTTTGTGGTACTCCAACGTTGAGTGTTACAAACTCTTGGAGTGATTCCAGCTTCATGATGAGGACGTTGATCTTGTTGTAGGCTTCATCTAATTTCACTGTAAAATTCTCTCGTTGCTGGCAGAGCTGGCAGACTTGAAGATCGACAGTAGCAAACATGGACTCAATAAACCTACCGGCGCAGTTCGTACAAGCGCGAGGCATGGTGACAGTCACTTTCTTCAGATCACTTGACAGTCACTTTTTCAGATCACTTCACTCACTTATAAAACACTTCACTCACTTTAAAACACTTAACTCACTTTAAAACACTTCAATCACTTTAAAAAACACTTCAAATCACTTCAACCGAAAACAAATATGTTGAAATACGCAGAAATAGGTTATCAGGGGTGATAGCCTAACCGAAAACTAAAATGTTGAGATACGCAGAATTAGGCTTCCAGGGGCGATAGCCTAACCAAAAGTTTTTTTGTTAAATTGAAATACACAACAATAGGCTACCAGCGTTGAATAGCCTAACCGAAAATAATAAAATTGTAATACGCAGAAATAGGCTACCAGGTGTGATAACCTAACCTTAAACAAATATATATATAACAGAAAATGTAACTAAATATAAAATTCACCAAATAGAGATTATATAAAAATAAAGTGTGACTGCACACAAGGGGTTAATATACTTTGTCAACAGATGGCCCTGGTGTCTCTGTAGCCTAGTAAAGCAGTAGCCTACTCATTTTAGATAAAAAAGTGTATCAGTCAAAGGTTACTACAAGATCGTGCAAGCAACAACTAAAATTACAGATATATATATACTGTAGCTACAGTAGGATACTGAATACAATATCTACAAGAGTTAATAATAAAAACAGATTGGCTGGCTATAGGCTAGGCTAGGCTTGGGTTAGGTTAAAAGCTTGGCATGTTGGGTTAGGCTAGGTTAGTTTGTACAAATACCACCCTTAGCTTAATTAAAATCAGTCTGAGGAGAAAAAGTCAAGAATATATCTAGGGGGAAAAGATAAATGAATGCACTTAAATTTGGTACAAAATTGGCTGGAATTTAATATGAATAATCCCCAAAAAAAGTTTGTTTACAAAAATGGCGTTGGCGTTAGTCCCTGTAGACAGGTTAGTTAGTAAACAATATTGTTTATTAGCAAATCAATATGCAAAGCTTTACTTACATACAAGGCAGTTAAATAGATACTTACTACAGTAGGTAATGGGTAAAATTAGGGGCTACGATTTTATATAGAATAGCAAGAGAGCGTTTGTTTACAAAACAACACAAAACAATAGATGGCGCTAGTGGCGCCCTGTCCGAGCAGGAGTCTTGTGATAAAAACAAAGTTTATCAGTCAATACACAGCGAATAGAGAAGGTTTGTGGAAAGTACTTAGAATATACGGAGTAGAGGGCAAGTTGCTGAAAGCAGTGAAGAGCATGTATGAGGGTGCAAAGGCGGCAGTACGTGTGGAGAGTGAGCAGATCGAATTCTTTGACCTGAATGTTGGATTGAAACAGGGGTGTGTGACGTCCCCGTGGTTGTTTACTGTATATATGGATGGAGTCATGAAAGAAATACTATCAAGAGCAGTGGATGTTGGTGTATCGCTGAAAAGGGAGGGAATTGAGTGGAAGCTACCTATACTGCTGTTTGCGGATGATACAGTTCTGATGAGTGAAAATGAATGGGAGTTGCAGGGTCTGGTAAATGAGTTTGGAACAGTGTGCGAAAAACGGAATTTGAAGGTAAATGCGGGGAAGAGCAAGGTTATGGTCTTCGAAAGGGGTGAAGTCACAGTGTGAGGTGAAGCTGAACGGTCAGGCTATGGAGATAGTCAACTCTTTTAAGTATCTGGGCAGTGTGTTGAGTAAAGATGGGACTATGGATGAAGAAGTTCGGGAGAGGGTACAACAGGGGAAGAGGGTTGTAGGAACGCTAAAAGCAGTAACAAGAAATAGGGTGGTCAGTATGGAAGTGAAGAAGTCCTTGCATGACAGTGTGGTAATCCCGACACTGACTTACGGAAGCGAAGCATGGACGTTGGGTGAGAGACTCAGACCAAGAGTGAGAGCAGTGGAAATGAATTACTTAGGAGTGCGTGCGGAGTTACATGGAGGGATAGACAGACTAATGAGGAAGTAAGAAGGAGGTGTGGTGTGGAGGTAGATGTGCTGGAAAGTGTGAAAAGGAACAACTTGAGATGGTTCGGCCATATGGAACGTATGGAAAGCGAGAGAATGACTAAGAGGGTGTACGAGAGCGAGGTGGAGGGACAGAGAGGGAGAGGTAGACCGAATGAGAGGTGGAAGGATGGAGTGAGGAAGTACATGAACGAAGGCGGTGCTGGTTGGGGGGAGGGGCGTCGACTGACTGGGGACAGAGGTGCATGGGGGCGGTTCGTTCGTGGCCACCCCTTCGGTGATAACGGCGTCAGGCAATAGATAGATAGATAGACACAGCGAAATATCGTGCAGTGTTACTTACTAAGCTACAGGATGGTTAAACGTGCTCCTAACCACCTTTCATGCACAAGAATGAAGAGGATGAGTAGTTCATACTCAAATTATGATCGATATCGTGAGAGCGTTGACAGAGCGTCTGCAGCGTCTGGCGGTAGCGAGGTTATAGAAAGGAAAGCCTTTCGTATCATTTACTCCACTTACGTTCACTCATCAACTCTCTGCATTATCTCTCTCTTTTCCGCAACGTTGCATTTCTCTCGCTATTCTTTCGCTACTACAATAATCAGTGTTCTTCAGAGCTCTGTCAGTGTATACCACCTCCTCTACGTAGGGTACGTAGTACCTGTCTTGCAACACAATCCCACCCCTACTCTGTGCAACTCTCCAACTCAAGAGTGAAACGATACTCCCAATCATTCTTCTATTCAACAACTGAGCTCTGAAACTCTCTCCCTGAATCTATCTTTCCCTCATCAAATGACTTAAATTGCTTCAAACTCCGTGTGTCCAGGCATTTTGGCTCGAACATTCCTTGATTTTGGCCCTGTCACTCTTTCAACTCCGGCGGAGGCACTCGTCACAGGCAGTTTTGCCTTTTGTCTCCCTTATCCACATAGAAAAATAAAATGTACCCCTATACAGAGCAAGAAGCTGTGCGGGGGTGAAAAACCAATGGACACGGTATTTTTATCAAAATGTAATCTTCCGTTTTATTCTGGCTATCATTAGACGGCTTTGTTGAATTTAAGAAGGATCTGTGCAAAGGATTCATTAAGAGTTGTCCCTTTGTTTCCTCACAGTCCTTCCTAAACTCAATACTATCGTATTGTGTTACCCAGAATCACGCATGGCCAGACTAATATATATATACTGTATACAGTATATATATATATATATATATATATATATATATATATATATATATATATATATATATATATACAGTATATATATAAAACGACGCTACCTTAGTATTATTTACATTTCCAGGAAGCGGACATAAAGTATATAGTTAAGAAACAGGGTAGTAGTACGTGTGGTCTGAGCTAGCCTAAATGTCCAGTTATACTTTGGAGTGAACTAAAAGTCAAAGGCCTTTATACCTTGGCCAAAATATACCAATTCGTTAAGCCAAGCATGGCTTGATCGCAAATTAAAAAGTGTTTGTTGATAGCCTGATACATCAATTTTCAAGTTAAATGTAAAATCTATTTGGTCTGGAATCATTATTACCTTTCGTTTATAGACTAAATTATTTGAATCGTAAGTGCAATATTTTCAGTTCTTACAATGCGAAAAATTGCCTATTAGCAGTTCAATTAAATCACTCCCAGTTAATCAAGGTGAGTGTAAAATTCAACAGTTTCCCACGATGCCTTAATTACTGTACCTGGTCACACCTGGCGCCCGGGGGAAACAGGTCACACACACACACACACACACACTTCCGGCCAGGTCCTTGAGGTAACCCTAATGAGGTAGTAGGTGTTACCTGCGGGCCTGTCGAGTGGTCTGGGAGCTGCTCAAACAAGGTGGAGAGTTGTGTAGATTGTGGAAATGGTTCTTAATCCGTAGTCGAGTGTTCTACCACTGGAGGGCTATGAAGTAAGGGTTAGGGTTGTGAAGATCTTGGAAGTTTTTGCAATATGTGGTGGGGGAGGTATTGCTAGGTGGGAAGTGTTGTTGTGGGTTTGTGGTAGGTTGTTGTGGGTTTGTGGTAGGTTGTTGTGAGTTTGTGGTAGGTTGTTGTGTGTTTGTGGTAGGTTGCTGTGGGTTTGAGGTAGGTTGTTGTGTGTTTGTAGTAGGTTGCTGTGGGTTTGTAGTAGGTTGTTGTGAGTTTGTGGTAGGTTGTTGTGTGTTTGTGGTAGGTTGCTGTGGGTTTGTAGTAGGTTGTTGTGGGTTTGTGGTAGGTTGTTGTGAGTTTGTGGTAGGTTGTTGTGTGTTTGTAGTAGGTTGCTCTGGGTTTGTAGTAGGTTGTTGTGGGCTTGTGGTAGGTTGTTGTGTGTTTGTGGTAGGTTCTTGTGGGTTTGTGGTAGGATGTTGTGAGTTTGTGGTAGGTTGTTGTGTGTTTGTGGTAGGTTGCTGTGGGTTTGTGGTAGGTTGTTGTGTGTTTGTGGTAGGTTGTTTAGTTTGTGGTAGGTTGTTGTGTGTTTGTGGTAGGTTGCTGTGTGTTTGTGGTAGGTTGTTGTGTGTTTGTGGTAGGTTGTTGTGAGTTTGTGGTAGGTTGTTGTGTGTTTGTGGTAGGTTGCTGTGGGTTTGTGGTAGGTTGTTGTGAGTTGGTGGTAGGTTGTTGTTTGTTTGTGGTAGGTTGTTGTGGGTTTGTGGTAGGTTGCTGTGGGTTTGTGGTAGGTTGTTGTGTGTTTGCGGTAGGTTGTTGTGAGTTTGTGGTAGGTTGTTGTGTGTTTGTGGTAGATGGCTGTGGGTTTGTGGTAGGTTGTTGTGAGTTTGTGGTAGGTTGTTGTTGTGTGGTAGGTTGTTGTTGGTTTGTGGTAGGTTGTTGTGGGTTTGTGGTAGGTTGTTGTGTGTTTGTGGTAGGTTGCTGTGGGTTTGTAGTAGGTTGTTGTGGGCTTGTGGTAGGTTGTTGTGTGTTTGTGGTAGGTTCTTGTGGGTTTGTGGTAGGTTGTTGTGAGTTTGTGGTAGGTTGTTGTGTGTTTGTGGTAGGTTGTTGTGGGTTTGTGGTAGGTTGTTGTGGGTTTGTGGTAGGTTGTTGTGGGTTTGTGGTAGGTTGTTGTGGGTTTGTGGTAGGTTGTTGCGGGTTTGTGGTAGGTTCTTGTGGGTTTGTAGTAGGTTGTTGTGAGTTTGTGGTAGGTTGTTGTGTGTTTGTGGTAGGTTGCTGTGGGTTTGTAGTAGGTTGTTGTGGGCTTGTGGTAGGTTGTTGTGTGTTTGTGGTAGGTTCTTGTGGGTTTGTGGTAGGTTGTTGTGAGTTTTGGTAGGTTGTTGTGTGATTGTGGTAGGTTGTTGTGGGTTTGTGGTAGGTTGTTGTGGGTTTGTGGTAGGTTGTTGTGGGTTTGTGGTAGGTTGCTGTGGGTTTGTGGTAGGTTGTTGTGTGTTTGTGGTAGGTTGTTGTGAGTTTGTGGTAGGTTGTTGTGTGTTTGTGGTAGATGGCTGTGGGTTTGTGGTAGGTTGTTGTGAGTTTGTGGTAGGTTGTTGTGTGTTTGTGGTAGGTTGTTGTTGGTTTGTGGTAGGTTGTTGTGGGTTTGTGGTAGGTTGTTTGTGTGTTTGTGGTAGGTTGCTGTGGGTTTGTAGTAGGTTGTTGTGGGCTTGTGGTAGGTTGTTGTGTGTTTGTGGTAGGTTCTTGTGGGTTTGTGGTAGGTTGTTGTGAGTTTGTGGTAGGTTGTTGTGTGTTTGTGGTAGGTTGCTGTGTGTTTGTGGTAGGTTGTTGTGTGTTTGTGGTAGGTTGTTGTGGGTTTGTGGTAGGTTGTTGTGGGTTTGTGGTAGGTTGTTGTGTGTTTGTGGTAGGTTCTTGTGGGTTTGTGGTAGGTTGTTGTGAGTTTGTGGTAGGTTGTTGTGTGTTTGTGGTAGGTTGCTGTGGGTTTGTAGTAGGTTGTTGTGGCTTGTGGTAGGTTGTTGTGTGTATGTGGTACGCTTTTGTGGGTTTGTGTTAGGTTGCTGTGAGTTTGTGGTAGGTTGTTGTGTGTTTGTGGTAGGTTGCTGTGGGTTTGTGGTAGGTTGTTGTGAGTTTGTGGTAGGTTGTTGCGGGTTTGTGGTAGGTTGTTGTGGGTTTGTGGTAGGTTGTTGTGTGTTTGTGGTAGGTTGTTGTGGGTTTGTGGTAGGTTGTTGTGGGTTTGTAGTAGGTTGTTGTGGGTTTGTGGTAGGTTGTTGTGGGATTTGGGTAGGTTGTGGGTTTGTAGTAGGTTGTTGTGGGCTTGTGGTAGGTTTTTGTGAGTTTGTGGTAGGTTGTTGTGGGTTTGTGGTAGGTTGTTGTGGGTTTGTGGTAGGTTGTTGTGGGTTTGTGGTAGGTTGTTGTGTGTTTGTGGTAGGTTGCTGTGGGTTTGTAGTAGGTTGTTGTGGGTTTGTGGTAGGTTGTTGTGTGTTTGTGGTAGGTTGCTGTGGGTTTGTAGTAGGTTGTTGTTTGTTTGTGGTAGGTTGTTGTGGGTTTGTGGTAGGTTGTTGTGGGTTTGTGGTAGGTTGTTGTGTGTCTGTGGTAGGTTGTTGTGAGTTTGTGGTGTTGTTGTGTTTTGTGGTAGGTTGCTGTGGTTGTGGTAGGTTGTGTGAGTTTGTGGTAGGTTGTTGTGTGTGGTAGTTGTTTGTGTGGTTGTGGTATTGTGTGGGTTGTGGTAGGTTGTTGTGTGTTTTGTGGTAGGTTGCTGTGGGTTTGTAGTAGGTTGTTGTGGGTTGTGGTGTTGTGGTATTGTGTGGTAGGTTTGTGTGGGTTTGTGGTAGGTTGTTGGGGTGTGGTAGGTTGTTGCGGGTTTGTGTTAGTGTGGGTTTGGTAGTTGTTGTGAGTTTGTGTAGGTTTTGTGTGTTGTAGTAAGTTGTTGGGTTGTGTGGTGGTTGTTGTGGTTTGTGGTAGGTGGGTTTGTGGTAGTGGTTGTTGTTGAAGTAGGTTGCTGTGGGTTTGTGGTAGGTTGTTGTGGGTTTGTGGTAGGTGTGTGTGGTTTGTGGTTGTTGTGTGTTTGTGGTAGGTTGTTGTGGGTTTGTGGTAGGTTGTTGTGGGTTGTGGTAGGTGTTGTTGTGGGTTGTGGTAGGTTGTTGTGGGTTTGTGGTAGGTTTGTTGTTTTGTGGTAGGTTGTGTGGGTTTGTAGTAGGTTGTTGTTGGTTGTGGTAGGTTGTTGTAGTGTGGTAGGTTGTTGTGTGTTTGTGGTAGGTTGCTGTGGGTTTTGTAGTAGGTTGTGTTGTGGTTTGTGGTAGGTTGTTGTGTGTTTGTGGTAGGTTGCTGTGGGTTTCTCCTACGTTGCTCTGGCTTTGTAGTAGGTTGCTCTGGGTTTGTGGTAGGTTGCTGTGGGTTTGTGGTAGGTTGGGGGTTGTGGTAGGTTGTGTGAGTTTGTGGTAGGTTGTTGGTGTTTTGTGGTAGGTTCTTGTGGGTTTGTGGTAGGTTGTTGCGGGTTTGTGGTAGGTTGTTGCGGGTTTGTGGTAGGTTCTTGTGGGTTTGTGGTAGGTTGTTGTGGGTTTGTGGAAGGCTGCTGTGGGTTTGTGGAAGGTTGTTGTGTGTTTGTGGTAGGTTGTTGTTTGTTTGTGGTAGGTTGTTGTGGGTTGTTTGTGGTAGTAGTGTGTGGGTTTGTGGTAGGTTGTTGTGTGTCTGTGGTAGGTTGTTGTGAGTTTGTGGTAGGTTGTTGTGTTTGTGGTAGGTTGCTGTGGTTTGTGGTAGGTTGTTGTGAGTTTGTGGTAGGTTGTGTGTGTGTTGTGTAGGTTGTTGTGGTTTGTGGTGGTTGGGGGGTTGTGTGTGTTTGTGTGGTGTGGGTAGGTGTGGTGTAGGTTGTTGTGGTTGTGGTAGGTTGTTGTGGTGTGGTGTTGGTAGGTTGTTGTGTTGTGGTAGGTTTGTTGTGGGTTTGGTTGTGGTGAGTAGTTGTGTGAGTTTGTGTAGGTTGTTGTGGTTGTGTAGGTTGCTGTGGGTTTGTGGTAGGTTGTTGTGGGTTTGTGGTAAGCTGCTGTGGGTTTGTGGTAGGTTGATCTGAGTTTGTAGTAGGTTGCTGTGGGTTTGTGGTAGGTTGTTGTGGGTTTGTGGTAGGCTGCTGTGGGTTTGTGGTAGGTTGTTGTGTGTTTGTGGTAGGTTGTTGTTTGTTTGTGGTAGGTTGTTGTGGGTTTGTGGTAGGTTGTTGTGGGTTTGTGGTAGGTTGTTGTGTGTCTGTGGTAGGTTGTTGTGAGTTTGTGGTAGGTTGTTGTGTGTTTGTGGTAGGTTGCTGTGGGTTTGTGGTAGGTTGTTGTGAGTTTGTGGTAGGTTGTTGTGTGTTTGTGGTAGGTTGTTGTTGGTTTGTGGTAGGTTGTTGTGGGTTTGTGGTAGGTTGTTGTTGTGGTGTGTTGTGGTAGTGTGTGGTTTGTAGTAGGTTGTTGTGGCTTGTAGTAGGTTGTTGTGTGTTTGTGGTAGGTTGTTGTGGGTTTGTGGGGTGGTTGTGTGTTTGTGGTAGTTGTTGTTTGTGGGGTGTGTTGGGGGGTTGTTGTGGGTTTGTGGTAGGTTGTTGTGTGTTTATGGTAGGTTGTTGTGGGTTTGTAGTAGGTTGTTGTGGGCTTGCGGTAGGTTGTTGTGTGTTAGTGGTAGGTTCTTGTAGGTGTTTGGTGGTTTGAGTTTGTGGTAGGTGTTATTGTGTGTTTTGTGGTAGGTTGCTGGGTTGTGGTAGGTTGTTTGTGGGCTTGTGGTGGTAGGTTGTGTGGTGTGTTTGTGGTAGGTTCTTGTGGGTTTGTGGTAGGTTGTTGTGAGTTTGTGGTAGGTTGTTGTGTGTTTGTGGTAGGTTGCTGTGGGTTTGTGGTAGGTTGTTGTGTGTTTGTGGTAGGTTGTTGTGGGTTTGTGGTAGGTTGTTGTGTGTTTGTGGGTAGGTTGTTGGGTTTGTGGTAGGGTTGTGGGTTTGTGGTAGGTTGTTGTGGTTTGTGGTAGGTTGTTCTGGATAGTAGGTTGTTTTTTGTGTAGTTGTTGTGTTTGGGTAGGTTGTGGATTTGTAGTAGGTTGTTGTGGGCTTGTGGTAGGTTTTTGTGAGTTTGTGGTAGGTTGTTATGGGTTTGTGGTAGGTTGTTGTGGGATTTTGGTAGGTTGTGGGTTTGTAGTAGGTTGTTGTGGGTTTGTGGTAGGTTGCTGTGGGTTTGTAGTAGGTTGTTGTGGTGTTGTGGTTGTTGTGGGTTTGGTGGGTTGTGTTTGTGTTTGTGGTAGGTTGCTGTGGGTTTGTAGTGGTTGTTTTGTGAGTTTGTGGTAGGTTGTTGTGGTTTGTGGTAGGTTGTTGTGGGATTTTGGTAGGTTGTGGGTTTGTAGTAGGTTGTTGTGGGTTTGTGGTAGGTTGCTGTGGATGTATGAGAGAGAGTTACCCATGTTATTAACCAGTGTGTCGTAATATATACCCTGTGCCACTAACGGTAAACAAACAAGAAAGCAATACAAGAAACGTCATTATGTTTTTATCTAAGCTTCCCACACGGATATGTATGATAAAACAGTTGATTGACCAGTCAGTATCTCAATATCATTAGGTTAGCTGTGATATTATATAGTATGTTGTTTGTCTTTATTGTTTATTCGAAGAGAAAAAAATAAACCTATGAAAATTACAAATTATAATGTCGTTTACTTTACATGAGAAAAATATGGTTTCAATATTAAGAAAATTATAGATACCGGTAGTAAAATATTGGTGCTTATTTTTTTGTTTTCGAAGTGGTTACATCAATACTAACATACTATCAATACTAACATACAGGAGATTGATAATGTATAGCAATATGTGTTGTTATTACAGCTAGTCACATGAGTACTTTTAGCGGTGGGGAGAGACTAGAGTCACACAATCAATGTTACGTGTGTGTGTGTTTTTTTTTTTTTTTTTTTTTTTTTTTTTTTTTTTTTTTTTTTTTTTTACTGGCTGGATGGTAGGTGGTAGGTGGGTGAGTAGAGTATGGATATTAATTTTTATATTTATTTTTTTATTTTTATATGTGGATGAGGGAGACAAAAGGCAGAACTGCCTGTTACGAGTGCATAGTTGAAAGATTGACAGGGCCAAAATCAAGGAATGTTCGAGCCAAAATGCCTGGACATACAGAGTTTGAAGTAATCTAAGTCATAGGATGAGGGTAAATATATTCAGGGAGAGAGTTACAGAGCTCAGCTGTTGAATAGAAGAAAGATTGGGAATAACGTTTAACTCTCAGATTGGAGAGTTGCACAGAGTAGGGGTGGGATTGTGTTGCAAGATGGGTGCTATGTACTCTACGTAGAGGTGGTATATTGTGAGAGAGCTCTGAGGAACAATGATTATTGTATTAGCGGTAGAATAGCGAGAGAGATGCAACAGTGCGGCAAAGAGTGAGAGATTGCAAAGAGTCAGTGAGTGGACGCGAAAGGCCTTCTTTTCCACTTTGTCAAGAAGTGCTGTGTGAGAGGATCCTCCCCACGCATGCGAACAATACTCATGAAATACATGGTTGCACTCTGCCCTATACATAGCAAGAAGCTGTGCAGGGGCAAAGAACCCCTGCAGGCGGTTGAGCACACCCAGCTTCTGGGAAGCTGTTTTAGCAAGGATGGTAATATGTATAGCCACCACCATGTATGTATAGCCACCACCATGTATGTATAGCCACCACCATGTATGTATAGCCACCACCATGTATGTATAGCCTGTTTTTATTTAGCTGTCGAGAAATTTACATGTTTCCATCTTAATTACTTAGCTATTACACCGTTTTTAAAGGTTGATAATCGTTTAAACTTGGCATTAATACGGTATGTATGAGAAACATAGCAGTTTCCTTCCTGTCCATTTATTATCGACAAATCAGCCGCTACTTGCGTAAATCTTTCACCAGGGCAAAGTAGATTAGTATAGCGAAGTATATTATTCCATGGTTTTCATTTCCACTATGCTTGAAATATATATCATGCATGCCCTGTACAATGGGCTAACTTTAAATATATATCATGCATGCCCTGTACAATGGGCTAACTTTAAATATATATCATGCATGCCCTGTACAATGGGCTAACTTTAAATATATATCATGCATGCATGTCAATGGGCTACTATATATCATGCATGCCCTGTACAATGGGCTAACTTTAAATATATATCATGCATGCCCTGTACAATGGGCTAACTTTAAATATATAACTTGCATGCCCTGTACAATGGGCTAACTTTAAATATATATCTTGCATGCCCTGTACAATGGGCTAACTTTAAATATATAACTTGCATGCCCTGTACAATGGGCTAACTTTAAATATATATCTTGCATGCCCTGTACAATGGGCTAACTTTAAATATAACTTGCATGCCCTGTACAATGGGCTAACTTTAAATATATATCTGCATGCCCTGTACAATGGGCTAACTTTAAATATATATCATTGCATGCCCTGTACAATGGGCTAACTTTAAATATATATATCATGCATGCCCTGTACAATGGGCTAACTTTAATATATCATGCATGCCCTGTACAATGGGCTAACTTTAAATATATATCTTGCATGCCCTGTACAATGGGCTAACCTTTAAATATATAACTTGCATGCCCTGTACAATGGGCTAACTTTAAATATATATCCTTGCATGCCCTGTACAATGGGCTAACTTTAAATATATATCTGCATGCCTGTACAATGGGCTAACTTTAAATATATCATGCATGCCCTGTACAATGGGCTAACTTTAAATATATATCATGCATGCCCTGTACAATGGGCTAACTTTAAACCTGTACAATGGGCTAACTTTAAATATAACTTGCATGCCCTGTACAATGGGCTAAATTATATCATGCATGCCCTGTACAATGGGCTAACTTTAAATATATATCATGCATGCCTGTACAATGGGCTAACTTTAAATATATATCATGCATGCCCTGTACAATGGGCTAACTTTAAATATATATCATGCATGCCCTGTACAATGGGCTAACTTTAAATATATAACTTGCATGCCCTGTACAATGGGCTAACTTTAAATATATATCATGCATGCCCTGTACAATGGGCTAACTTTAAATATATATCATGCATGCCCTGTACAATGGGCTAACTTTAAATATATATCTTGCATGCCCTGTACAATGGGCTAACTTTAAATATATATCTTGCATGCCCTGTACAATGGGTTAACTTTAAACAGGAAGGTAACTGCGGATATTTCTGGATAACAGTTATAAGTCACAGTTAAGGGAAAATATGGATCGATATCGTGGAAAAGTACTGTCTTTCATTTCCCAAATTCCCTTAACTAGTAATATATGTCCAAGGTTTTCTCAACCTTGGACATAGCGACTACGATTAAATTAGATTTTATCTAAAATGGAAAATTAATTAACAACAAATTCGAATTTAGTCCCTAATTTTAGAATAGCCAACTTTCCTGGGATAAGACACCTGAAAAGTGTGCTTGGAGACACGCAGGTCGTATCCCAGCCCAAAATATTTCTGTACATTCAGCAAAATTGAATAAGACCATTGGTGATGAACCAAGGTAAATAATCCCTAAAAAGCGCTTCAGATAAACAAAATAAAATATAAACAACCCTAGACGGATTAATAATATAATCAGAATGAATAATTAAGAACATTCAAGAAATTATTATGTAAATCTTAGTAGAAAAGTTAAAACTTATAGTAGGAAAGCTAAGCGTAATTACTATGTCATAAATAGAAACTCGAAAGTAAACCCAAAGGGGTTCTTCCAGTTATACAAAACAAAGGTAAGAGACAAAACAAGCCTTCTTAAAGCGGAGATAGAAATTCTCATAGATAACGAGGTCGATATATGTAAAACCCTAAACAATTATTGTCTCTCTTTCTTCACAGACGAAGATCAAGACCGCAGATACCGAAGGTCCGTCGGATATTTAATGGAAGTATAGATAATATTTAATGGAAGTATAGATAATATTTAATGGAAGTATAGATAATATTTAATGGAAGTATAGATAATATTTAATGGAAGTATAGATAATATTTAATGGAAGTATAGATAATATTTAATGGAAGTATAGATAATATTTAATGGAAGTATAGATAATATTTAATGGAAGTATAGATAATATTTAATGGAAGTATAGATAATATTTAATGGAAGTATAGATAATATTTAATGGAAGTATAGATAATATTTAATGGAAGTATAGATAATATTTAATGGAAGTATAGATAATATTTAATGGAAGTATAGATAATATTTAATGGAAGTATAGATAATATTTAATGGAAGTATAGATAATATTTAATGGAAGTATAGATAATATTTAATGGAAGTATAGATAATATTTAATGGAAGTATAGATAATATTTTAAGTGAAATAATCATAAATAGAAATGATGTACTTGCGCAGTTTGGCAAGCTAAAAACTCAAAAGTCACCTGGGCAAACTACATTTTTCCTAAGGTATCAAAACAATGTAAAGAAGAAATTAGTTACCCTTTAACAGCACTACTTAATAATTCTCTTAATTCGGGGTTAGTCCCTGATGAGTGAAGACTTGCAAATGTGGTACCACTATTTAAAAAAAAAAATTATAAATATATTGCTTCAAATTATTGTTCAATTAGTTGGACATCAGTTGTAGACAAACTATTAGTATCATTTATCGTGCTCAATGTCATCTAGAATCTCACCAACTTATTAAAGATTCTCATCATGGATTCACAAAAGGGTCGGTCGTGTCTCACTAATTGATTTACTTTATTTTGCCAATTAAATGAAACAGTACACAATTTCAAAGAATAGGATATAATTTATTTTAATATCAGTATGGCATTCGATAAAGTCCCCCACGAAAAATTGCTGAGGAAAATAAAAGCTCATGGAATAAGAGGAACTGTCTCAAGATGGATTAGGTCATGGATAATTGGTGGGAAGCACAGAGTTACCATAACTGGTATACAATCAGACTGGGGTGTAGTTTCTAGTGGGGAGATTGTAGGCACCAATCGATCAGGGTTAGACCCAGGTGAGGTTATAGGTATGTGATAAAGAGTCGCTGGAACTCCTGTTTCATTTGCTTGGCCTCTCTTACTGATTTTCTTTGTGCCTCATTTACACAGAGCAATCCAGCTAGCTCTCACAAACACCTCCTCCTCCTATCCACTTCACTACACTAAACATGTACACCACACTTCATTCCTCCACACCAAAATTAAAAGAAAAAATTATGAATTTTAGCTCAGCCTCGGAGTCCCCAGGGGGGGGGGGACCATAAATGCCCCCACAACCGCCCGACCATCCCCTGACGACCCCACAAAATTACCTGGACCTCGGCCTGATACTCTTTCTATTAATTTCTGCAACATTCGCGGACTTTCCTCTAACTTTCACTCTGTTGAACACCATCTCTCCTCCTACAAACCTGATCTTCTCTTCCTCACCGAAACTCAGGTGTCTGTAGCAACATCCAGCAGCCCCTTCTCTGTATCAACCTACTTTCTCTATCTTAGTTTCAAAGCCAAAGGCGGATGTTGTGCATATGTGCACAACAAACTCACTTGCTCTCGTGTTCCCGATTTCGACTCCTCTGAATTCTCAACTTTATGGCTCAAACTTTCCTGTCATTCTCTTACTAAATATTTCTGTGCTGTCTATCTTTCCCCTAACTCTACCAACTTTCCCAAATTCTTTGACTATCTAAACTCTACAATGGAACACATTCTATCCATTTCTCCTTTCTCAGAAATCTCCATCTTAGGAGATTTCAACGTTCACCACCGCCAATGGCTCTCCTCTCACACTACTGGCCAACCTTTTGAACAAGCCTACGTCTTTTCTATCCTAAATGACCTAGAGCAGTTAGTTTAGCAACCCACCCGTATCCCGGATCGCTTCGGAGATCGGCCCAACATGCTTGACTTGTTTCTAACTTCTAACCCCTGTTGCACCCTCTCCTGCACTTTTTCATCCATATTCTACATACTCATCAGAACTGTATCATCAGCAAACAGCATTACAGGCAACTTCCACTTATTTACTTCCCTTATCAGGAGTACATCCACATCCACTGCTCTTACTTGTATTTCTCTCATGAGTCCATCCATATATATATTATATATTTATTGAACAACCATGGGGACATCACACACCCTTACTTTAACCCAATATTCAGATCAAAGAACTTGCTGTTCATTCTCCACACCCACTGCTGCTTTTGCACCCTCATACACCGTTTTCAACAACTTGCCAGCTACTCTGTATATTCTCAATATTTTTCACAGACCTTCTCTATCAACTCTGTCGTAAACCTTCTCGAAGTCCATAATGGCAGCATGCAACTTTAATCCCTCAATAACATACTTCAAGGCAAAAATCTGTTCCCTTCCTAAACCCGCCGTGTTCCTCACCTACCCCTTTCTCCATTCTCGCTCTCACTCTCTCGATCAGTACCCTACTGTACATCTTCCCTACTATGCTTAAAAGACATATCCCTTGATGATTACCACACCTTTCTCTCTCCCCTTTACCCTTATAAAGGGGGACTATTATGCCTGTTTTCCAGTCATCAGGCACACTTCCCTTCTCCCATGCTAGTTTACACATTTTCCATACCCATTCGATCACTATCTCATCACCATATATCAGCATTTCTCCACACACTCCATCTGTTCCTGATGCTTTCCCCACCTTCACTCTTTTCAAGGCTTCACACACCTCTGACCCACCTCCTCCTCCACTACTTCTCTTCTTCTTCCTCCCATACTCCCTCCAACTATGTTTGCTGGTGTTTCATTCTATACATTCTACGATTTCGTTGAAGTGCTCCCTCCATCTCTCAACTCTCTCTTGCTTCTCTGCTAGCACTCGCCTATTCTTGTTTTTCACACCCTTACTACTTCCCCTATACTCTAAGACTTCCTAAATTTCTTCACTTCTTTCCAGAACAGTTTCTTACACTCTACTTTACACTTAAATTCCTTCCAATTTCCTCATCTACTCTTCTCTTGCTTTTCTGCACTACTCTCTTCACCACTCTTTTCTTCTCCTAGTATCTTTCCCTTTTCTGTCTCTTCAAATCTTTATTCCCTCTACTATCTAACCAATCTCTATATAAATTCGTATTGGTTAAAACCATGGTTAAAACTATTAGCTTACTGGAGAATCTGGTAAACCATTAACATTCTATCAATAGGTCATTTAGCCTAACATATCAATGCCAAGCAGGTGTGTATAGCGTCCCGTGAGCAAGTACAGAATCATGTACTGTACGTGGATTCCTTCGGTTAGGCCTGAAAAAGAGGGGAGGGGGGGTGGAGGGGTATAAATGAAGTGTCCTTGATTGGGGGGGGTAGGAACAAACCTCTTCATGGGGAACATTTCGCCAATATAGTTACAGTAGTCGCCATGTAAAGTATTTGTGCTTGCTCTCCCTCTCGTTCGATATATATAATTACATACAGGTATATACAGTATATATATATATATATATATATATATATATATATATATATATATATATATATATATATATATATATGTATGTATATATATATATATATATATATATATATATAGATATATATATATATATATATATATATATATATATATATATATATATATATATATATATATATATATATATATATATATATATATATATATTTATATATATGGAACGAGAGCGGTGGTTGTAACATAATGGAAGGAGTGCTTAGTTAACTATATAGCAGGTAATGTTTGGTAGCTCACATTTATGGTGGGAGTGATACTTGGTTAACTCTAAGATAGGTCAAGCATCCGGCAAGTGCCGTATTGGGCAATAGGCTTCATGCAGATTCTTTATGTTTTATGTCTTTCTTGAAATACCATCGAACAGTTTTGGTGGTAGACATACAGTATTTTAATCTTTCTACTATCATTGTCGCCCTTTAAATTTAATCAACCAAATATCAAACGATAATATTCAGTTTATAAAGTAGCAATTAACAGGCTTAAAACTATATCACGTAACCCTTTTTACTACCACAAATCCTTCTTAAACTGTACACAAATGTCGTCGTTACAGAAGAGGTTAAGTATTCCATATAACACGAGTATTATATAGCATATTTGTAAAAGAAAGGAAGCATAAGAGAAAGTAAGAGAAGAGAGGAGGAAGATGACTTACTATGGGTTTCAGAGGCCGTGTGGCATCGTTTTTGGGAATAACTTATTAACAAGCAGTTGGATCAGTATGATATTTTGACACAGCTTTTTTCACACCGTGCCCTAATTTTCGTCAATATAGTGCATTACCAAAAGTGTAGAAATAAGCCACTTGTCCCTTAGTCATGAGGTTAAAGTCACACATTAATGACTAAGAAACGGACAAGGCCACCGTGGCTTACCTGTGAGAACCACCAAACCATTATTGCTCCTCCATTAAACACGGTAGTTATCAGCCACCACCCAACCCTACTATCACCTTTAAATTCAAGTTATCTGTCAATATCAAAATAAAAATATACAAAAATACATACTTTTTGTATATGTATACTTGATATTGACAGATAACTTGAATTTAAAGGTGATAGTAGGGTTGGGTGGTGGCTGATAACTACCGTGTGTAATGGAGGAGCAATAATGGTTTGGTGGTTCTCACAGGTAAGCCAGGTAGCCCTGTTCGTTTCTTAGTCATTAATGTGTGACTTTAACCTCATGACACAGGGACAATTGGCTTATTTCTACACTTTTGGTAATGCACTATATTGACGAAAATTAGGGCACGGTGTGAAAAAAGCTGTGTCAAAATATCATACTGGTACAACTGTTTGTTAATAAGTTATTCCCGAAAAACGATGTAACACGGCCTCTGAAACCCATAGTAGATGAATGTTGGTATATAATATTGTTAACCCTTTCAATCCGGGACTCCAATTTGTAATTAAATCTAGGTACTGTACCTCCAGATGCTTTGATTCAACTAAAAATGATTCACCTGTTAGAGTTAGAGGGTTAATTTAGAGAGCATGTATCCCTTCGATTCCTGCTGGTATTTCCTAAGCTAAATAAAATCATCCGACAGTAGTATCAATAAAGTAATGAAATCTTGATTGGATTAACCCCTTCTGTACCGGATACGTCTATTAACCCTTTGAGGATTATGACGCGTTTTGACAGTTTATTCTGGTTATCATTAGGCGATTTAATTCAGCTAAGGGTTAACTTGTGGGAGCTAAGGAGTGAATTGAGATAGTATTTACCCCTTTGTTTCCTAGACATCCTTCCTAAATTGTATACAATCGTCTAGTGATAACCAAAACAAAACGTAAACATGCTTCTTAGGTCCTGAAGGGGTTAAATTTTATATCTAACTATATTTAGGTTATTTTGTGCAGTTTAAAAAGGATCTGTGGTAGTAAAAGGGGTTAAGTGAGATAGTTCGAAGCCTGATAATTGCTGGAGGCTCTGTTTAAACTGAATAAAATCGTCAAATAATAGCCAGAATAAAGTGAAAAGGATGGCACTGGTACTGAAAGGTTTTGAAGCGAAAAAGTGGCCCCATAATGAATGATGGCATGTGTATTGTACCCTGTTCAAACTACGTAGGTCAAAACTCTTGAACATTTACCTCACAAACGACTAAAGTCTATCTATTGTTACGATCCTACAATGCTGAACCCAAGAGATTAAAATTCAAGCAAGGGCAACTAGCATGCTGTTGCGTTTCAGAAGGCCAAAAGGGGAATGTCTCAGATGATCACATATTAATGAAGAAGGATGATATTAAACACTTCTAATTTTCGTATTAATTATAATTACTAATAACTAGGGAAACGAACAGGTTGATAAGCATGATGATTCAGTTAATCACGGCAAAGAATGGTAATGGGCTAAGCGCCGAGTGAAGTCCTCGAGTAAATGCACTCGTTACAAGGAATGAACACTACACAAAAAGAACATTTGAAGAACAGTTAATCAACACCTAGCACACTGAACAGCAAACTGAATCACTCAATCACAGACCAACCACCCCCGACCACCCGGAGAGGTTCCGACTCGGCAGGCAGACATGCAGCGGAGCCAAAGCCACAAGCCCTCCCACCACACTTCCAGGCGCACCCTTCATATTAATCGTCTCCCCGGGCCAGGCGCCTGATGGACTATTATCTAATCCAACTTGCGCCCGACCCCTTACTCCAAAAACGACTAAAGTAATCGAACTAATATTTCTATCATTTGGGTAGGGTCAGCCAGGGAATAGGTGTGGAAATTTACAGTTCATTTACTCTAGCTCTTTTTTAGTTAAAGAGGTTCAGGATTTCTGGCCTACCTATTTGGAACAGGGTATAGCGATACGGTGCTTAATGTAATCGATTTGAAGGAAGAGAAGGGGAATGATGATGATGGTGGCTAAGAAAATCTAAAAGATAGTATTCTCCCTGTAGAAGAATGTTGGTGGTGGTTACACCTGAAGAGGTCAATGTGGGTAGGGTCCTATCCTGCCCGTATATAGGTGCTGTGGTAGGTGTGCTCTCACGGGGCTGGGGGTGGGCAGAAGAAGAGGAGGAAGAAAATGAAAACAAAAAGGGGAAGAGGGAGGAGGAGGTAGAAAAGGCAATCGTGGTCTTGTGAGATGAGGATAATATAAGATGATGAGGATGCTGATGGCGGCTATATGACGTTATTCTCCTGGTGGTAAAATGTTGATAATGGGTACATTGAAAGCAGTCGATGGATGGATGTGCCTTATACAAGTGGTGAGGGTGTTTTCTGACGGGGGTGGTGGTGGAAGGAAAAGGAAAACAATGATGAAGAAGAAGGAGGAAGACACTGGAGGGGCGAGACCAGGATAATATAAGATAATACTGATGATGATGATGTCAGCTAGAGATGTCTACACTCTCCTCATGAAAGAATGTTGATGATGGGATTATCTAAAGAAGTGATGTGGGTGTGGGTGTGGTTCTATCCAGCCCTTATATAGGTGGTGCATGGGGGGGGGGGGGGGTGAGAAGGTAATTGTGTTGTCAGATGGTGATAGTGATGAAAGATGGTGATTGGCATGATGACACTATTTATTTCGATGATAACGATGTCTTTTGGTATTGATAAGGGCTACGAAGATGATATAATACGACTCACTGTACAATAGTAGCCTATGTGTGATGATAATAAGTGTAGGTCAATATTATTGTTACTTAGCTTTTGAGGAATCGAGGTATAAGCACTATCTAATCTGAAGAGTGCTTTCTGTGTTTAGGACTCCCTTAACCCCTTCACACAAAGGAACCTCTCTTATTATCATTATTATTATTATTATTATTATTATACATATATACTGTATATACAGTATATATATATATATATATATATTATATATATATATATATATATATATATATATATATATATATATATATACCGGGTATATATATCAGGCTATTTTTCTTGGTTCCTTACCTCTTTAATATATCCTTGTAATAGTTGTAGGTTCGGCGATGGCTGGAAACATATTACCGGTAATTAGGGAGTTTAATAGAGAGGTTTCTTTTAAGTAAACACCTTTGGTTTTCTTATTTATTTACCAAGAAAATAGAGTTCTGATAGCTTTTTAAATTCTAGAGTGCTGTAAGGGAGCACTGTAAAGAGTAATGATATAAAGTCACTCTGAGGAATGCTGACTCTACTGTAAGGTTTGTGAAGGCACTGTAGCAACCCTGTAGGAAGTGCCTGTAACTGTAATCAACTGTAAAAGCAACTAAGACTGAGCTATATTTCCTGTATTTGTTATCTCTGTAAAGAAAAGATTATATTAGGAAAAGTACTAGAACAATTCAGTCTAGTTCAGTCAGTGACAGGAGAAGGTTGTGTTAATCTGAGCTCCTGCCCGGACCACTTACCAGTGACCTTTAGTGACCATTACACCTACCTGTGTTTGGGGGCAGTGCACTCGTGTTATATAAAAGTGTTATAGCTCAGTTTTTAGCTGTTAGTTTACTTGTTTTTGTTTTTCTGTACTTAGTTTCTTGCTCCTCGCTAAGCTTATTGGGATCATGGCAGGTATGGAGTGCGAGTCTCTAACTGATCTGCATCATCTTATTCTCCAGGTAAGAGAGGAGATGGTTGTGGTGAAGGAAGAGGTCTTGGCTCTAAGGGAGGTTAATGTTAAACTTCAGAGGGAAGTGGATTTGATTAAAGACGAAAATCTAGCTTTCAAGCTTAGCCAAGAGGAAATAAAGTCAAGTAAGGGGAAAAGGGAGGAAGTTGATGAACAATTGTATTTATGGCAGGTTGTTAAAAATACGGGTGGGAAAGTCACACTCAAGAAGCAGGATAGTAGAATAGGTATGAGTGTGACAAATACATTCTCTCCTTTGCGAGACGAATGTGAGGGAAAAGATAGTCAGGATAAGGGAGGGATAACCGAAGTGCCTGCCGCCGACTCAGCTCCAACCTCTGACGCTGTGCTACCTACCACCACCACTACCCCCACCACCACCACCACCAAGGGAGCTTCTGCCACCACCGGGGGTTCTCCAACTGCAGCTGCTGGATCCTCCCGAGGGAAAGGTAAGTCTGTGTCCCGAGAAGGTAAGTCTGTGTCGATTGTGGGCGACTCCATGGTAAGACATTTAGTTAGGGCTACCCGCACTAAACTTAGGAAGGTTGTGTGTCTGCCTGGCCATGGAGTTGGGAGGGTTTTAGAGAAGATGGACCACATCTTGGAAGATAGTGGAGATAACCCCATTATCTGTCTCAGTGCCGGGAGTAACGATGTTGGTAAGGGTAGAAGTGAGGAACTGCTGCAGCAGTATCGGGATGTGTTAGATAAAGTTAGGATGAAGGGAGGGATCCCTGTAGTACATTGTATCCTACCCAGAAGAGGAGTTCCCAAGGAATGGACATCCAGGGCGATTGGTGTCAATTGCCGTTTGGAGAAATATTGCAAAGAAAAAGCAATACCATTCATTGATAACTGGGATAGTTTCTATGGGAGAGATGGGATGTACGCAAGGGATGGGGTTCATCTTTCACGGTTAGGGGTTTCTACATTAGCTAGTTCTTTAGATAGGGTGGTTGTGGGGTTTTGAACAGAAATATTGAGAGTGTAAATGAGAGGTTAAATGGAACAATTTTAGCGTCAGGCGAAAGCGATAAGGATATTCAGTCTCATGCTAAAAATGATGACTATAAAGCAAATGATAGTAGTGATGGTGCAACGGAAGATGGAAATGTCGCTAAAAACAAAGGTAAATTAGGTATAAAGAAAAGAAGTAAATTGAGAGTATATTACACAAACTGTAGGAGTCTATGTAACAAAATGAACGAACTTAGAGCCCTTGTTAGCAAAGAAAATATAGACATAATAGCGCTAACTGAAACGTGGATTAATACAGAAACCAGGCATTTTTTAGCAGAATTTCATATACCAGGATATAGTTTGTTTAAATATGACCGAACAAGTAAGAGGGGTGGCGGTATAGCAGTGTTTGTCAGGAGTACATTAAAAAGCTGTATTAAATCAGGTATTAGACTAAATAACGATAATGAAAGTGTTTGGGTAGAGGTTAACGAAGGTAGTGAGACCATAGTTATTGGAGTTATGTATAGACCGCCAAATATGAGTAGAAATGACGGAACGTCATTATGGGAGGAAATTAAAATGGCATCAAGGTTTAGCAATGTGTGCATTATGGGGGATTTTAATTTTCCGAATATAGATTGGCAGCATCAAATAGGAGACTCTGATTCTGAGGAGTTGATAGAGGTAGTACAAGATAGTTTTTTATTTCAATTCATAGATACGCCGACTAGAGGTAATAATATTCTCGATTTAGTTTTCAGTAACAATGAACATATGGTAAATAATGTAGAGATAGGGGACCACCTAGGAAATAGTGACCACAATTCTGTGTATTTTAATATACAATGGAAAGGTAATACCAGAGAGAATACAACATTAATACCTGACTTTAGAAAAGCCAATTATGGTGGGTTAAGAAGAGCCCTATTAGCGGACCCTATGGTCAAAAAAATAAGTCGATCCAGGTGTCCAAATGAGTGTACCCCTTCTCAGGCACCTGTCATCTTAAGTCAGGAAGAGACGTCAACCTTGGTAGATACATACGATAATTTTATCAAGTCAGTATTCAATGCACAAAATAAATACATCCCCAAAAGAAAATTTAGATCAACACAGAACCAACCCAAATGGATGAATAATAGACTATTAGATCTTCTAGGACAAAAGAGAGGAATATATAGAAAAATTAGAAAAGGCGAAATTCACCTACTTGCTTACTATCAGAATCTATCAAGACAGGTAAAAAAGGATATTAGGAAAGAAAAAAGAAATTATGAAATTAAGGTTGCCAATGACTCAAAAAATAATCCTAAAGCTTTTTACCAACTATTTAAATCCAAGGTTAGAGATGTAATTGGTCCCCTTAAAACTTCGATAGGAGAAATGACAGAAAATGATTTAGAAATGTGCAGTACATTAAATAGTCAATTTCTTTCCGTTTTCACTAATGAAAATTTGGCACAGTTTCCAAAAGTCCGTAAGGTATATAGCGATAGTATAGAAAATAGGTTAAGTACGGTTACTATAAGTAGAAATGATGTGCTTAAGGAAATTGACAGACTGAAACCTCATAAATCGCCTGGTCCTGATGAGGTATATGCTAGAGTATTAAAAGAATGTAGGGATGAGTTAAGTTACCCATTAACATTTGTATTTAACAAGTCATTGGAGACAGGTATAGTTCCAGAAGCTTGGAAGCTTGCAAACGTAGTTCCGATCTTCAAAAAAGGTGACAAATCAATAGCATCCAATTACCGTCCCATTAGTCTTACATCAATCATAGGAAAGCTACTAGAGTCAATTATTGCTAGTAAAATTAGAAACCACTTAGATACATTTAATTTAATAAATTCTTCTCAGCATGGATTCACTCAGGGACGTTCTTGCCTTACTAATTTGCTTAGTTTTTTCTCAGAGGTATATGAAGCAGTAGATAATGACAAGTCATATGATATAATATATTTAGATTTCAGTAAAGCTTTCGACAGAGTGCCCCATGAGAGATTGATGAGAAAGGTTGAGGCGAATGGAATAGGTGGGGCGTTGTTGGGATGGATTAGGTCATGGCTAATTGGTAGGAAGCAGAGAGTCAGCATAAATGGTACGAAGTCAGAATGGGGAGCAGTCAAAAGTGGTGTCCCCCAGGGATCTGTATTAGGTCCTCTGTTGTTTGTTATATACATAAATGACCTTGATTTAGGTATAACTAGTAGGATAAGTAAATTTGCAGACGATACCAAAATGGGGAGAACAATTGATTCAGATAGAGATATAGAGTGCCTCCAAAGGGATCTAGATACCTTACACGAATGGTCAGTAAATTGGCAGATGAAGTTTAACATTGACAAATGCAAGGTATTAAAGATAGGGAAGATGCATACAAATGTTAAATATAAACTAGCTAATGTGAAATTAGAAAACTCGAATTGTGAGAAAGATCTAGGTGTGTTTGTTAGCAATGATTTGAAGCCTAGACAACAGTGTATAAGCGTTCGAAACAAGGCAAACAGGATTCTCGGGTTCATCTCAAGGAGTGTGAGTAACAGAACTGCTGATGTTATCTTAAAACTTTACTTGTCATTAGTGAGACCCCATATGGATTATGCTGTTCAATTTTGGTGTCCTTATTACAGAATGGACATAGATTCATTGGAGAGAGTACAACGTAGAATGACAAAAATGATCCATAATATTAGAAATCTTCCGTATAAAGAAAGGTTGAAGAAATTAGGCTTACATTCGTTAGAGAGACGCAGAGTTAGAGGGGATATGATAGAGGTGTTCAAGTGGGTTAGTGGGATTAACAAAGGGGACATGACAAATGTACTAAAGCTCAGTGATAGCGAAAGAACTCGTACCAATGGTTTCAAATTAGATAAATTTCGTTTCAGAAAAGATATAGGCAAATATTGGTTTGGTAACAGAGTTGTAGATGGGTGGAATGGACTACCAAGTGCTATAGTGGGATTAAAAACGATAGGGAGCTTTAAGATAAAATTGGATAAGCATATGGACGAGAAGGGTTGGGTGTGAAGGGGGATCAGCAGGGTTGGGCCAATCAGCACTCTGCAGACCCCCGTAATCCTGCGTTAATCTCTAACTGTTTTGGTAAGATGATCCTCAGGGTATTAGAGTGTTGAGCCTATAATTGGGCTTTGTAATTGGGGTTGTGTGGGACAGGGATCTGCCTTGCTTAGGCCAATCGGCTTTCTGCAGACTCCCATTTTCTTATGTTCTTATGTTCTTAATTAGTATTGACACACATTTTAACACCTAACGAGTGGCCTAGGCGGTAAATAATATGTAGCCACCAGCGGGGTGTTTTTACCCAAAATAGGGCTTTTTACGTGATCATTTTCATGCCTAAATAATATCCAGAGCGTAAAACAAGTATCTATCCCTGAAAGGGCATAAACAGAGCTTTCCAATGACACCACAACGATCCTTGTATGACCGCTAGTTTTCTTGCAACAACTGCGCAACACAAGTGCAAAAACCATGTAATTCGGTACTTTCCCTAAACAATTCATTATGTAGCGAGTGTGAGAGGGTGGAGGAGGGTGGGATTCATGTCAGTTGGTCCACCGCGGTGGTCTGGAGCAGTCATACGCTCGCTACTCTCCTGCCACCACTTGTCTCTCTCTCTCAGCAACATTACGTGCTGAAAATGCCACACGACTTATGTTGTGAGCCGCCACATAGTCCAAATTTCTTTCACTCGACATATGATGCGCCCCGCCAAAGAAGGGTTAAGTACGTTGCAGTATCGTCACTGAACGCGTCACTGATTAACGCTGATTTTAATACCTAGCGTGATGAAGGTATCGACCTTCCTATGGCTGCCTGATATCTTCTACTGATGGGTAGTGCGCGAGGCCAGAGGAGCGGGACGTGATTGTGTCGTGTGTTACTAAGTAGTTGCTGGCAATCTCCTTGGGTGTTCCGGCAATTGTCTGTGAGTCACGATTCAAGAGCCGAGGGAATCATGCTTACGATTGTAGTTTTAGACCAAGGGAGCTTATAGGTGAGGTTATGATCTATGGGTAAAATCACACCAACTAACTATATACAGTTCTAAACTTATATAAGTGTGTAACTGAATATTGAATTGTGTTATATGTTATGTTATACTACTGTGTACAGTCGATTGTAGATACACTGTTACACCGCTCGGCCACGTCAGCTGAGGCCCACCAAAGCTAAATTAAAGAGAAGCTAACATATATATACACATCTTATTCATTTATAGAACCTAAATAACCTTGTTCCCAGTGTATAGCAATGTCAAGGAAAGTTTGGAAAAGGTGAGGACCAACTTACACGTTTGCATCAGCAGAAGCCACTTTTGCCTTACGCCTACGAACCAGGCGATCAACCCTGAACGAAAGACGACGGAGAGAACTTACTAGGAAAAGGATGATGACGAGGAGAGTCAAGGTAGGGGTTAGGACAGTAGGATAAATTACTTCCGGGTTGATAAACATGGGAAGAGATGAACCAACTTGGTTAGTAAACTCTGAAGAATTTAAGGCTTTCATGAGGTTTAGTGTGCTCGGTTTGATAATGAGGTCAGATGAAAGAAATGTTAATAGGGATGAACTCTGGGGAGAGGTTAGTAATCAGGGCAATGTGCTGATGTGAAGGAAGTGTGTGGATGAGTGAACTCCTTACTTCGCAGTGATCAGGTACCTGATACATCCCGTGAACATGAATTACATTTCTTAAGTCTAGACAATAAAGGGACACCTGGGTCTGGTTAGGGAAGTAAAAGAACTGAATATCTAGCAAGTGTTGATGAAACACTGGGAGCTGTGGAGCTGGGGCGTAAGAATAGTCTTTCAATGAACCAGAGTCAGTCACAGATGCTTAAGTCGTGGTAAGTTCTCATGCAGCTTTGTCCAGGAACACAAAGGAAAACACATACGCAGGACACACATACAGGTGAAGATACGAGGACCTACATGAATCAAGAGCATCTTTGTCAGTCACAGTCACAAGTTGAAGGTCGTCGGAGACGAGCATCATGTCTGCTGTGTCAGTCACGGTTAGTAACCATTTGTCTATAAGAAACGAGAACGGTATAATTCTCCAGGCATTGAATATATGTGAGGACTGGAACGGAATGTGGACGATGATAGATGAGTGTGTCAGAACTGCTTCCATTAGTGGGTAGGCTAATATAATTCACAGTTGTCTAACTCAAATAGTGGAATCAGGGCAAACTGATCTTTTGCTATCTCAAAGGACGTACGGAGATGTTCAACAGGCAATAGGTCAGTGGTGACCCGGCTTAGGGCAGCATCAACGAGATTCGCCAAGACAGTCTTGGTCCCATCATTGAAGGATTCAACATCTTCATCCGTAGCTTGAAGGATCTCGGTAAGGTACATGACTTTATCGGTTGTGCACGCATCAGAAATGAGGGAATTGACCACCTGTGTCAAGTTATTCATGTTTGCTATCACCGAGTTTAAAGAATTAATCACATTCTTAATTGCTTTTGAGTCGTAACTCAAGACTCTATTTAAGGCTTTTGCTGTGTTCTCCAGGACAGTGAGTCTCTTTCCCAGCTTTTCAACATCAGAAGCCTGGGCAGTTCCAAAGAGCTCATGGGAGAGTAGGCCAACAAAATTAAACAGTCCTCTCTTGACACGCTGAGAGTGAGCATGTTTGGCCACCTGGGTATAGTCGTCAGGTAGGGCTAAATGGATCTTCCTTAGCTTACGATTTATACGAGCGACTACGTTGGAGCATAACTGTAAGTCGCAAGTCACGGGTCAAAGTCTGATTAGTTAGTAGGAAGGTGAACGTAGAGTATAATCTGTCTAGGCGACGTTGGAGTACCCTATAATCACTAGAGAGGTGAAGGAAGTCCCCAAATTCATACTGAACTGCTACTACATCTTCCTCAACTAGAACTCTTCCGACTTGGGCTACAAGGGCACCGGGCTTAAGCATTGAAGGTGATGTTGTATCAGCCACTATTAGTGTTCCAAGTAGAAGAAGGATTTTTACTAACCCGGTCATCTTTCTCGGGAGAAAGGTTAATATTCTATTAGCAATGTGTACTAATAGAATACTTCATTCACCCAGTAGGATGTACTTGGGTGAGCGGCTTGCTGTGTTAGATATGTGATGTTAACAGAACGAGGATCTACTCTGAGAAATCCAAGTGGATTTGATTGGTAATTATTCTGATTGATTTGGTAGATAATCTACTAGTTATTGAGGGAATCGCTCTGCTAGCAGAGTGGAGCTATTGTCTGAATGCAGGAGTGTCTGTGGAGGCAGTTGTGGAAGTACAGTGGTGTGCATCTTTGAAAGTAGGAAACAGGTATAGTATGGCCTTTTACAAAGTGTTTTGGACTTACCACGGGTTAACCCGTCACCATGGATTACTTCTATGTTGTGAGTGGTAGTGTCTAGAACAGTAAACTTAGTCTTGGTTGCTTCTTCGGCACTGATGTGAGAGCTTAGACTTTCTCATTAGGTCTGGACATCTTACCGTATCACCAACTATGAAGAGTAACTGTGTGTTCTCTTCAGTATTTATTCCTTATCATTTGTGCATTAGATGCGTGCAAATTATCTTGGACTTGCTTGTGGGTCTTGCTAAAGACTTGCAGTTGTCTTTTAGCATAATTTTGACTTTTGGGCATAACCTAGAGGAATATAGACTGTTGTAGGAGTTTTGACAGCAATTCCTATGGTAGAATCAGAAATCCCAAAATCCTCAGAGCAATGTGCGGCTGCGGCAAATAGCGCTAACAGAACCTTGCGATTTATCAAAAGATATTTTACCTTTAAAAACGAGAACATTATTTTGCCGTTATTCAAAAGCATTGTTAGACCCCATCTTGATTATGACGTTCAGTTCTGGTCCCCGTATCTCAACAAAGACATTGAAAAACTCGAATCCGTGCAGCGTAGAGCAACTAAGCTAATTCTCTCTCTGAGAAACAACACATATTATGAAAGATAAAAAGAAATTTAATTTGTTCTTGCTAAAGAAAAGGAGGTTACGAGGCCAACTTATCGAGTTTTTTAAAGGGCATAGCTCATGCAATATCCCTTTCCATATTATCACTGTCTAAAACATGTTAGAGAATGATTGATACTGCACAGCTATCTTGGTTTACCATAAATTTTCATCTAAAATAGTAAACAAAGCCATGTATGATATTTTAAGCTTAAAAAGTTGATGGCAGCCCCTCTTGCATCTCTCGTGTGGCCGTGGTAGACCGCGGGTTTCGAATCTGTATTGATATTGCCTTGATATAGCTTGCCCTAATATATTTCATAGTGATGAAGTAATGTAAAGGCAGTATTTTATATTTATATGACATGAGTGTAAAATTTGTCTATCCTTAAGTATCTATCAATGCAATTATTCATAGTTTGGTCTCGTTAATCATAAATAAACACATAATGGCAACACCAGTCGTACCGACTAGTCTCCTGTTTACTTTAACGGTATGTACGTCCAACGTATCAAAATATTCTATCATGATTTTCATTTTCACAGTGCATTATTCGATAGCTTTCTGTAATAGGCTAGTGAACTTATGGAGATCTAGTGACTTTGGATTTGTGGAGATTAAAGACTCTGGAAGTCTATGAGATTATGTTAACAGTGAGAGGGAACTTTGGGTAGAAATCCTCTCTCCCCTCCTCGGACCAGTAAACTGCATACAGACTCCCTCTGTCCAGCTAGGCCTATGTGTACGTACGCACACATGAGCGTGTGTGTACAGTCATGTGCGTGTTAGCACGTTTGAATCTGAGGGCTGCTTGGGGCACCCTATGGTACCCCTCAGCTAGCCAGTCTTACCCCATTCACAGCCGACAATAGACCTACGCATCACAGGTCTAGTCGTAAGGGTGTGTGTGTGTGTTGTAACTATTGTTGTTAGCAAGTAACAATAAGTACCATTAATAAACCTACAAGCAGATAGAGCATTGGGAGTTTAATTATATACCGATGTGTGTATATGTGTAACATAACAGTCTAAGAAACAGATTGTTACAAATGGTGGCAGCAGGTGAGATACGAATTGCAAATCGTGCCTTGTTACACATCGGTAATTATACTGGTATAAACTATTCCCTCTATCAAGACTCATCAAGAAATATATACCAGCACGGACATACGCTACCACGTCCAATATCGACGCACGCACACACACACACCCTGGCATTGTAAAGAGAGCTGTACGCAAGGAGAATTCCGCCAACGTGACGACGGTGGAGAGAAGCCTGTAGCAGCATCTTCAAGGAATATTTGATCATCGTGGAGGAGAGAAGAACGACGGGAGCAGAATCAACGAGTTGGAGGCAGAATCAACGAGTTCCCGCGTAATTTCCTAACAAGGAAACGAAGGAAAAAGCAGGGAGCAAGGAGGCGGCGAGCGTGAGGTGCAGCGCCGTCTACTGGGAGCTTCCTGCCAACGTGGTCGCGCCATTGTGTAGCGCGGCTGGGGAGAGAGAGCGGATCAGCTGATGTGAGGGACGCATGGACCTGTACCAAAACGACGCGGCCTGGGCGAGTGGACCTGGCGGCGAGAGGACCTTGGACGCCTAGTCAGCTGATGTGTGGAACGCGATCTTATGGAAGTATCGTATAAATCCAATTTTAATATATGTTTTGCCTGAGGTTAGTACACCAATAGTGAGATAAGAGGCTTATTTTATTCAATCTTGCATTAAGATTAAATTTAAATTTTATTTAGAGATACCTTTTGACTTAGCCTAATTCTTGTAACTTAACAATTTTGATGTGTAACATTAATTGTTGAGTTGAAACATTTTTTTAAAGTTAGGAAATACCTCTTATCTAACATTATTTTTTTAAGTCATCAAAATATAATAATTTCATATTTTGTCATTGACATTGCATTTTCTAGAATTCTGGGTGATTGTATCTGTTTTCTATACCTAATATAATTTCAAGCGTTGCTTATTTATTTTTATAATACGCCAGTGTTTGAAGTTTTGAATTGCATAATTATTGTGATTTAAGATTTTGATTGATTCACATGATTAATTAACATTGCAATATTGTTGTGAATTAAGGTGATATAGCATTTTTGTCAGAGACATACAGTGATTGGATTCCGTTTGATTATTGGTGATTTATGGTATTAATATATACAGTGTATAACTGGGGATAGCAACTCATATATGACCCGATTTCTCAGGTTGAGACCTGGAGACCTACCCTGACAAGAGAGGACTTGTACTTCCGGTAGCAGACGTCTGTATCCCTGGACAGCCCTTCTCTGTCTGACAGAGGTTACATCGTCTCCTGCAAGGATTTCAACAGTGGAAATCCTAGTGAGTATAAGTTTGTTGTGTCCTTTCAAACGCGGAATATGTTTTCTTAGTGAATCATGCATGACTATTTTACTAGAAGTCATAAATTTTGCGAAGTCTTTCAAGACAACATGGCCGACTCGGTAATTAATAGACCTACAGCTCCTTTAGTTGGAGACAGTCAATCTCCAGCAGTAGCAGTCGAACCTGACAGGCCGACCGACCGTGCCGACGCGACAAATTGCACTCCTAACCCTGCTAATGGAAGGCCACAGGAGGTGCCGCGAGATAATTCCCCTAGTATCACTTCTCCCCCAGAACATTTTGCCAATAATCCGACTTTTATGCGTATGATAGCGGAATGTGTCTCCCAATGCATGTCTCAAGCCAACACAAATGCCTCAGTGCCCTCAACTAGTCAAGTGCCCGAAGGTGCCCATGTGCCCTAAAGTTCCTTTACAGTTCCCAGCGCACCACCCGTGACAATGTTTACCCCTACACCCTTTGCTCAGACTCCATATTCTCAAATTCCTACCAGTTACGACCTTCGGACCCATATGGTCAACCTTCCCAAATTTTCAGGAGACCCCACTGACCCCTTGTCCTTAGATCAGTTTATCTATGTCCTTGATGGGGAAATAGCTAACCGTAAAATAGTGAATTATGTAGATAAGATTAATTTCTTCAGAGGTCAGATTAATTCGGATAAAGGTTCAGCTAGGTCAATTATGGCTCTCACACATCTGCAATTCATTACAGATTATGCTGATTACGTGCAGATGTTCAGGAAGTACTTTAAGGATATTTCCGATAATACAGCTATCGGTGTAGCGGGGAAACTAGCACAGATTAAACGGGAGGTTAATGAGGACCTTGGATCCTTCACAGCTAGGTTAGACAGGGCTGCAGAGAATTTAGGCCCCATGTTAGTTGCCGACGGTTGGGCAGAAAACGGTACGGTCAAACTCAGGCATGTAGGCAAAATTATAGCCATGTCAGTGTACCTACAACAAGTTACTCCTGCTACCCGCAAACACTTAGAGTATAAGAAGATTAAGCCTCAGCAGGAGTTAGGTGAGCTTCTGTTGAAGTGTCGCGAAGTTGAGAAGGGTACTAAATACACACCCCCTGCACAATCCAGTCTACCTGTGCTTAGGGTGGCGTGTAACTCTCTGGGCAAGAGTGGAGGCTTCTCACGCAGCTCAATATTTCTAGTAATGCTAACGGTAATACTAGCGTTGCTCAGAGCAATGTTGCCACAGGTAGACAATAGGGGTCTGCCCAAGGTCAGTCGGGTCCCTCACAGGGGGTAACAGCCTCTAGACCTAACACGCAGCCCTCAAGGGTTTATGCCAGACAGCCAGCCTTCACTGGACAGCAGGCAAGGAATGCTCAAACAAGAGTTTACAACCGTCCACAGAATGTGAATGGTTATCCAGGAACATATGCCCAGGTAATATGTTTTAATTGTGGCAGTCCAGGACACACACAAATCAGATGTAGGAACACTTCATATTGTCCAACTCACAAGACCAACTCACATAGCTATGGGGAATGTAGATCTAGTGCAGGGAATGTAAATGCCACGCAGAGATATCCAAGCCGGCAGGGATTCCAGGGCTCTCAAAGCCAACCAAATACGAGTAGTCAACGTACACACTCACAGCCAGCTCAGGGCTATCAGAGCCAACAGACAGGGAATAGTGTAGAGACAGGTAGGCAACCTTCCTATGCTAGAGCAGTCTACTCTGATCCTTCGGGGGAAGATTTAGGCTCCCTCCCAGAATACCTAACATAGTACCAGAGGCAAGATCCATCGAAGAGGCACCTGATTATGAAGTAAACGTAAATCCAGTCCCTAAGGTAGTTACTATCAATTGTATCGAGCAAGGCCCATTGATTGAGGCGCGGTTACAAGGTAAACCTCTTAATGTTTTATTTGACACTGGTGCGAGAGTGAATTTGATCAATTTGCCCACTTTACTGAAGTACGTCCGTTTGCAACAGCCTTACGAGAAACATTTATGCCCCTCTAACGTAGTCATCACTGGAGTGACGGGCTCAAAGATGAAGCCTGTAGGTGTCATCCATTTAAAGGTCAAGTTTCACAGACACATTTCTCCAGTCTTAATACCTTGTCAAGTATTGTCTCATGCTCCAGATTTGAATGATCACTTACTTTTGGGTTTAGAGACCATGGGAGAGCACAAGTTTCTGATAGACCCTAGTCGTTGGGGTGTCTTTTACAAGAGCAATTTTTTGCGTTTTCTTGGTGAGCCGTACATGGTCCCTAGAGTTGTGCAAATGCTGTATGATGCGAGAGACGATGAGGTTAATGGTAGCGGTAATAGCGTTGCCGAGCGGTTTAAGGCTTTACCTACAGAGATAATTCCTCAGTCTAGATTTATGAACAACAAAGACGTTTCTATTTTGCTTGCAGACAGTGTGATACGGAATGGTTCGGTAATAAAGTCGACAATATTGCCAGGTCATACGATATCAAAAGTCTCAGTGAAACTAAAGAATGTTCCTCATGAAACGTTTGTGATGGCTTTACCTGATAGTTCTCATGCACAGAACCTTGATGTTGAGTCCGCCTTATGCACCGTAAATAGAAAGACTGTAGAAATGTTTGTGTTTAATAAGAAAGGTTACTCTATTCCAATAGATGAAGGATTTCACTTATTGGATTTCTTAACTTACCCCCACCCGGTTAAGGTAGTTGAGACGTCTGGCGAGGGTAATCATGAGTTTCGTGGGCGTGTGTTTCAAACCACAGTGCATGAAAATGTTGAGAGAGAGAGAGATTTGGATGCGCACCTCAACCCGGTAGATTATGATAATTATCGCGGTAATCTTGTAGAATTTCTGAGTCGCTACAACAACATTGTTGCTTTGCCAGATGATCCCTTGGGTAAAACAGATTTAATTGAGCATGAGATACGGTTAGAGCCAGGCGCGAAACCGAAATATATTCCTGCATATCGTCTTACTCATAAGCAGAGAGCGGAGGTGGACAAGTATATTACTGAGATGTTTGCCCAAGATGTTATTGAAGAGTCAATTTCCCCGTGGAATTATCCGATGTTTCTAGTTGCAAAGAAAGATGGATCATGGAGGCCCGTAATTGACTTTAGAAAGTTGAATGAAATGACAATACTGGACCGACAGCCTATCCCCGTGCTGCAGGACCTTCTGCAAAACATTGGAGAAGGCAATACGATATTTTCTACGATTGATCTTTTAAGTGGCTTTTTGCAAGTACCGTTAGCGAAGACAGTCAGGAGCTTTCAGCACTCCTAATGGTCATTATCACTATAAGCGTATGCCCATGGGGCTTAAAAATAGCCCTCCAACCTTCACTCGCCTTGTTAATTCAGTTTTTAATGGCATTATAGGAACTTCTGTTTTTGTCTATTTAGATGACATCATCATTGCGAGTAAAACGCTTGATGACAACTTCCGTAAATTAACACAAGTCTTCACTAGATTACAAGCCGCGGGTCTGAAGCTTAAGCAAACCAAGTGTCATTTCCTTAAAAAGAAAATATCGTTCTTGGGTCACGTTGTTGATGAAAGAGGAATAAGTACCTCTGATGATAAAATACAAGCGGTAAAGTTATTCCCTACACCGACCAATGCTGATCAAGTCCGTTCATTTATAGGATTGGCGGGTTATTATAGACGGTTTGTTTGGAAATTCTCGGAAAAAGCTGCGCCCCTTACGGATCTATTAAAGAAATATTCCAAGTTTGCATGGACTGCTGATCATCAAGTTGCATTCGATATGCTTAAAGATCATTTAATTAGAGCCCCCGTTTTGGCTTTCCCTAACTACGGTCATGATTTTGAGCTCCTCACGGATGCGTCGCTAACTGGGATAGGAGCAGTCTTGATGCAGAAAATTGATGGGAAGAGAAATGTTATTGCGTATGCTTCTAGAAAACTTAATTCTGCGGAGCAAAATTATGACACTGCCGAGAGAGAGGGTTTAGCAGTAGTGTGGGCTCTTAAACATTTCAGAGAGATAATTTTGGGTTACAATGTTCATGTCTATTCCGATAACACGGCAGTAGTCAACTTGTTTAAGAATAAAGAATTAAAGGGACGTCTTGCTAGGTGGTTCCTTAACATTCAGGAGTATTCTCCCACATTTGAGCATATTGCGGGTAAGAAAAACGTAGTTGCTGATGCACTTTCACGTAATGTCCCAGTCTTCTCTGTAAACCTTGCCACACTCGACATGGCCGATGTCATCGCGAGTCAGGACGAGGATCCTGTTTGGGGACCGTTTAAAACTTGGTTGAAGTCAGGGAAGAAAGGAAAACCACCTACCACACTCGTTAAACCGAAAGACTTAATTTTGAAGGATGGCTTTTTGCATAGAGTAGCTCATTTCAATTCTAAATCAATGCCTTCCAGGCCAGTGCATCAGATCATTATACCTTGCACAAGTGTCAAGGATGTAATGAAACTGATACACGATTCACCCCATACCTCGCATCCTGGTCGAGACAGGAGTTTTAGACAGGCCCAGCTAAATTACTACTGGCCCAGGATGAAAGAGGATATTTTTCGATATGTGGAGAATTGCGAGTCTTGTGCAAGAGTGAAAGGCCATACTTCACAACTTTGCCCTATTCTTTCGTACCCCATACGTGACGAACCTTGGAGTCAAGTTTCTGTAGATTTAATGGAATTACCCATGACTGAAGCCGGTAATAAGTACCTATTTGTAGCAATTGATTCTTTTTCTAGATTTTGTGTTTTAAAACCGATTCCTAATATGATTGCCGAGACAGTTGCATCTATATTCTTGAATCATGTAATATGTCCTTTCACGACTCCACAGGTTTTGCTTACTGATAACGGAACTGAATTCAACAACTCTATATTACCTAAACTCTGTGAAATATTGAGAGTCAATAAAGTAAATACACATGTCCGACATCCGGCCTCGAATGGCCTTGTAGAGAGACAGAATAGGAAGATTTTAGAATGTCTGAGACACTTGGTTTCACCTGAAAGTATGAGTTGGGATTTATGGATACCTCAGGTACAGGCATGTCTCAATTCTGCAATTAATAGTTCTACAGGGGAAACCCCCCATTTTATTGTCTTTGGAGTAGACAAGAAATTGCCTTATGAGCTACTTCATTCATTGCCTTGTTACAATGTTGATGATTTTGTTGCAGTGAGACTACAGCAATTTCAGAACATTTACCACGGGATTCATGAGAAGTTAGACCAATCAAATGCAGAATTGGTCAAGAGACAACATAAGTCTGCATGCCCTATATCCATAAACCCTAGCAACATTGTAATGGTTAAGCTTTTTGAAAGATCGTCAAAATTAGATAACAAGTTCGAAGGGCCATACAGAGTAGTTAGAAGAACAATTGGTAATAAATTTGAGATAAGGCATATTTATACTAAGCTAGTACGGGAGTGTCATGTTGACCACTTAAAAAAGTAAAGTAGATTTGTACCTGTGAATGATTCTGATGGCTCAGAAGCCAATCCTGATGTACTAGAAGTTGTTCAGGAGAATGTCACAAGGCAAAGGGATAGAAATAATGATAACTACAGATCAAAGTTGAGGTCACACAATCACTCCCGTTTTGTAAATAGTAACACTTTCCACAGTAGAGTAAGTGATGGATGCGAGTTCCATAAACATGTAGATACTATCTTTACGAATTTAGATATTAATGTTAACTCTTTTTATAGTTAATTACTTTTCCATATGTATATAGTAATTAAAAAAGAAAAAAAAACAGTAATCATAATAATATTAATCATTTTCACTTCTGCATTGGCACAGGAGTTTATTGCACTGGACTTTCCATGATTTTACTCTGTATTGTTCTCAATTCCTAAGCGATGGGGCATGATATAGATTGTTCTGGAGTCTAGTAGTGGTATGGTTAGGTAATATTTCTGATTTTGAGGAGTTTGTAATAACTGATATTCTGTAATGAGATCTTAAACTCAATAAAATTGTCCTCGATATTCTTGGCTAATTGTTTGACCTACGAGTACCTCCGGATTATGCGGCACTGCCCTCTCGGAGAATTACTTGTAGGCCTACAGTATTTCCCTTCAGAATGTTGGTTTGCTGCCAAACATACCGGTAATTGAATTTTGAACTTTGCACTCATACAGTTCCTTCCTTACTTATTGACATGTCGTGTCAGGCCCGATGGTACGATGCTGCTGATATCTGTAGACTTACATTGAAAGTCAAACTTACCGTTTTAAGAAATATTACTTTTCTTTACAGTACTGTATTTATTGACCAATTATCATTTATGCATGTGTTTGGAAAGAGTTATTTTATCTTTCTTGTTCCGTGTTTGGATTTAAACAACATGCTACTTGTACTCACAAGTGAAAACCTCTGTTGAAAGTACATGTCCTAGACATTATTTATACTTAAGAGAGATAACTGGACTTCATGCTAATTTTTGTCTTCAATGTTTATGTGTCCCTTGGTGGACTGTACTCTGTTTGTTAATTGTTTTCATTAGCATTATCCTCAATTTACTTTCCTTGTTAACCCAGCAAGTGCTGAAACACTAATAAAAGTTTTACCAGTGGTCTGCGGAATTCCTTATATAATCCAAGGCCTATTTTTTTTTTTTTTTTAAATTAGCCCAGTATCAATTTTTTTTTTTTTTTATTGCACCTTGGCCATGGCAAATATCACTCCTCCATATCCCCTCCTTCCACCCCCCCCCCTTCATTTATCACCTATTCTCCCTGTTATTCCCTTATTCTTAGGTATATATTCGTGCTAACATTAGCGAGTTACTAGCAGGGCGTGGTCATAAGTGTTACCAAGCGTGGGAAAGAGCGAGAGAGAGACAACCACGCAACAGTGTCTCTCCAGCCGTGGGGAGGAGTGGAGGAGAGGGAGGCTGCCTCAGCCATAACTTATGTAACTCCCGGCCTGTATCGCCGATTTTGACCATCCAAACGCTGTTTCCACTTGTTTTATTGCTGTAACAGGTTAATACCTTTATAATCAACATAAAATAGGCGCATATGGATAAGTATTAATGATATTTATGGTACGATGACGATTTAAGTGAAGGAAACCATCTAAATACCTCCGCACAGGGGTGGCTGTATACTATAGGGGGTACGCAGCGGAGAGGTTAAAGGATAAAATGAACTAGTTACTGATCTCATATATCAGGAGTTTCTGATATAGTTAGTTATTTGTATATGAGAAAGGTTGTGCCAGAGCTGGTGACACCGCTGTGGACCCTGCCAGGAACCCTATACCTGCCAGGACAACACTTCAAGCTTCCGGTGATCATCGCCGTGTCAAGAATCCACTGGACGATACCTCAAATTTTAGCATTTTTTTTTTAAAGTTCAAATACCCCAATTTTATTATGGACATTTGTTTGGGTGTTTTTATTAAGAAAATTAATTAAATTGTCACTTATATGACAATAAAATAAAATAAAATTATATATATATATAGGCCTATATAAACAAACACAAAACAAAAAAATCATATACATTTTTTTAGAAAAACAAATAATAATTATACTGAACGAACTTTTGTGACTTCCTGTGAAGTGATTCATTCAAAAACATTATCCAGTGACCTCGGCGAACTGTGTGGAATACTTCTTAACACGAACTATGCAAGTCGTTGCAATGTTTCAAATGTATATATTTATTTATTATGTCTATTTTTAACCCTAGAATGGTAACCCTGGATTTCAGTAACGTAAAAGGAAACCCCGGGAGAATTTCTCCCGGAAATGAAAAAGGGAAAAGAAATACTTACCGTATGTAGAAAATTATTTTATTTTGAAAATACACAATGATAATAGAGCTTTTCTTCTTTCATTTAGCCTATTTTAAATGTAAATTGTAGTTTAAAGTATGAATGATTTTTAAATTTCAAAAACGTAACTAAAAAGTGATTTTTTTTTTAAAAACCATATTAATTAATTAGGCAAAACAAAATACTGGCCCGATTGGCTTCTCCTGCGGTGTGTGCAGTCTTGGGTGATGGGAGCATACCATGGCTGAGTCCCATCCCAAACGTTTTCACCCGGATTGTAAATTGCACCCGGACTGCACAACACACGTTAACAGCAACTACGGGAGAAATTCTCCCTTAATGTGATTTAGGGGCAAAACCAAGCGAGTTAGCAGGACCGCACACCCACCCTCGACCAAGTCAGACAATGGATTGAAGGTACTGGGCGCGCCAAGCCAGACCCACGCTGCCACATGGGTGAATCACGTGATCACCTCTTGCGCCCGGGAGAAATTCTCCCGCCGTAACCGTTCTAGGGAAGTATGAATTTTGGCCAATTTTTCATGTTTATCCCAATTTTTCATGTTTATCTTTATGTGTGATATTTCTTCAGGGATGATATACTTTACTTGTTGCATTGGATTCTATGCTTCACCTAAGTTGCCTTTCACCTCATACCAGTCGAGACGCCTGGAGCAGCGTGATCGAGCATTGTAATAGTGAACTTATGGAGACCTAGTGACTTTGGATTTGTGGAGATTAGAGACTCTATAAGTCTATGAGATTATGTTAACAGTGAGAGGGAACTTTGGGTAGAAATCCTCTCTCCCCTCCTCGGACCAGTAAACCGCATACAGACTCCCTCTGTCCAGCTAGGCCTATGTGTACGTACGCACACGTGAGCGTGTGTGTACAGCCATGTGCGTGTTAGCGCGTTTGAATCTGAGGGCTGCTTGGTGCACCCTATGGTACCCCTCAGCTAGCCAGTCTTACCCCAGTCACAGCCGACAATAGACCTACGCATCACAGGTCTAGTCGTAAGGGTGTGTGTGTGTGTTGTAACTATTGTTGTAAGCAAGTAACAATAAGTACCATTAATAAACCTACAAGCAGAGAGAGCATTGGGAGTTTAATTATATACCGATGTGTGTATATGTGTAACATAACAGTCTAAGAAACAGATCGTTACATTTCCCTAATTTCTACATTTCATTATTAAGCTTATGTTCCTCATACAATTTCTCATACCCCTCTTATAAATATCTGTCCATCCTTGTAACTGCTTTCACAGCCTGAAGTACTTAACAGATATGCTGAGAATCAATATGGTGGCCAGTGACCTGACTCCTGAAACTCTTTGACCGATTGTGTTATTCTATGGGTACCCCAATGCCCTTATATACAGTACATCATGAAAGCTCGGAAAGGCCTCTCGCCACCACCATCCAAAACACTAGTGTATTTATATTTACATTTATAAGAAACTCGAACTACTATTATTGCATATAGGAGGTATATTGTACACTAACATTTCTGATAATGAGGATAGCTGACTTCAAGAGCTATGCCCTTTAAGATACTAAAAAGATTTGACAGAGTAGAAAGCAGTGCACTGTTCACAATTAATAACAATGCTGCAACCCGAGGTAATGGCATGAAATTAATTAGAAAAAAAGGCATGCCTAGATGTGACAAAATGTATTCACATACAGTGTGGCTAAAGAGTGGAATAGTTTACCGAGGGAGGTGGTCGACAGTTATGTAATTGATACGTTTAAGAAGAGACTGGACAATCATCTGATGGAGAATGGATTAATATGAATTTATCAGTAGGTAAGTGTGATTTCCCTATCAAACTAATTTTTGTCTATACTCTATAACACTTTCCTTGTGAGTATTTCCTGATCCATAAGGTTACACTTCATCCTATTTTCCGGTACGGCTTTATAGCCAGAGGGTGGGGTGAGAGCCTTCTATTTATGATGTCCCATTTTTCTATTATAAACTGTCCCTGTCTAGTAGTATTAAGGCCGGACCACCTAGTTGGGACCACAAGGTCTGTGTGGTCTAAGTATCTGTGTAACTCTCTCTCTCTCTCTCTCTCTCTCTCTCTCTCTCTCTCTCTCTCTCTCTCTCTCTCACCTCTCTCTCTCTCTCTCTCTCTCTCTCTCTCTCTCTCTCTCTCTCTCTCTCATCTCTCTCTTTCTCTCATCTCTCTATATCTGTCTCTCATTGTAACAGTAACATACACGAATAAAGAGTGTTGGTGTAATTATCGAAGACTGGTAAAGTAAATGATGTCGCTGTTTGAGATGATAGAGTGCGTTGGTACGAGTGTTATGATTAGGGGAATATTTATTGGCTAATTAACTATCTCTTTCTCCCACTTTATCTTAATCTATCTTTCTTCACATTCTTTATTATCTCTCTCTATATATATCATGCTCCCTTTATTATTTCTCCTGCTACTCCTACACTACTAGTACAGCTTATACTACTACCACTACTACCTCCCTCCACCACCACTGCCAGCTACTATTACTACCACCACTATTACTACTGCTATAATAAAGAAGGCATAATGATGATACTGATAAGTGTTGGCTCAATTATCGGGGTCTGGTGTTGGTATAATTGATGTCTGTTTGAGATAATAAGAGTCTGTTGATACGAGTGTTATTAGGGTCTCTCTCTCTCTCTCTCTCTCTCTCTCTCTCTCTCTCTCTCTCTCTCTCTCTCTCTCTCTCTCTCTCTCTCTTACTACTACTACTACTACTACTACTACTTCTACTACTACTAATTATAATAATAGTAATAATAAAAATAATACAACAAAATAATAATAATAGTAATACCACTACTACTACTACTACTACAAGAATGAACGCTAAATACAACTACTGATGAGTGTTTGGTCAATTATCGATGTTTGGTGTAGCAATTGGTGTCACTGTTTGAGATGATAAAGAGTCTGTTGGTATGAGTGTTATTAGCGGGGTGGTGTTGGGTAATTTAATCTTCTTTGATCTCACTTCATAGTCTCTTGTTTTCTCTCATATTTCTTTCCTCTTATTACTACACTACAACTATAATTACTACTGCTTCTAATACCTCCCTCCACTATACTGTACTGCTATTACTACTACTACTACTAATACTACTACTACTACTACTACTACTACTACTACTACTACTACTACTACTACTTCAAACCACTCAGCCTGTGCATCCCCCCTTATGGACCCTAAACAAGGACAGAACAGTCATCAATGCACACGACTTGGTAGTCGTACAGCTGCTTTCTATTCCGGGGTTTGCACCCAGACTCATCATCGTGGAATATATATTTGTTTTCTTTGATTTTTATTCAATACAGTACATTCATTATATTTTACAAACATCAGATATTACTCTATTTATACTATTCTACTATATTACTACTCTATACCATGCAACTTCAATCCAGTCGCCTCCCTATGCGACCCTCTGCCACGTCTGCCTCGTAGTCCACGTCTGCCACCGTCGCTTGTTGTGGTGCAGACAGTCTTGTTCCCCACAGGCATAGTAGTGCTGATCTGAGCAATGAGAACGATAGGCGGCACCTCATCCTGGCTATGACTTGGCTCCTGGGCTGTTGCTTCTTCTCTGCGATGGTCTCTGCTAGCCTTGAATAGAAGCACTGGGCCCTGGGTCCCATCCCTCCAGATGTGGTGAAGACTAGTGGGGTAAAGCTGCCTTGTTCGATATTTAGGATCCTTTCCCCATACGCCCTGACCTTCTCTTGTTCGTTCCTCTTGTGTGCAGCCTCCAGAGACAGCTCACTGTAGCTATGGGCCATTGGGTCGAATATTCTTATTCGAAGAATGCTCGCTGTCCCCTTGTCCAAAAACTTCTTGCACTAACGTCCACTAGTGCTTCATTTGATGTGTTGGCCGTCCTGTGCTGCAAGATCTCTCCATCCAAGGGAATGATTGGTGGTTCACACGCCACATTTTTTTTTTTTTTTTTCTTTTTTTTAAGAGACAATGAACGGAGGAAGGAAAAACACAGATAAAACAAAAAGGTCCATGTGCCTAAAGGCATCCTCCATTCATAAAATGTTTGTAACAACTGGATTTAAACATTTGTAGATTGTAAGTTTGTGGAAAGCAATTCGAGGGAAGTGAATTCCAAAGAGTAGTAGCTCTGGGGATAAATGAATTCTGATAAGCAGAAGTTCTGCATTGTGGAGGAGAAAGTGTAAATTCATGGGCGCTCTCAGCTGCCCTAGTTCTACGGGGAAAGATGTGGAGAGGCGGCACAATTGAAGCAAGTTCCTCGGAACAATTGCTGTGAAAATATCTGTAGAATAATGCAAGGGATGCAACGTTTCTTCGTATGGATAATGTAGGAAGGTCCTGTGTGATTGCAGGGTTATTGATTAATCTAATAGCTTTATTTTGAATTTTGTCCAACTGCCTCAATGCAACCACTCCACTTCCACCCCACAGAGGTGAACAGTAATCCATCTGAGAACGCACATGACTTTTATATATCACGGCCAACTGCTCGTCAGTGAAGAATTCTCGAACTCTGTACAGGAGTCCCAGTTTTTTAGAGGCATTCTTAGCAATGCTTCTAACATAATGTGTCCAGCTCAAGTTAGTAGTTAATGTTACACCGAGAATGTCAATACTAGGGGAAGTGGGAATATTTACATCATTAAAAATATATGGGAGTCAGTGAGATTCTGTCGGTTAGAAAATTGAATGTACTTGGTTTTCTGTGCATTAAAGGAAACTAGATTCTTTTGTCCCCATCCATTAATTCTAGAAAGGTCCTGGTTCAGAGAAATTGCAGTGTTTATTTTTGAATTTATAAGATCGGGTTGGGTGAAAGAATTGGTAAATGTGAAGGAACTGTGGAGTGTTGAGTCATCTGCGTAGGAATGTATTGGATTATGAGTGGTAGATATGAGATCATTGATATGAATGAGGAACAGAATTGGGGCCAAAACTGATCCCTGGGGAACACCAGCATTTATTGAGTGAAATTGAGAATAAAGGCCATCTACCATTACACGTATTTTTCTGTTATGAAGATAAGAAGAAATTAGTGGAACTAATGATGCAAGGCCGTAGTGTGACATCTTCGACAATAAGGATTGATGCCAGACTCTATCAAATGCCTTTGATATATCCAGTGCTATTGTATGTGTTTCACCATGTTGGTCTGTAGCTTGGTTGATTTGATGCGTAAGAAGGCAAAGCATGTCTGCAGTTGACATCGTCTGCAGTTGACATCGTGACACACCTCTCTGAGCATGTTCGCCGTTACGTCTCTCACTTCATCGTGCCTGATGCTGATGAACCCTCCCTTCTTACATATCATACAATGGTCTGCATTGTTTTTGTCTCCACAAATGCATCGATTGGGCAGTCCTTCAATAGGCCAAGCTGGCAAACCATACCTCAGTGCAATGGCATAAAAAAAATCTTGTTTGTTAAGGTTGAAGCCTTTTCCCTTGATTGGTAGTGTTGTCAGCCAATTTGAAACACCCGTTTCTTGTGCTATTTGTATTTTTCTTACTAGTCTCTGGGAAAGTTGGTGTATCAGTCATGCCAAGTCATTTTTCTGTGAATTGTGCCTCTCTGACATGATGGTCCTTCTGATGTTGTAAATGTCTGCCTTGTCTACTTCCCCATCAGAATCTTGTGCTACGATACGGTCAGTGAGAGATCCTGTTATCTTTACCGAGTTCAGGTATTCCGTTGTCGCCCTACTCAACGGGTTGATGATTCCCAGCCCTCCTAACCTAGAAGGTAGTGTGAGCAACTCCCTCTCTGTATCACTCGGGGTGTGCGACTTTACCCATGCTGGGATGAGTTTGTCTCTGATGGCATCTTCCAGCGGTTGAAGTAATGCACTCACGTTTGGAACAGTTCGCATCAAGTAGGTCCAGCGATGTTTGACCCCATATGTGAATGCCGAATACGCAGCCTGTGGTTCCGTCTTTGCAATATTGGCCACTTTTTCAATTTCTTTTACCCACTCCCTGACCTTCTCCTCTATGTATTGGTTCTTGAACACTTCCGTGCCGATCACCGCCCCAAGGTGATGCTGTCCGTTCTTTTTTACGACCACTTCACTACTGTTATAAGCTTCTACAGCACTTTCATAATGTTCTGGTTTTACTATTAGTATTGACTTGCTGGCATTTGGACGGTACCATATTTCTGGGCCTACACTTGATACTTGCTCCCACCAGTGCTTGAGATCGTTGACTTTTCCCACTCCAGTGAGATCGTCTGCATAGGCCACATGCTTGACTTGCGTTACCTCATGGCTTGTTAAGGTTTTGCAACACTGAGAGACCTAATGCATACATTGCCATTGCTACGGGGTCACCTTGTGTGGTTCCTTCCATTGATTTCAGAGCTGATCCACGTTGTGTGTACTGGTTGTTTACTATGAAGAGGTCGGCTACTACTACTATTACTACTACTACTACCGTTTATTTGTAGGTAGCATTCCGAATATACAGTAGATATACATATTGACAATTAACTTTCTTTTTTCAACTACTACTACTACTACTACTACTACTACTACTACTACTACTACTACTACAGTACTACTACTGCTACTACTTTTGTTTTAATACAGTACTTTCATTATTCTTTACAAACATCAGATTTTACTCTATCCCTACTACTATTCTACTATAATACTACTCTACACCATGCAACTTCAATCCAGTCGCCTCCCTGTGCGACCCTCTGCCACCGCTGCCTCGTAGTCCACATCTGCCACCGTCGCTTATTGTGGTGCAGACAGTCTTGTTCCCCGCAGGCATAGTAGTGCTGATCTGAGCAATGAGAACGATAGGCGGCACCTCATCCAGGATACAACATCCTTACAGATGTGGTGAAGACTAGTGGGGTGAAGCTGCCTTGTTCGATATTTAGGATCCTTTCTCCATATGCTGGATGTGTTGGCCGTCCTGTGCTGCAAGATCTCGCCGTCCAAGGGAATGATTGGTGGTTCGTATGCCACATCGCGACACACCTCTCTGAGCATGTTTGCCGTTACGTTTCTCACTTCATCATGCCTGATGCTGATGAACCCTCCCTTCTTACATATCATGCAATGGTCTGCATCGTTGTTGACTCCACAAACGCATTGAACTACTACTACTACTACCACCACCACTACTACTACTACTACTACTACTACCACCACTACTACTACCACCACTACTACTACTACTACTACCACTAATACTGCTACTACTACTAATAATAATAATAATAATTATGATAATAATACTATTACTGATTCCTCAAACTACAGGCCTGTTATGCAGTCTTGATGTAATTTGTTTTAAATATTTGAGCTGTATATTTTAGATATTTTATCTGAAAAGCTTAGTTTTAACTTCAGATAGTTAGCTTTTAAGGCGGGTTGTTCAACAACTGATGTATGTTTTATACTTAAAGAAATTATGAAAAAAATATGCATATTACAAGAAATCTTCCATTGCTACATTTATCGATTTAAGCAAGGCGTCTGATAGAGTAGGAAAGAAACTTTTATATAGTTCTGTTCCAGTGGATATTGTACTTTAAATTATTCATTATCTTAGAAATCAAAAAGCAAAATTTAAATGGAACGAATCATACAGTCTATATGCCTTTATTGAAAAGGGTGTTAGACAGGGGGTGTACTTTCACCTATTTGTTTAGCTATTATATTGACATTTATTTATACTGTTCTCAATACTGATGTTGAATGTAAGTTTGGAATAACAAGATGCAATATCCTGGCGTACGCGGACGACTTGGTGCTTCTAGCAAGCTCTGTCTCTGAGATGAATGTTCTGTATGATAAACTCAAAACTGGCATTGATATACACTCATTAATCATCAATAGAAATAAATAAAAATGCATGATATTTAGCAATAAGAGTGATGAGCCAACTCAAAACATCAAGCTTGCTGGTGATACGCTGCAGGTAGTGAAAAGTTACAAGTACCTTGGCCATATGATTAACTTCAATTTTAAAGACAATAATTATATTAATTTTAGACTAAAAAATTGTTAAGCCTCATTTAATAGTGTTTTTAGGAATTTTAAATTCGTAAATAAACAAACTCTAATATTTCTTTTTAACTCGAATGATTTACGTGACCATGGTCTTAATTAATGGAATCATTATATTTTTTAATTCTCCAATCTTTAAAACTTTTGAAATCGCTTTTAGCAAGGCACTGAAACGAATGTGTAAAGTGACATCATTTGCCAGCAGTCACATCACAGCAGCTCGGTGTAATCAGTTGCTCCTTAACCCCTACTGTACCAGAGGGTATTACTATAAATGTACCCTCCACTACCAGCCAATGTGGCCAAAATGGCTTCAGAATCAAGAGAGAATACCCTCTCATTCCGAATGTTGGAGGAATACTGTCTCAGCTAGCTCCCACAGGCTTGGATCCAGGCTGAGAAGTGTTGCCAAGGTCTCAGAGCAGTGCATATAAGTCACGGTACCTGGTGCTGCTCGATATGGGCAGTTACAAGGACTGCATAGTACTGACGGCGATCTTCCGTCACTGGTACTGACGAGTGACTTTATTACTGATGGCTGTATACCGTCGCTGGTACAGTAAGGGTTAAGCACCGAGTAGCCCTAGTACTAGCTAGATATTGTAAGATAGTTTTTATATCACGTAATCCTTTGATAAAGTGTAATATTTATGCAACATAGTATCAAGCACTTTCGAAATACTTATAGTGTTAGTATATTGGAAGAAAATCTGGATATTATATTATTATAAACTGTCTTGATAACGTAATGCATAGTGCGCGGAATTTCGATATGAGTATCCTGGGTTCGAGTCCTCGGAGTGCCACATGTATTTGTTGTTGTTGTTGTTGTTCCCCAGACTGCCTGGCCGAACAGCCCCAAGGCCCCGAGCAAGGCCAAGGCCATAACCGAGCGCCCCCACAGAACCCTCCCTGCCTACCACAATAAAACCTGGGTGACCGAAGCCACTCCATGGCGGGGAGCTGAGGAGGGTGCGGAAATGCCTGGGAAACCAAAGCCACACCCAGGGCCCTGTGCCCCTCAGCAATTATGAAGAGAAAGTTGAGGGGCAAAGGAAAAATGTGACGCTTTGGCTTCCAATCTTGGTAGATTGGGAGGTCAATCCACGGAAGAGACGCCGTCACTTGAGATCTAGAAAATATATAAGTAAAAGGAACAGTCAGAGTAAGCTATGGGCATGGCAGAGATCGCTCAGTTCTCACTCCGATAGACCAGCCCATCACCACATGACTAGAACCCAATCCTCTCAGCATCAGCTAGGAAAGGCCCTAGAAAGCCGCCTTTGGCGGTGGGATAGCTCCCCTATTTCAACCCCTTTCGGGGTTAGGCACCTGCCACACATGTATTTGTTGATTTCATTATTTGAGTTTAGAACTTTAGATGTGAAGTTGGTTGGTGTAAAAAACATAATAATACAGAATACAATTGGTTCAAAGGCAGACGTGGGCCCTGTATATATTATGGTTATTAGCTCTCATAAGTCAAATTTGTTTAGTTTAACACCTTACGAGCGGCCTATGCGGTTTATTATATGTACCGCACAGCGGGGTGTTTTTAGCCAAAATAGGGCTGTTTACGTGATCATTTTCATGCCTAAATAAGACCCAGAACGTAAAACAAGTACCTATCCCTGAAAGGGCATAAACAGAGCTTTCGAATGACACCATAACGATCCTTGTATGATGGATAGTTTTCTTGCAATAACCGTGCAACGCGAGTGCAAAAAGCAGGTAATTCGGTAGTTTCGGTACATAATTGAGTATGTAGCGAGTGAGAGAGGGAGGAGGGAGCTGAGATTTGTGTCAGTAGGTTCGCCGCGGTGGTCTGGAGCAGTCATACGCTCGCTAGTCTCCTGCCACCACTTGTCTCTCTCTCTCAGCCACATTACGTGCTGAAATTGCCACTCGACCTATGTCGAGCGCCGCCACATAGTCCAGCTTTTTTTAACTCGACTTATGTTGCTCGCCGCTAATTAAGGGTTAAAGCTGATTTTGTATTATGATTAAATGCATATATTTTATAAACCTTGATTTATTATTTTTGTATTATATTTTTCATTCGTTGCATTTTTTAAGGTCTATCATTTGATTTACATATTGATGAGCTTCATGTTTCTTATGTATTTTGGGGCATAAGTTATCTTCAGCTTCACCTTTCCCATATGTTATGATTGGTATCATTATGTAGTTTAGCTATATATTCAAGTTCGCTTTTATTTGCCTCCATAGCCTTCATTAGGATTATACTGTATATATGATTAATACTACAATTACTACTGCTGATGAGCTGCTGCTGTTGCTACATATAGTAATGAGACTGTTGTGATTATGAAATTATTAACATATGAATTAAGTGTGAAGCAGTTGGGAGACCATTTTAAACATTTAATTCTGTGTATATACAGTACGTTCTTTTAATATACACTAACCAGTCTTATGGTTGGATTATCTTAATTCAGTCATTTTTAACAAATAGGATTTTTTTGTAAATATGTAACTAAATATACATGTACAATTTATCTGTTTAAAGAAATAAAGAAGAATTAAATTGACTACTACTATTTCTACTACTACTACAACTAATACTTTTTTCTTTTTCTTTTAATATTGTACATACATTATATTTTACAAGCATCAGATATTACTATTCTACACCATGCAACTTCAATCCAGTCACCTCCCTATTAGTAGGGTCATTTGCTTGGAATCCGTGACCATTTTGTTCCTACCTTTTTCTCTAGATGGATTTCACAACCTGAACCATTTTAAAGGAAAATTAGCTCCTATGCCCCTCTGAAAAATTACGGCTAACTCTGCTAGAGCCCAATATTCAAAATGGCCGCCAATGCCATCTTGAAAAACATGAAATGTAATATCTCTGGCATCAGATAAGCTACAAGGACGAATGAGGTGTCCTTTTTCACTAATTCTGGCAGTACAAATCCACTGGAATGGTTATTGTATTGTATTGTATTGTATATTGTATTGTTATTGTATTGTATTATACTAATTGTACATACTAATCTGCCACTTCACTGTCACTACATGATTCACTGTATGAGCCACTATCAGAATCACTGTCCTCACTTTCGCTGCTATCATCACTGTTGTTCTCTGCCTGCGGTGTATATCTAATATTACTTTTTTACTGTTTCAGATGGATCGCATGCCCATCTGATGAAAATCGCCGACTTGTGAGGTGACCGAAATAATGGATAATAGAAGAGAGTGAAGAGTTACCAGACAAGACATTAAAAGAATACGAGTGCATTTTACTCTGTGGTAAGCGATGTACCGCAGATGATCGTTTGGAAAACATTACACCTGAGAAGTGGGAATCCATCCGGGAAAAGTCTTTACAATGGAAAGAACTTGATAAGTTTCAACATATACATGAAAATGTGGATTGGGAGAAGGGACCAAAGGGTCACCACATGCATAGCACTTGTTACGCATCATTATCCAGCAAGCGCAAGCTCTCTCAAGCCGAAAAATGCAAACACAAATCCGAGGAACGTCTTGAAAGAGATGAAGCATCAGATCAACAAGACCCTTCCCCAGAGGCCAGTGCACCTAAAAGGCTCCGCTCCAGTATGGGTGTCCTTCACGATAAGACTCTATGTGTGTGGTGCATGAAAGGGGCATACAAGAGTAGTGATTGTGACAAGCAGATTTTACTCCTATCAACAGTAGATGCCTGGACTAAATTCAAGTTACATACTGTCCGTCTGGAAGATGAGGTCATGAGATTGAGACTTGACACTCTGATTGCATCCATCCCAGATAGTCAAACAGCATTTGGGTTGGAAATCCGCTACCATCGTGCATGCTGGCGCAAATATGTAAGCGACCACAAGCCCCTTTCAGATGAAAGCACTCACCAACTGCAGCGTGTAAACCTCCGAGAGGCCCAAGCTCTCTTCTTTCATCATATTCGTCAAGTCATCTTCAAAGACCATAAAATTCGCACACTGCAAGGCCTGCTGCAGGACTATAAGCGCATTATCTCAAATCACAGACATAACTCAGTAGTAAAATCCAGCTATTTAAAGGAAATTCTCGTCAATGAATTTGGGGAAGACATCGGATTTCATGAACGCATTCAAAAGAATGTGAGTGAACTGGTATATGATACAACAGCAGCAGGTACATACATCGAGGCGGCAATATCTTCATTGGGTGTCAGCAATGATCAGTTGGTGATGAATGTTGCGGCACGACTCAAAGTACAAGTCATCAGGACAAATACTATTCCCTGGCTCCCATATATACACGAGTTGGAGAGAGAAGAAGACCTCAGTGAGCTCCTGCTGAAGCTGCTCACATGGCTGAAACACCCAAATAAGTCTGCAATTGATGACAGTCCATCCGTCCGATCGATTACATCTATCCTCACAAGCTACATCACTGGAAAACGCACTGCATTTGAGATAAATCTCTCTGTCTTGCTACATGGACTGACCAAGAGTAGGGAGATAGTCGACATAATGCACAAAGATGGACTGGGCATCAGTTACAATGACGTACTTATGCTGCGAGATTTTTGGGTGGTCAATGACCTCAAGTGCTCATCTGATTGCCCCTTCGAACTAGCTGAGGGTAAACCTGCTATCGCTATAGTCGACAACGATGACTTCAAGAGCGACACACTGATCGGTGCTGGCCAGTCACACCGCACTAATGTCATGTTTGTGCAGCCAGAATCATTTGATACAGAACTTCCTTCCGAGAATCACGAGGATAGACCAGTTCCCGGTGCCAACTTTGCATCAAACCTCTCGACAACTCTCAAAGAGCTCGGAAGTGAAATGCAAAAAGTCAACCCATACAAGACAGCAAAGCGTGGGGAACCACCTCTCAGTAAGCCACCAGCTGATCAAAGTACTCCTCCTCCTGACACATCAGTGCAAAGAATTCGTGGTGTGATCCATGCATTGGCCAGGGCGCAAGATGACCGAACGAGACCTAAGCCAGAAGAACAGACTGTGCCTGGGTTTTCAGGGTTTCACGCCAGCATGTCAAATGCAGATGAGAAGAGTCGAGCAATATACCACATGACCTATCCCAACCCACCCAGTAAGACAATTCTCAATGATGTGATGTGTAAGCTTGCAAAATAAATCGAAGAAAAAAAGATGCCTTTTGCAATAATTGTTGGTGATCATCCTGTCTACGTGTTCATGCTAGAGTTGAAAAGTGAGAATGCTGAGCTGTTCAGCAAAATCTTACCATTCATGGCACCCTTCCACATCCAAATGTCATTCATCTACACTATATACAAGAGGTTTAAGGGATCTGGCATCTCAGATGTGTTGGTGGCAGCTGGTGTTATAGCAGACGTGTCTGTTGATCAGGCCCTTCGTGCAAAACATGTTAAGCATGGGGTTCGCTGCTTGCGACTATTCTACGAGACTCTGGTCCACCATGTCATAGACAAACGTTTGGAAGATTCCCCTCTATCTGAAGAAGTAAAGGCATCCCTTGCCAAGCTTCAACATCCGATTGATGCACAGGAACTTGCAGATGAACATGCAGAGCTAGAGAGAAATGCTGAGCTGAAGGACCTCGTTGATGCTCTCTTCAAGGACTTTGAGGGTGACCCACAAGCAGAATACTGGATGTCATTCATGGAAATGGTTGAGGTTCTAACTCAAAATATCCATGCAATCAGAACAAGCAACTGGACTGAGTTCAAGTCCTCACTCAAGCTCATGCTTCCTTTGATGCAAATCTATGATAATGACAAGTATGGTCGGCATCTCCCCGATTTCACCGCAGTGCTTGATACCCTTCCTGTCGATCAGGCTGCATTCATGGAGAGTGGTATGTTTGCACAGTCAATGACAGGAAAACCATATTCGTGTGTTGCCCTCGACATATGGATAGAGTCAACAATGAATAAGGGCTCTAAGCTGAAGTCTGGTGAAGTGGCAGATTAGTATGTACAATTAGTATAATACAATACAATAACAATACAATATACAATACAATACAATACAATAACCATTCCAGTGGATTTGTAATGCCAGAATTAGTGAAAAAGGACACCTCATTCGTCCTTGTAGCTCATCTGATGCCAGAGATATTACATTTCATGTTTTTCAAGATGGCGTTGGCAGCCATTTTGAATATTGGGCTCTAGCAGAGTTAGCCGTCATTTTTCAGAGGGGCATAGGAGCTAATTTTCCTTTAAAATGGTTCAGGTTGTCAAATCCATCGAGAGAAAAAGGTAGGAACAAAATGGTCACGGATTCCAAGCAAATTACCCTACTATATGCGACCCTCTGCCACTACTGCCTCGTAGTCCACTTCTGCCACCTTCACTGGTTGTGTTGCAGACAGTCTTGTTCCCCGCAGGCATAGTAGTGCTGATCTGAGCAAAGAGAAAGATAGACGGCACCTCATCCAGGCTACGACGTGCCTCCTGGGGTGTTCCTTCTTCTCTGCGATGATCTCTGCAAGCCTTGAATAGAAGCACTGGGCCCTGGGTCCCATCCCTCCAGATGTGGTGAAGACTAGTGGGGTAAAGCTGCCTTGTTTGATATTTAAGATCCTTTCCCCATATGCCCTGACCTTCTCTTGTTCGTTCCTCTTGTGTGTAGCATCCAGAGACAGCTCGCTGTAGCTATGGGCCATTGGGTCAAATACTCTTATTTCAAAGAACGCTCGCTGTGCACTTGTCCAAAAACCTCTTGCACTAATGTCCACTCGTGCTTCATTGGATGTGTTGGCTGTCATGTGCTGCAAGATTCCTCCATCCAAGGGAATGAGTGATGGTTCACGCACCACATCTCGACACACCTCCCTGAGCATGTTCGCCGTTACATCTCTTACTTCATCGTGTCTGATGCTGATGAATCCTCCTTTCTTATATATCATGGAGTGGTCTGCATCGTTGTTGGTTCCACAAACGCATCGATCAGGCAGTCCTTCAATCGGCCAACCATACCTCAGTGCAATAGCATCATTAAATTCTTGTTTGTTGAGATTGAAGCCTCTACTACTACTACTACTACTACTACTACTACTACTACTACTACTACTACTACAAAACATAAAACTAAACTGTACTACTGTTGGGTGTTTGGGTTAATTATCGATGATTGATGTCACTGTTTGAGATGATAAGAGTCTGTTGGTAAGAGTGCTTTCAGTATTACGACGCCACTCCTCCTTGAATTATTGCTATCATTAAATGATTGTATCTTGCTTATGAAGAACCCACAGGAGTCAAAGGGGTTACTTCAGATGGTTTTTACCCCTTGGAGCATTTGAGGATCTTCCTGAATTGAGTAAAGTAATCTCATGTTGATCTGTATAAAATGAAAATGGAATGACCGTACAGAAGGGGTGTTTATTGGTCAAGAGGCACACATACTGTACTGTACATACCGATACATACACCTTAAAGACTGAGTGATCTGTAAGAGGTACGGTTTCCTTTTCGTTTACTGGAGGCGTTCCAAGGAGCCCTGTTCTTGGCAGCCTCACTTGTCAATTTAAATAATTGAAACACATATCAATCAGATTAATCCAAGAGGGCTAATAATTTTACTTATTTTTGTGTGATAACCTTTGTCAATGTGTATCTACTATACCACTACTTAGCCATTTAATGGAGTCCATGCTGAAAACTTGTCCTCTCGGAAGGTATCGATTCCCAAAATTCCAAAATTATTATGTTATTGTGTGTATATTAGCAAATAAAACTGTAATTGAATGAACTTCGATTTTGAACATTTTCAGAAGGTTAACCTATAGTAATATCACTTTCACATTTTTTTTTTCTATGTGATTGAGGGAGGCAAAAGGCAGAATTGCCTATAGCGAGTGCCTCCCCCATAGTTGAAAGAGTGACAGGGCCAAAATCAAGGGACGTTCGAGCCAAAATGCCTGGACACACTGACTTTGAAGCAATTTAAGTTATAGGAAGAGGGAAAGATTGATTCTGGGAGAGAATTCCAGAGCTCAGCAGTTGAATAGAGGAAAGTCTGAGAATAGCGTTTCACTCTTGGGTTGGAGAGTTGCACATAGTAGGGGTGGGATTGTGAGCAAGACAGGTACTACGTACCCTACGTAGAGGAGGTGGTATACACTGGGAAAGCTCTGAGGAACACTGATTATTGTTGTAGTGAGAGAGATGCAACATTGCGGCGAAGAGAGAGAGATTGCAGATAATTGGTGAGTGGACGGGAGTTAATGATACGAAAGTCTTTCCTTACCACTTTGTCTAGGAGTGATGTGTGAGAGGATCCTCCCAACACATATGAACAATACTCAATACATGGATGCACTGTGCCTCTGCACAGAGCAAGAAGCTGTACAGGGGTTAAGAACTCCTTGAGGCGGTTGAGCACACCCAGTTTCTGGGAGGCTGCTTTAGCAAGACAGGTAATATGGTCCTTCCAAGAGAGAGCAGAAGAAAAAGAGACAACAAAAATATTAAGAGAAGGTGAAGGATTGATTTTTGTATTGTTGAAGTATAAGGGATAGTCCTGTGGGAGTTCCGGACGGGTAGTAAGATGAAGAAATTGGGTTTTGGAAGCATTAAAGGCAACAAAGGTGTTCTATGCCCCAATTGGAAATAGAAGTTAGATAAGAAGATAAGTGTTGCATGGCTTCATTTCTTCGTTTTTGAGGGATTGCTGGCTGGGGCATTCAGGAAAACTAGTTGAGTAGTGTAAGGTAGAGTCGTCTGCATATGAATGGATGGGACTGGCGGTACAGTTGAGAAGATAATTTATGAAAATTAGAATAATAATGGGAGATAGGACAGAACCCTGAGGAACACCGGAGTTGATAGGATGAGGAAGTGAGCAATGGCCATCCACAACCTCAGCTATGGAACGTCCGGAAAGGAAATTAGAGACAAAGGCACAGATGGAGGGATAGAAACCGAAGGAGGGTAGTTTAAAAATTAAAGATTTGTACTAAACTCTATCGAAAGCCTTCGATATGTCTAGTGCAATAGAAAAGTTCTGACCGAAGTCCCGAAAGGAAGATGACCAAGAGTTAGTAAGATATGAAAGAAGATCACCAGTAGAGCGACCCTTAACCCTCTCCGACATATGACGCGATTTTGAGCCTATTGGGGATACTTTAAAGCCTTTGTTACCATCAGGGGTATTTAGAAACCTTTAGTTCAGTTACTTCAACCTCTGCAGTTGTCTTTGAGTTAGCTGTGGGCAGAAAACTAATTTTGGAGAGGTAATTATAGGAGTGAGATAACTCTATTTATTATTGCTAATCTGGCAACCTCTGCATCATAAATGCGTGAAAGGGTTAAGGAAGCCATACTGGCGATCTATGAGTAGATTATGACAAGAGAAATACTTAATTTTGGAAGCAAGAATAGTTTTAAAAACTTTAGAGATACAAGAGCTGAGAGCAATTAATTGGACGATAGTTGGAGGGTTGAGGGCGGTCACCCTTCTTTGGGACAGGTTAAATGAGAGCAAACTACCAGCAAGAAGGAAAAACGTTAGAGGAGAGACAGAGACAAAAGAGTTTGCCTAGGCAGGGAGTCAGCACGGAAGCACATTTTTTTAGTACAACAGGAGGAACACCGTCCGGACTGTAAGCCTTCTTAGTATTAAGCCCAGAGAGGGTAGAAAATACATCATTAAAAGAGATTAGGATATTAGGCATAAGTAGGAGAGAGGGGGGTGTAGAGGGAGGAATAGCACCGGAATCATCCAAGTTGTAGTTTCTAGCAAAAGTTTGAGCGAAGAGTTCAGCTTTGTCAGAGGAAGAAATGATGGTTGTGCCATCAGAGTAGAAAAGGGGAGGGAAAGACGAGAAAGAAAAATTGTTGGAGAGGTTTTTGGCTAGATGCCAGAAAGCTTGGGAAGAGCTAGAGTTGGATATTTCAGTGCATTTATTATTGATGGGAGACTGTTTGGCAAGTCGAAGAACAGATTTGGCTTGATTCTGGGCAGAAACATAGGAAGAATGAGATTCTTGAGTTTTAAGGCGTCGGTACCGTTTGAATGCTTCCTCCTTGTTGCGGATAGCAGTAGAACAAGCGTGAGTAAACCAAGATTTTTTTAGCATTAGACTGAGAGAAAGAAAATGGAATGTTTTCTTCCATGCTACAGAGGATTACCTCGATTACTCTCTGAGGGTCCCTGGCCACGGAAGCAAAAGTCATTCCATGGGAAATCAAAGAAATACTGCCGAAGAGTCTCCCAGTTGGCAGCGCCAAAGTGCCACAAGCGCCGCCGGTTGGGAGGATCGGGTGGCCGTACCAGAGAGATAGGACAGGTGACCGAGATAAGTTTATGGTAAGAGGAGCCTAAATGAGAGAAAAGATTTACAGTATATGCAGAAGGGTTAGAGGTTAGAAATAAGTTAAGAATGTTAGGCCGATCACCGAAGCAATCCGGGATGCGGGTGGGTTGCTGGAATAACTGCTCTAGGTCATTGAGAATAGAAAAGACGTAGGCTTGTTCACCAGGTTGGTCAGTAGAAAGAGAGGAGAGCCATTGGCGGTGGTGAATGTTGAAATCTCCTAGGATGGAGATTTTTGCGAGATAGAATGTGTTCCTCTTTAGAAGTTAGATAGTCAAATAATGTTGGATAGTCAGTAGAATTAGGGGAGAGATAAACAGCACAGAAATATTTAGTTTGAGAGTGACAAGAAAGCTTTAGCCAGAGAGTTGATAATTCAGAAGAGTCAAAGTTGGGAACACTAAAGAAAGCGAGATTGTTGCGCACATATACGCAACATCCACCTTTGGCTTGAAACTGAGGATAGAGATAGTAGGAGGATACAGAGAAGGGTTTGCTGTCAGTAGTCCGAGACACCTGAGTTTCGGTGAGAAAGAGAAGATCAGGGTTTGCAGAGGAGAGATGGTGTTCCACAGAGTAGAAGTTAGAGGAAAGGCCACGAATGTTGCTGAAGTGAATAGTAAGAGTAGAAGGTACTGGTCCAAAGCATTTTAGGGAGTCGTTGCCAGGGGTCAGTCCATTGGGTCTCTCTCTCTCTCTCTCTCTCTCTCCCTTTCAAACTAATGTCTTCCTATACTATATAAAAACTTTCCTTGTAGGCATTTCCTGACCTATAATGTTACACTTCATCCTATTTTCCGGTACGGCTCATTAACCGGAGGGTGGGGAGAGAGCTTTATATCCTATTCTTCCACTATAAACGGTTCCTGTCTAGTAGTATTAAGGCCGGACCACCTGCTTGGGACCGCAAGATCTGTGTGGCCTGAGTATCTGTGTAACTCTGTGTAACTATCTCTTTCTCTCTCTCTCTTTCTTTTTTCCTTGAAAGTAAACAAATCTGCCGGCCAAGACCTGTTCCTTCCTAAAATTCTAAAATTAGTAAAAAACGAAGTTGCTGAAGCACTGACCATAATATTTAACCCATTTGCAATTCCTTATATAGCGAGTGAGAGAGGTAGGAGGGAGGTGAGATTCGTGTCAGTAGGTTCGCCGCGGTGGTCTGGAGCAGTCATACGCTCGCTACTCTCCTGCCACCACTTGTCTCTCTCTCTCAGCAACATTACGTGCTGAAATTGCCACTCGAGTTATGTCGAGCGCCGCCACATAGTCCAGCTTTATTTAACTCGACTTATGTGGTGAGCCGCTAATTAAGGGTTAAAAGCCTGTAAAAAACGTAAAAATCGAGTGTCAGTGGGCGGGAGCGTGAGGGGCCCACCTCCGACCCTCAGAGCACCGAGCGGCTCACTGAGGTTGACTGTGTCTCGTGCGGGTCTCTCTCTGTGTCTCCCAACAGTGTAGCCAAGCGAGCGAGTGTTACATAATAGCGGGTTTCCCGCGTTTCACTGGCACCACTGCGGGTGAACCAGACCACGTACGGGGCCCGTTCTGGTGTCATTTTGAAGCTATTCTCGCCTAGTTTTCAGCAGAATACACTTCATTTAATGCAGATGCTTGATTTATCATTCAGGAGTGCCTGAATATGCCCTAAATAGCCCAAACATAGCCGCAGCCAAAGGGTTAATATGTCACTCCAACATGGATATTTACCGACCGACTGGAAGACAGCGAATATAACACCAATATTTAAAAAGGGTGATAAAAAAACTACCAAATAATTACAGGCCCATTAGCTTTGCTTCCGTAAATGGAAAAATATTGGAATCAATCATAAGGGATGATATCGTATTTTTCACAGAAAACAACAATCGTATCACCAATAGTCAACACGGATTCAGGACAATGAGATCATGTCTAACGAACTTAATAGCATTTTATGAGAGCCTTTTCAATATAAATGACTTCACCAGAAGTCTCGACATAGTGTACTTGGAGTTTCAGAAACCCACATTTAAAATTGCTACAGTAAGTCCAGGGCTTAGGACTACAGGGCAAATCTTAGGAATGGATTAAAAACTGGCCAAGTGAACGAAAGCAGAGAGTAGTTATTAATGGTGTGGAAACATCATGGACGCCAGTGACTAGTGGAGTCCCTCAGGGCTCAGTTTTGGGTCCGAGTTTGTTCACAATATACATCAATGACATTGACAATGGTATCAATAATTTAGTTTCTACATTCGTGGATGACACCAAGATAGGAAATGCAATAATTTCGGAAAGCGGTTTAATCAGTCTACAAACAGATTGAAATACAATCACAGAATGGTCGGAGAATTGGCAATTGCCCTTTAAATTAAACAAATGTCAGATATTACAAATAGGCTCTAAAAACAATATATATGAATATTACATGAACGGGGAGAAAGTTAATAACGTAACTCAGGTAAAAGACCTAGGAGTGCTTATAAATGAAAACCTAATATTTTCAAACCAATGCATGGCAGCAGATAACAAAGCAAACAGATCATTTGGCTTAATCAAAAGACATTTTCATTATCACAGCATAGACATAGTTATGCCATTAAATAAAGTATGGTGAGACTGCATCTAGAGTATGCTGTGCAGTTCTGGTCTCCCTACCTCATAAAGGACATTGTAGAGTTGGAGTCTGTGCAGCAAAGAGCAACTAAATTGATCCCTTCTCTAAGAAATATAGCATATAATGAGAGACTAAGAGAACTCGATATATTTTCACTTAAAACGGAGGATAAGAGCACAATTGATTGAGTGTTTTAAGATTCTAAAAGGATTCAGTAACATTAACACCGATAAACTATTTAAGATAGCCAAAGAGAGTTCTAGAAGAGGAAACAAGTTAAAATTAAAAGGTAAGAAAGCAAACCTGGATACAACATAATTGTCTTCACTCACAGTATAATTAGTGAGTGGAATAAGCTCTCAAATAAAGTAATAGATAGTGTCTCAATAGATGCATTTAAAAAAAGTCTAGACTCATACCACAGAGAAATTGGGATGGAGTAGGTAATAACCAATAATATAACGATGTGGTAGTAACGAACACTATTTCCAGTTCAAGATAGCTAACAGGAAAAAAAAAAAAAAAATATATATATATATATATATATTGTAAGGTATACCGGCCCTTGGCCAGCGCCAGGACGTCAGGACATCACTTGTGTGAGCAGTATATCATCTATGTGCTTTTAAATGTTGAAAAACAGTTAATTATTTAAATAGTTACACTACTACTGTAAAAGACAAGGAGTGTGGAATTTCTCCCTATAGAGGACCCAACTAACGGTTCTAAGAGTGACGGGTTCTTGCCTAATATTGCATCATCTTATTTATATCAGCCCACAGACTATTAATGTGTCCAGGATTACAATCAGTGTAAATTTACAAGTGACATGATGTATTTAAGAAACTTTATGATGGGCAAATGAGATTATATGATGTCAGAACTTTATAATCAAGTCGGGGGTTTGCAAGACTTGATAAGTGATATTATCTGTGCTTATAATATTATGAATACCTCGCATTGTCCGAGGATGCCTTGTGAAATAGTTTGTGTGGGCGGTGTCTATCTATCGAGTGAGGGTCTTGTGATTGGGATATTCACCCTCTAATGTATATGGGACCAATAACTGTGTTTTGTCATCTTGTACATTTTGAATGTGAGGAGTGCCCCTCAGTGAGCATAAGGCCCCGCCCGTATACAGTATATACTCCCTCGCCGGCACCCAGAGGGGGAAGACGAGGGCTAGGTGTGGCAGGTTGAGGGCGACTGCTGGTGTTGCAGGCGTATGTGTGTGCGTGTGTACGCGGCCCCTCAGACAGAGACGAGTGGTGACAGCTGATGGCAGAGGAGGGCTGCTCCTGGCATCTTGAACTACAGACACGATTGTGTGTGTGAGTATTTGTGTGTTGATACGGAGCCTTGCTATTCTCAATATATACATTTTTGCAGTGATCTCTTGTATTGATTTATATTTATGTGTGTTGATTGACCTTTTGATCAAAGATATAATTATATATTGTATCTCTGATGAATTAGGTTATATATTTTATATGTGCGCATTAGTTAGAATGTTCATAACGGGGTATTTGTGTGATAAATGCCACCCCAACAGATTTAACATTCCAGTGAAATAGCTTACTTAAAGAATGCAGGATTAATGATTTTCGGTAGCCTATTATTTGCACATTAACCCGGGAACTGCCGGGAGACTCTTAACCTAAGAAGTGCGCATGGGGGTAATTAGACACCTCTGCCTGTGCTGACGTATTTGAGCTGTTTCCATCACTAAAATATTCATTTTACCATATATAGCATTAATACTTATCCATACGCGCCTATTATGGGTTGATTATAAAGGTATTAACTTGAAACAACAATAAAACGAGTGAAAACAGCGTTTGGATGGTCAAAATCCGAGATACAGGCCGCGAGTTATATAATGTATGGGTGAGGCAACCTGCTTTCCCGCCAATTTCCCCCAAGGCCACTGAGACACAGTCGATCGATACTCTCTCTCTCTCTCTCTTGCACTCGCTTGCTAACAGTGATGACAAAGCCCTGCTTGCAACTCGCTAATGTTAGCACGAAAATATACCTCAGAATAAGGGAATAACAGGGAAAATAGGTTATAACTGAAGGAGAGGAGGGGAGGTAGAGGAGTGATATTTTGCATGGCCCAGGGGCAAAAAAAAAAAAATTAAAAACAAAAAAAAACAAAAAAAATAATTGATGTTTATAAGAACATAAGAACATAAGAAAATGGGAGTCTGCAGAAAGCCGGTTGGCCCACACAAGGCAGATCCCTCTCACAACCACCCTAATTTTAGGCCCAGCTCACTAACACCATGAGGACCGACCTAACCAAAACGGTCACAGGGCAGAAAATGGGGGTCTGCAGAGCGCCAATTGGCACATACCCGGCAGATCCCCCTCACACCCAACCCATCTCGTCAGTGTACAAGAAAAGTGTAATAAAATAAAACACTAATCAAATAGTTGATTTTTTTTTTCTCTGACTCTTAAGAGTCTTCCCGCAGTCCGCCGGGGGAACTCTTAAGAGTCTTCCTGCAGTTCCCGGGTTAAGAGTTGCCCCGGCGGACTGCGGGAAGACTCTTAAGAGTAAGGGAAAACAAAAAATCCATTTAAAACACCCCCCAAAAAATTTTTTTTTTTTTTTTTTGCCCCTGGGCCATGCCAAATATCACTCCTCCACCTCCCCTCCTTCCCTCCCCTCCTTCAGATATCACCTATTTTCCCTGTTATTCCCTTATTCTGTGGTTTATTTTCGTGCTAACATTAGCGAGTTGGTAGCAGGGCGTTGTCATCACTGTTACCAAGCGTGGGAAAGAGCGAGAGAGAGACTATTGCGGAACAGTGTCTCTCCAGACAAGGGGAGGGGTGGAGGGCAGGGAGGTTGCCTCAGCCATACATTATGTAACTCCTGTCCTGTATCGCCGATTTTGACCATCCAAACACTGTTTCCACTTGTTTTATTGTTGTAACAGGTTAATACCTTTATAATCAACCTATAATAGGCACATATGGATAGGTATTAATGCTATTTATGGTAAAATAACGATGTTAGTGATGGGAACAGCTCAAATACGTCAGCACAGGAGTGTGGTGTCTCATACCCCCCATGCTTAGGTTAAGAACCACCTGGGCTGACATTGTCATACAGATATCCCATATTGTTTTTGACTATATCCCAGTGGGACATTTATATTTCCCATATTGTTTTTGACTACATCCCAGTGGGACATTTATATTTTATTGGCTGAATTAAGCACCCAATATTTGATGAGTCATTTGAGTCAAAATGTTTCTTTAATTCTCAATCAAATTCACTGTATTTATTATTGCCTGCTTAAAATGAGGAGTCTTGATACTTTATAGGAGTAACTTATCAACGTATTTCTTTGATAGTTAATCAAGTTCACTTCTGATATTTTGGGGAAGTTTGCTTAGCCTAACTTATTTCGTCTTGAGGAGTGCCTATATAATTTACTTCACAGTAGGCTATTGTACGGTGACAGAAGTGAATTATAATATGATATGAATCCATTGACATTGTATCAATATTATTTCCTTCCATGTGATAGCAGTGTAGATTTACATGAACTGAGATATTAACCCTACCTGTCTTCTGAAGTAGTCAGATTCGCGTTGTTGTGTCCGAGGCTTATTTAGACTTTGTAGGAGTTCTGAAGAGAATTCGTAACAATATATATATATGTATATATATATATACTGTATATACTGTATATATACTGTATAATTATGTCACTAGGAAGATATTATTGGGATGGAATTTGTGCTGTACCTAGTTTCAGTGCATTACCACAGCACACCGAAGTGCCAAAAAAAAAATACCCTCGTTGTTCCCTGATTAAATAGCACTGTATGAATATTCCCATATGCAAAATATGCTACAGGGGGGCAATGCCTAGTGAGTTAATTGCTCAATAGGTGGCATTCTGAGAGTGAGGGTCCGAGTCTGGGGAATGAGACTGTGAAGCATGGAGGCGGAGCAGCTTCAGAGATGGGATTGCTTCAAGCCGGGGTGCTTCGCATGTCTCACTCCCTAGACTGGAACAAGACCTCACGGGCCTCACTGTGTTCATCGGTTGAGTGTGCAGGCTCTCAACCTATGCCCGAGAGGGAGTAGTTGGAATATTGAAGACAAAAAATATATATATATACACTGCAATATATATATATATATATATATATATATATATATATATACTGAGATGATGGGTTGCAAGCAACCAAATTAGCAACCCCCTCAGATACACTCATAAACCAAGAAGAGACTCAACCAACCAGAGCCAGGATAGCAAACATCAAGGAAAAGAAAAGAACGAAGCGAAGGGCACATATCCGGACCGAGAAGGAAATAGCGCAGTCCGGCATACATAATCCACGTTCTCCATGGGACCAGCAAACAACGCACCGATGTCAATGCCACCAGCTACTGGGACCTACAGGAAATGCAGGGCCACTTACCGAGCATGACCTGTTTCCGGGCCAATCACAGGGGTCCTTCCCAGACCAATCAGAGGATCCAGGATACGTGAAAAAGGCGTACCCACGCCAGGAACATGAATTGAATTATAATGAGGAAGAATTTATGCTAATACCTCATGCACATCCAATGTCATATTTCAACAGATGGGACCAAAAGAATCACCTCTACAGTGCAGAGAATCAACTATATCCACAATAGCTGATCAATAAAGAGTAACGAAAGCCTTGCATGCAACGTTGAAAATTAGGGAAAAGACGAATTCATGCAAAACATTTATCCTGCACCCATGCAAGCTTTCTAAAATATGAGTGTAATTTTAAGAAATAAAGCATTACTATATCCATGTATTCCTATGATTGTTATAATTTTAAGAAAATTATTAACTTCACAATAATTAAAAGATCGAAATCCCCATGTCCCTACGTGTACGATTCCGAAATGAATTAAATTAGACTCAAATTATCATCCATATATAGCCTGACCGAAATATATGATCGATAGGCAAACACGAGGAAATATCTTCCACTAGCATTAGCTTTTAGTGGGTATATTACCATGTCGGCGCTATTTCCGAATAGGGCTAGCCATTCTCCCTATAAAATGTTCAACGAGATGGCGACCCAGAGGTGTGTTAGAAGAGCTAGAAGTGACCGTCTCTAGCTGTGTGTGAGAGAGGCCGTTCCCTTTGATGTCCAACCGAAAGAAGAACCACGAGACCACCTACCTCGACCAGATCCCCTCGCATGGATATTACTTCTCCTAACCACCCATAACCTAAGTGTCTCTGTGTTACTATGTTTTGGGAATTATTGTGAAGGTAATATCAAATATGCGAGTGTTCAATTTAACTTTTGTTTAGAGGCCTTTTCCGGACTCTCCTTGCCCCACTTGTTCACGTAGTATGAGAATCTCACTTCTATCTGTGCAAGTGAATTATGTATATATTAATAATAATAATAATAATTATTATTATTATTATTATTTATTTCAGACTCACACAGTACAGAGGGGACCATATATACCTTACAGTAACATAAATATATATAAGCTACTGTACATAGGCTACATAAAATAAAAATAAATTAAATAATACCCAGCTTGCTATCATGTAGTTCACAGCACTGCCTCAACCAAAAACAGTGGTCATCAAACTACTGTGTTACCAAAACCACTGTCCTAATTGTGTACAGTACCATGCCTCACATCATTTAGCTTCCGGTACAATATGTTGCTACAGTACAGTATAGGAATATCGGTACTGTACTGCACTATGAGGTTCAGTACCGGTATGCTAATTCTGTAGAGTAGCAGACCTGAAATCATTACTTAAGGTTAAATATAGAGCAACTTCCTCCAGTGTGCCTGGATCCTAGAGGTGTACACTATGCTTGGAGTTTGTAGCATTTTAATGATACTGTTCTCAGAAGTGTTAAGGCGCTGAATTAATTTATATGTTAGCTTTCTAATGAGTGATTGGTAACAGTGTAAGTTCATATAGGCACATAGCGTACTTGTACTCTCATATTTTGAGAGCCCCAGAAACATTTTCATGATATTGTGATATGAGATACTTAGTCTATTCTCTGTCATTTTCTTATAGTTCCACCATAGTTGTGCTGTATACATTGGTGAGCAGTAGGAGTTGAACAATGTTATTTTTGTATCCCATGTGCACATATGAAATTTTCTTAATATTGAATTTCCCTGTATGTAAAGTTGCCTTCGCTGACGACCCATATCCTCATCATCTGAGCGATCACTTGAAATATAGTGTCCTAGATACTTTACTTTACTTACTTCTTCTATAATTTCTTCATACAAATGGAATTTAGGTAGCTTTGATTTCAATAGAAGGTTAGATTTAAATATTATGATATTGCTCTTTATAGGATTAAATTTGACTGAATGTTCGATTCCAAATTTTTCACATACTCTTAATAATTTATCCAGTCCTGCTCCAGAGGGCGCGATTAAGGCTAGGTCATCAGCATACATGAGATGATTTACAATGGTGCTGCCAATGCAGCACCCAGTGCGAGTCTTGTTCAGCTCCAGACTAAGATCATCCATGTAGACGTTGAAAAGATACGGAGACAATATCCCCCCCTGCCTAACACCATTGGTTACGGCGAAAGAGCCTGACAGGATGTTGCCCCATCTTACACACATTTTTTGATTAGCATACCAGAAAATAAGTATCCTAACAATATAGCTAGGCACTCCCCTGTTAACTAATTTTTCAAATAAGGTTTTGTGACACACCCTATCAAAAGCCTTACTTGCATCAAGAAAACAAGAGAAAATTGAGCTATTTAGTTTGTTGTATGTATCAATCACTTCTTTCAGCACATATATGCATTGGTCTGTGCCGTGATTTTTCTTAAAGCCAAACTGATTGCTGCTGGTGACAATATATGCAGACATTCTTTCTAGCATTATCATTTCAACTACCTTACTCACCACACTAGCAAGTGCTGCTGGGCGGTAGTTGTCTTTAGCTGTAATTTTACCTGATTTATCTTTAATGACAGGAATAAGTATTACGGATATCATAGAGTCTGGCAGGACACCATGCGTAAATAGACTGGTGATGCAAGAACTAAGTTTATCTATTAACAACTTATCTGCATATTTAAGATGTTCTGCATATATACCATCCAGCCCACAAGCTTTGTTTAGGTTAAGTTTTCTTATGGCATTCTCAAGATCACTTTCAGTCACTTTAATGTCTTCATAATTACTATCTTTCACATATTGAATTGCACCATTAGTAGACCTTTGGTTTACACTGTTAAGTAGTTCCTTAAAATGAGTTTTCCATAAGTCAGCAATGTTCTCTTCACCCGTAACCCCCTCAACACTGACAGGTAATGGTGTGTTACAATTTTGCATGGAACTGTCCTTCCAAAAACAGTTAGTATCCTTTTCTGCCAGACTCTTTGCAAGGGCTTCCTTCCTTAATTGGTTTTCATTTTGCTTAATAAATCTAATGGCATATTTGGTCCTAGCCTTTGCTCTTTTGTGAAGTTCAAATATAGGCCCCTGTCTGGGCTGACCTACTTCAAGCCAATGAGACCTAGCATCTCTGGAGGCCTGATACAAGTCAGCCACATAGTCTTGCCAACCTGGCTTATTGAATGAGGACTTATATTTATGACTATTAAAAATGCTTTCCCCCGCTTTTGATAAAGAATCTATTATACTATTGTAAAATTTAATAATGTCCTTTCTGTGTTGTGCATCACTACATTTTGGATCCCTGCATTGTGCTACACCATTACCATCATATTGCACCCTATTTAATAAGTCTTTGGTTTTATCACACTACATTTGGCACTCTTCATTTGAGATTACATTCCATGGAACATTTGCCTTGATGCTATTGCTAGTTTCTGTTATTTCCGGTGCCTTATTAATTTGGATTGTTAATTCTATAGGTATGTGGTCGTCATCCGTAATGTCGTATCTTATGGCCATTTCTGAGATAGAGTCATGAAAGTCAGAGCTAGAGATTGCATGATCAAGCCACGACCTGGTCTCCCATGCTTCACTAACATATGTATAGCTATTTTCTGGAAGCAGGTTTTTGGAGGACAAAATTAAACCTTGCTCCTCACAAAACCGTAACATATGTTTAGCAAACATGGAACCACCCAACTCGTGAGGGGTAGCATTCCAATCACCTACCACTGAGTAACACGTTATCTCTAATTCAGAAATTAGGCCACCAAGCTCCCCTATCTTTTCCAAATAAAGTTCTTCATTTTCTGCACACTGATACGGTAAGTAAACACAAAATATTGCAAATTTTCTGTGTCCCACTTCCAGCTGTATTCCCGCACACCAGCTTAAATTTGTCTCAATGGTTTTAATTACACTATCTAGGCACGATCTCCACATTATTGAAACTCCCCCTGGGGGGTGACCTGCCACAATACCATCATGTGTGTCCGTAGTGGAGACCCCGTACCCATGGAAATCTTTATCTAATATGTTCAAATTACCTAAGTCCTGTTTTGTGTACCAGGTTTCCTGAAAGCAGACTATGTCACTGGTCCTTAATGTAGATACGATGTCAGGTCGCAACAGGAGATTCCTCTTTTTTTTTCTTTTTTTTTAAAGACCTCCGTCTACGTATTGTGAAAAACCTGTTATCCTCCGGCAAATTGTGGGGTTGAGTGAGTGAAGGAGGATACATGTTTTTCATAATACGTGTTGCTAGCCCCAAACGCGCGAGCAACTGTGGCTTTCAACCATCCGACACATCCCCTTTTATTTATGTGCATCACACATGTTACATACAAATAAAGTTTATGTTTTGTTTTACCCTACTGTGGAAAGACTACGGATACACCACTCCTGCCCGGGCCTCACACAGTGGCATGACCCAGTCCTGTCGAACTGAACTCATGACGCTGGTGGCATTGCCCCGGAGGATAGCCATCCCTAGTCTTTGCTTGAGCCAGAGGGTTTCCCGGGGTTCTCCTGAAACGTCTCTGATTTTACGGCCTATTTCATTCACCATCTTAAGGGTGGTAGGGCCGAAGACTCCTGAAGTTTCGAATGCCAGGGGCTCGAACTGATGATTTCTGGCGATGGCTTGATATTTTTCTCGCTTTTTATTTTCTGCTATCCGGGCGGCTTCACCTGCTTCGTCGGCGTTTCTGGCGATGTTGGTTGTGGAGAAAGTGTCAACACATGTGGCATCCCACACGAGGCACCGGCCATTCTTTTAAGGGAAAGTGGTCATCCCATCTGGCCGTTTGCCGTCTTCTCTGTGAAGTCCATGTGGTTCGAGGATTGATGCACGGTTAGCACTCTGCAGGGCCCGTTTTATGGCATCATTTAGTGCAGAGTGTCTTGGCAGGCGGCCTGCATTGTAATTACATGACAAGGCATGGTGACCTTGAGCATCCATCCCCCCACCACACTTGCAAGTGTGTGGGTGACAAACTGTCGCACCCACTCTGAGCGCGATGGCAACCCGGAGTGCTTCAGCATCCAAGTGAGTTCCAAGAGGTGGAATGGGGATGGCATGTAACCACAAGCCACTCTCCGAGCGGGCGGCTGCCTGGAGGCGTGCTTTTGCAACCTGGTCTGCATTGGTTAGGAGATTTTCTTGAGTTTTCTTCGCCGAGATGGTATCCCACGCTTTCTGCTTGCTCCTGGAGGTACCCTGAGGCTCCTCCTCTACTCCTGTACTTCCCTTCCAGGTGTTAATCGCTGCTGTTACGTCCCCATTAAGTGTCATTCCGGGTTGAGAAGAAAGGATGGACACTACAAGGTCGTTGGTCACGATGAGGGAAGAGATAAAGGCTGGGGAGGCAATATCCGAGGCTCTCCGTATGCCCAAGCCCCCGAGGCAGACAGGAAGGGTGGCTTGTGTCCAGGCCCGTTCTTTAAATTCCACGTTGATGGAATTCTTGTTACGATCCTACAATGCTGAACCCAAGAGATTAAAATTCAAGCAAGGGCAACTAGCATGCTGTTGCGTTTCAGAAGGCCAAAAGGGTTAATGTCTCAGATAATCACAAATTAATGAAGAAGGATGATATTAAACACTTCTAATTTTCGTATTAATTATAATTACTATTAGCTAGGGAAAACGAACAGGTTGATAAGCATGATGATTCAGTTAATCACGGCAAAGAATGGTAAAGGGCTAAGCGCCGAGTGAAGGCCTCGAGTAAATGCACTCGTTACAAGGAATGAACACTACACAAAAAGAACATTTGAAGAACAGTTAATCAACACCTAGCGCACTGAACAGCAAACTGAATCACACTCAATCACAGACCAACATATGATACCATGTAGTATCACCAAATTCTTGTTACGGCCTTACAATGCTGAACCCAAGAGATTAAAATTCAAGCAAGGGCAACTAGCATGCTGTTGCGTTCAGAAGGTCAAAAAGGGTTAATGTCTCAGATAAACACAAATCAATGAAGAAGGATTATATCAAACGCTTCTAATTTTCGTATTAATTATAATTACTATTAACTAGGGAAAACGAACAAGTTGATAGGCATGACAATTCAGTTAAACACGGCAAAGAATAATAACAGGCTAAGCGCCGAGTGAAGGCTTCGAGTAAATGCACTCGTTACAAGGAATGAACACTACACAAAAAGGACATTTGAAGACAACGGTTAATCAACGCCTAGCACGCCGAGCAGTAAACTGGAACACACTCAATTACAGACCGACGTATGATACCATACGATATCACCAGACAACACGCTCGGACAACGTGTGCACTCAAGAACACTAATCAGTGTACGTTACACAATACCCAACACACCATAAACTCAGAGCCCCTCACAACACTGGGGCTCGTTACACATACACAATAATGCACCAATGCTGTCTCATCTCCCCTTCAAAGGACAAAACAGTACACTCTACCTACTTGTCTCAACACACAAGCCAGCAGACAACACGTCACGCATGTCCAGGGGTGTACCCAGACCAGCGTGAACAGGAGCACTTCTCTTTGTTTTGGGGAGTCCTCTGCAATTGTATGAAGTTACTTTTATACTTGCTGCTATATTATTTGTGATATAACTAATTTACGTCCAAGTTAACATTATACCTATTTTTTACTTACGTTACATACTCGATTCTATACGTAATACTGAGGGAACGCTCACAGATTTTATTCAGTTTTGTTATTATTGTTTGAGTGTCCAAGTTCGAATATTAAGTGTGTAACGAGAGAAATTTGTCTTCCTTAAACCTAAACTCAAATTCAGGACGGTGCTACGTCCAATTTTCATAAGAGATCACTTTGAGTACCAAGTCGCCAACATTAGAAGTAAAAATCCATTCCGTTGAGTTTGAATTAATCTATGTTCAAGATTTTTAATCATATATTAGGTCTTGTGAATAATCCGATCAATTACGTTACCCGGTTAATGATATTACTTCACAACCAAGTTTAGGAATTCAGATTGTACATTCCTGTATTGATCACCCTTATATGTTGGCTATTTATAAAACACTACGTCGTTCTGTGTCTTAAAAGTTATCTATACTTTATCAACCTGTATTCAGGTTATTCTAAATCGCTACTTAGTTCTGCGTATTTATTTTATTTCCAGTAGTTTGTTAATTCATTCAAACTCCTGCATTGGCCCTCATTTCGGTTAATGATCTGTCACTACTTAGTTCCGTGTCTGATTTTATTTACAGTAGTTCATTCAAACTCACTGCTTCTATAGCTAATATTCCGCTATATTTATTCACTACATGTTTGGTGAATCTGAGTTCCTCATAGACTGTGATTTTAACTCATTTACGATTGAATTTATTTTTTGTGTATCGTGTGAGAGATTATTCTCAATTATTCTGCTATAGTTAAATTGAACATTTAATTACCATACCAACAAGAGCAAAGCTAAGTTCATATCTTTTGTTACTGATTTAACGTTGCACTAAATAAAATATTTATTTTAACCTGACCGCAGTACTTTTGACCTTAACCTCTCGTACGGCAGCTTTGACCGCCGACCTAGCCGGGCGACCTATTTGTATTTCGAGCCTCGCTTACCTGTGTGTACCTGAGTAGATGATCTCAGCTACCCATATATATAACTTATTATTCTTCTCGATATACACTTGACCCGTATATGTATTGTCATCATATATTATGTGTTTATCTTGTATAATTGTATGTTTCATGTTTGATGTTTTGTAAGTGACATAATTCTTCATGAAGGAGTAACATTTAGTTAACTCTTTCCCAGTCACCTTGATTATACATTGGACTCACACTCTAAAGTTGAGATCCGGATGTACCATTTATATGTAGGCTACCACTGTGTCTATAATAATAAACTAGTGTAATTATCCCGTGTGTTTATTGTATTTGGAGCGTGATTGAGTAACCTAGAACGATCATTATTAATTGCTATTTGTGTTACTGTCGAGCAGGATTTGATTCTAAGTATCCGAAATAAGGAACTTTACAGAATGAATAATTAAGCGAGTTTGATTACAACGACGCATAGCATATATATATTTATATATAATATATATATATATATATATATATATATATATATATATATATATATATATACTGTATATATATATATATATATATATATATATATATACTGTATATATATATATATATATATATATACTGTATATATATATATATACATATTATATATATATATATATATATATATATAATATATATACTGTATATATATTTATATATATATATATATATATATTATATATATATATATATATAAATATATATATATAGTATATATATATATATATATATATATATATATATATATATATATATATATATATACTGTATATATATATATATATATATATATATATATATATATATACTGTATATATATTTATATATATAATATATATATATATATATATATATATATATATATATATATATATATATATATATACTGTATATATATTTATATATATATATATATATATATATATATATATATATTATATATATATATATATATATACTGTATATATATATATATATATATATATATATATATATATAGGCCTATATATATATATTGTATATATTTCTACAGATGAAGGCTTGCATGCAATTGCCGGAGAGAACTGAGGGTGGGGAGAGAGCCTTCTAATTTGCTATCCTTTCCTTCCATTTTCCCTTACTCTCGGGTTAGCTATTTCTAATAGAATTAAGTCCTGATCACCTCCCTAGGATCGTAAGGTCTGTGTGGTCAGTGTATCTATGTAAATCTCTCTCTCTCTCTCTCCTTTGCAGGAAGGTATGTAAAAGAGACACAAATTAAATTGATAAGATACATTGAATAAGACAGGAAGTTTATTATATACATAAACTACAAATACATTGATAACAATAAAAAAGGCCTAATGAAATAATAACTGTTTGGGGAGAGAACTCAATAACTTCGAACGGCAAATAGTAAATGCAATATTTGTTTGGTTTTATGCAATACAAGTACAATGTACAGGCACATACATTACTAATAGTAAATGAGGCAGGCGTATGACAATATTTGTTTGGTTTTATGCAATACAAGTACAATGTACAGGCACATACATTACTAATAGTAAAGGAGGCAGGCGTATGACAATATTTGTTTGGTTTTATGCAATACAAGTACAATGTAGGCTACAGGCACATAAATTACTAATAAGTCTAAATTACGACTTTATCACGACTTAATGGCTATAAGAGTACAAACTCAGATTATGCAAAACTCAGACCAGGTCAAGCGTGGTTGGTTGAATATAATATTTCGTTCAGTATAGCAACATTCATAGCAATATTTCGTTCAGTATAGCAACATTCATAGCAATATTTCGTTCAGTATAGCAACATTCATAGCAATAATGAATATAATGTAAACAAATCTATTATAAATAGAAAAGAGAGAAGTAACAAGTATGATAAAAAAAAATATATATAATAAATATAATAATAAAGTAGCCGAACAAGAAAATATATATAATAAATATAATAATAAAGTAGCCGAACAAGAAAAAGCACAGCAACATCAACAACTGGAAGAAAGCAACAAATATTATATTGGTGATCAAGTTGAAGAAACCAAGAATAAGTAAAAGTAAAGAAGAGAACATAGCCATTATGAGAAAGAGGGATAATTGGGACGAGAAGGATGAGATAGAAAGGCAAAACAAAAAAATGCTAATTTCCCAAAGAGTGCCTTGAATGATTAAAGATAGTTTAAATGAAGAAGGCAGAGGAAGGGGAGGACGAGAACGAGGAAGGGGGAGGAAGATGAAATAAGAAATTAAAGGGAGAGCTCCCGAAAACCAAAATAAAAGATACATATTCCAAAGAGTGAGAGGCATAATTAAGGAGGGAGAAAAGGAAAAAGAAAAACAGGAAGAAGGGGGGGGGGGGGGGCGGGGGATTGTGATGAGAGAGAGATTTTAAAAAGTTCCAGATACAAGATAGCTTTTCCAAAGAGTGCGAGGAATGATTAGAGAGCAGCCAAGAAAAACCTGCTGAACACAGTGACACCGAGGTCAAGAAAATTATAAATAGAGCAAATTACAGGATATTCTTCTAAAGTGCTACCTACTTTGTTTTATGACTCGCTACTCGTGACCCCAACATTTTACTTATACCGAGTCCATTACAGATAAAGGTGGATAACTGTACTGCAACACGATAAACTTAATTAACCAATAGGCCTACAAAAATATTAGTAAAACTAAATATAAGTAAACATTACACTTCTTTTATGATGTAAAATTTGATACACACAATTCTTTAGATGTAATGTAATATTGATTAAAAAAAATACATACTGGCATTTTCCACTTTTTAAAAAATTAATATGATATTCGTAAGCCATGTCGAATTAACATGAATATATCAAAATTATCTCGATTAGGCTAACATAGTAAATAAAGATGTTAATTCGTGAAGTTTTATCAAATAATTAATTTGATCATAATACAGTTTCATTTGTTAGGATTGGCCAATCTTATCTTATCGCTGATGAAGAAATTAGGCTTACATTCGTTAGAGAGACGCAGAGTTAGAGGGGATATGATAGAGGTGTTCAAGTGGGTTAGTGGGATTAACAAAGGGGACATGACAAATGTACTAAAGCTCAGTGATAGCGAAAGAACTCGTACCAATGGTTTCAAATTAGATAAATTTCGTTTCAGAAAAGATATAGGCAAATATTGGTTTGGTAACAGAGTTGTAGATGGGTGGAATGGACTACCAAGTGCTATAGTGGGATTAAAAACGATAGGGAGCTTTAAGATAAAATTGGATAAGCATATGGACGAGAAGGGTTGGGTGTGAAGGGGGATCAGCAGGGTTGGTCCAATCAGCGCTCTGCAGACCCCCGTAATCCTGCGTTAATCTCTAACCGTTTTGGTAAGATGATCCTCAGGGTATTAGAGTGTTGAGCCTATAATTGGGCTTTGTAATTGGGGTTGTGTGGGACAGGGATCTGCCTTGCTTAGGCCAATCGGCTTTCTGCAGACTCCCATTTTCTTATGTTCTTATGTTCTTTTCTTATGATCATGATGTGATTTAGAATTTTTAGAGCTATTTCAATATGCTTTCTCAAATATACTTTATGGATATATTACAGAACCGGGTATGTATGGTACGTGTTGGGACAGTGGGAAGCCAAAGATCTTGTATTTTCAGATCCCTGACTCAGTGGATCGTGTTTGTGTACATAACACCCCACATCACACACACGCACACCTACACACACACAGACACACACACACACACCGATAATTGTACATAATATATATAATTGTATACAGTTACAACTCCAATTAACCATGGCAAGGTAACCTTTCACCGAATAATTATAAGACAGTAGCCGATGGCTGCAGGAGGACGTTAACAGCCATCATTACCTCCACCCCTCCCTATAGTTAGTATGTGGGGGGCTCGCTGCAACACATAAACAAACCTGCATATCCTGGAACCTTACACCCATAATCTCGTGATATGTTTTTGTTGTGTTTTTTTTTTTTTTTTTTTTTTAGTCGTGTCAGGTTGAGTATTATAAGACTCAGTAGGAGGCGACGTATAGTATATCTTGCATTTGATATTATAGTTTGCTTTAGCATCAACTATAATTCATGGGTACCAATTGTGAATTATCTACAAATTCTGTCTTTGTAATGTGAAAACATTACCTGTTCTTCGATTAGATTTCAATAATTCATTCCAAAAATTTTAATATAAAATAATCTACTTATGTAATCCACTTTAAGTTTAAATATTTAGAGGTCAACACAGAATATAAACCACATACCGGTACATCATTATCCAGTTATATCAACTATCTTGTTTGATCAAGTCCCCAAACGTGAACCATTGGTAGAAGATGTATGAATCATGTGTAATAAATATACTCTTGAAACGGAAAAATATAACAGATCAAGAAAAAATCAAATAAATAACAAAACACTATCAACACTATCACACACACACACACACACACACACCGGAGCAGGAATCGTGAAGGCACGTTAAACAAAAACATTGCTTCGATTTATCTTCCTTCCTCTCTCTGTTTTTATTAGTTTTTGCTCGGCCTTTTATAAGAGGCAATTTTCGAAATGATTTGTGTCGGTGCTTAGTGTGTGAGAGAGGGCAGGGAGGAAAGTGTTATCTGCTTAATTGTATTACAGTATATGTATATATTTTTGATTTGTTATTAGAAACACTAAGTGATGTAGAGAGATGTGTTAAGAAATAGCCTACTGTACTCTATTTTGATATTCTCTCTCTCTCTCTCTCTCTCTCTCTCTCTCTCTCTCTCTCTCTATCTATCTATCTATCTATCTATTTATCTATCTAGCTATCTATCTATTTATCTCATCTCTCTTGGTGAGCCAATAATTGAGGGTTGGAGGAAGCGCCTGCTAGTTAAACAATTGAAGACGAAGAGGCGAAATGTGATTCAACCCCTTATAGGCAGCATGGAAGAGAGAGAGAGAGAGAGAGAGAGAGAGAGAGAGAGTATAAAAGTATAAAGCATTGGAAGTAAACAATGGTGGAGTATAATCAAGGAAAAACAAGGTACCTTAACACCTTATTAGCGGGCTAGCGGTCTATTTATATGTACCGCCCAGCGGGGTGTTTTTAGCCAAAATAGGGCTGTTTACGTGATCATTTTCATGCCTAAATAAGACCCAGAGCGTAAAACAAGTATCTATCCCTGAAAGGGCATAAACAGAGCTTTCCAATGACACCATAACGATCCTTTTATGACGGCTAGTTTTCTTGCAACAACCGCGCAACACGAGTGCAAAAAGCATGTAATTCGGTACTTTCCCCATACAATTCAGTATGTAGCAAGTGAGAGAGGGAGGGAGGAGGTGGGATTCGTGTCAGTAGGTTCGCCGCGGTGGTCTGGAGCAGTCATACACTCGCTACTCTCCTGCCACCACTTGTCTCTCTCTCTCAGCAACATTACGTGCTGAAATTGCCACACGACCTATGTCGCGCGCCGCCAGATAGTCCAGATTTATTTAACTCGACTTATGTTGCGCGCCGATAGTTAAGAGAAGATAATATTCCACATATTGTCCTTCCAACTGGTTCCATGGCAACGATCACTCTAGACAAAGTTAATGCTCTGGACAATCACTTTGCTAATAAGATGAGTGTGCCTAACCCCCAACAAAAACCACCACAGATACCTGCTCTTTCTAAGGAGAAGCCAAGGAGAGTACAAACAACAAAAGAAGAAGTCAAGAATCTTCTCCGTGGACTAGACGAAACAAAAGCAGTAGGACCTGATGGAATCAGCTCTCGCATACTAAAAAGATGTGCATCGGAACTAGCTACTCCTCTTTCAATAATATTTAACAACTGTTTTGATCAGGAACTTTGGCCAAACTTATGGAAAATTAGTAATGTTGGGCCAGTCCATAAGAAAGGAAACAAAAGTGAGGTGAATAACTACCGCCCAGTGTCCTTACACCCGATATTAAGCAAAGTATTAGAACAAATAATATCTGCGAGACTCACTGCTCACTTAGAGAAAACCATATATTATGTCCAAGGCAGTTTGGGTTTCGAAGAGGCTACACAGCTGCAGATCTACACCTTCTAATGGCTTCACAATGGACTACAGCACTAGAAGAGGGGAAACAAACTGCCGTACCTGCCTTGGACATAGAAGGTGCCTTTGACAGAGTATGGCACAATGGACTAATCATGCAATGGTTTTCAATCTTTTTGAGACCATGGCCCACTTCTGGCATTCCCAAACACTCATGGCCCACTTTCCTTCAGATTTTGAATATGATTTTAATATATTCATATATTACACACTTATGATATGTTATTATAGTTTACTTTTGTCTTCAAAAATTAACCACTGTACTGTAATCGCTGTAAATAAAACTTGTGTACTTTACTTAAAACTTTAAATATACTATAACAGCCAAAAGACAAATATAACAAAATTACTCTACTTTACCATGTAACTACTAACTAGGTTAGGAAGCTAATATGATGACTGTACTTACTTCCTATCTATAAGGCTATCGCATCAAGGGAAAATTGCCGTTAAGGCTCATTACATGTCAACCTCCAGCTCAAAGTGCTTTCTCGATTTAGTTTTAATTTGAAGTAGGGTAGTAATTCCTTACTCACACAAATAAGTGGAGAGAAAGGTAGAAGTGCTTTTAGTGCAAGCTTTCCTATTCTAGGGTATGATGCACTTACATGGGCCCAAAATTCCTGTACAGAAAGCTCTTTATGCAATTCTTTTACACATGAATCGGTTATTATTTCCAAGTATTCATCTTGGTCAGGGTCTGGAACAGAATCTGGTTCAAGATTAAATGGATTTCTTACAATGAGAGATCTATGTCCTCAAGATCAGGGAAGCACCTGGAAAAATCTTGGTCCTAATTTTGCAGGTGATTGATTATTTCTTGGAGACAAGAATCTATTTTGTCTTTTCCTTCAGAAACTTCACAACACTTCTCAAACATTGCAAAGTTACCTGCGTTAACTCTACTAGCCCAGTTCTGGATCCTAGCAATACAATCATGCAATGGGTCAACATAAGGAATCACAGAAGTTTCAGATTAAGTTTATTAAGCTGGTCAAATAGATCAACTAAGTATGCTAAACTTAATGCTCACAATGGGTCACTGAAAAAATTAGATTCTTTGTCTTGCATGTCCAAAAACGTATTTAGAGCTTCTCTAAGTTCAAAGACTCGACTGAGAACATTGCCTTTTGACATCCATCAAACTTCAGTAGTAGAATAGCAGGAATTGATGCTCTGAATCGAAGTCTTCACAAAGCTCTTTGAAAAGACGTGAGTTGTCAGGCTTGGACTTTACATAATTGACAATATTGATGGCACTGTCCAAGAAGGCTTGGATTTCCCTAGAAAGGGTTCTGGATGCAAGTGCCTGACAATGAATCATGCAATGATTAACTGTAAACCAAGGAGTAGCCTCTTAAAATCTGGATGTAAACCCTGGCTTTGAACCTAACAATGCAGGTGCCCCATCAGTACACACTTCACACACATTCCCCGACGACAGTGCTTCCTAATGCAAACAGTGAATAACCTTTATCATTATATCTTCACCTTTTATTTATTTTTTTATTTATTTTTCTACCCTACCTAGTAGATGTCCGTGGCCCCCCTGAGAACCAGCCCATGGCCCACTAGTAGGCCATGGCCCACAGGTTGAAGACCACTGGACCGTCACCGTCACCATTACTAATGGAAAAACTAAAGGCAGTTGGGGTGGAGAGCAAATTATTTTTCCTGTTGGAAAATTATTTAAGAAACAGACATTTAAGAGTGGTACTACGTGGAAACACTTCAGAGCTGCAACAAATTGAAGCAGGAGTGCCACAAGGAAGTGTTTTGGGACCACTCTTGTGGAACATATTTTTCAGCAACCTCCTACACCTTATCCCTGAAGCCCTTGCCTTCGCAGATGACGGTACCCTCGCAATTACATACGATCCAGATGCTGAGGAAGAAGCTGTGAAGACGCTCAATGCCTGCATTGAGAAATTAGTTGACTTGGGTAAGAGGTGGAAAGTAAGGTTTGCTCCCCCCCAAAAAAAAAAAAAAATTATGCTCATAATAAGATCTAACACAAAACTTAAACTAAACTTTAATGGAAAGATTATCAACTCTCAAGAGGATATTGAAATCTTGGAAGTCAAATATGATACAAAATTGAGCTTCAAATCTCACATTGAAAACATTGCAAGAAAAGCCTCCACAAAACTTACATCTTTAGGTAAAATAACATGGTTCCTAGACAAAAAAGGCAAAGAACACCTTGCATGGGGAGGAGCAGCCAAAACTCATCTTAGCCTCGTTGACAAAGTCTAGAGGAGAGCACTGAGGATTATTGAGGGACATACTGTATATACTACCAGTACCTGAAACGGAGCTAGCCATTCTGCAACATCGTAGGGACGTAGCTGGCCTAACAACACTGAAATACACCAGGAACGAAAATTCCTGGGAGCGAAACTTCCACCCCCAGCAAGATCCCTCCCTCTCTTCCACTTCCATCCACATATTACATGTCTTGTTAATCACAGTCTTCTAGATACAAACCACACTTCCTTACCCCCTGACATTCTTGAAGTACCCACTAAAGTATGTATTCCATTAAATACTAACCCTTCAGACTATAATACTCTCATCGTGTACAGGAACGAGGCGATCTGAAGACACCTCGCTCTCTCTACATTACGAAGGTATAGGTACGTACCCCATACTAACTAATTGTATTGAAATACCTCTGCTGACTTATATATGTTTAATTCTGATCAACCTGCAGGCGGCCAAAACTGCAAACCATGTATCATTGTATTCATGATATATATACTGTATATATGTTAACTATGACAGCCCTCTAAGAAGAAGACAAGGAGGGAAGACACCCCTTATCTCTACCTTACGACGGTATAAGTATATGCACCCATGCTAGTTATTATATTGACTCCCCTCTGCCTTGTCAGTATGTGTATGTGTAACCCCATGCCCCATTACCCCCTATTCTAAGTAACTAAAGTATATATCCTACCAAAGCAACAGACAGACAGACAGACAGACATTCACCAACACGGTCGGAGGGAGAGAGAGGGACAAAAACACCCCGCCTTTCCCATCTACTCCTCCCCCAGCCCAATTAGAAGCTTATCGCCTCAGCAGCCGGCACTGGACAACCCACCCCCAAAATGGCCGACCCCAGACGACCACCTCTCACCTCTCCAGACTGGACCTCCACACCAATCCACATGCTCCACACTTTTCAACTCACATTCTTCTTAGTATACAAACCACATCTCTTTCCTCCCCACCATTATTACGATACTAGATGATATCCACCCCCTTGCTTTCTGATGACGTAAGCAGTAATGGCCATGTCGTATGCATGTCCCTGTGACTGCCGTAATTACTGTTGTATTAATTTCACGTGCGTTTAGCTCCAGCTGAACCAAACTATAACCGCCACAGGCAACATGACTGCAGGCTATGTATATGATTAATGAATATGTTTATCTTTAACTAGGACCCCCCTGCAGGAAAAGTAAGAGGAAAGCCACCTCTTAACTCTCTGTATTATGAGGGGTACAGATATATGACTATGCAAATTATTGTATTGGTTATGTCACTACCATTTTATTGTTAGGCCATGAATATGATTAATGAATACGTGACAGCCCCTATAGAAGAAGTAAGAGGGCAGACACCTCTTAGCTCTCTGTATTATGGGGGGTATAGATATATAACTGTGCCACTTAGATATTGATTGTATCATTTACCATTTTTTACTTGTTACTTATTAACATACTAACCCCGCATGATGACTGACCTACTAACCGTAGAATAATAAGGAAATCGCCACCTCGCACAATCTATTTTTCCCTAAAACCTTGCATTGCATAATCCAGCCTGTTTTTCTTTTCTAGCCTCCCTTCACACGCCTTCTACACGCCTCGTCAAGACACTTCCTTCTCGGAGTACAGTTCACATGATCCTATCTTCTTTTTTTTCCGTTGCAACCAGGCAGGTGACAGCTATGCATACAGGGACGACAACCTGATCACCCCACGGAAGCGCCAATGCCTTGCGTCACGGGCTCGCCCCAGGTGCGTAGCCAACACAGTCTATCACCATGATAATGATAATTGCACTGCCGCCTGATTACGCATGCCTACTTTATTGACCACTATAAAGCTGTATTTTCTCTCTCTAGATATCTCTCCCTTGTCCACACGTGGTCTAGGTCTACGTGGGCATTTCCACCCTAACCCAGGTGGGCCGACAACAACAAATTAACTCAGCCATCGAGCCGTGCCCAGTCCGGAGGGACTCCTACCTGCGCCGCCCACCTCGACCCCGGTATACGGGACCACCAAGGCAACCGCGCCTAACCACCACCTGTATACACGTGCCAACACCTGTGAGGTATTACAAGACTTGTTATTCAATCTCACCAAGACCTACAGGTACGAGAGAACTGTTCACTTACCTTTCTTCCCCTTGTTCCCCTTCTTTTTAAAAGTAACCTACTTATCAAGTCAAACGATTAACCACTGACCCTCCCCTCGCCGCCGTGAACAACAAGACGACGGGTCCCTTGCTTGCCATACCACCTGCCATTAACTATTCTTATATGTCGGTGTGTGAACTAACGCTGTTATCTAATTCAGAACATTGGGAACGAAGGGCCAGATTGCCAGATGTTGACCCCACAGCCCTGCACAGCCGCCCTGGCCCTGAATTAGAAGGGACCCATCAGCCCCCGGCCCGGGCAACACCGAGTCACCCTGCCATATATAAACCACGAGAGGAGGAGAGCGGGCAGTTTTAAAACATAGCTTCTTGCCGAGCGGGACGTCGCTCTGTGGGAAGACTGTTTTACTCCCCTGGTAGTAACCGACCGGCACCCCGCAAGCTGAACACCAGGAGCTGATATATTATATTCCTGGGCCTGTATTAACCGTGGTAGATCACAGGTAAATATAGGGACCTAAGAGAAATATATATATCGCCACATATGCACTTGGGTTGATTGAACCTCTCGTCATGGATCAGAGATAGTTAAGCAAGGTTTGTGCAGACCCAATGCTTACGTTTGTCCGATGAGACGCTACCCTGGCCTCAGCCCAGAAGCAGACCATTTAAGATCCATAGGAGAGACCCTGAACTCAACTTCATCACCGGTCAACCGACCCATCTGTAACTTCTTCACACAACTGGACCCCCTGGACGGCCCCTTGGAGCAGCCGAGAAGCCCCCGACGACACCAGATTCAAGAGGAGAAAGAAGATAATCTGATCGGGCACAATTTCGTATTATAGTATCAGTGTATAGATACCGTGTTACCAACCCGTTGTGTTTGCCTGTGTTCACCTTTGAGTTATTCGCTAACCATAGAGATTTCGAGTTTGATCCTAGAGTCCCCTGTTTTGCCAGAGATTCGTTCCAGTAAACATATTACGAGATATTATAGCGACAATATTTACCCCCAGCCACGACACGAGTTATTCCTAATTGGATGTTTTGGTATAGATATTCTGTGATCCCATAAATAAGGGATAGGTCGTAAAAGGTGATTTAATCTCAGTGACGAATCCCCATCCGCGCATTAACGGTTAAAAGTATACAAATATAATTGCCTACTTGACTCTGCTAGATCGTATAAAGTCGAAACTCAACGTTAGCCCCAATTAATCGAATAACTAGAACCTTAGGCCTTAAAGCAACACTCTATATCAGATATTGTATAAATCAAATCCGTGCCCCCTTCGAGTGACTTTCTTATCGCTTCTTATCATGTCCGTATCGGAAGAATAATACCCGAGACTCGGAAGTGGCAGTGCATACTCTAATCCAGATCCACGATTGTGCTTGGAGAATTGAAAGACCAAGCTCTTATCACTGAAATTATTACTCTTACTCATGTTCTATAAAGTGAAAGTGATTCTTTTTCTATACCGTGAGTGTGTTTAGCGAAATAAAGCTGTATTACAAATCACATTCCAAGATTCTATTTATGTGTTCTGTTGACCCCTCACATGTATGTATATGAAACCGGATATTCCGGTTTCACCTACGCAATAGTTAATCCTGAATAAAATCAGGGAATAACATTGGTGGCAGCGGTGGGATCTTGATTTGGATAGAAGATTTCATTGCATTTCATGTTGCAGAACAATAGAAGCATTGTAAAATCGCGGAAATGGCCGCAGTTCGCTCGCACATCCCCATCCCCCAATACGATGGGGACACATACGAAATCGAAACATACATGGACATGGTAAAACCAGTGTTAGACTTGGCGTATAACACGGACCGTGCAAAAATAGCCGTCCTCTTAACGCACCTGGGAAAAGCCATTTCCCTCGTTGCCCCACAGGTTACCCCTGAACTGACCTGGGATCAATTTAGACCCATTGTAATCGATGCCCTTGAGCCATCACTAGGTATTTTTGTCGCCTTTGCAAAAATCAAAGACATAAAGTTCGAAGGCGATCTAGACGCCACCATTGCCTCCATTCGTCAGCAAGTAAGAGCTGCATTCCCTGCTCTTCCCGTGAAGCAACAAAACCAAATTCTCTTTGTCTACCTCGTGCAAGTGTTACCCCTTTCCATCCTACAACACTTCACTGTGCATGACCCCGTTGATTTCTCTAAAGATCTAATCACCATACGAAAGTTTTTAGCGATCCAACCCAAAACCAACACCCTAGCGATCATCAAAAATCCCCCCACTCAGAAATCAGCTGCACATTTTTCACGCCCACCCAGAAAGAATCAGAATAAAGCTCATCCTCCCTCACCTCCCTCTCCTCCACCACTGTACATGACGTCACTCCGCGACGCCACTCCACCACCCCCCTCACATTTTTCCCCACATAAAAGAACACGCTTCCATCGCTCTACCTCATACCACCCCTCCTCAACCTCTAAACAATTTCCTTCCTCTGCATCTCAAACTTCCACACCCCAGTACATATGTTCAATCCGCCCATTCCATTCATCATATCCCAACCACAGAAATCAAAAGAAACCAGCACCAACTCCGTCCACTCTCAACCACCCTACGATTTTACACAGCAAAACACCTCATCCTAAACGCTCCCCCACCTCGCATCCTCCATCACTGAAGAATAACCACAAACATCCTTCTGCTGCCAAATCCACACCTAACCTCACTCTCCACCCCATCCCATCAATCCCTCCCTCAATCAATGAAATACTGGGTGTGAAAGGGAATTTTTCTGTCCTGAAAACTCCCCAGGCCCACTTAGGGTCAACCTTTCCTGGTGCCTGGCGCGGGGCTCGAACCTCTGAAGGGAGTTTAACCCTCCTAAAAACCCACAGGTTTTGAGATGCCTTGGGTGGGGTTCGAACCCTGGTTAGTGACCATGGCCCCTAGGTCAACCAGGCCCGCGCGCTAACCCACTGTACTACCACGGACGTACAAAAGTATAGTAACCTTAGTCCTATTTGTAGGAACCAGGTGATAGTCTCGTGGTGATTCACGTGATGAGTTTATTGGACTTCCCATCAACGACTATTTTACACTATACCAGACGTCAACTCGGGTAGTACATTATTGGGGTTGCGGGATATTTTCGAGGGCATTACAAACACCTTTCTAGATACAACAGCAACATGCACCACATCTACAATCACTGAGGCAATATCAGTGCAAACTAGGACGCACCACAAGAACAGTGGTCAGAGGACCTGCAGCACTGGAGGAGCCCCGTTGTAACACGACTTATTACCAGAGACAGTTTATACTTAAATATTGTAGATTGTGGAACACTTTCCTGTTGGATGGTGAAGAATTAACAAATAATACTGTTCACAAATTTAAATGTAAAATAACTATGTGGTTAATAGAGCACCACTAATAAAAGAAACAAACATTGTAAGACTTTAAGATAGGATCACTAGTCATCTGTAGCCCTTTAGTCTAATAATACTATGAAAGTTTAGAACAAGAATAATCATTGTAACCATGAACTTCCAAGTGTAAACAAAATAATAATATAATATATATATACCGGCATATATATATATACCGGTATATATATATATATATATATATATATATATATATATATATATATATACAGGGTGTCACAAAAGTTACTTATAAAATTCCTAAAATTTTATTTCTGAACGGAATAAAATCAAATTATGTCTGTAATATAATCGAAAATAAGAAATTTACATGCAAAAATATGGATGATCTACCTCTCTTAACCCTTCTTTAGCGGTGTATGTATATGATTTACCTTGTACAGTATCACTTTCATATCTAGTACAGTCACTTATGCATATGTAATATCTCTCTATGAGTAAGATTCATGTTAGCATCCAGGCAGTCATATTAGTTATGTCATATAGCCACTCTGGCAACTCAAGCCTGGGGCTCCTCTCACCAGAGGGCCAATACATGTTTGTGTACCACGAGACAGAGCTATCACCCTGTAGGCTCTGCTTCGTGCCTGTATCCCATATCCTTCTCAATAAGAACCTATATATCTATAGCGTGTCTACTTACTCCCCAACCCAAGATAGGCCTGTTGTGCATCTATGGAGTTAGCTGGGACACACATAACATGGCGCAGTGTGTATTAAGAGAAGTTTATGTGGATTTCGCCAGACGCCGCCAGCCGCCATTGTCCACACACCCTGCATCCCAGCCACCGTCTCATTGCTTGGATTACAGTGATATAGTGCTCAACAGTGCGGTGCCGACGTTCCCAGTACAGTGCCAGTGATATTATATGTGCCAGTGCTATATTGTGTGCTTTATTTTATATGTATTGTGTGTGGCATAAGCATAACGCCCGCACAAGACCGAGCCACGAGAGAGCGGGGCGTGCGATCCTCCCCCTCTGACTGCCAGCAAGATACTGAGGTGAGGGAGGCCGCGCACCACCGGCACCGCTCCACCGCTCGGTACATACGCACGCACACACACTGGGCACACACACAACTGGCAAACTTTTATTTCATCACCCAAGCATTCCCTTCAGTGCTAATTGTAATTGGGTTTTATACATTGGTGAGGATACAGCTGGTGTGTATTCTAAATATTCTGCTGTTTTTGCCAGTCATTTTGATACCCCACTTGTATATGTGAGAGGCTAATAACTGTGTGTTTGTTATCTCCCTGTCTGTCTGTCACCCACACAAGATGTCAGACTCTGGTGATGTACAGGACGAAGGGGCAGGAACAAACTTGCCTTGTGATGGGGAGGAATACACACCTTATTATCAGCACCCTCAGTCCCCAACCACACCTTCAGCCCCTTCTTCAGCTGATTTCCTGCAATTTTTCAAATACCTGGAGGAGTCTCGCAGGTATGATGAGCAGAGGAGACAAGAGGAGGAGGCCCGCCGAGATCGTGTCCTGGAGGAGTCTCGCAGGCATGATGAGGCTATAAGGAGACAGGAGTTCCAGAGCTTATTTCAGCTGTTGGCTCCCACCAGGACCCCTCCCGACTCCTCCACACCTGCTGGTCACCTTGGCGGACAGCAGCCACATTCTTCCCCACATCCCTCACACAATCCTCCACCACAGAAGGCTACGGCCCAGACACCACCACCATTGAAGCCTGACGCTACATTCCAGATGTTCCGGGAGTGGAGGAGACGCTGGGATGACTATGCTGTCATGGTGGACCTGTCCAACCTGCCTGCGGCCAAACAGATGATACAACTACGCATGTGCCTGACTCTCGAGACACAGCGTGTCTTAGAACACACCCTCCAGATCGCTCCCTCCACAGACAAGACTGTTGAAGAGGTGTTGGACGCCCTGCAGCTTCATATCAAGAGTCTAAGGAATGAGGCACTCCGGCGTCGTGAATTGTTGAGCTGCAGACAGCATGAAGGGGAAACTTTTGCAGAGTTCTACGTCCGCCTCAAACGTCTCGCAGAAGAAGTGGATGTGTGCCCTGGTAACTCACCCATCTGTGTGGAGACACAACTCAAGACTATCATCCTCATGGGCCTCAGGGACAAGGAGTTAGTCCAGAAACTCATCGCCCTGGACTCCAAGTCAATACTACAGGATGTCGTCACTACGTGCCGCTCGTATGAGGCTGCCAAATCTGCGACCACGGCCATTAGTGCGCCCCATGAACAAGTAAGGGCCGTCTCTTCATACAAGAAAAACAAGAAACAGGGCAGTGACAGGACCCAACCCCCCAAGCCTCCATCGAATGCAGCTGATGCCTGCCAGAGTTGCGCTCGCCGACACGGGCCTGACAAGTGTCCCGCTGCTGGCAGCACCTGTAACAACTGTGGGCGCCACGGTCACTGGGCTCGGACAGCTAAGTGCCCTGCTCACAAGGTTCAGTGCCGCATCTGTTGTCTTCTGGGGCATTATGACAAGTGTTGTCCGTCGACTAAGAAGAAGGAAAGACGCCAAGGTGGCCCCCCAGGCGATACGGGTGCCCCCTCCAACTCTGGCAAGCCCCCCGACGCTAGGAGTAATAGCTGTCGTCAGGTGGGATCGACTCCTTCTACAGCTTCGACGCCGCAACCCATCTGTGTTACCCTCTCCTTTGGCGACGCTACATCCCGCCTACGGATGTTACCGGACACGGGCGCTGACGTCACCGTGATTGGCCGGCGTCACCTTGAGGATTTGGCTATCCCCATGAGCAGCCTGCGAGCCCCTTCGCCCACGACAACGTTCACGGCGGACGGCTCCCCGATGGCACATGCTCTGGGGGTATTTCAGGCTACCCTCACCCTGGGACAGAGAGTGTGTACTGCCCTGATCCATGTGCACGAGGGTGTCCAGACTCCTCTGCTTTCATACAGCCACTGCAGGGAGTTAGCCATCATACCTCTGGCATTCCCAACGCCCATACAAGAGGTCAAGCACGTCAACAGGTGTAAGGCTACACCACTTCCAGTCTCCACGTCGCCCGCTGAAGCCAAGAATTACTTCCTGCGGGAGTTTAGCGACGTGTTGATGTCCAAAGACGACCTAAAGACTGTGCCCCTCAAGCCTATGGTGGGTCAACCCATGAGGATCCATCTTAAAGAGGGAGCTGAGCCCTTTGCCATCCATACTCCCCGACAGATTCCCTTTGCCTTTAGGGACCAAGTCAAGCGAGAGTTGGAGTCCATGGTGGCCCAGGGCATCATCAAGCCTGCTGGAGACAACCCCTCAGAATGGTGCCACCCCCTCGTCGTTGTTAGTAAGGACAGCGGAGGAGTGCGCATCACCGTCGACCTCTCCAAACTCAACAAACACGTGTCCCGACCAGCTCACCCTTCGCCTACTCCCTCCGCAGCAGTTCGTGGTGTCGACCGAGGAGCTCGCTACTTCACCACTGCGGACGCCCTCTGTGGTTACTGGCAGATGGAGTTGGCTGAAGAGGACCAGCACCTGACCACCTTCATCACGCCGTATGGACGCTTCAAGCATTGCAGAGGACCCATGGGATTCACAGCTACGGGCGACGCCTTCTGCTACAGGGGTGATATGGCTCTACAAGGTGTGCAGAGGTGCGCTAAGGTCGTGGATGACATACTGCTGTACGATGAGGACTACAAGTCTCACCTCGACCGCATCCATGAAGTGCTGACTAGGTGCCGCAAGTTCGGGATTACCCTCAACAAGAGCAAGTTTGTGGTTGCCGCACCTTCAGTGGACTTCTGTGGATACACCCTCTCAGGGGATGGTATTGTGGCTGACACGAGCAAAGTGGCTGCAATCGGGGACTTTCCGGCACCAACCAACTTGACCGACCTCAGGTCATTCCTGGGTCTGGTCAACCAGCTGGCAGAGTTTACCCCTGACATCGCCGCCGCCGCTCAGCCCCTCCGCCCTTTGATGAGCCCCAAGAGGACATTTGTGTGGACTCCTGACCACGATGAGGCCTTCAGGCGAGTCAAGTTAGCCCTCGTCAGTCCTCCTGTTCTCGCACACTTCGACCCAGACCTACCCACCATTCTTCAGACTGATGCATCGCGACTCAACGGCATTGGGTATGCCCTCTTGCAGGACCACGGCAGTGGCCACCTGCGGCTCATCCAGTGTGGCTCTCGGTTCCTGGCGGACGCTGAGACCCGCTATGCTACTATCGAGTTGGAGATGTTGGCTGCTGTTTGGGCCATGTCCAAGTGTCGACTGTATTTACAGGGTCTACAGGATTTCACACTGATGACTGACCACCGCCCTCTCATCCCTATCATCAATCACTACACGTTGGACGCTGTGGAGAATCCCCGCCTCCAACGCCTGAAGGAGAAGACCTCACCCTATATCTTCAAGGCCGTGTGGCGTGCCGGCAAGTTGCTCTGCATCCCTGATGCCCTGTCTCGAGCCCCGGTCAGCCGCCCCACGCCAGAGGATGAGATCGCTTGTGCCGACGCCGCCACCTACCTCAGGACTATAGTGACAACCAAGGACGTTATCAACTCAGGACGATCTTCGGCACGATCTTCGGGACCAGACGCAGACAGGACGCTACAGGATCTCCGGGTCGCGGCAAGAGCGGACCCTGCGTATGTTCGTCTACTCGACTGTGTGACCTCAGGATTCCCTGCCAACCGATACGACCTTCACAATTCCTTGCTCCAATATTGGAAGATACGGGACGAACTCTACGCTGATGATGACCTCGTCCTGTATGGAGCTCGGATCGTGGTTCCTGCAGCCCTCCGCCGACGCACCCTACAGCATCTTCATGACGGCCACCGTGGTGTGGAGGCCACTAAACGCAGGGCGAGGCAGGCTGTCTTCTGGCCGGGGATAGATTCCGACATCACCAACACTGTTCAAGCGTGTGAGTCGTGCCAGATCCTTCAGCCTAGCCTCCAGAAGGAACCACTCATGAATGATGACAACCCTACAAGGCCCTTTGAGTCTGTGTCGGCCGACTTTTTCATGGTCGCCGGGAAGTCTTTCCTGGTAGTCGTCGACCGTCTCTCGGGGTGGCCTGTTGTTGTCCCCTGCAGAGGCGACACAACCGCCTCTGCGACCATCAGGATATTCTGTCGCTACTTCCGGGAAGTTGGTGTGCCCCTTCGTCTGAGGACCGACGGGGGCCCACAATTCACCAGCCACGAGTTCCGGGACTTTATGAAGCGATGGGGAGTTCGTCATGTGGTAACATCACCGCATTACCCACAGGCGAACGGCCATGCCGAGGCTGTGGTGAAGTCTCTCAAGCACCTCACCTTAAAGACTGCACCCTCTGGCAACATTGACTGTGAGGATTTCGACCGGGGTCTCTTGGAACTCCGGAATACTCCAAACTTCACAGGCCGCTCCCCAGCCCAGTTCCTGTATGGTCATCCTCTTAGGACATGTCTCCCGGCCCATCCCAAGTCCTTTGCTGCGGAATGGCAAGCCGAGGCCGAGGACTGTGATAGACGTGCAGCCGACCGTGCCGAGCAGGTTAAGACCCGGTACGATGAGCACGCACAGCCCCTTCCCAGGTTACGTGTCGGCCAGCAAGTGCGGATTCAAGACCCGACCACGAAACGCTGGGACAAGGTGGGGGTTGTGATGAGCCTTGGCAGGTCACGGGCCTATGAGGTACATCTCCCTAGTGGCCGTGTGTGGTGGCGGAACCGTCGATTCCTCCGCCCCGTGCCCCAAACTGGTGACTCCCGCAACCCTGTGGCCCCTTTCAATGACGCTGAACAGTCCTTAGCTTCTGACCCCCAAGTTACCCCACGTCGATCAGAACGGCTCAGTAGGAAAGAGTCCGCTCGAGAATGAACTGCGAGCGTGAGGGGGGAGGGAGGTGTATGTATATGATTTACCTTGTACAGTATCACTTTCATATCTAGTACAGTCACTTATGCATATGTAATATCTCTCTATGAGTAAGATTCATGTTAGCATCCAGGCAGTCATATTAGTTATGTCATATAGCCACTCTGGCAACTCAAGCCTGGGGCTCCTCTCACCAGAGGGCCAATACATGTTTGTGTACCACGAGACAGAGCTATCACCCTGTAGGCTCTGCTTCGTGCCTGTATCCCATATCCTTCTCAATAAGAACCTATATATCTACAGCGTGTCTACTTACTCCCCAACCCAAGATAGACCTGTTGTGCATCTATGGAGTTAGCTGGGACACACATAACAAGCGGGGCCCGACTTAAGTCCGTATCTAAAAATCTGGACTATGTGGCGGGGCCCGACTTAAGTCTGTGCAATTTTGGCGCAATATTGGCTCTGAGAGAGAGACGAGCGACGGGAGAAGCGTAGGTTACCTCATGACCGCTCGCCACGACCGCTGTGGGTCTACTGACATGTACTCCACACTACTCCACCCTCCCTCCCTCGCTACACACGTAATTATGTAACGAAATGACCGTATTTTAGCGATTTTGCCCTTCGGTTGCACGATCGTTGCAAGACAACCAGTGATCATAGATGGATGGTTCTGGTGTCATTGGAAAGCTCAATTTACGCCCTTTCAGGGATACATAATTGTATTACGCTCTGGCTCTTGTTTATGCATGAAAAAGAGCACGGAAACAACGCCATTTATGGTAAAAACAACCCGCTGGGCGGCATGGTGAAATATACTCCACCAGCCGCTCTTTCAGTGTTAAGAAGTCTCAGGTAGACCTCGATGTGGGGACCTAATTTTTCGAGGCAATCAATCCAACTGTTCACGCTCTTGTCCCATTTTAGACAACATTTCAGGAGTAACTAACACACACGCATTTCTGATTCTTTCTTCAAGGGTGAGGAGGTCTCACGGCTTTGTAGCATATATCTTGCTCTTGATATACCCCCACAGAAATAAGTTACATGGGGTAAGGTCCTGCGAATGTGCAGCCCACTCCAAAGGTCCACGGTGCCCAAACCAGTGATGTGGGAACTGCTTATTCAGAAATGTGTGGACGTCATGCGAGTAATGTGCAGGAGCTCCATCCTGATAGAAGGTGACCTCTTCCAGACTTCCATATTAGCCACTGCTGACAGTTGGTGGGACATTCACCGACTGTCCATCTTCATTTCAAAAGAGGTATGAGCCAATTAGTCCAACAGACGAAATGGACCACCAAACGACAAGTTTTGGTGTGCCCCCTTCATGATCCCTAACATTCACTGGGTTTTTAGATTCCAAAATCCGAGTGTTGTTGCAGTTGACACATTCGGAAAGATGGAAGAGGGCTTCACGACTAAACCAAATCCGTTCCATGACTGAGGGGTCAATTTTAAAGTGATGAAACTAGGTCTCGCACATCTCTCTGATATTGAAATCTTCTGGTTGTAGCTTTTGAACGACCTGGATCTTGTAGGAGTAAAGCTTGAAATCACGCTGTACCATTTGTAGGATAGGCTAGTGCTCTTGCTGATATTCAGCTTGAAAGAAGCTCGCCCAATTGATTTTTCATGACTGAGAGTGAACGCCTCACGGATCGCGTCCACATTCCTCTCATTTCGCCCATTTCGAGGTTGGCCCTGAACAGATCTAGTCTCCATAAATTTCTGGAGGATGGCAAGGATAGTGTTCCTGTTCGGTGCATAATTTGGTCCGTAGACTAGTCGGAATCGCCGCTGAACTTGGACCACTGAACTTCCTGCCAAGCCGTGATTTTGCACCTTTGTTCTATGATTAACTTTGTAGCCCAATGAAACATCACAGCAAGTCGAGAGTGGCCTAAATATGATTCTTAAACAAGGAGTTATGAAGCATTTTGGACATAATAATGCATAATTTTGTCTTGTTAAGTACGATACTGATTCAGATGGATGCGTAGGTATTATTGCTCACGTGTGTACAGGATTAAAAACTTAGTACTGTACAGTCTGTTTTTGTAAGTCATTTTATTAAAGCATAATTATTATAAGTGACATTTTATAGATGAAATTATAAAACATTCGTAAGAGATTACAAAAACACGATTAAGTATTATTGCAGTAAAGCTCTCACTATTTATGTTGCTGTACGTTAACCCTTTCAGTATGCGAGAACTCATTTTCACTTTTTCTGGCTATCATTAGACGATTTTATATAGCTTAGGAAGGACCTTTAGCAGTCAAAGGAGTAAACACGACCCCACTTAACCCTCTTACTTCCACAGGATATGCCTATAATACAAAAAATCATCCAATGATTGCCAGAATTATGGATGAAATGCGTCCTAGTACTGAAAGTTACAGCTAAGCAATTATTTATTCTGAAACATGCGGTGTTGTAATTATTGCAGCTTATTAGAATATAAATCTTTGATATAATAAATGAGTATATATTTTAAAGTAAACTGTATAGGCTATCTTAGTTATGTGACATTGGGATTTCATATATATATATATATATATATATATATACCGGTATATATATATATAATTTTTTTTTCTCTATGTGAATGAGGGAGACAAAAGGCATAACTGCCTGCAACGAGTGCCTCCCCCAGATTTCAAAGAGTGACAGGGCCGAAATCAAGGGACGTTCGAGCTAAAATGCATGGACACAAGGAGTTTGAAGCAAAATAAGTCATAGGAAGAGGGAAAGACTGATTCTGGGAGAGAGTTCCAGAGCTCAGCAGTTGAATAGAAGAAAGTCTGAGAATAGCATTTCACTCTTGGGTTGGAGAGTTACACAGAGTAGGGGTGGGATTGTGTTGCAAGGCGGGTACTACGTACCCTACATAGAGGAGGTGTAATACACTGGGAAAGCTCCGAGGAACACTGATTATTGTAGTAGCGATAGAATAGTGAGAGAGATGCAACATTGCGGCGAAGAGAGAGAGATTGCAGAGAGTTGGTGAGTGGACGGGAGTTAATGATACGAAAGGCATTCCTTTCTACTTTATCTTGGAGTGCGGTGAAAGAGGATCCTCCCCACACATGTGAACAATACTCAAAACAAGGATGCACTGTGCCCTTGTACAGAGCAAGAAGCTGTGCAGGGGTAAAGAACCCCTTGAGGCAGTTGAGCACACTCAGATTCTGGGAGGCTGCCTTAGCGAGACTGGTAATATGGTCTTTCCAAGTGAGAGCAGAAGAAAAAGAGACACCGAGAACATTGAGGGAAGATGAAGGGTTGATTTTTGTATTGTTGAAGAATATGGGATAGTCCTCTGGAGGTTCTTGACGGGTGGTAAGATGAATAAATTGAGTTTTGGAAGCATTAAATGTAACAAGGTTTTCTCTACCCCAATTGAAAATGTTAGCTAGATCAGAAGATAAGCATTTTATGGCTTCATTACATTTACTTTTGAGGGACTGCTGGCTGGGGCATTCTGGAAAACTAATTGAGTGGTGTAAAGTAGAGTCGTCTGCATATCAATGGATGGGACTAGATGTACAGTTAAGAAGATAATTTATGAAAATTAGAAAGAGAATAGGAGATAGGACAGAACCATGAGGAACACCGGAGTTGATAGGATGAGGATTTGAGCGATGGCCGTCCACAACCGCAGCTATGGAACGGCCGGAAAGGAAATTAGAGACAAAGGAACAGATGGAGGGACAGAAACCGAAGGAGGGCAGTTTGGAAATTAAAGACTTGTGCCCAGACTCTATCGAAGGCCTTCGATATGTCTAGTGCAACAGAAAAAGTCTCACCGAAGTCCCGAAAGTTGGATGACCAAGAGTTAGTAAGATATGAAAGAAGATCACCAGTAGAGCGACCCTTAAGGAAGCCATACTGGCGATCTGAGAGCAGATTATGAGAAGAGAAATGCTTAAGAAATTTAGAAGCAAGAATTGTTTCAAAAACTTTAGAGATACAATACTAATTTTCCGGCGGACTTAAGGTAAAGGTAGGATGTGTTATCACCTCTCAGGTTATCCTTATGAGCATTGATTCCTGGAAATTTCTATTTCCAGATCACAACACTACAGTAGCGGCACCGGCGGCAGGAGAGAAGCCGAATACGGCGGGGGAGGGGGGGGGGGGTCCTTCAGCTCCATCATGCCTCGGTTTGACTTATGCACTACTCCTACCTGCTCTCTATTACCAGTATTCGCACATAAACTATGTATTAAATGCGTTAATTGCCTGGATCGTTTACGGGGCTTATGGGTGTCGAAGAGATGCGCCATGTGCTCAGAGTTAAGAACGGCACTGTTCGACAAGAGAGACTTTTCATGCCTAGCGGCACTAAAAGAGATAAAGAACCTATTTAATGGTTACGCAAAAGACGTGGCCCATAAGGCATTACACTGTGACGATGAGGCCCTTTGGGATCATCTAGTAATTAAATCTCCTTTAGTAAAATCAGCCCCGGCCAAGTCAATTAAACTAAAATCGAAAACTAAATTCCTTTCCAAAGAAATGGTGAGTAGTAGTAGTGGCAGTGAAATCGCCGAGGAGACCCCCCCCTCCCGACCAGTCGAAGAGGAGACGGTCACCTTCGCCTAGGGCCAAGTCCCGGTCCAGATCGAGGTCCCCCCGGAAACAGTCCCGTCATTCGTCAGTAGAGTCGTCTAGGTCGACTAAGCGACGGAGGGAGGAATCTGATTCTTCGACACTACTATCTAGTTCAGGACATAGAAGTGCCCGCACGGATAACACGCAGCCGCGCAACCAGCCTCCGCCGGGGTCGCGGCCACTCCCCTCCACCTCTACCTCCATATTACCTAACGTCCAATCAGGCAACTCGGAGGTAGGGATGGAGGGGATTGAGTCGAGTCCTAGGGATGTGCATAGCCAATCCTTGAGTGAACCACAAGACTTTACCTTCGCTATACCTAAGTTAAATTATGCAACACGTAGAGCTCCGCCGATTGTGTCGAATAGGGTATTAGCCGAAAACTATAGAGGTTCTCAGACTTGCGCACACCAGACTTATGATAACTCTCAGGTGATACCAGACTCCCAACCACCCGCGAGGCAGGGCCGGGGGTCTGGAGACAGTCAGAGCCCTCACAGATAAGTAATAACCAGGACACGGCTAGGGACAGTGTGAATTTAGAAACAATCCCCTCGTCTGTCCCGGATCTAATTTGGCCACTGGATAATCAGGTACCTGAAACCCGGCAACAAACGCCGGAGGTTATTGAACTAACAGGGGAGCTGGAGGACGTTGATCTGTCCTCGGCTAAACAAGTGAACAATGAGGAGGAATCGGAAGAGAGCTCTCAGTCCTCTAGGGGTTCCCACAGCAAATGTGTTACTACGGATGAACTTAATGACATCCTACATAGAGTTGTGCAGAAATATGTGCCTACTACCGAAGGTCCTTCCACTAGTACCCCGGTAGCTCCCCCGATTGACTCTACGGTACGGCCTTTAGAACCTACCGGCATTAAAACTTCCCAGGCCTCTTTGCCTCCGCATAACGTAACTCCGACAACCACCACGGCATGTAGCACGACAGTGCCTGCCTCCTTGACTACCTCTAATGTCCGTGTAATCACAGACGTTACTCCTCTCCCTCTTGACAAACTCCCACAGAGGAGAGACCCTTTGCCTCTCCTATACGGGCCAGACTGTTCATGGATTCCGGCTATAGCACAGAAACCACACATGGCACAACAAACCATCTCAGGGGAGCTTCCGGTCCCTAGTGAATGGACCATTGAAGTAAGTAAGAGCAAGAAGCTTAGAGCAAAGGATGTGGGTGGGAAATTATTGGATGTTACAATTAAGGCCATACCCAATGTATACAGTGCTGATTTTTTCGTGTACTCTGCTTCACCGGCGTTACCTCCTGCCTCAGCTGCATGACTCTTTGCGGATTGGTCACGATCTGATGGCATGAATTATATAAAGTCACTCAACGCACTGACACCGGAATTGGATACAATTCCGGCGCTCGATCTAGTCCACAATCCAGTTCTGCAGGTGGGACAGGTAGGTGCGGGTCCATGGGTTGACTGGGAAATTGAGGCGCAACAATTCGCAGCCACCATTACCTCTAAATCCTCCCATCAGATCCCTCAAGAGAACCCCTTATGGTCATCTTTATCAGTTAATAAGGCTGGAGGGGTGTCGCCGGATTTGTTTGATTTCTTAGCGGCTTCCAAACTAATACTTTATGAATTACACGACCCCTTTTGTACTTAGTGGAGCAGATAACTGCAAATTTCAGGAGAATCGTTCATTTCCGGAAACAAGCACCAAATTTGGCACACATACTCCTTGGGGATTGTTTTTTTGATAAAACCCGTTAGCCACCTAAAAATTCAAGATGGCGGCCATTTTTTAAGATGGCCGCCATTGAATATACAGAAATATTGCATTTCGCAATAAAATCGCAAAGACTTGTCCTATTTGAATGATCTTGGTGTCAAATCATACATTTTTCACTATGTAGAATCCGAATTTGGAACCATGGACTTACTCACTAGCTTCCTTGTACCATAATATCAGTCCCGGAATCCTAATATTTTGCTAAATTAGAGGTTCATGTTACGCCTGACTCGGCTAAAATGCATGGTAGTGTATATCGTAGTAGTGTTAGAGGTTTAATATGTGTAGCATCTTCCTGTACAAGGCTTCCAAACTGGACATGACACGATGCGGTGGGGGGGGGGGGACGTTGAGAGACTTGCAGCGGAAGGTGTAGTAGCTCAACAGAGCGGATGTCAACGCACAGCCAGGGCACACTGGTGGCACCACTGCTGTGAAACTCAGCATGGGGTTCAGTATCAGCTGAATAATTAGTTTAGTGTAGCAAAATAATTAGTTTAGTGTCCCAAATGCTGTCTAATAAGCCCCGCATCAGTTAGCTACTGTAGATTACATGTAGTTTAACATAGATGTTTAGTTAGATAGCCGCGCCTGAATTGACAGGGTGTGCCAGTGCGGGAGAGCCGAGCCAAGGGTAACGGGGCTTTACATTGCTTTGCATATAGTTACCTGGATGGTGTACAGATCGCACGGGACTTAAATGATACTGGATGAACGATCGGGCTAGGTGTAGGTCATATATTTTTATTCCCGAACCTAGTCGTATCCCATACCTTATTGTGCATGATTGTGATCAAGGTGGTAAAAAGATAACCCCTCGGCCTTGATTCACTGAATACAGATAATTATCATACTGTGTTTATCTGTTATATCTGTTATCATATAACATACTGTGTTATATCATACTGTGATTATCTGTTATATACTGTGATTATCTGTTATCTATTATATCTGTGTTACAGATAATTATCATACTGTATTCACCAAGATGGCAAATACAGATCCAGGACCGTCTAAATTCCGGACTGACTGGAGCAAGTGTTGTCTTTGCCAGAAGAAGAAGAGTGAAGAGCTCAAGTCACCACGTGCATAACAACCACAAGAACATGATGGCTACACTATGATTGCGACTACTATTCCCCTCTTTCACGCAATTAATGAGATGCCTATTGTTCTGGATCCAGCCAGACTTGATGATGGTGGTGGCATTGAAGAAACTCTGAGGAGGAACAAGGCGCAGTATCACCAAAGTTGTCGCCTTATGTTCAACAACACGAAACTGGAGAGAGCCAGAAAAAGAAGAGCAGAGAGTGCTCAGCCAGTAGAATGCCAGACCAAGCTGCGTAGAACCAGCCTTGAAGGCCAAACGTGTTTCATATGTGACAAAGAAGCCCCATCCTCTGAACTCAGACAAGTTATGATGATGAACCTCAATAACAGGCTTAATGAATGTGCCCAAACTTTAAATGACGGAAAACTTCTTGCAAGATTCAGCGGTGGAGATGCTATTGCACAGGAGCTCAAATACCATTTTGCATGCTTGACAGACCTGTACAATAGAGAGAGGACGTACCTCAGAGCCACCAAGAGACTGGAACAGGAACGTGCACCCGAAGAGGATGCCCACCCACAGGCATTCTCAGAGCTAGTCACATATCTAGTGGAGACCACCAGATCTGGCGAGGGTCCTGCAGTCTTCCGACTTGCAGACATAGTTCACCTGTATGCCCAGCGCCTGGAACAGCTGGGTGTTGATGCACCTGCTGTCAACTCCACAAGACTGAAGGAAAAACTGCTGTCAGAAATACCTGAGTTGGAAGTGCACAAGCAGGGAAGGGATGTTCTTCTGGCTTTCCAGAAAGATGTGGGCTTTGTCTTGTCAGAAGCCTCTGACTATTATAGTGAAGCTATTATCCTTGGCAAAGCAGCTAACATCTTGCGAAGACATATGCTGGACCACAAGTCCACATTTGATGGAACCTTCCATGAGGGGTGCAGCGAGCAGGCCATTCCACTCACTCTTCTTCAGTTTGTGGCCATGCTTGAACACGGAGCGGACATCAGATCTCAACTGAGGTTTGGCGCATCAAAGATAGATCTAGCAATTGCTCAGCTGCTTCAGTACAACTGCTACGCAAGGTACAAAGAAGGAGAAGCAACTCACAGACACTCCAAAGACAGAGAGACCCCATTCCCTGTTTACATGGGGATGTCCGTCTACACAAAGACCAGAAAGAGAAAGTTGGTGGAAATGTTAACGAGCATGGCATCAGCATTTCATACGACAGGGTGCTACAGATATCTGCACAGCTGGGAGATGCAACAGTCAGCAAGTACGTGGAGGATGGGGTGGTCTGTCCACCAGTTCTGCGAAAAGGGCTGTTCACCACATCAGCCATGGACAACATAGACCACAATTCCACTGCAACGACAGCGACCACTTCTTTCCATGGAACCAGCGTCTCTGTTTTCCAGCACCCAACCAAAGAAGACAAAGGTGAAGAGCGTGGACAGCTGAAGTTCGGAGAGGAGAAAGTGAAGACAGTTCCAGAACTTCCAGGCTCCTTCACCAATGTCCGGCCCGCCTTCTTCACCAAGAAGAAACCCTCTCCTGCTGATGCTGCGGTCGATGCAAATGCTACTGCTTTGGTCTGACCTGCACGGCACTGTGCAGCTGCAGATGCGAGGTTTAGAAGCGTTGTAGTATACTCATCCAGGCAGCAAGACAATAAGTGACAAACAAGTATAGGCCTACTGCCTACATGTACATCCAATAATATATCGGACTGAAGGTGCCTATGATATGGGCACTTTTTACCCTAATTATGATTCCAGGACTGATATTATGGTACAAGGAAGCTAGTGAGTAAGTCCATGGTTCCAAATTCGGATTCTACATAGTGAAAAATGTATGATTTGACACCAAGATCATTCAAATACAGTAGGACAAGTCTTTGCGATATTATTGCGAAATGCAATGTTTCTGTATATTCAATGGTGGCCATCTTGAAAAATGGCCACCATCTTGAAAAATGGCCACCATCTTGAATTTTTAGGTGGCTAACGGGTTTTATCAAAAGAGCAATCCCCAAGGAGTATGTGTGCCAATTTTGGTGCTTGTTTCCAGAAATGAACGATTATTCCAGTTATCTGCCCCACTAACTCTCCTACTTATGCCTAATATTCTAATCTCTTCTAAAGGTGTACTTTCTACCCTCTCTGGGCTTAATACTAAGAAGGTGTACGGTCTGGACGGTGTTACTCCTGTTGTACTAAAAAACTGTGCTTCCGTGCTGACCCCCTGCCTAGGCAAACTCTTTCGTCTCTGTTTCTCCTCTAACGTCTTCCCTTCTTGCTGGAAGTTTGCTCTCATTCAACCTGTCCCAGAGAAGGGTGACCGCTCTCAACCCTCCAACTATCGTCCAATTGCTCTCATCTCTCGTATCTCTATAGTTTTTGAAACTATTCTTGCTTCCAAATTTCTTAAGCATATTCTCTTTTCATAATCTGCTCTCAGAACTTCTTCCTTAAGGGTCACTCTACTGGTGACCTTCTTTCATATCTTACTAACTCTTTGTCATCAAACTTTCGGGACTTCGGTGAGACTTTTTCTGTTGCACTAGACATATCGAAGGCCTTCGATAGAGCCTGGCACAAATCTTTAATTTCTAAACTACCCTCCTTCGGTTTCTATCCCTCCATCTGTGCCTTTGTCTCTAATTTCCTTTCTGGCTGTTCCATAGCTGCGGTTGTGGACGGCCATCGCTCACTTCCTCATCCTATCAACTCCGGTGTTCCTCAGGGCTCTGTCCTATCTCCTATTCTCTTTCTAATTTTCATAAATTATCTCCTCAACTTTACCTCCGGTCCCATCCATTCATAGCAGATAACTCTACCTTACACTAATCAATTAGTTTTCCAGAACGCCCCAGTCAGCAATCCCTCAAAGACAAACGTAATGAAGCCATAGAACACTTAACTTATGATCTAACTACTATTTCCAATTGGAGCAGAGAAAACCTTGTTGCCTTTAATGCTTCCAAAACCCAATTTCTCCACCTATCTACCCGTCCGGAACTACCAGAGGACTATCCCTTATTCTTCAACAATACAAAAATCAATCCTTCATCTTCTCTCAATATTCTTGGTGTCTCTTTTTCTTCTGCTCTCACTTGGAAGGACCATATTACCAGTCTTGCTAAGGCAGCCTCCCAGAAGCTGGGTGTACTCAACCGCCTCAAGGGGTTCTTTACCCCTGCACAGCTTCTTGCTCTGTACAGAGGCACAGTGCGTCCTTGTATTGAGTATTGTTCGCATGTGTGGGGAGGATCCTCTCACACCGCACTCCTAGACAAAGTGGAAAGGAAGGCCTTTTGTATCATTTACTCCCATCCACTCACCAACTCTCTGCAATCTCTCTCTCTCCATCGCAATGTTGCATCTCCCTCGCTATTCTATCCCTACTATAATAATCAGTGTTCCTCAGAGCTCTCTCAGTGTATACCACCTCCTCTACGTAGGGCACGTCGCACCCATATTGCAACACAATCCCAACCCTACTCTGTGCAACTCTCTAACCAAAGAGTGAAGCGCTACTCTCAGAATTTCTTGTATTCAACAGCTGAGCTCTGGAACTCTCTCCCAGAATCAGTCTTTCCCTCTTCCTATGACTTAAATTGCTTCAAACTCCGTGTGTTCAGGCATTTTGGCTCAAACGTCCCTTGATTTTGGCCATGTCACTCTTTCAACTCTGGGGGAGGCACTCGCTACAGGCAGTTCTGCCTTTTGCCTCCCTCACTCACATAGAAAAAAAAATGGTGGTGTGGCGCTTGGGACTTCTTTCCTCGGGGGTGTGGTGGCAAGGGTTGTAATGTTGGTTCCTAGTGGTGATGTGTTTCCACCCTCTTTCCTCGGGGGGGGGGGGAAAGGGTTGTAATGTTGGTTCCTAGTGGTGTTGTGTTTCCACCCTCTTTCCTCGGGGGGGGGGGGGGAAAGGGTTGTAATGTTGGTTCCTAGTGGTGTTGTGTTTCCACCCTCTTTCCTCGGGGGGGGGAAAGGGTTGTAATGTTGGTTCCTAGTGGTGTTGTGTTTCCACCCTCTTTCCTCGGGGGTGTGGTGGCAAGGGTGTAATTTTTTTTTTTTTTTTTTTTTTTTTCTATATTCCAACTTACTTCCTCTCGGGCATAGGCTGAGAGCCTTAACATTCACCGCTTTACAATGAACAGTGAAGCCCGTGAGGTCTTGTTCCAGTCTAGGGAGTGAGACACGTGAAGCACGTAGAGCACAACGAGCACCTGCCATCTTGCCTTCACATGATGCACGGTGCTCACTCACGGCCCGAAACGACCCCATCTCTGAAGCAACCTTGTTCCCGTGCTTCACTGTCTCACCCCCTACACTCGGACTCTCACACTTACACACACACAACGCCACCTGTTGAGCAGATAACTCACCAGGCATTGCACCCCTATAGCATATTTTGAATATGGGAATATTCATACAGTGCTATTTAATCAGGGAACAAAGAGGGTATTTTATTGACGTTTCGGTGGGCTTGTGGTAATGCACTGATACTAGGTACAGCACAAATTCCATCCCAATAATATCTTCCCATTGATACATCGGGATTTGAACCCGGGACCTTTGGATTACCAGGCCAGTGGCAAGACCACCCCACCACACCTCCCCTAAATGTTGGTTCCTAGTTGTGTTGTGTTTCCACCCTCTTTCCTCGGGGGTGTGGTGGCAAGGGTTGTAATGTTGGTTCCTAGTGGTGTTGTGTTTCCACCCTCTTTCCTCGGGGGTGTGGTGGCAAGGGTTGTAATGTTGGTTCCTAGTGGTGTTGTGTTTCCACCCTCTTTCCTCGGGGGTGTGGTGGCAAGGGTTGTAATGTTGGTTCCTAGTGGTGTTGTGTTTCCACCCTCTTTCCTCGGGGGTGTGGTGGCAAGGGTTGTAATGTTGGTTCCTAGTGGTGTTGTGTTTCCACCCTCTTTCCTCGGGGGTGTAGTGGCAAGGGTTGTAATGTTGGTTCCTAGTGGTGTTGTGCTTCCACCCTCTTTCTTCGCTATTTCATATATATATATATTGTTACGTATCTTGATCCTCAAGTGGTTAACTTGATGAATCTAGATAGCACAGAGATATATATTAAGGTATCAGTCAGCTGAAGGCAAAACAAAAGTAAAATCTAATAAAATAATTTCCTGTTGTTGCTTCTTTTCCTTTTGGATCTTAGGACTTGGTATCCTTTATTGACTGATACTCTTTACTTATGAAAAATACTGAAACTAATTAAAGTCATGTAGTATTTAAAAAGAATTATTATTTAACCGAAGCTTAGTAGGCTATGGTTATGAACCGAAGACGTATATCTAAAGAAGGACTATTAATTCTATAAAAAGTCTTGAAAGATAAATATTAAAGTAAGAATATTTCTGTCTCTTACCCTTTTTGAAATGAATAGATAGTTTTCTTCTATGTCCTTTTATTTATATTTAATGTAATTATTCTTGGTTCTTGTCTTACGTTAATAGTATTATATTATTATTATCATCAGGAGTAATATCAAAGTCACATAAAAAGTTAGATATATATTAATAATTAGTTAAATGTATTTCTTAACCACGTAACATTGAGGTTTGATTATGAGTAATATAAAGTTACAGGATCGTTTCATAGATTCGATTCAGGTCTCACTCAAATAATATGAAAAGCAAAATATAATATTTTGAAGCAAAAGAATTTTCTTCAGCTTAGGAAATCACTAGAAGTAATATTAACACAGCCATGTTAGTCTAAGGCGATATTACTAATACGAGACAATAGCATCACCGTACTAAGCACCATTAAGCACTGTAAGCTTAATTCAAAGAAAATGAAAGAACTCGTAAGTATTAATATAAAACAATAGTATTACTTTCATCATAACCCAATTACTTAAAGAGTTGCTTTAGTCCATAAGTTAGTCAACTAAAATAGTTAAGTACATAATAATAGCGTTAACGTTAATTCCCAATCAAATAGTTAAGTACATAAATAGTAGCGTTAACGTTAATTCGCAATCAAATAGTTAAACACATAATAGTAGTGTTCACGTTAATTCCCAATCAAATAGTTAAACACATTACACACATTAAACACATCACGTTAATTCCCAATCACATATCTCACTAACCAACATAACGTAAGTGTTTACACCGAACACACTTAACACACATTTATATAATCTGACTGACAGTCACAATCCCATTATAATACTTCACCCCGTCTTCCTCCAGCTGCAAGTTCACCTTCCCCAACTCCAAATGAGACTGATTTGAATGCCCACAACTCGGGTCTTATATACCAAACAATGATGGTGTAGGAACGAATCAGGAGGCGAGTGATGGTGCGCGCTCCAATCATAGCTCCTCGAATCACATAACAGGTGTCGTCCACTCACAGCTCCTGGCGTCGATCATACGTCATAGCATCGGTCATCGAGGTATGGGGCGAGCTGGTATGGGGCGAGATGGTTTGCCCACTCGCTCGTTCGCTCGCTAGTCTGCTTCACCACTTGGGTAGTTTGGCTCCTTGAACTCTAATTCTAACTCTTAAATTAACATACAGGGCTCCGTATGTCAGACCTCCCCCCTAGAAAAGAGTTTAAGGAGTATAGTACATAATATTAAACATAATACATAAATAGATTCACCACCAGATTGGCAACAGCAAGATTATAAATGAGGATATAAGAAGGATATCACCCAAAGTAGGCAACGTCTCCAGGTACCACATCAGAACATAGCCGGAACGTAGCTGGAGCGTTATTCGAACTGCAAGGCATTATCTCACAGCTGAAGGCTTGAAAGCGCACTACAAAAGCATGATATTTACCTCGCTACAAGGGAGAGCTAATTGCCAAAATCCTCTCATTAAATTAAACTTACTGCTGTATGAGGCCAACCTGGTAAATGCAATCTTTGATCCGTGGCAGTGGATAGGTATCGTTCTTTGTGACAGCATTGACTTGCCTATAGACCCTACATAACCTATGGCTCCCGTCTGGCTTTGGCACAAGTATGACCGGACTACTCCACTGGCTTAAGGCCCTAGTGATCAGTTCATTAGAAATCATAAAGTCAAGCTCGACCTGCAGTATACTCCTGCGTTGTGGCGAGACACGGTAGGGGGATAGTTTAATGGGAGTTGCATCCCCTACGTCGATGTCGTGCACGGCCAAAGAAGTGAGCCCTGGAGTATCACGGAACACATTGGGAGACTGAGATAAAACAGAGATTAGTTGGTACGCTTGATCAGAGGGAAGATGACATAGTTTAGATGGTAGTTCCCTCAAAGCCACTGAATTATACTGAAAGTTGGATAGGCTACATGACAAGTCAAAGTCTGCATGGATACCTTCAGGCTCTGGAACAGTCTGTTGCGGGTCAGTAAGAGAACTGAAGACTTTGTCCGCACCAGGCTGCTCACAGGTCCTGACATTCACTGCCACAGTGGGAGAATCTGGAGGAGAGGAATCAGGGGACCTATGGTAGGGTTTCAACATATTTATATGGAATACTTGCGTGGGCTTTCTCCTGTCTGGGGTAGTTACTAGATAATCGGTAATGCTCACCCTCCGAATGATCTTATATGGGCCCCTGAACCTGGCAGATAAAGGTTGGCCAAAAAGGGGGAGCAGGACCAAAACCTCATCACCGGGCTTAAACTCCCTCTCACGGGCTTTTCTGTCATACCATTTTTTCATGGAGCTTTTAGCCACGGTCAAGTTTTGAGCGGCAAACTCACATGAGGATCTCAGCCGGGTTTGAAATCTGAAACATACTTGAGGAGGTTTTGGTTCCCCTCCTGGCCAACTAGCTATCCTGCAATAGTTGCAAAGGACCTCTTACCTGGTGACCGAAAACTAGCTCATTAGGGGAAAAACCCAGGGATTCAGTTGGAACCTCACGAGTAGCAAATAAAAGAAAAGGTACCCCCTTATCCCACTCAACTCCGGTCTCTGTACAATACTTACGTAACATTCCCTTTAATGTCTGATGATATCGTTCGAGAACCCCTTGACTCTCTGGGTGGTAGGTGCTAGACTTTACATGCTCGATACCCAACTCCTTCAGGGACTGCTGGAAAATGTTAGAGGTAAAATTAGTTCCTTGATCACTTTGCACCTCATGGGGGAAACCCATTCTGGTGAAAAATTTGAGCAGTTCCTTGATTACAGTTGGAGCAGAGGTAGTCCTTAAGGGTATAGCCTCTGGGTAGCGAGTTGCCATGTCCATGATAGTTAATAAATAAATGTTACCTTGGGAAGTCTTAGGCAATGGGCCTACAATGTCCACTACCACCCGAGTAAAAGGATTCTCGAAAACGGGCAAGGGCACCAGAGGATGTACAGGCACCTTCTGATTGGGTTTTCCTGTCATCTGGCAAGTGTGACACACTCTACAACACTCCACTACATCTGCACGCATTCCTGGCCAGTAAAAGTGGGCTCTGATTCTGTCTAGAGTTTTTCTCACACCTAGGTGTCCTGCCAATGGTATACAATGTGCCATTTCCATTATATCTCTACGACAAGGTTTGGGGACTACTACTTGATGGACGTCCCAAGCCCCGTCATCGATTGGTCTGTGTGGCGGTCTCCATCTTCGCCACAATACTCCTCCTTTGAGGTAGAAACATTCACCACCCTCCTTCTCGCATTCCTCTTCACTCACGGACCTGGCAGCTAACTCCTTGCATTCACTATCATCTCTCTGTAGCTCTACCAGGCCACTAGGACAATTTGGAGGGGTTTCATGGTCATCATTAGGGTCAAGATGAGCCATAAAGGTGTCAGATAAATCCACCTCAGTCACATCATCAGGCACAGTTGGAGCGTCATTCACACTCTCATCATCCCTTTCATCATCTCTTACATTCGGTACATTTCTGTCTGAGGGAACTGCTACTCGAGACATTGAACGTTTGTCAGCACACACAGGGAAAACAGTTGGCAACTCCTTGTCGAGCTCACCGGTTAGTGGCTCGTTAACAGGGGAAAGTGACAAAATGGGGTCTGGTCGGACCTTCTCACCTGCTACATCATTCCCCAAAAGGAGTGTTACCCCAGGCACAGGGATATCTTGGGACCTACACAAAGCTATGGTGGCCTCACCCTGTAGTAACTCACATTCAATTTCGCCTTTTACCAAGTATGCATAAAACTGGCCTCCAGCACCTCTCATTACAACTGGTTCGCCAGGTGGGCACTCAGTGTAAGGATTCACCATGAGGGTGCTAGTAGAACCTGTGTCTCTCAGAATTTTTACCTCATGCATGCAACCATTTAATCTCACGTTGCCAGATGAAATAAAGGGACGGTAACTGTCCTGCACTGATGGTGAAATTATTATTGGTTAACCCTTGTGGGTTGCACCACACATGCTACTACACCCCTGTCTAGATGATTTACGTTAGCTGCTAGGTACTCCTTCTGTCGAGAGTCCTGCATTAAAGGAACTTTTGGTGCTAGGTACTCCTTCTGTCGGGAGTCCTGCATTAAAGGAACATTTGGTGGTAGGTACTCCTTCTGTCGGGAGCCCTGCATTAAAGGCACATATGGAGTTTGAGATACGGCGGCAACTGTCTGCCCCGATCTCTCGGTTTTTTCCTTGGCCCAGCACTGATAAGCTAGGTGGCCTCTCATGCCACAAAAAGTACATACTTTAGGGGATATGGGAAAGTTCCCTCTTTGAGCATTACTATTTATTTGGGGCCCACCTCTGTTACCATTGCCCTGAGTCGCATTTTTAGTTGGGGGAACAATTCTATTTTGGCTAGCTGGGGAAGACGTTATAGGCTTGTGACTGGGTCTGTCAGATTTGTGATTGGGATACTTAAAATTAGAACTAGAATTATCGTAGGGCTTCTTTCCACGAAATTTGTTGTTGAGCACGTATGTGTCAGCCATGTCAGCGGCGTCAGCAAGACAATCTACCTTTTTCCCCTTTAAATGATAGGATACAGAAGAATCAATTTTCCATAGGAAATTTTTTAACAGGACCAACTCCTTCAGATCGTTGTAGCTTGTGACTTTCTTACTCTTGACCCAATGATTGAAAGTTTTAGTCATGGTCCTGGCAAATACCTTATGGGTTTCTTCTACTTTCTTCTGGTTTTTACGGAAAGATTGCCTGTAAGCCTCAGGCTGCAATTGATAGGTTTTTAGGATAGCTTCTTTGAGATTGTCATAATCCTGCCTAACTTCTGCTACTTCTGACAAATACGTGGCTCGAGCCTGCCCTGTCAAAACAGTTTGTAACATAAAAGGCCATTGATCTCTTGTCCACTTCATACCTCCAGCAACTTCCTCAAACAAAACAAAGAAATCCTGCACATTATCCTCAGTGAAAGGTGGAATGACACTAGTCATAGTCAATCCCAGAGGGGGAGCAATTTCGGGAGCATTTGTATGGACATTTAGTTGAGCCGTACGATATTGATATTCACATTGTTCGGTCGTTGCTCTGGCTTTTATGCTGGCTTCTTCGATATTTGCTTTTATTCTGGCTAGTTCTAGTTCAACATTTAGTCTGGCTTGTTCGGCATTTGCTTCGGCATTTATTCTGGTTTGTTCGGTCTTTATTCTGGCTAGTTCCAGTACTTGATCACCGGTCAAACCAGGTGGCAATTGTTCATCAAGTTGGCTAGGTTTACTCGGGATCCCACCAACTGCTCCGTCACCCTCCCCGCCTTCTACAGGGAACAGGTGGGTTTTTATGGTCTGAGCCACCTCTACTTTAGACATGTTTGAGACAGTTAATTGGAGATGTGAGGCAAGCACTTTCAGTTCGGATTTTGACAGACAGTCAATATCAGTCAATATGGGTTCTGATTCTATGAAAACTCGAGCATCTTCGTCATTAATTAGTTGAGGCATGATTAATATTTGATTTTTAAGTAGTGAAACGCTAATGAAACTGAGTGAAACTGTATGAAACGAATCCTGGCAAGGTCGCCACTCTTCTGTTACGTATCTTGATCCTCAAGTGGTTAACTTGATGAATCTAGATAGCACAGAGATATGTATTAAGGTATCAGTCAGCTGAAGGCAAAACAAAAGTAAAATCTAATAAAATAATTTCCTGTTGTTGCTTCTTTTCCTTTTGGATCTTAGGACTTGGTATCCTTTATTGACTGATACTCTTTACTTATGAAAAATACTGAAACTAATTAAAGTCATGTAGTATTTAAAAAGAATTATTATTGAACCGAAGCTTAGTAGGCTATGGTTATGAACCGAAGACGTATATCTAAAGAAGGACTATTAATTCTATAAAAAGTCTTGAAAGATAAATATTAAAGTAAGAATATTTCTGTCTCTTACCCTTTTTGAAATGAATAGATAGTTTTCTTCTATGTCCTTTTATTTATATTTAATGTAATTATTCTTGGTTCTTGTCTTACGTTAATAGTATTATATTATTATTATCATCAGGAGTAATATCAAAGTCACATAAAAAGTTAGATATATATTTAATAATTAGTTAAATGTATTTCTTAACCACGTAACATTGAGGTTTGATTATGAGTAAATAAAGTTACAGGATCGTTTCATAGATTCGATTCAGGTCTCACTCAAATAATATGAAAAGCAAAATATAATATTTTGAAGCAAAAGAATTTTCTTCAGCTTAGGAAATCACTAGAAGTAATATTAACACAGCCATGTTAGTCTAAGGCGATATTACTAATACGAGACAATAGCATCACCGTACTAAGCACCATTAAGCACTGTAAGCTTAATTCAAAGAAAATGAAAGAACTCGTAAGTATTAATATAAAACAATAGTATTACTTTCATCATAACCCAATTACTTAAAGAGTTGCTTTAGTCCATAAGTTAGTCAACTAAAATAGTTAAGTACATAATAATAGCGTTAACGTTAATTCCCAATCAAATAGTTAAGTACATAAATAGTAGCGTTAACGTTAATTCGCAATCAAATAGTTAAACACATAATAGTAGTGTTCACGTTAATTCCCAATCAAATAGTTAAACACATTACACACATTAAACACATCACGTTAATTCCCAATCACATATCTCACTAACCAACATAACGTAAGTATTTACACCGAACACACTTAACACACATTTATATAATCTGACTGACAGTCACAATCCCATTATAATACTTCACCCCGTCTTCCTCCAGCTGCAAGTTCACCTTCCCCAACTCCAAATGAGACTGATTTGAATGCCCACAACTCGGGTCTTATATACCAAACAATGATGGTGTAGGAACGAATCAGGAGGCGAGTGATGGTGCGCGCTCCAATCATAGCTCCTCGAATCACATAACAGGTGTCGTCCACTCACAGCTCCTGGCGTCGATCATACGTCATAGCATCGGTCATCGAGGTATGGGGCGAGCTGGTATGGGGCGAGATGGTTTGCCCACTCGCTCGTTCGCTCGCTAGTCTGCTTCACCACTTGGGTAGTTTGGCTCCTTGAACTCTAATTCTAACTCTTAAATTAACATACAGGGCTCCGTATGTCAGAATATATATATATATATATATATATATAATACATTTAAGAGGTGTAATTTTTGTGGTGATATACAAAACGTAATATACATACACACCAGGTGCATGTATAGCAAATTTGAAACACTGCGCAATAGAGAACGGGTTAATATTCACAGATCTTTGTTAAGTTGTGGTTTAAATTTGGCTATGAAGTAAGTTTCCTTATTTTTTCGTAAGACAAGGTCATCTCTGTTGACTTTATAAAAAGGCATTATATTAAACTTAGGTGAGCAATTTTTAGCACATTCAGATATGTGAGTGCTTACATGAAGGCCTTAGTTGTGGGGGATATGGCCTCGATGGAGGTTAGTTCGAAATTTCAGGTTTGATGTTTCGCCTATATAGATTTCTTTACAGCCATTGCAGCGAATCACATAATACAATTTAGTGTAGAACAGCTCATATTGTAGTTAACTTTAAAGGTATAATTAATGTTTGTAAATTTGAACTCGCGGCCTTCAATTATTTCTATGCACATATTACATCTTGAATTACCACATTTGGTTACTTTATAATTCGATATTTTATGGATTCTGGCTTTAGTTAGAAGTTTTTTAAGATTGCTTGGTTGCAATCTTTTACAAACTTTTACAAAGATCGTCGGAAAATAGCGATATATATAAGGATATGGCATTGATTAAAGCAAAACGGCAACCAAGCAATCTTAAAAAAACTTCTAACTAAAGCCAGAATCCATAAAATATCGAATCCCCACCATCATGGTGGGGTCACACATTCACGTATATTGCTCCCGTCAGCTCCTGTCTGTTGTAAACAAAGGTATATTGGTAGTTGGCAACCGATTACGTAAAACGTAATGGCATAATACGCAAAACGTTAATGAAATTGCGGCCAGTTGGGGGGGTACTCACGCATGGCGCGAGTAGAAACGAGTAGCCCACGTGGGTCGGGAATGTTGTGGGTGCGGCCAAGGCCGCGCGGTTGTTGAATCTAGTTGAATCAAGAACGTGGCTCGCCCTCACGTATGTCAAAAGACGGGAAAACTTACGACCGACCTGGCCACCACGGCCGTCTGACCGGAGCAGCCTCGTCAGACGTAGCAGCTACCCCGTCAGACGAGAGCTGCTCTCGTCAATCGTAGAAAGTTCTCGTCGAACGTGGAAGTATACGTTCGTTTGGCAACGCCGCCGCACTGCGTGTTGCCGGGAAGACGCGGCAATGTCGTACGGGGGGGTATATAGGGACAGCGGGAGTGACTGCCGTCATACCTCACACCACACCACGACGACCACCACCATCCCTGCTACTCTGCCACCCTGCCACCCTGCCTGCCACCCTGCCACCCTCTGCTGCCACCCTCTGCACGCTGCCCTGGCCTGCCCTGTCACCATGGCTACCAAGGCTACCAAGAGTAGCATGAAGATGACGTCTGCAATCTCACCACCTGGCCCCACGCCTGCAACCTCGCCTGTCCCCTTGACGCCTGCAACCTCGCCTGTCCCCTCGACCTCTGCAACCTCACCGCCTGTCCCCTCGTCGTCTGGAACCTCGCCGATTAACCCCTCTGACGGTGAAGTGTTATTAATGAATATACCCGACGATGATGGAGAGGTGTTGGACGTTGACGAAAGTGAGGAAAACCCCGACGAAGTTGACCAGGGACAGGGACAGGAACAGCCAACACAACCAATAAAACGGCGCCGGAAGAGCACCAACATTATCCTGACGGAGGCGCAGGAGCGTATGTTGGGAGACTGGCTGGAGCAGGATGTGCCTTATCTGTATGATAAGGGTGATAACCGCCACAAAAAGAAGGAGCACATCGACCACGTTTGGGCGGAGAAGGCAGCCAGTCTGGACCCCCCCATCACCGCCTCGGAATTGTTAACCTGGTTCACCTCTCTCCGCTCCAAGTTTGGCAGGCTCAGCAAGGACAAGAGTGGTGAGGGGGCCAAGAGGTTGACTGAGAGGGAGAAGTGGATACTGACCATGTTCCAGTTCCTCAAGCCCCACATCGTGCGACAGAAGAAGCCCCGGAATCTGGGTATGCCTCAGGTACGTTTATATTTGCTTGTTTCCCAACCCTTTCACTATTAATTCCTCAACAACATCAATACTTTCCTGGCGAGCGATAGCAAGCCAAGAGTTTTTGCGTCCTCAGGATACGATTTATCTTTTTCTGAAATATTTTGCTTATAATGGTGCCATTATATTTGTAAAATTATCTTGTTCACTTAATTTTATAATTACCTTAAATGTTTGTTAATGAAACACATAATAACTCAAAGCAGTTTATTAATTTTATTTAAAGGTTACAAAGATGAATGGTTATGTTGATTGGTATTTAACAGTTCATAAATAATTTACATGTTACTAATTATACATTCATGTCTCAACAGTCTGCTGCCCAAGCTGCCGAACCTTCTCCTGTGTGTGGTCCTCTGCCTGATGACCCCGCCCCAGCAGACGCCGATGAGGAAGACCAAGCAGCCGGCAGTCAGGAGAACACCACCCCAGCCATCTCCATGCCTCCGCGGAGGGCGAAGCAGGGGAAGCCTCCTGGTGCTGTTCCTGCAACCCACGGAACCGGAACCCTGGAGCAAGTGAGTAGAGGAAATATTAGTTTCATAATAGCAACAATAACTTTCAACATATTGGCTTCCCAGAATACCACATCATTTTATTTGTTAACATTCATAATTGGTTAATTATTGACATATGTTATGTTTCGTGTGTTGTGTAACGTGTAAATCTTCTCTTTTTCCATAATGGTAACAATAACTTTGAAGATATTAGGCTTCCCAGAATACCACATCATTTTATTTGTTAACATTCATAATTGGTTATTTATTGAAATATGTTATGTTTCGTGTGTTTAATGTTCTCTTGTTCCTTGTTCCCTTACCAGGTCCTTGCCACTGCGGAGCAGGTGCGGCAGAACCTGGCAGGGGTGGCTGATCTGGTGGAGGACCCCGAACTCCAGTATTGGCGCGCCTCCATGGATGTCATGGCAAAGGACTGTGTGGGGTTGCCGGCAAAGTTTAGAACTCCATTCAAGAGTGAGCTCATGGCAGCCCTCCACAGGTTCAAGACTGCCTTTGAGGAGGGAGTCACCAGTGTTGGTCCGGACCTCATGCTGCATGCCATAGGAAATGATGGCATTCCGGCGCCACAACCTCAACCACAACCACCTCAACCTCAACCAACCGCTACTGTGATGTACCAGGGCACTCCGACAATCACACTGCCTCAACCAGTGTTGCCAAAGCCTGCTCCTACCTACGTGCTACCTGCACACCAGGTTGCAGCACTGCAAACGTTGATGATGCGGCCGCCCAAGTCGGCAACACCCCCTGCCACATTCCACCCACCTACTGCCTCCACACCAACGCACTTTGACCTCTCGCAGTTGAGCTCCCAGCTTGGGCTTGGGAACACAAGCTTCAACTTAGAAAACTATCTGGCTGCATCCTCACCTGCACCTTCGAACCCAGCTACGCCGGCACCAAACATTGATCCCCAACAGACCCTGGAGACCCCCCAGAAACAACCCTGCCTGGAGATCCCAAAGATGTAATAATTTTATGATATATTTTTGAGATAATGAAAGATGTATTAAAAAAAAAAAAAAAATTGTGATGACGTGTGTGTTTATAATTCCAATTTTGTAGCTAAAGTATTTATTAATAAGAAGACAAATGAAATATATCCTGAAAGTAATAAAAAAGAAATGACTAATTGAAAAAAAAATACTGATAATATGGTTAATAATAAATATGAAAAATCATGAAAAATAAAATAAAATAAACAGTACAAAACAAATGAAACATTGAAACAATTAACAACGTGATTGAAATATAACACTAAAAGATAAAGATAAAGTAAGCAGGGAACTATTAAAGTACTTAAAGGAAATTTGAAAATATACAATAAAAAATATATGGAAAAACCTACAAACTTTACAAAACATCAAAAGTAACTTATAAAACTACAATACTTACCAAACTGGTAAAAACTCTATAACAAAACTTTAAGATGAAACTGAAATATACAGCAAAATAAAAAATAAACAGGGGAAAACCTCACTCACCTAAATACGGTCATCCTGCCAACCCACAGATCCTTGAGGGGAAGAGAAGTATGTCTTGAGGTAGTCCCGTTGCTCCTTGGCAAGCCTGGTTGCAGTGTTGCGGGCCCCAGGGGGTAGGTTCCTTCCTACAGGTGGGTCAGTCCTCCAGAGGCCAGGTATGAGTTCGTGGGTGTCTGGGTCCTCTTTATCTACCTCTGCTCGGGGTGGGTTTCGTCCTCGTAGGATGTTGTGCAGAATGCATGAGGCCAACACAACAACCTCTGCACGCTCAAGTTTCATAGATATTGGAGTGTGCAAAACCCGGAAGCGGTTAGCAAGAATGCCAAAGGCGTTCTCTACCACCCGGCGGCCCCTGCTGAGTCTGTAGTTGTAGATCCGTTCAGGTTTCGAGAGGAATCGTTGGGGGTAGGGCTTCATCATGTAGGGGCGCAGAGGGAATGGACCACTGGGTGGTCCAGTGTGATCGGTAGAGATGACCTCGGGGGGGGGCAGTTTGGCAGTCTGTGTTTCAAGCAACTTAGACAGAGGGGTGTGTGCAAAGCCACCACCATCAGACTCTGATCCTATGGCCCCAACGTCGACGTAGATGAATTTGTAGTTGGAGTCAACAATTGCCAACAGGACAATGGAAAAAAACTTCTTGTAGTTGAAGTAATATGTGCCACCAAAGGAGGGGTTGCGGATCCGTATGTGTTTGCCATCAATGGCTCCCACACAATGCGGCAGGTTCCATCGTTCCTCAAAGCCGCTGGCAACCTCCTTCCATTCATCAGGCGATTGTGGCGTTTTGAGCTCCTGATCTCCGTAGACAGAGATGATGGCCTGGCATGTGTCTGGAACAATTTGGCTGATGGTGTTGTGGGCAACACGAAAGTTGTATTGCAGGCTCTTATACGAATCACCCGTAGCGAGGAAACGTAGGGTGATGGCCACCCGCAGCCCAGGAGGAATGGGTTTTCGCCAGAACGTAGGTTTCCTCTGAATGATGGGGGTGACACGTTCCACAATCTCATCAAATAGTTGTTTGTCTACCCGGGTGAAGTTCTTGTACAGTAGTGGACATTCTCTGGCCAACTCTTGTATGAGGTTCTCATAATGGCCATGTTCAGGCCTCCATTGTAGATATGGCCACACCCACACTGTCCTCTTGGTCCTTTCCTTCTTCTTCTCTTGTTCCTCTTGATGGATGGAGTTTGCTATTGCAAGTAGTTTTAAGACTTCTATGTAGGCAATGATGCATTGTATGAGCCGCGTGTTATGCCTAATCTCCGGTTTGATTAAGGAGTTCACAAATTTGAACTCCTCCAGGATGAATTCCGTGATGTTGTTCATGGTGCAGAGGAATGAGTGGGAATGGGAAAGGTGTGGCCATTCATGCCCTTTTGTACTTCCCAGATAGCAACCCCGACAGACGTGGTTGACAAACACTGTCTTTGTCTGTGTTTGGTCAGACGGGGTGTGCCTACGATTGGCCGGAACCGGTCCAGGTACGACCTAACAAATCCCAAGACGTGCGGCCTCAGCTACGCCGGTCTTGTGGGGGCGTGGCATGGGCGTGGCCTGTGTTCCCGCAAATCGGGCAGCCCATGAGGTCGAACGGGGCTATGCCTACGCACGTCGCAAACACGTACGTAGTTCAATACGACTCCATTACGTCTGACGTAACACTGGCCCCGTTACGCTACGTCTGTCGGGAAGTGCAATAGACGTGGAAGAACGGGCGTTCAACGGCAGAAACTACTCGCGTCTTTGCGATACGCCGGACGGGAGCTGACGGGAGCAATATACGTGAATGTGTGACCCCACCATGAGTGAGAATGTACACATTGGTCACGCTCTATCTCACGTCCTACACCTGTCAGAGAGAGAGAGAGAAAGAGATTGACTATATAGAGGCAATGAGGTTTGAAAATAGAAACGTATGAGTGTATGTGCGTGCGTGCGTGTGTGTGTGTGTTAGTTTTTTTTTTTGTTTTTTTTTTTCTATATTCCAACTACTCCCTCTCGGGCATAGGCTGAGAGCCTGTACATTCCACCGCTCAACACGGTGAAGCCCGTGAGGTCTTGTTCCAGTCTGGGGAGTGAGACATGTAAAGCATCCATCATGGCTCGAAGCAACTCCATCTCTGAAGCGGCTGGTTGCTTCGCTCAAGTGCTTCACCGTCTCACCCTCCAGACTCAGACCCTCACTCTCAGAACGCCACCTATTGAGCAGTGAACTCACTAGGCATTGTCCCCCTGTAACATATTTTGAATATGGGAATATTCATACAGTGTTATTTAATCAGGGAACAATGAGGGTATTTTTTTGGAATTTCGGTGGGCTTTGTGGTAATGCACTGATACTAGGTACAGCACAAATTCAATCCCAATAATATCTTCCCATTGACATATCGGGATTTGAACCCGGGTCTATATATGATGCCTGTGTGTGTGTGGGGGGGGGGGGGGGGGGGCATAAACATGCAAAGCTATGGTGAAGTGAATTAGTAAATAGGCAAGAAGATCAAAGTAAAGAATAAGCAATGAGAGGAAAGATCAATAGAAATACAAAAGATAAAAAATACGAGAACAAACAAGGCATCAAATAATACTGCAACGAAAGAGATAGAAATCCTAAGAATAAACGATAATAGGTACAATGGAAAACAATGTAAGTGATCATGCTCTATTAGTTACGCTCGGTTCGCCCATAAAGTGTTAGGGAGTCTGGTTTCAGCAGTTTCTGGGATTGAGATCTTCTCTTTCTTAGATTGGAAAACAATACGATAAAGTAAAACAAGAATAAACCTGTATATTATGTGTTAATATATTCGCCCACCTATCTACTTATCTATACACTAGCAGGCCTCTACTAACCTACCAAATAATGTATTCGTAGTAAACCTTTTAGTAACAATATATAATAACAATCTTTGGTGTGTAATATTTATCTATCAGTTAAGATTTATGTATTATACATGTATGGGTGTGTGTTTATGTACACGTGTGTGTGTGTATCTGTGCGTGCGTGTGTGTATCTGTGCGTGTGTGTGTATATATAAACATTCTTGTGTACGCAGTGATGTGTTTGCGGTTGTGTATGTAAGAACGAGTGTATGCAAGTAAGAGTATGTGTGCTCTCACGAACATATGTGTGAAAGATCCGCGAAGAAAAACCAGTGTCTGAAATAAGGAAGCGAAATCGTCGCGCTAGATTGCAACGTTCGACAATGGCAATGTCAGTTTAGGAATGTTTTCATTATTGCAGCTTTTATTTCAACCTCCGTTATTTTACAGTACGGCGCCGCTTGGTTGACCTTTACGTGAATCAAGCTAGACGGTTTAACGCAATTCACATTTGAAGATAGATATATAGACAGCAAGATAGACAGATATATTGAAATTGAAATATATATGGAAATTGATTAACCAAGAAACAATTTATATCTGTACCTACGTACATTATTATATCCTCCATGTATATCAATAGACAAACATATAAAACAAAAATACCGGCAAATTAAAAGAAAGTTGATAACAAATGGAAACATATAATAGTTGTCGGGAATAGGGTAATGATCCCGACAGTTTTAGGTCCAATAGGACATTTGAATTTGGCGGTATCGTATCGCTTGTACGATTTCGGCTGGTTCTTTGTGTATTGTAGTTTATTCTTAAGTATAGGTTAAATATTAACTGTAATGTATAAATATCTACATCAGCTCTAGATGTATCATGAAACCAAGTTATGGGTTATAATTATTATGAGCCGGCAGCCATATGTAATTTCGCGAAGCCATCGGACGCCGGCCCCATTAGTCTCTCAATCAACACCATACAGCCAACACTTCTTTCCCCCCCCCCCCCCCCCTCTGACTCAACCCACAGTTCATCATGAGCTACAAATATTAATCTATAACAACAGTCCTACATCACCAGTCCTCTAAGCTAAGTTCATTGTATCGATATTGTATTATGTGAACATTCCTACATGTCATGCAATTGAATTAGCCGTGTGTGGGGGACTGGATTACACCCATCGAGGACTACTACGTCGTTGGTAATTATATTATAACTATTTGTTGGGATATTTCATGTACCAGTGATATGTAATTTAACCTCTTTATCTAAATTCCTGACAAATAATGGTCCTTCGTGCCTTAAGGCTTCCTTACCGTAGTACCGTTTTGTTTGCTTCCTTGACGCTTGTGGGCTTACAAATGGCTGCCGCCTCGAGCGTTGTTAGGCCGACTGCCGTTCCCTAGTTTAGACCCAGCTTCTTCCCTCGTGTTTTTTACCATTTAGGCGCTAGTTTCCAGGGGCTAGTTTCCAGGGTTTTTTGGGCGTGTGATCCTTGGCGTTTTTTGGTGGGTTAGCTGGGCTGGAGATTGGGGTAGGGGTAATTTCGTCGGGCACCATTTTGCGCTCATAGGCTAGGCTAGGTTAGGCAGTCTAGGCCTGCAGGTGTCTGTGGTAGCTGTTCATTTCGCTTTGGTGGTGTGCCTGTGGTGTTCATTGTGTTTTGTCATTGTGGGACTCATTATTAATTTTGCTGGTGGGGAGGGTTCTCATGTGACCTTTTATATTTCAATTTCATAATAGCCTAGGCCTAGTTGCTTATAGTGGCGGTCATGAGTGTCGGTCTTTGTAAATTCCTAAGCGATTGACAGTCAATAGTCAGACCTCATGATTGTAGCTTGACCAACTAGGCTTACCTATAAGGGGCTTTCAATAATTAGTGTTTCACCTTACCCTTTCTTTTAATGGATTTAGTATTTAATTCTTTTGTCTAGTTAGATCATTTCCTTTCGATAGTTTATGTTAAGGGGGATGTAAGTACTATGTAATTCTTTTTGAGTAAAATTCTTAAGTAATGGGGGTTTGCCGCTGTTGATTCCTAAGCGATTAACGGTTTGTAGTCTGACCTCATTGTAGTTTAAGTTGCTGAAAATTAGACCTTAACGATGACAGATTTAAAGAAACTTAAGATTGTGAAGACAGGGACTCGACAAGATTTTTATGGCCACGGGACCCAATGGATCTAGATTCAGAGTATCTGGTCTACAGGTTCAGAGTCGTCTTATTCGGGGCGACCTGTTCCCAGTTCCTTCTCAACGCTACTATCTTGCGTCATCTTGAGGAGGCTGGACTAGATCCTGACTTCAAGAATGAGATCAAGCAGGGGATCTATGTGGACAATCTTCAAGGCACTGGAGACGATGACGACTTATTGCTCAAAAGATGCTGGGAGATCCGCGATATATTTGCCAAGGCTCATCTATACTTGAGAGAATGGGCCACTAATGGTGATCTTTTGAAAGGTCAATTTGCTTCTGACAGTGTAGCTACTGAGAATAGTGAGGTGAAGTTTTTAGGCCACAAATGGGACACTACCACAGATTGTATATCCTTCTGTCACACCCCATGCGGCAGTGAGCTTATGACCAAGCGAAACTGCTTAAGCTTGTCAGCGAGGTTGTTTGATCCCCTAGGTTTTTTGCTGCCTGTAACTATCCGTGCTCGTATGTTTTTACAGCAACTGTGGCGGCTAAAACTAGATTGGGACACGCCCCTCCCGACTGAGTTACAAGATACTTGGCGGTTGATTCGGTCGGACCTTTCCACATGTTGCAAGGTCCAACTTAATCGTCAGGTTATTAGTGGTCAATAGGTGGATCTACATGCCTTTTCTGATGCTAGTAATAGTGCGTACGGTACTGCCATATACATATGCAATGGTAGTGCAGCGACGCTGGCTATAGCAAAGGCCAAAGTAGCCCCTATAAAGAATATTACAGTTCCTAAATTAGAACTTACTGCATTGCTTCTGTCTGCTCGTCAAATAAAGTTTACACTGGATGCTTATGCAGACATACTACAGATTAATAACGTCTATGTCTGGAGTGACAGTCAAATAGCACTTTCATGGGTACACAGCCAGAAAGTGTTACCTGTTTATGTTTCTAATCGCACTGATGAGATACATAACTTAGTTCCTACAGCTAAATTTCGCTATATGAGCACCAGGGATAACCCCAGTGACATAATTTCCCGGGGGATCTCGGCGCAACAGTTTATGTCGTCCGCTATTTGGTGGCATGGACCTCCATGGCTTATATCTCCAACTGAATGGCCTCAGGATTTCAGGGAATGCATATCTGATCCTTCAAGTCGGCCCCAAGATGATGTGTTAAGTAGTTTGAATGTGAGTACTACACATCAGGATAACAAGTTGGTAGAGTGGGAACGTTACGGCAGCTATGATCAAGTAATACGGGTATTTGCATGGATATACCGTTTCATTAACAATATGAGAAGTCGGGCTCACGAGTCTTTCCTTAGTGAAGATTCGAAGCATATCAGACTCCATGAATTGAGATCAGCAGAAGCGAAACTAATATGTTTAGTACAAAGGGAATCTTATCCTACTGAACATCAAATCCTGAGCAAGGAGTCAAAGGCCAAACCCTCTAACTTAATGAGGCAGCTAGGATTATATATGGAAGGAGGCATAATTAAGTGTAGAGGCAGGATACAAAAGGCGGACATTATTGATTCTGCGAAATATCCTGTCCTCCTTAGCTCCTCTCATTTGATTACCAAACTGTTGATTCGCCAATGCCATAGGACCTGCCTACATTTTGGCATAAATTATGTTCTGGCGTATATGGGACAACGTTGGTGGATCCTTAAGATGCGACAAGCAATTAAAGGGATCCACAATAGCTGTACTATCTGTAAAAGATTACAGGGTAAGCCTTACTCCCCAGTTGATCTACCTCTCTTGCCTGAGTTCAGGGTGCATAGGACTGAACCATTTCAGGTAACCGGGGTAGACTACACCGGAGCGATTCATGTTAGAGAATCGCCCGGTAATATCATAAAGGTATATGCCGTTCTATTCACATGTGCGGTAACCAGAGCGATTCATATTGAATTGATTGACGACCTATCCAGTGAGGGTTTTTTGCATACTCTAAGACGCTTTGCAGGCCGCAATGGTTTCCCTCAAATTATTATGAGCGATAATGCGACTTGTTTTGTCGGGGCCTCTAAATATCTCCAGAGTTTAATGGATGACCCGCAGGTTGTGGCTACCCTCACTGGAAAGGGTTGTCAGTGGAGATTTATACCAGCATGTGCACCATGGTTCGGGGCGATTTGGGAGAGAACAATCGGTATCGTCAAATCTGCCATGAAGAAGGTATTAGGAAGGGCACTGGTGACCAGACGGGAGTTGCAAACCATCTTATTAGAAATTGAGATGTCAGTCAACGACAGGCCCTTGACCTATACCTCGGCAGATGTTGATGACCTCTTACCACTTTCGCCTTCTATGCTAACACGTGAACGAACCCTTAATACCTTTCCTAGATCGTCCGTAAATGACGAAGATCTGCATGACCCTACGTTCGGCAATGCTGACGCCACACGTCGTCGCTTCCAGTATGTAAACAAGGTGTCCGACGATCTATGGAAACGGTGGACCCAAGAATATTTGCTGTCTCTTCGCGAGCGTCACTCTAATAAGATCAAAGGGACGAATCAACGATGGCCTCGTATCGGGGATATTGTCCTGATTCATTATGAGCGTCCTAGGTTATTTTGGAAGCTTGGGAGGATTATCGATTTGTTCCAGGGCATTGATGGTCTTATAAGGGTTGCTAGAATACGAACTTCGACTGGGGTTACTACTCGCCCAGTCGTAAGGTTATATCCCTTGGAGCAGGATGTAGAACTGCCGGATGATCCTGGCGTCTCTACTAATACCCCTTCGCGGGAGAGTGCTGGTGACAGTGCTCCTCAAGGTGGGGCAGCTGATGGTGAGAAGGATGATCCTCCTCAGGCTTCAGGTGGCGCTCGTCCCAAAAGGAGGGCGGCTATGAGTTCCGTGGAGCTTTGGAGATCAAAGATCAAACAAGGTGATCTTTGACTTCAATGTCCTTTTTTTGTTCTCTGTATATAGCTCCTGTATATCATTTTTGGTGGCGGGCAATATGTCGGGAATAGGGTAATGATCCCGACAGTTTTAGGTCCAATAGTACATTTGAATTTGGCGGTATCGTATCGCTTGTTACGATTTCGGCTGGTTCTTTGTGTATTGTAGTTTATTCTTAAGTATAGGTTAAATATTAACTGTAATGTATAAATATCTACATCAGCTCTAGATGTATCATGAAACCAAGTTATGGGTTATAATTATTATGAGCCGGCAGCCATATGTAATTTCGCGAAGCGATCGGACGCCGGCCCTTTAGTCTCTCAATCAACACCATACAGCCAACCCCCCCCCCCGCTGTGACTCAACCCACAGTTCACCATGAGCTACAAATATTAATCTATAACAACAGTCCTACATCACCAGTCCTCTAAGCTAAGTTCAGTGTATCGATATTGTATTATGTGAACATTCCTACATGTCATGCAATTGAATTAGCCGTGTGTGGGGGACTGGATTACACCCATCGACTACGTCGTTGGTAATTATATTATAACTATTTGTTGGGATAATTCATGTACCAGTGATATGTAATTTAACCTCTTTATCTAAATTCCCGACAATAGTATTACAATAAACATGAACAAATGATAATGTATATATACAGTATACTGTATATGATATATCGATCTATAATTAATCACATCAGGTCAGTGATACCGCCTCTGGAAAAAAAATATATATATTATTGGAAATTAATAAAGCAAAACATCGTGGTAACGAGAAAAAATCGCCGAATTTAATTGAGCGAGAGATTATGTGTGAGAAATGTGATATATGAAATAATATTACGAAAATATTAAGAAACTCCTGACAATGATAGCTGCATGACATACCAGTTCTAAATTAAGGAATATATATATATATATATACCGGTATATATATATATATATATATATATATATATATATATATATATATATACAGTATATATATATTTATTAGTGGCCCCTCCATCATTGACGAAATGCCTATTAGTATAATAGTCTCCAATCAAGCACCCGCGGTAGCCAGTTTGAATCTACCGCCGCGGGGAGAGCAGAGTACGCATCATAAGGGTAACGCTTATTTTCTTATGGAATCGTCTTATGATTGGGCACTCGCTACGAAAAAACCTTCGTAAAATATAAAAAAGAAAAATATACTTAATAATTGTTATACTATAGCTTTCCATCTCGTGGATTTCTTGTGCGGACTTCCTTGACGGTGCTCTCTGAGCCACCATACTTCCTTCCTCTTCCCGCGGTCGTGCCGAGAAGTTGGGTGCTAGTGTGCTCCGCTTCATTCGTCGTTCTCTCCCTTTTAGTGATTCCTTACTCATTTGTATATATCTGAGTTGTATTGAACAAGGTTTTAGATTAGCTAGCACAGGCTACCCCATTGGTATGCCCGCAGGAAGTGTTAATATAGGGTACTATTGTACAGGCGCCTACGAGTCCCCCAGGATCTGCGCATTATGTGTTTGGGTTGATGATCTGCGCCTTAGCTTTTGCTTAACTATTAGTTAGGAGGCTATTTCTACGCAGGATTATGCTTCAGGCCGTCTCTATGAGGCAGTTGCATTATTGTTTATTAGCAGACGCTATAGTCTAAGGATTGCCACACGTGGTGTGGAATCTTCTAGAGTCCGGGTCTGCGTGTAGGCCCCTTTCGTGGGCCTCACCACCATGTGCTGCTGCTGCTGGGTCTTCAGGAGGTTGGGTAGCTGCCGAGTTGCAGATTTCTACGAGCATCGTGGCCAGCCTCAGTAGGGGTCTCCGGGTAAGGCTAGGGGTTATTATTTTATGAATAAAATTACTCTATATGTTATAGCCTAAGTTGTTTCCCTGAGTTTTGCATGTGAGATTTTACATGTTACAGGGAATCAGGAGACGTCCTGATGGTGTGGGTTTTTGGGGGTGGCTGACTTTCCCAAATAAGTCAGTACCTCTGAAAATTTTGGTTCGTTTTTCCGGCGGCTTTCAAAGCTGGCCGCCTGTTTTTCTCGTCCATCGGACGAGTAAGGAACTTACCAAATGTCCCGGCGTGGTATGCTAAACCACAAACATCCCGGCGGAAATGCTAATTCCCAAGGGAACCTAACTCGGCCCGCCGAGGAAACTCGCCCTGACCGACAGCCTCACGCGGCAACTTAGTACGCCCAGCGCACAGTTCAATGTGAAACACTGACTAAATAATCAGTGATAACAAGAAAGCGTGGACGCTTACTATCGCTCTAGTCCGAATAGTCATTGATAGTACAACGCTTTAGGTTATTGGGCCAGTGACACTTGGTCACAGGTAAGCAGTTCTAAAATGGGGAAAAAACCTAAGGTTTTTTCTTGGTTAAGTCCAGCGGAAGGTTAGATTAGCAGTGGCTATAAAAAAAAATCCGGCGGACTTAAGGTAAAGGTAGGATGTGTTATCACCTCTCAGGTTATCCTTATGAGCATTGATTCCTGGAAATTTCTATTTCCAGATCACAACACTTCAGTAGTGGCACCGGCGGCAGGAGAGAAGCCGAATACGGCGGGGGGGGGGGGGGTCCTTCAGCTCCATCATGCCTCGGTTTGACTTATGCGCTACTCCTACCTGCTCTCTATTACCAGTACTCACACATAAACTTTGTATTAAATGCGTTAAGTACCTGGATCGTTTACGGGGCTTATGGGTGTCGAAGAGATGCGCCGTGTGCTCAGAGTTAAGAACGGCACTGTTCGACAAGAGAGACTTTTCATGTCTAGCAGCACTAAAAGAGATAAAGAACCTATTTAATGGTTACGCAAAAGACGTGGCCCATAAGGCATTACACTGTGACGATGAGGCCCTTTGGGATCATCTAGTAATTAAATCTCCTTTAGTAAGATCAACCCCGGCCAAGTCAATTAAACTAAAATCGAAAACTAAATTCCTTTCCAAAGAAATGGTGAGTAGTAGTAGTGACAGTGAAATCGCCGATGAAACTGTTCGACAAGAGAGACTTTTCATGTCTAGCAGCACTAAAAGAGATAAAGAACCTATTTAATGGTTACGCAAAAGACGTGGCCCATAAGGCATTACACTGTGACGATGAGGCCCTTTGGGATCATCTAGTAATTAAATCTCCTTTAGTAAAATCAACCCCGGCCAAGTCAATTAAACTAAAATCGAAAACTAAATTCCTTTCCAAAGAAATGGTGAGTAGTAGTAGTGACAGTGAAATCGCCGATGAAACCCGCCCCCCCCCCGACCGGTCGAAAAGGAGACGGTCACCTTCGCCGAGGGCCAAGTCCCGGTCCAGATCGAGGTCCCCCCCGGAAACAGTCCCGTCATTCGTCAGTAGAGTCGTCTAGGTCGACTAAGCGACGGAGGGAGGAATCGGCCACTCTCCTCCACCTCTACCTCCACATTGCCTAACGTCCAATCAGGCAACTCGGAGGTAGGGACGGAGGGGATTGAGTCGAGTCCTAGGGATGTGCATAGCCAATCCTTGAGTGAACCACAAGACTTTACCTTCGCAATACCTAAGTTAAATTATGCAACACGTAGAGCTCCGCCGATTGTGTCGAATAGGGTATTAGCCAAAAACTATAGAGGTTCTCAGACTTGCGCACACCAGACTTATGATAACTCTCAGGTGATACCAGACTCCCAACCACCCGCGGGGCAGGGCTGGGGGGTCTGGAGACAGTCAGAGCCCTCACAGATAAGTAATAATCAGGACACGGCTAGGGACAGTGTGAATTTAGAAACAATCCCCTCGTCTGTCCCGAATCTAGTTTGGCCACTGGATAATCAGGTACCTGAAACCCGGCAACAAACGCCGGAGGTTATTGAACTAACAGGGGAGCTGGAGGACGTTGATCTGTCCTCGGCTAAACAAGTGAACAATGAGGAGGAATCGGAAGAGAGCTCTCAATCCTCTAGGGGTTCCCACAGCAAATGTGATACTACAGATGAACTTAATGATATCCTACATAGAGTTATGCAGAAATATGTGCCTACTACCCAAGGTCCTTCCACTAGTACCCCGGTAGCTCCCCCGATTGACTCTACGGTACGGCCTTTAGAACCTACCGGCATTAAAACTTCCCAAGCCTCTTTGCCTCCGCATAACGTAACTCCGACAACCACCATGGCATGTAGCACGACAGTGCCTGCCTCCTTGACTACCTCTAATGTCCGTGTAATCACAGACGTTACTCCTCTCCCTCTTGACAAACTCCCACAGAGGAGAGACCCTATGCCTCTCCTATACGGGCCAGACTGTTCATGGATTCCGGCTATAGCACAGAAACCACACATGGCACAACAAACCATCTCAGGGGAGCTCCGGTCCCTAGTGAATGGATCAGTGAAGTAAGTAAGAGCAAGAAGCTTAGAGCAAAGGATGTGGGTGTGAAATTATTGGATGTTACAATTAAGGCCGTACCCAATGTATACAGTGCTGATTTTTTCGTGTACTCTGCTTCACCGGCGTTACCTCCTGCCTCAGCTGCACGACTCTTTGCGGATTGGTCACGATCTGATGGCATGAATGATATAAAGTCAATCAACGCACTGACACCGGAATTGGATACAATTCCGGCGCTTGATCTAGTCCACAATCCAGTTCTGCAGGTGGGGCAGGTAGGTGCGGGTCCATGGGTTGACTGGGAAATTGAGGCGCAACAATTCGCAACCAGCATTACCTCTAAATCCTCCCATCAGATCCCTCAAGAGAACCCCTTATGGTCATCTTTATCAGTTATTATGTTCCTTCCAACAACCAACCATACTCCTACAATCGATTAATGAAATTTACAAACACATGTGGCAGTCCGTGGATTCGAACCCAGGATGCTCACACCGAAAATCAACACCTTATACATCGCACCACGAAGACAGTTAAAGGTTGGTGGACACTGCCTACGATTTATTATGCAACTTCGAATCCTGCATATCAATCTAAGCATGTACACACATCCCAACTGCAACTCACGTAGGCTATGCATATGTGAATGGAAAGAGCAATTAATGGGGCCTTAACCACTTAGGGAAGTCCTCTCGATAAATGACTCCTGAACCAATATCAATTATTATGTTCCTTCCAACAACCAACCATACTCCTACAATCGATTAATGAAATTTACAAACACATGTGGCAGTCCGTGGATTCGAACCCAGGATGCTCACACCGAAAATCAACACCTTATACATCGCACCACGAAGACAGTTAAAGGTTGGTGGACACTGCCTACGATTTATTATGCAACTTCGAATCCTGCATATCAATCTAAGCATGTACACACATCCCAACTGCAACTCACGTAGGCTATGCATATGTGAATGGAAAGCACAATTAATGGGGCCTTAACCACTTAGGGAAGTCCTCTCGATAAATTACTCCTGAACCAATATCAATTATTATGTTCCTTCCAACAACCAACCATACTCCTACAATCGATTAATGAAATTACAAACACATGTGGCAGTCCGTGGATTCGAACCCAGGATGCTCACACCGAAAATCAACACCTTATACATCGCACCACGAAGACAGTTAAAGGTTGGTGGACACTGCCTACGATTTATTATGCAACTTCGAATCCTGCATATCAATCTAAGCATGTACACACATCCCAACTGCAACTCACGTAGGCTATGCATATGTGAATGGAAAGAGCAATTAATGGGGCCTTAACCACTTAGGGAAGTCCTCTCGATAAATTACTCCTGAACCAATATCAATTATTATGTTCCTTCCAACAACCAACCATACTCCTACAATCGATTAATGAAATTTACAAACACATGTGGCAGTCCGTGGATTCGAACCCAGGATGCTCACACCGAAAATCAACACCTTATACATCGCACCACGAAGACAGTTAAAGGTTGGTGGACACTGCCTACGATTTATTATGCAACTTCGAATCCTGCATATCAATCTAAGCATGTACACACATCCCAACTGCAACTCACGTAGGCTATGAATATGTGAATGGAAAGAGCAATTAATGGGGCCTTAACCACTTAGGGAAGTCCTCTCGATAAATTACTCCTGAACCAATATCAATTATTATGTTCCTTCCAACAACCAACCATACTCCTACAATCGATTAATGAAATTTACAAACACATGTGGCAGTCCGTGGATTCGAACCCAGGATGCTCACACCGAAAATCAACACCTTATACATCGCACCACGAAGACAGTTAAAGGTTGGTGGACACTGCCTACGATTTATTATGCAACTTCGAATCCTGCATATCAATCTAAGCATGTACACACATCCCAACTGCAACTCACGTAGGCTATGCATATGTGAATGGAAAGAGCAATTAATGGGGCCTTAACCACTTAGGGAAGTCCTCTCGATAAATTACTCCTGAACCAATATCAATTATTATGTTCCTTCCAACAACCAACCATACTCCTACAATCGATTAATGAAATTTACAACCACATGTGGCAGTCCGTGGATTCGAACCCAGGATGTTCACACCGAAAATCAACACCTTATACATCGCACCACGAAGACAGTTAAAGGTTGGTGGACACTGCCTACGATTTATTATGCAACTTCGAATCCTGCATATCAATCTAAGCATGTACACACATCCCAACTGCAACTCACGTAGGCTATGCATATGTGAATGGAAAGAGCAATTAATGGGGCCTTAACCACTTAGGGAAGTCCTCTCGATAAATTACTCCTGAACCAATATCAATTATTATGTTCCTTCCAACAACCAACCATACTCCTACAATCGATTAATGAAATTTACAAACACATGTGGCAGTCCGTGGATTCGAACCCAGGATGCTCACACCGAAAATCAACACCTTATACATCGCACCACGAAGACAGTTAAAGGTTGGTGGACACTGCCTACGATTTATTATGCAACTTCGAATCCTGCATGTCAATCTAAGCATGTACACACATCCCAACTGCAACTCACGTAGGCTATGCATATGTGAATGGAAAGAGCAATTAATGGGGCCTTAACCACTTAGGGAAGTCCTCTCGATAAATTACTCCTGAACCAATATCAATTATTATGTTCCTTCCAACAACCAACCATACTCATACAATCGATTAATAAAATTTACAAACACATGTGGCAGTCCGTGGATTCGAACCCAGGATGCTCACACCGAAAATCAACACCTTATACATCGCACCACGAAGACAGTTAAAGGTTGGTGGACACTGCCTACGATTTATTATGCAATTTCGAATCCTAAATATCAATCTAACCATGTACACACATCCCAACTGCAACTCACGTAGGCTATGCATATGTGAATGGAAAGAGCAATTAATGGGGCCTTAACCACTTAGGGAAGTCCTCTCGATAAATTACTCCTGAACCAATATCAATTATTATGTTCCTTCCAACAACCAACCATACTCCTACAATCGATTAATGAAATTTACAAACACATGTGGCAGTCCGTGGATTCGAACCCAGGATGCTCACACCGAAAATCAACACCTTATACATCGCACCACGAAGACAGTTAAAGGTTGGTGGACACTGCCTACGATTTATTATGCAACTTCGAATCCTGCATATCAATCTAAGCATGTACACACATCCCAACTGCAACTCACGTAGGCTATGCATATGTGAATGGAAAGAGCAATTAATGGGGCCTTAACCACTTAGGGAAGTCCTCTCCATAAATTACTCCTGAACCAATATCAATTATTATGTTCCTTCCAACAACCAACCATACTCCTACAATCGATTAATGAAATTTACAAACACATGTGGCAGTCAGTGGATTCGAACCCAGGATGCTCACACCGAAAATCAACACCTTATACATCGCACCACGAAGACAATTAAAGGTTGGTGGACACTGCCTACGATTTATTATGCAACTTCGAATCCTGCATGTCAATCTAAGCATGTACACACATCCCAACTGCAACTCACGTAGGCTATGCATATGTGAATGGAAAGAGCAATTAATGGGGCCTTAACCACTTAGGGAAGTCCTCTCGATAAATTACTCCTGAACCAATATCAATTATTATGTTCCTTCCAACAACCAACCATACTCCTACAATCGATTAATGAAATTTACAAACACATGTGGCAGTCCGTGGATTCGAACCCAGGATGCTCACACCGAAAATCAACACCTTATACATCGCACCACGAAGACAGTTAAAGGTTGGTGGACACTGCCTACGATTTATTATGCAACTTCGAATCCTGCATGTCAATCTAAGCATGTACACACATCCCAACTGCAACTCACGTAGGCTATGCATATGTGAATGGAAAGAGCAATTAATGGGGCCTTAACCACTTAGGGAAGTCCTCTCGATAAATTACTCCTGAACCAATATCAATTATTATGTTCCTTCCAACAACCAACCATACTCCTACAATCGATTAATGAAATTTACAAACACATGTGGCAGTCCGTGGATTCGAACCCAGGATGCTCACAACCGAAAATCAACACCTTATACATCGCACCACGAAGACAGTTAAAGGTTGGTGGACACTGCCTACGATTTATTATGCAACTTCGAATCCTGCATATCAATCTAAGCATGTACACACATCCCAACTGCAACTCACGTAGGCTATGCATATGTGAATGGAAAGAGCAATTAATGGGGCCTTAACCACTTAGGGAAGTCCTCTCGATAAATTACTCCTGAACCAATATCAATTATTATGTTCCTTCCAACAACCAACCATACTCCTACAATCGATTAATGAAATTTACAAACACATGTGGCAGTCCGTGGATTCGAACCCAGGATGCTCACACCGAAAATCAACACCTTATACATCGCACCACGAAGACAGTTAAAGGTTGGTGGACACTGCCTACGATTTATTATGCAACTTCGAATCCTGCATATCAATCTAAGCATGTACACACATCCCAACTGCAACTCACGTAGGCTATGAATATGTGAATGGAAAGAGCAATTAATGGGGCCTTAACCACTTAGGGAAGTCCTCTCGATAATTTACTCCTGAACCAATATCAATTATTATGTTCCTTCCAACAACCAACCATACTCCTACAATCGATTAATGAAATTTACAAACACATGTGGCAGTCCGTGGATTCGAACCCAGGATGCTCACACCGAAAATCAACACCTTATACATCGCACCATGAAGACAGTTAAAGGTTGGTGGACACTGCCTACGATTTATTATGCAACTTCGAATCCTGCATATCAATCTAAGCATGTACACACATCCCAACTGCAACTCACGTAGGCTATGCATATGTGAATGGAAAGAGCAATTAATGGGGCCTCAACCACTTAGAGAAGTCCTCTCGATAAATTACTCCTGAATCAATATCAATTATTATGTTCCTTCCAACAACCAACCATACTCCTACAATCGATTAATGAAATTTACAAACACATGTGGCAGTCCGTGGATTCGAACCCAGGATGCTCACACCGAAAATCAACACCTTATACATCGCACCACGAAGACAGTTAAAGGTTGGTGGACACTGCCTACGATTTAGTATGCAACTTCGAATCCTGCTTATCAATCTAAGCATGGACACACATCCCAACTGCAACTCACGTAGGCTATGCATATGTGAATGGAAAGAGCAATTAATGGGGCCTTAACCACTTAGGGAAGTCCTCTCGATAAATTACTCCTGAACCAATATCAATTATTATGTTCCTTCCAACAACCAACCATACTCCTACAATCGATTAATGAAATTTACAAACACATGTGGCAGTCCGTGGTTTCGAACCCAGGATGCTCACACCGAAAATCAACACCTTATGCATCGCACCACGAAGACAGTTAAAGTTTGGTGGACACTGCCTACGATTTATTATGCAACTTCGAATCCTGCATATCAATCTAAGCATGTACACACATCCCAACTGCAACTCACGTAGGCTATGCATATGTGAATGGAAAGAGCAATTAATGGGGCCTTAACCACTTAGGGAAGTCCTCTCGATAACTTACTCCTGAACCAATATCAATTATTATGTTCCTTCCAACAACCAACCATACTCCTACAATCGATTAATGAAATTTACAAACACATGTGGCAGTCCGTGGATTCGAACCCAGGATGCTCACAAAACCGAAACTCAACACCTTATATACATCGCCCACGAAAGACAGTTAAAGTTTGGTGGACACTGCCTACGATTTATTATGCAACTTCGAATCCTGCATATCAATCTAAGAGCATGTACACACACACATCCTCAACTGCAACTCACGTAGGCTATGCATATGTGAATGGAAAGAGCAATTTATGGGGCCTTAACCGACTTAGGGAAGTCCTCTCGATATCGATAATTAGCTCCTGAACCAATATCAATTATTATGTTCCTTCCAACAACCAACCATACCTCCTCAAATCGATTAATGAAATGTTGTAACAAACACATGTGGCAGTCCGTGGATTCGAACCCAGGATGCTCACAACAGCGAAAATCAACACCTTATACATCGCACCACGAAGACAGTTAAAGTTGGTGGACACTGCCTACGATTATATTATGCAACTTCGAATCCTGCATATCAATCTAAGCATGGACACACATCCTCACTGCAAACTCAACGTAGGCTATGCATATGTAAAGTGGAAAGAGCAATTAATGGGGCCTTAACCCCACATTAGGAAAGTCCTCCTCGATAAATTACTTCCTGAACCAATATCAATTATTTATGTTCCTTCCAACAACCCACCAGACTCCGACAATCGCTTAATGAAATTTACAAACACATGTGGCAGTCCCCCGTGGATTTCCGAAGCCCAGGATGCTCACAACCGGAAAATCAACAACCTTTATACATCGCACCACGAAGACAGTTAAAGGTTTGGTGGAACACTGCCTACGATTTATTATGCAACTTCGAATCCTGCATATCAATCTAAACATGTACACACATCCCAACTGCAACTCACGTAGACTATGCCTATGTGAATGTAAAGAGCAATTAATGGGGCCTTAACCACTTAGGGAAGTCCTCTCGATAAATTACTCCTGAACCAATATCAATTATTATGTTCCTTCCAACAACCAACCATACTCCTAAAATCGATTAATGAAATTTACAAACACATGTGGCAGTCCGTGGACTCGAACCCAGGATGCTCACACCGAAAATCAACACCTTATACATCGCACCACGAAGACAGTTAAAGGTTGGTGGACACTGCCTACGATTTATTATGCAACTTCGAATCCTGCATATCAATCTAAGCATGTACACACATCCCAACTGCAACTCACGTAGGCTATGCATATGTGAATGGAAAGAGCAATTAATGGGGCCTTAACCACTTAGGGAAGTCCTCTCGATAAATTACTCCTGAACCAATATCAATTATTATGTTCCTTCCAACAACCAACCATACTCCTAAAATCGATTAATGAAATTTACAAACACATGTGGCAGTCCGTGGACTCGAACCCAGGATGCTCACACCGAAAATCAACACCTTATACATCGCACCACGAAGACAGTTAAAGGTTGGTGGACACTGCCTACGATTTATTATGCAACTTCGAATCCTGCATATCAATCTAAGCATGTACACACATCCCAACTGCAACTCACGTAGGCTATGCATATGTGAATGGAAAGAGCAATTAATGGGGCCTTAACCACTTAGGAAGTCCTCTCGATAAATTACTCCTGAACCAATATCAATTATTATGTTCCTTCCAACAACCAACCATACTCCTAAAATCGATTAATGAAATTTACAAACACATGTGGCAGTCCGTGGACTCGAACCCAGGATGCTCACACCGAAAATCAACACCTTATACATCGCACCACGAAGACAGTTAAAGGTTGGTGGACACTGCCTACGATTTATTATGCAACTTCGAATCCTGCATATCAATCTAAGCATGTACACACATCCCAACTGCAACTCACGTAGGCTATGCATATGTGAATGGAAAGAGCAATTAATGGGGCCTTAACCACTTAGGGAAGTCCTCTCGATAAATTACTCCTGAACCAATATCAATTATTATGTTCCTTCCAACAACCAACCATACTCCTAAAATCGATTAATGAAATTTACAAACACATGTGGCAGTCCGTGGACTCGAACCCAGGATGCTCACACCGAAAATCAACACCTTATACATCGCACCACGAAGACAGTTAAAGGTTGGTGGACACTGCCTACGATTTATTATGCAACTTCGAATCCTGCATATCAATCTAAGCATGTACACACATCCCAACTGCAACTCACGTAGGCTATGCATATGTGAATGGAAAGAGCAATTAATGGGGCCTTAACCACTTAGGGAAGTCCTCTCGATAAATTACTCCTGAACCAATATCAATTATTATGTTCCTTCCAACAACCAACCATACTCCTAAAATCGATTAATGAAATTTACAAACACATGTGGCAGTCCGTGGACTCGAACCCAGGATGCTCACACCGAAAATCAACACCTTATACATCGCACCACGAAGACAGTTAAAGGTTGGTGGACACTGCCTACGATTTATTATGCAACTTCGAATCCTGCATATCAATCTAAGCATGTACACACATCCCAACTGCAACTCACGTAGGCTATGCATATGTGAATGGAAAGAGCAATTAATGGGGCCTTAACCACTTAAGGAAGTCCTCTCGATAAATTACTCCTGAACCAATATCAATTATTATGTTCCTTCCAACAACCAACCATACTCCTAAAATCGATTAATGAAATTTACAAACACATGTGGCAGTCCGTGGACTCGAACCCAGGATGCTCACACCGAAAATCAACACCTTATACATCGCACCACGAAGACAGTTAAAGGTTGGTGGACACTGCCTACGATTTATTATGCAACTTCGAATCCTGCATATCAATCTAAGCATGTACACACATCCCAACTGCAACTCACGTAGGCTATGCATATGTGAATGGAAAGAGCAATTAATGGGGCCTTAACCACTTAGGGAAGTCCTCTCGATAAATTACTCCTGAACCAATATCAATTATTATGTTCCTTCCAACAACCAACCATACTCCTAAAATCGATTAATGAAATTTACAAACACATGTGGCAGTCCGTGGACTCGAACCCAGGATGCTCACACCGAAAATCAACACCTTATACATCGCACCACGAAGACAGTTAAAGGTTGGTGGACACTGCCTACGATTTATTATGCAACTTCGAATCCTGCATATCAATCTAAGCATGTACACACATCCCAACTGCAACTCACGTAGGCTATGCATATGTGAATGGAAAGAGCAATTAATGGGGCCTTAACCACTTAGGGAAGTCCTCTCGATAAATTACTCCTGAACCAATATCAATTATTATGTTCCTTCCAACAACCAACCATACTCCTAAAATCGATTAATGAAATTTACAAACACATGTGGCAGTCCGTGGACTCGAACCCAGGATGCTCACACCGAAAATCAACACCTTATACATCGCACCACGAAGACAGTTAAAGGTTGGTGGACACTGCCTACGATTTATTATGCAACTTCGAATCCTGCATATCAATCTAAGCATGTACACACATCCCAACTGCAACTCACGTAGGCTATGCATATGTGAATGGAAAGAGCAATTAATGGGGCCTTAACCACTTAGGGAAGTCCTCTCGATAAATTACTCCTGAACCAATATCAATTATTATGTTCCTTCCAACAACCAACCATACTCCTAAAATCGATTAATGAAATTTACAAACACATGTGGCAGTCCGTGGACTCGAACCCAGGATGCTCACACCGAAAATCAACACCTTATACATCGCACCACGAAGACAGTTAAAGGTTGGTGGACACTGCCTACGATTTATTATGCAACTTCGAATCCTGCATATCAATCTAAGCATGTACACACATCCCAACTGCAACTCACGTAGGCTATGCATATGTGAATGGAAAGAGCAATTAATGGGGCCTTAACCACTTAGGAAGTCCTCTCGATAAATTACTCCTGAACCAATATCAATTATTATGTTCCTTCCAACAACCAACCATACTCCTAAAATCGATTAATGAAATTTACAAACACATGTGGCAGTCCGTGGACTCGAACCCAGGATGCTCACACCGAAAATCAACACCTTATACATCGCACCACGAAGACAGTTAAAGGTTGGTGGACACTGCCTACGATTTATTATGCAACTTCGAATCCTGCATATCAATCTAAGCATGTACACACATCCCAACTGCAACTCACGTAGGCTATGCATATGTGAATGGAAAGAGCAATTAATGGGGCCTTAACCACTTAGGGAAGTCCTCTCGATAAATTACTCCTGAACCAATATCAATTATTATGTTCCTTCCAACAACCAACCATACTCCTAAAATCGATTAATGAAATTTACAAACACATGTGGCAGTCCGTGGACTCGAACCCAGGATGCTCACACCGAAAATCAACACCTTATACATCGCACCACGAAGACAGTTAAAGGTTGGTGGACACTGCCTACGATTTATTATGCAACTTCGAATCCTGCATATCAATCTAAGCATGTACACACATCCCAACTGCAACTCACGTAGGCTATGCATATGTGAATGGAAAGAGCAATTAATGGGGCCTTAACCACTTAAGGGAAGTCCTCTCGATAAATTACTCCTGAACCAATATCAATTATTATGTTCCTTCCAACAACCAACCATACTCCTAAAATCGATTAATGAAATTTACAAACACATGTGGCAGTCCGTGGACTCGAACCCAGGATGCTCACACCGAAAATCAACACCTTATACATCGCACCACGAAGACAGTTAAAGGTTGGTGGACACTGCCTACGATTTATTATGCAACTTCGAATCCTGCATATCAATCTAAGCATGTACACACATCCCAACTGCAACTCACGTAGGCTATGCATATGTGAATGGAAAGAGCAATTAATGGGGCCTTAACCACTTAGGGAAGTCCTCTCGATAAATTACTCCTGAACCAATATCAATTATTATGTTCCTTCCAACAACCAACCATACTCCTAAAATCGATTAATGAAATTTACAAACACATGTGGCAGTCCGTGGACTCGAACCCAGGATGCTCACACCGAAAATCAACACCTTATACATCGCACCACGAAGACAGTTAAAGGTTGGTGGACACTGCCTACGATTTATTATGCAACTTCGAATCCTGCATATCAATCTAAGCATGTACACACATCCCAACTGCAACTCACGTAGGCTATGCATATGTGAATGGAAAGAGCAATTAATGGGGCCTTAACCACTTAGGGAAGTCCTCTCGATAAATTACTCCTGAACCAATATCAATTATTATGTTCCTTCCAACAACCAACCATACTCCTAAAATCGATTAATGAAATTTACAAACACATGTGGCAGTCCGTGGACTCGAACCCAGGATGCTCACACCGAAAATCAACACCTTATACATCGCACCACGAAGACAGTTAAAGGTTGGTGGACACTGCCTACGATTTATTATGCAACTTCGAATCCTGCATATCAATCTAAGCATGTACACACATCCCAACTGCAACTCACGTAGGCTATGCATATGTGAATGGAAAGAG